>CM062293.1:123839328-125039328 GCA_031216915.1 Pictodentalium vernedei | reverse complement strand
CGCGCCCACCCGTCCGAACCATGGTTGGCCTGGTGCGTTAAGTTTGCTCACGCCCTCGATGGATCGAGAAACAAACAGTACTTCTCATCGGGGCCCGATACTATAAAACTTTTACAATTGTATCTTCCAGAATTGTATTTTCTAGTTATGACTTTAAATGGGTTGAAATGAACCAATAGCATTTTCAAAGATATGGCAATTTGTCTGTTGGCAAATTGCCATATCATTTAAAATGCTAATGATTCATTTTAGTCAGTTATATTAGTAAGTAGAAAATACAGTTCTAGAAAATACAATTGTAATCGTTTTATACTATTTGTCCTCGCGGGACTCGAATTACATATTTCAAAACTATAATACATTTCAAGAGTGAAGGATATTGCTTTCCTGGACACCAATTTTCAAACCTCATGCCAACCCGTCCGAACCATGCTTGGCCTGGTGCTTTAGGTTGCTCACGCCCTCATGCAACTTTTGGCCAGTGGCCCTCGCGGCCGCCGGCCTCCACTGGAGTTGGGATTCTTTTCAACACTCCATCCAACACCCGATGAAAATGCGTAGATGGACCGAGAAACAAACAGTACTTCTCATTGGGTCCCGATACTATAAAACCTTTAGAATTGTATCTTCTAGAATTGTATTTTCTAGTTATGACTTTAAATGGGTTGAAATGAACCAATAGCATTTTCAAACATATGGCAACTTGTCTGTTGGCAAATTGCCATATCTTTTAAAATGCTAATGATTCACTTTAGTCAGTTATATTAATAAGTAGAAAATACAGTTCTAGAAAATACAATTGTAAAAGTTTTATGCTATTTGTCCCCGCGAGACTCGAATTACATATTTCAAAACTATAATACATAACATATACACCTGGAACTTATTTAAGCACTCCCTGAAATGTTTCATGACAGTGAAGTTGCTGTTACTGATTATTATGTTTTAATGATTGCTATGTCTTGCAGAACATTTCATCTCGTGAAACATCATGTTTCTGGTTAATAGCGTACTCCAACACACATCCCCTCGTCCACGTGAAGCATGCTACCCCCAAATATGGCCAAAAACACTATCATCCACATTAAATATCTGGGTATAAAACAAGAAAATTTGTCACTTCCTTTATCAGTAAATGTTGACATGGCAGGGAAGAGACTTTGAGAGGCACTAAGATGGCAAATCGTTGGCATGCATGCAACAGGCATGTCATTCATAGCTATTGGAAGGCAACTTGGCTACAATCATTCTGTCATCAGCTGACTTGTCCGAAAAAATCAACAAACCAACGATGTTAAGGACCGACCAAAGCCTGGACAACCCCGAAAGACCTTTCCTCGGGAAGATCGGAGTCTGGCACGCCTCGTTATACGTGAACCCGTTGCTTCAAGCGGGGTTTTGAAATGCCTTTGGCTCCGCAACAGACGTATGTGCAACAGAACTGTCCGAAACTGTCTCAGAGCACTGAATATGAGGTCCGGGAGGTCATGAAGCGTCCAGCTCTGTCCGATCAGCATCAAAGATGACGTTTGGAGTGGTGTATGGCACGACAACATTGGAATCTCAGGACATGGAGGAGAGTCCATTGGTCAGACGAGAGTAGGTTCCTGCTTCACGTCACAGATGGTCGCATGAGAGTGTGGAGGCATAGAAATACTGCTCACGCACCCAGGAACATACTGTTCCTTATGGTGGAGGATCAGTAATGATCTGGGGATGAATCTCTCATGATTGTAGACTTGATATGGTGACTGTACGTGGTAATCTCAATGGTCATCAGTATATCCGGGACATTCTCAATCCGGTTGTCATGCCTCATTTTGATAACCACCCGATGGCTACTCGCCCTGTATTGATGGACGACAGTGCAAGGCCACAACTTTCCCATGCTGTGAGAGCATTCCTCTAGAACAACGATATCACAACACTACCTTGGCCTGCAATGAATCCCGTTTTGGGTCCTTCAGAAGACATCTGGGACTTTCTTGGACGTCGCATACAAGCAAGGGATCCGCCTGTACAGAATTTGTCCGATTTGGAAGCTGCATTGCACGTGAAGTGGCAGCAGATGCCCCTGGATCGTATCAGAAGGCTCACTGGTAGCATTAGGAGGAGGGTTCAAGCTGTCATCCGGGCACCTGGTGGATACACTCGCTACTGACGTTAGACACTGCCATTGTGTTGAGGAGATCACAAGTAACATGTTTTGTCAGTAATTACCGGCATTGTATCATCATGGACCGTTCCAGCACCATATTTATCGAGAGAACATTTTTCCATCAAAAACATTAGTGACAGATATGTGTAATTAGCGCCATTAAAATATTGATTATGGTTTCATCATTGTGTTGTCTTTCATTTGTCTATAGACCATTATTTCCGCAAACAATCACTTTTGGCCGCCTTAAAGATTACGTGAAAGTAATAACAGATTCTATTAACCCCACTGCGAAAAAACAGGGGGTGCTTAATTAAGTTCCAGGTGTATAGGGCATATCAGTGTGTGGGTACCCTTGTATGACCGTGCCCAGAGATCGAAATGATTCCCACGTCCCTCTTTGTGCAGACTGCTTTTCAATCTCCAAACTTAATATCTAGTACACTCATATTTGTGGCGTTTCTTATTAAACATCATGCTTAATTATCCCCACCGAAGCGAAGTTTGCGGACGATATAGAAATGGGTTTTGTCCATTCGTCCGTCCGTCCGTCCCGTCCGTCCGTCCGTCCCGTCCATGCGTAACAACTTTGAACCTTCATATCTCAGTCAGAGGATGTTGGATTTAAATGATCTTTGGTCTGCTGATAGACCACCATGGGGGAAAGAATATGCACAAGTCACAGGTTTTGTCATTTTTTATATAGAGTTATGGGCCTTTTCCCGCTTTTTCAACTTTGTCACATTTTTAGTAAACCACATCTTGACAGGGGATACCGGTGGTGTTGCACCTTGTGTGCATTCAAATGGGACATTGGCTTGATACCGAAAAACTAAGAAACCTTCTCGAAAAAACTTTAGCTCAGGAAGGACAATCAATGATAACAACGTTGAAGATCTTTGATAAGAGTCTGTTAACTATGATTCTGAGGGAAAAAAAACATGAAACGTATACGAAACAGACACCGAAAGGACGAAAATACATGCATGTATCTCTCCCACCAGGAGCCAGTACTATAAAACTTTTACAATTGTATTTTCAAGAATTGTATTTTCTAGTTATGACTTTAAATGAGTTGAAGATGTGGCAATTTGCCAGTTTTAAAATGTTAATGATTTATTTTAGTCAGTTATATTATTTATTCTTTGGAGTTTAATGACACTTTCAACAACCAGGGTCACCTCGTGTCGGACAGTTGTACTGGTGGAGGAAGCCTGAGTACCCGGATTGGACCACCGAGCAACGGCGAGCAACTGTCAGACTCCCCAACTTACTAACTCCACACAAGCTGGGTTAGCATTGGTTGAAGACAAGTGCATCATCGACGTGCAGTACGCCTCAGTACACAACACCACCGTGCCCCTATGTGGGCAATTGGGGTTAAGTGTTTTGCCCATGGACACAACGCGGTTGCAGCAGGTGGGATTCGAACCGAGAACCTCTCGGCTTGCAGCCGCACCTACTGAGCCACCGCGCTCCCAACCAGTTATATTAATAGGTGGCAAATACAGTTCTAGAAAATACAATTGTAAAACATCTATAGTATTGGCCCCGGGTCACAGATTTAATACGCTGGTCCTGTATTTGCCGTTGCACCCAAATTAGACTAATCTAGAGTACGTGGAGAGTGTATTATTACTAAATCACCCGCAGAGTGGAGAATCCACCCAAGCAATAATTTGTTGCAAAGCATAACCAGCACAAGCAAAGTTTCAGCCAATGGACCTCCGGGTTAAACCTGGAGGTACATTGGCTGAAACATTGCTTGTGTTTTTTGTCGATATCTGCAAAATTTGAAAATTATAGGATGGGTGATAACTCCACTCCGCCGGTGATTTAGTTACAATCCACTCTCCACGTGATGTAAGGGCCGCCTGAATACAAAAGTCACTTATGTGATGAACTCGGTTTAGTATTGCCCAGAACAATTTGGTTTGGCCTATTTGTTCCAAGTCCATCTCGGTTAGTGTGGTCATTTATTTTATCAGCTCTGCCTTTTGACGCTTTCCGAGAACTGTACCAGTAGAACACTACACAATTTGTGAAAGGAAAGTTTGCGTCTGGGAAAAGCTTTTAGATGTCAGTCGTCTTGAAAACGATTGATTAGCTTTACTGGGCTACGTTGTTATTATTCCCAACTTGCATTGATTTTTTTCTGATTACAGTATCACTAAAGATTGAGAAGTTAACTTACTGAATTAAAGTTAGGTTCATATTATATAATGATTGACAGACATCTTATATCCTTTACAAAATAACAGTTTATATTGGAAGTTGTTTTTAATTACTCTGGCAGAACTTCTCACCAAGCGTCTGTGTGATGTTGGTAACCCTTTACATAACACGAAAAGCAGACGACACCCGCAAACAAAATTCTTGAATAACTAAATATTTTCATTTTTTGTCTCAAAAACATAGCTTATGATCCCTCATTGGAACGAGCTCATCGAGCTCGTTCCAATGAGGGGTCATAAGATATGTTTTTGAGACAAAAAATAAAAAAATAATGAAAATTGAATGATGATTTTTGTAAATAGCTCTGGCTGGTTTTAACCGTAACTTTGGGTAAAAGGTTAATTCAACTTGGTTGTCAACTTTAACCCTACACCTAATTTAACTAATATGGGGGGCGCGGTGGCTCAGTTGGTAGAGGTGCAGGCTGCAAGCCGAGTGGTTCTCGGTTCGAATCCCACCTGCGGCAACCGCGTTGTGTCCTTGGGCAAGACACTTCACCCCCATTGCCCACGTGGGGGCACGGCGACGCTGTGTACTAAGGCGTACTGCACATCGATGGTGCACCTGTCTTCAACCAATGCTAACCCTGCTTGTGTTTTGAGTTGGTATGTTGGGGAGCTGACAGTTGCTCGCCGTTGCTCGGTGGTTCTCTCCGGGTACTCCGGCTTCCTCCACCCGTAAAACTGTCACGGTCATGGTTAGCCATTGTGCAGAAATATGTGATCTTAAACACCAATAAATAATTAAATAAATTTAACTAGTATAGCCGCCAAGCGAAATTGACGGAAATTGCCATTCAAATTTTATCATCTTTTCCAATTTCTCCCTTCAAAACACCTCTTATGTTCCCTCACTGGAACACCAAGAGAGTGAATAATCACTCCTCTACTTATTAGGTGAGAATGGCTTTTCTGGAGTAACGGCAATGAACATACCACTGGAGGTTTTAAAAACTCACTTTGCTTCATTTCTGTGTGTAAACCATATTTCGTTTGCAGTAAGAATGATTCTGTTTTGTGAGTCGGTCTGGCAGTTTGTATATTAATCTGCCAATGTTTTCTTTGTTTTCTCCTATCCATGAATATGGAGCTTTACTGTGATATTGCTTAAGAGCATGTTGTTGTGAAGATTTGTGACTCTTTAACATTTTTTTCAACCATAAACGTTTCACATAATAACGGGAAGCTGGGATGTATGAGGTTGAGTGTGTTATTTTTGTACACTGATTTTACGGTGTTTTGGGTGCAGCTGAGAGAATACTTGTGTGGGTGAACGATATATCACAGGTGTGGTTTTCTTTTGTACATGTGCTCCTGTGATATGGTGGGGAACGTTGGAGTTCCCCGCCGATTATTGTATATAGAGCTGTCTGCCCTGAATAAACTTGATTAAACAAAAAAGCTTCATTTCTACACTCTCGTAAATTTTCAGTTGGGTGTTCTTCCATTACGTTTTCGCGGTTGAATACTTCCATAATCCATGGAAAGAAAAGACAAAATATTTAAAGTCTTACAAATATCGAACTGGAGGCTGCTATCCACAATCATACTTAGTCTGTTTGATTTTTATGAGGAACAAGGAAGTATACACCACGTACATTTTTTCCACTGGTCGCTGATGTCAGATGTGTCTGATCAGGCCGAATATTTCGATGAGAATCCGAGAATCGCTTCACGCAAAGATTCGTGCATCAAAAACAGCGAGAAACCATGTAGATTCTCGTTTCACCTCTGCTAAGTTTCGCCTGAAAAGAATTGAGCCAATTTAACCCTCTGCCTAATATAGCGTTAGGAAAGTAACCAATACAAAGATAACATGACCTGAAACATCCGGACACTTGGTTAATAAAATTGTACAAATATGGCTGTCATTGGCTCATTGAGCCGGTTCCATTGTGTCGATAACCGGGCTTTGTCGCTGCTGGAAGAAATAGATTCACGCCGCGTATTCACGTATG
Organism: Pictodentalium vernedei; assembly: GCA_031216915.1. Lineage (NCBI taxonomy): Eukaryota > Metazoa > Mollusca > Scaphopoda > Dentaliida > Dentaliidae > Pictodentalium > Pictodentalium vernedei. The sequence continues at coordinate 125,032,978 of CM062293.1, read as the reverse complement.
TCTCACCGTGACGAACCGGCCCGTTTCACTTTTGTTGGGGTGGCTCTTATCCTGAAGGGGTTAATAACTTCTCCTTGAAAAGCATAAATCAACACAGATTCACTGAAAACAACATTTTTAATACATGTACAAATAAATAAATATGATAATTTGTGACTTACATGGAATCCAAAAGAATAAGAAAACAAAACCCCCCACCCACACAGTTTTTGAGTCACTTGCGGGTCCGTATTCTCTGTTGTCGCTTGTTTTTCCTTCTTCTCTCTGGTATTTCTTCCTTAGTCGTCTCTTCACTTCCTTCGCGGCCGTCGCACGGCCACTAACTTATTGTCACTTTATCCGGACACCTTTGCTCTCACAAGTGACGAAATGCCACTCTACCAGCCAAAGTCTAAAGTCATGATATTAATAAATCAGGTAAGCTTTTGAATAAACAGTTTGTGCTTAATAACCACTCATTAGAGGTGGTAAAAGAATACCGGTATCTCGGATTGAATATGTTAGCCTCAGGCAAATTTAACCATGCACGACTAACGAGTAAAGGCCGGAAAGAACTATTCGCCCTGAAAAAAGAACTACCATTTTCAGAAATGAATGCCCGAACTAATATGAAACTATTTAACACGCTTATCAAGCCGATAATTACGTATGCAGCTGACGTATGGGGACCACTATCGCTGAATACAGACCGCCTCACAAACAATACAGTGCTCGAAACCCTGTATTAATCAGGGTTAGTCCAGTTATTACCTTCAACGTGCAACCCGTATTCCTGCAAAACCACTGCTGTCTAAACCCGATTTTATATCCGTCTGCAGTCTTGTCAGAGCTGAGGAGTGAATGAATAAATGAAAATCAGAAATGCCTGGACTCGTAACTTCGAGTCATTACTCGACTAAATGTTCTGATAGTTGTGAATTTTATTCTAAAACTCCGGCTATCTAAACTTGACTTCTTGCTCGTTTGTAGGTCTGTTGAGTCAAGGATGACGATAATGAGCCCGAATATCAATGAGCAAATATATAAATAGATGTGTTTATATCTCTGTTCATTCATCGACCATGGTTGCTGAAAGTGTCGGTGCCCCCCCCCTCCCCCCAAGAAACTCCTTCATTTTTCCATTTTCAGTTGTCAAATGCGCCGTTAAACCGTAAAAAAAATCACTCGTATTTATTCTGTAACTGATTCACTCAGTCACCCATTCTTTGGATGGATGTCTGGATACACACTAAAACCTAAAATGTTAAAACTGACACTTTCAAGGTTTTAAACCCAGTGCAATGCTTTAAGCACTTAGACATTACAATCATCAGACATCTGAAACTTCAATGGATGGCACTTCCCATGTATCTAGCATAGGTGGTTCTTCCAGAATCGTCCATAATTTGATTTGCGCTTGGTGGGTACATAATTAAAAGGACACAAAGCAGATGACGCAGATCAGGCTCGAGAGTTCGAGCCTGATCCGCGTCATCTGCGTTGTTTCCTTTTAAGTGTCGCGACATTACACTTGTCAAGTGGTATTATTGTAACACCTGTCAAGTTCTGGGATATCTACACTTGTACAAAGTGCTAGTTTACATGTAGCACTTAGTAAGTGTTAAATACAGCATTTGAAGTGTAGTTTTTAACACTTTAGTTTTAGCGTGTAGATCGACAGTTGTGGATGCGTGGGTGAATGAGCGAGTGATTGAATGAGTGATTGAACGGGTTTTCAGAAGAAATCATTGAACTTACATCCATCTGTTCATTCAGTTGACCTCTATTCTAGACATATATCTCATCACCTTTACTAAACTATTCTTCTCCTCCAAAGTCTTATATTAGATAATTAATAACATGAAATTTGTATATTAGTTCCTGTTTATGTTTTTGTATTTATTTTGTTCTACACCTCTAACCATTCCTACACTACTCATGACTCTGCGCGCATCATATAGAATTGTATTTACGTCTGTGTACAATGATCTGCAAATGCATTCCCCCACGGATGTGCAACTTCGACTCGGCGAGCCCCCTTGTTGTGTAATGTCATCAGATAATATTTCATTGGACGAGATCCAGAAAAATCTGAACTATGATTTAAAATCGATTTTAAATGATAGGGCGCGTGAGATACCAGCTAACAATGATTTGCCCAATTGTAAATATTATCTACCCGACGAAATGCCCCCTAATTTTAATCTCCAGCAAGAAGAGTTCTCGATTCTTCACCTAAATTGCCAAAGTCTCAAGGCTCATTGTGACTCTATTAATGAGTTGCTGTCCAAAACACAAGGTTCTCAAAACCATTTTGATGTTATAGGCCTGACAGAAATATTCCAAATCCCCCCAAATGTTCCTACACACTACATAGCTACCACCCCATTCCTAGGACCACAGGACCCGATGGCGACGATGGACGTGGTAGTATTGGTATATACATCAAGGAGAATACAGTTTTTTAAGACTCGTCGGGATCTCTCGGTCTTTATACCACATGTCATCGAATCCCTGTTTGTTGAAATCAACTACAACAAGTCTAGTAAATTGCTTGGGGGTAATAATATATAGCCCCAGCAGCAAGCAACCTAAAGCAGTCATTGATCTGTTTCTGGCCAAATTAAACGAAATAACTGACAAAATAAATCACGAGAACAAAAAAATCATACACAATGGGGGACTTTAACATTGACCTCTTGAAATCCGGTGTCCATACTAAGACCGATATTTATTTACACACAGTGATTAGCCAAGGCTTTTTACCACATATCACTTAGCCGACTAGAGTAACGCAGCACTCCGCTACATTAATCGATCACATATTTACAAACAGCATTCTATCAACATCCCTGTCTGGCATAATCATCACAGACGTTTCAGATCACTTCGCCACCTTTCGCATTGAAAGAGGCCACAAAACTTATGACACTCCACCAACAACCACAAAGCGTAAATTTAATCCAGACAGTATAGCTAATTTTAAAACAATTTTGACTGAAAGTGACTTTCCCGCCGTGCTCGAGACTAACTGTCCGCATGTTGCATACAACCTTTTTATGGACATATACCAATCCGCTTTCGAGAAGGCCTTTCTTCTAAAAAATATTCTGTTAAGAAACAAGTTCGTAAAACGAAATCCCTGGATGACGAGGGGGCTCCTAACCTCATCAAATAATAAATCTAAATTTTATAACAAAAAACTCAGATACCCAAATGAACAGAATATTAGAAAATATAAAAACTACTGTAAAATATTTAACAAAATTAAAAAACAAAGTAAAGCAATGTACTACTCTAACATACTATCAGAAAATACATGTAATTTGCGCAGAACGTGGCAAATTATTAATGATGCCCTACTTTGAACAGATCATACAGTCACCTTGCCACAATCCTTCGTAATAGAAAATAATAAAGAAATAGATGATCCAGCGGAAATAGCACAGGCATTCAACGACTTTTTAGCGTGCACAGGGAAACGTACTAGCGAACAAATAAATGTATCCCAGAAAAAAATTTTCTGCACTTCATGGACAGTAATGAACCAAACAGTTTTTTCATAACACCAACAACTGAATACGAGGTATTTTCTGTTATTAATTCTCTTAAGTCTAAAAATAGTGAGGATTGCGACGGCATCACTACTAACCTCCTCAAACACTCAATTAATGTAATAGCTCCTCCTCTGGCCCACATCATGAATATGTCCTTTATCCGCGGTATTGTCCCTGATAGGATGAAGATAGCAAGAGTTTTTCCGATTTTTAGAAGTGGAGACGAGCACGTATTTAATAATTATAGACCGATAAGTATTTTACCAGTCTTTTCTAAAGTATTAGAAAAGCTAATGTGCAACAGAATCATGAAATACATCGAAACGTCGCATATCATATCACCATCAATATGGATTTTAGAAAAAAGCATTCTATCATACATTTAGTAATGCAACTACTGGAATTTTTTTGTTCTGAAAACAACAAGGAAAGTAAAAACAACACACTAGCCGCATTTCTGGACCCCTTCAAGGCATCTGACACAATAAACCACAACATATTGATAACAAACATGGAAAAGTATGGATTCAGAGGCATCAGTAACAATTGGTTTAAAAGCTATCTTTCAAATAGATTGCAATATGTTCAATATGGTGAACAAAAGTCTGGACCCACCGAATTAACATGTGGGGTCCCACAGGGTTCAGTTCTTGGTCCCGCCTTATTCCTGTTATATATAAATGACATCAGTTCTACAACTCTTAATCTCTTGTCATTTGCGGATGACACAACGGCCCATGACTCAGTCCCCAATACCAAATCCATAGATACCCATTTTAACCATGAACTCCGTAATCTGTATGAGTGGTGCTCGGCAAATCAACTCGCCCTGAACCGCCAACAAAACAAAATACATTATCAATAATCCAAACCATAAAGCTAAAAGTTGCATTCTCCCCGACATTTTCATGAATGATAAAAAATTAAAAAAGGTGGGTTCAAATGAAGAAGATAAATCTCTAAATTGTTTAGGTATTCATATTGATGAACACTTATCTTATCAAACTCATATATCACAAATTTGTTCTAAGATTGGATGGGCAAATTATACTTTGAAAAGAGCAAAAAAAACTACTACCACAACAGGTCACGAAGATGATATATTACTCTTTGGTCCACTGTCACTTGGTATACGGCATTCAAATATGGGGAAACTCAAGAGGAATCAATAAATTACTAAGAATACAGAAACGTTCACTTCGAATATTAAACAATAAAAAGTACAATTTCCATGCAGACCCATTGTTCATAAAAGATAAAATATTGAAGGTCACCGACTTGTACAAACTACATGCCTGTCTATTTATGTTTGATTGGAAAAATGGAAAACTTCCAGAATCTTTCGAACGTTATATTTTACTTCCCCAATCTCTCAATCACACATGAGTACAAGGCATTCAGGACTGGTACGTATCAATACAATCCGAACACAGGCTCTAGATAGGCTGCCCTCATATGCCTTTCCGAAAATCTGGAACGAACTGGACCCTGAAGTGCGAAACATAGAAAATAGAAAAGAATTTAAAGAGAAGTTAAGAACAGAACTTCTGTCCTCATATCAAAAAAGCTATCAGTGTGACAACCCATACTGCCCTGACTGTTACACTCCACAGTAAGGGTTGTCACACCGAAGTAAATAACTTAAGTGTCCCAAACTGTCGACACATCGAGGACCTATTATGTATACTATTGTGTCCATTATGTCTTTCTTGTCTGATGAACAATACTTGAACCGTGCCATATTTGTTTTCTAAATTTAACCACAACCCAGTTTGATAACCATAATAATATCAGATTAGCACGGAGGGTTAGGGATACCCACTATCACATTTACCATTAGCCACCTTTTTGAGCCTGGAAACTCGTCCATCTACATAAATAGATTAATGAGGTACGTAGCCGAGTCAAAGTTGCAGTTCTACTAGCTACTCACAAATATCCATACTAGTAGATCTTCTTATCAAAGATTAATGCGCAGAGCACATAGTCAGTGTTGGAGTTAAATGTATTACTGGAGTGACAGGTAGACAGCCAATCTGGCTACGTCATCTCCCAAGGGTATAGACTAAATATCATTTTCTAGTTATCCATTTGTATTTTATAGTCCAATATGTAATTGCCTGTAAACTGTACCGTTAAATAAAATATCTATCTGTGGCCACCGACGTGGCCCGTGACTGCTCCTATTCTAAATATGAGCTCTGTGGCTCCCCTACATAACAACGTGCCTATACTTTCGCACCGATGCGGCACCTCCTCTAACCTGTAGCATGGGGCATCCCCACCTACACGCAACGACCCACAGCCTTACACACCTTCAGACTGGAATTGGCTGGAATGGATTTTTCGAGAAATTCCCGATTTTTATTTCCATAGCCAGAACATTATTTCTCAGTTTAATCGCTTCTCTTGAACTTGGCCGCTTAGATCTATCTTAATTCAATACTCGCTTTAAAGTTCCTTTGAAAGACTCGAATTTCGACATTTCCGTGACATTTCGGAGACACGTTAGATGCGTAACATGGGTGTGTGTGTCCAGAACATGTGTGACGCACTGTTTCCAACAATTACATATTAGCTGACCATAATTACCCAGATAATGACTACGCGAGAATACTCCTTTGATCAGTTATCAGATAGCCCATGTGGCCTTCAACAAATGCACCATAATGGACATTAAATTTCATACTTCATTTAGAAGCTCTTGAATTATTGCTGGTCTGTTTAAATGACAATTCGGTTTTCGGGGACCGTTATACAAACGCACATTCTTATACCTTGGCCCGAACGAGAAAAATATCAAAGATACAGACACTTTTATACAACAAAATCGCAACTTTTTGCTATCACCTTGACAGAATGACATCCATATTTGTAATGTTTTATTGGTAAATATTGTTTTTTTTTATGTTTTTTTAAATTATCAAATCAATTTATGTTTTAAAAATTAAAAAGCCGTGCTGGGTAAAGGATTAACATGTGTTATCAGAAAACAACAGATGTTCAACCATGGTGGCCTCATGGGATATTTTGACATGGATTCTTGCAACCATTTTCGCGAGAATCCAAATGATTTCTTCCAGATGTCAATGAAATTTAAGGCCCGATGACGGGTTATCTGTAAAGTAGTTGCTTCTAATGAGCTTGCCATAAAAAGTCAAGTTTCATTTTGTACCTTCCAATAAACGAAAACAACAGACAGCTTTGAGAGGTGTGTGTTGTTTTAGTTTATTATAAATAACAAAAAGAAACTTTTTTTTTTCTTTTTTTTTCTTTTTTTTTTATTCAAATAAAAAGTAATAAACATATATCAATACATATAGTCTGAATGTACATTGAATTCCATTTTATACAGAGTATAATATACAGCCTTTTCTATTCTAGGTTCAATCGATGCACAGAAGTAAGATTGTTATTGTTTTGTCCGACTTGTGTAGCATGGAGTCTTCTCATGAGAATAGAGAGAAAAAAAAACCCCAAAACCCCCAAAAACAAACAAAAAAAACAAAAAACGTCGAGGGCTATTGTCCAGGAGATGTGTGGTGTTAAATCGGAGGATAGAATAGGGTTTTTAGAGATTCCCATCTGGTATTTATCAGGTCGTTTTTTTTGTTAGAGTACAGGTGGCGGGAGTATAGCTAGAGGTCACGGTATTGACAGAGCATTTCGACGAATCCGTGGAAGCCGGGTTGACATTTTCTCACTCTGCAAGAATAAATGAATTTTTTAAATATAAGAATTACTAGGGTGAGGGTGTATTCATGTATACTGGAATTATTATTATTATTAATATTAATATTATTATTATTATTATTATTGTTATTATAGCCAATGAGTGTAAAGTACGGTGTCAGTGGTAATAGAATACCACATTTCTACTGCAATCTACCTGCAAGTTGTAACAGGATTGTCTTTGACACTGAACGTTCGAAGAATAAATGTTGCACTGTCTCTTTAGTGTTTGAACAAAACGTACACAGCTCAGTCTCAGATAATTTACATTTAAAAAGGCGAGCGTTCGTAAATAAAGCTCCGTGTATGATTTTACATTGCAGAGTTTGGAGATAGGTGTCATCAGTAATTAAAAACGGACTCTTGAATATCAGTCTCCAAGCATCGCAATCGAGACTGAGATGCAAACGTTCGTTCTATTTCTTCCGAGCCTGAGCTGGGCGCGAGGCCGCCTGCTGCAGGAATAATGGGTAAAAAGTTTTGTTTACGGTTTTTGTTACTTTTAATTTTTCTATCAACGGACTTATGATAAGGTCGGATTTTTTTTTACTTTTTATTTCATTTTGCCACCGTTTTGAAATCGCCTTTCTTAACCCCTGGAAGACAGTGAAGGGAGTTTTGATATCAAATTTTACAGAGAAGGCTTCAAACGTCAGAAAGCCCCGCTCTCACTCAAGAGGTCGTTAAGGAAAAATATACCTCTGTCGCACCATCTTTGATTAAAAAAGAGTTTGTCGTTAATTTGTATATTTTTGTTGTAGAAAATAGGTTGAGAACAAATTTCTTCAGGTTCAGTTGGAGATTTGTTGTCTAAAAGAGACCAGGCCTTAAGGACATTTTTCCAAAAACTCTTTTGAATGTTTTTACGCAAAGAGGGGTTAACAAAGGTTGGGGAACATAAAGAAACTTGACTCTATTGTTTACTGATGCCACAGGTGTTTTCTAAAAATATACTTGCTTCTTATGCTAACCTTCCTCCCGCATCTGATAATGTCAAGGGAGATAATTTTATCGAAAGTGGATTTTCAAGACGATTCAAGTCAGGGATTTAAATCTATTTATTTATTGGTGTTTAAAGGTCACATAGTTTTGCACAATGGCTAATCATGACCACGAAGTCAGGGATGATCTAAACTACTGCAGTTTATTTTATTACATTACATTATTTTATTCTGTCAATGACGTGCTGTGATGTAATTTACTGTTAGGAAGTGCTTTGGCAGCCACCTACAATGTAAGCCAAGGAAAAGAAAGTTTCGGTCACCTTATTTCTTCTAGGGCAAACTGAAGGCGAACGAATCGACCGTTGTCCAAATTTCTAAATTTTGATTTCCATTGAAGAATTCGTATACAGCTGATTGCTAGTCGCAGCTGTAGTAATTTGGAAATGTTTTTCGGTAATTCGTTAAACCAAACAATATCTTACATAATGTTTGTGTAGGGAGACGGAATGGCACATTCTTCGGCGCCTCGGTAACTGATTGAACGTTCAAGCCTTTGTGTGTTACAAATCACTTATGTAACCACGCTGGACAGGAGGCAACCATTTGCTGATTGAGTAAAAAAAAGCTCAAATTGCGTCTATGATTGAAACCACGATACTAACTATGCATTGCTCTTTGAAGTGAAGATAGATGACAGTGGACTGACCAAAGCATGATTATTGTGGTAAACATGTTCTGTTTTACAAGTACATTAAGACCCGGTAATAAACACCCGTCTTGAGAATCTAAAATGGGAAACGTTGGTATAAACGATTGTTTGTTTGTATATAGTGGTTCACCGACACTTTGCAAGGGCCAAGTCGCGTCGGGCGGTTTTACAGGCAGAGGAAGCCTGCGAGTGTACCAGGGTCAGTACTATAAAACGTTTACAATTGTATTTTCTAGAATTGTATTTCCTATTCATGACTTTAAATGGGTTGAAATGAACCATTAGTATTTTCAAAGATGTGGCAAGTTGCCAGTTGGCAAATTGCCATATCTTTTAAAAGGCTACTGATTCATTTTTGGCAGTTATATTAATAAGTAGATGATGCAGTGATAAAATACAATTGTAAAAGCTTTGTAGTATTGGTCCTAGGCAAGAGAACCACCGAGCAATGGCAAGCAACTCAGTCTATTTAACTTATTAACGCTACATAAGCAGAGTTAGCAGCTGTTGAAGCCAAATGCGTTATCGACGTGCAGTACACCAGTCCACTTTAGTACACAGCGCCACTGTGCCTCCACATGGCCATTCGAGATAAAGTGTCTTGCCCAAGGGCACAACGCAGTTACCACCGGGACAGTACACCAGTCCACCTTAGTACACCGCGCCTCCGTGCCTCCACGCGGGCATTCGAGGTAAAGTGTCTTGCCCATGGGCACAACGCAGTTACCTCTGGTGCAGTACACCAGTCTACCTTAGTACAAAGCGCCACCGTGTCTCCACGCGGACATTCGAGGTAGTGTCTTGCCCAAGGACACAACGCAGTTACCGCCGGGGCAGTACATCAGTCCACCTTAGTACACAGCGCCACTGTGCCTCCACGTGGGCATTCTAGATAAAGTGTCTTACACAAGGGCACAGCGCAGTTACCGCTGGTGCTGCACACCAGTCTACCCTAGTACACAGCACCACCGTGCCTCCACGCTGGCATTCGAGATAAAGTGTCTTGCCCAACGGCACAACGTAGTTACCGCTAGGGCAGTACACCAGTCCACCTTAGTACCCAACTCCACCGTGCCGTCACGTGGGCATTCGAGATAAAGTGTCTTGTTCAATGGTACAACGCAGTTGCCGCCCATCATGACAGAACCATCGACGTATAAACCATTGGCTAAACTTTATTTTATACTTGTGTTGTGGTCATGATATAGTCATAGACGCCGAAAGTGACCCTATGAAGGTGATTTCTCAGTGATTTTGCTTAAAGACTACACCTGAAATCTAATCAGAGTTCCGGACATGTACCTTATGATGATAATACAGTTATTAAACAATAAACTGATGTGACATTTTCTAATATTGTGTAGTAAAATTTCTTGATTTATTTATTCCCTGTCCAAACACAGTTTTGGCGGAGGATATCAAAATTGGTCCCGTCCGTCCGTGTAATTTGTTAACACAATTACTAGAACAAATATAATCGGATTTTGAAGAAACTTAATACGAGCAGACATTGTGGGAAGGTCTTGCTTTGATGGTAAATTCAGCACTTTTCGTCGGTATCTGTAGGAGTTGGGACTCATTTTGTTGAAAATTCTTGACTTGCAATGACTTTGTGAACACGATAACTTGGAACAAATAGATTCGGGTTTTTTTGTAAAACCTGGTTCAGGCATAGATCGTAGAAAGCACGCGCTCTTCTTTGATATTCGCACAGGTTCATCAATTTATGTTGGAATTATGCCCCATTTTTGTTGGAATTTCGGTGATTGTATGATAATGACATTATTAGCGCGATAACTTGAACAAATATGTTCGATTTCTGAAAAACATTTGGTACATGCATACATTGTGGGAAGATCTCGCTTCGATTGGATATTCACCCAATTTTGTTGACTTTTTTCATAAACTTTTTAATCCACTTCGTGACAAATGCTTGTTTGGACTTCTTAAGGGATTGATTTATTTATCGTGGGGTAAAAAAAACCCAATCAACAAAACGTAAAAATACCGGCGTTCTCTCCGACATCCAGAGAAGTACACCCAATTTCTGTCTGTCAATGTCACTAGACTCACTACCAATATTTTATGCCCCCGATAGGGAGACATCTTAAATCCGCGTCCGTCAGCCTGTCCGTCCGTCCATCTGTCCGACTTTACTTGTCCGTCCGGGGCCATAACTATAATGCTTTGGTGGATTTCCATAAAACTTTACACAAGGGTAAAAACCAATGGAATGTCTGTTGCACAGGAACACCATTCTCGACTGACAAAGGTCAAGGTCACAGGAATGGAAAAACTTTATGCTTTCACAAACTGTATTTGTCCATCCGGAGGCATAACTCTCTAATGCTTGGGAAAATTTCCACAAAACTCCACACAATGGTAAAGACCGATGGAAGGTCCGTTGCACAGGAACACCCTGCTCGATTGATAAAGGTCAAGGTCATTCGAATGGGAAAACTTAATTCTCTCACAGAATCATGTTTTTCGTCCTGAACAAATTCAACAAAAAAATTTCATTCCAGTATTATATGACATTTAGCCATAGTTCGGGGGCATCCGTTAGTCTTGTTCTACACTATTTCAGTCTTTTGGGAAAATGTTCTTTCGGCATTGATAAATTTCTAAGTTCCTGTGCAATGGAGGAGGTGTCGAGGGTGGATATGGTACGTAACAGGACCAGACACACCGCCCACGGCAATTTTCACGCTGCATTCAAAAAGATACGTTTTAATTGTTTGATAAATGCAGGTGATCGCAAGAGTGGATTGATCTGTTATCATATCCCGTCGAATTGACGTGACCCGATCAACCCACCAAACAAGACGCCGTTGGCGTCGTGTTTGGTCTGGCTGATCTGGTCTCTTTGAAGAGAGGGAATACAACCCACACTGATTGACTAGTGTAATAATCTGTTTATTATATTGCAGTGAATATTTAAAAGCTGAATACGATAACCGAAATGTAAAGAAAAAAGAACGGAATGTATGGCTAGAGTGTTTAGTACAAAAGCACTCGAGTTTTTACTTCGTGTTTGTAAATTGTCGTCAGTGTTGTAACGTGAGCCTCGTTTGAAAGAGGTGTGATATAGAGTTGGAACAGTTGAATCTTTCGTTCTCGATGCGAGCCAGAATTGATGAACAAGCTATTGGCTGTTACGGTGACGTCTACTTTCGGCTTCAGTGCACTTTCGCCGACAAAATAAATCTGGTAAAAGTGTAGGTGGAAGTGCACTGACTACGAAAGTGGTATCAACAGTTATTACCGGATTTATCCGCGGGCAATAGACTTGGCATGTTTACAACTGTGATCAAAAATAAATTATTTTTTTAAGTCATGAATGTTTGTCAGTGAGAATAATAGTTATTAATTTATTGTCAAAGCAATTTACAGTTTTTACTGAGAATACAAATCATGATATTACCTGTCCTGTTTTTAAACAAGTGTTTAAAAATAAATCATTTTTTAATCTGGAATATTAGTAAATGAGAGTGGTTGTTAAATTATTTTCAAAATACACATGCGCTTGTATAATTTCTTGGAAAGCTCTGTTAGAAAGCGTCAGAAGGAATGTTGATGAAGCTTGGTATTATCAATAGAGGTTATTGTAGCTATCTTACAGCTTTGAACCTATTATGACTTTTAGAGAACATGTTTTGGTTATGACAGACACATGATATTGTTTTCTTGTATACCTATATATCGCCCCATCAGTGCAACAAGGCGACATCTGCAATTTACGTTTAAAAATAATTAAACAGGTTTACAATTTAAATGATTCACTTAACAAATCTATTCAATTGTCTAATTCATTTTCCATAAGAAAATCAGATAACTGTAAATCCTGTCATCCGAATCAGTGCACTTTCGCCTTCACTTTTTATTTACTAGATTTATTTTGTAGGCGAAAGCCCATTCCATGCGAAAGTAGACTAGAGCTGTAGGTTAACCGAAACCGAACCGAGGTTTTTAGTTTTTTTTTAAAAACCGAAACCGAAACCGTCGACATCCCGTAATCTAAGGTTTTTCGTTTTTTATTAAATACTCTCTTGGTGCAGAAATTCAAGGAATGTAGCCATCTCAGAGTAATGAGAGTACCCAGACACTGCCAATGGCAGTGTCTGGGTACTCCCACTACTCTGGGAAGGCTACATTCTGTGAATTTCCGACATTTCAGTTTAGTTGTGTTTGCAGCTTTCCTCAAGTTGCGTGTAGGTGTCAGGCCTCGAAAAATGGCCAAGCACAATAAAAGTTCTGTACATTTAGGTAATTATTATATTGGCCTTCCTGAGTCTTCATGTATTATAGCTTATTTCGGGCATTCATTGAGTTTCTCTCAATTTCACTGCCATTCAGTTATGACTCCGGACATAAGAATGAGTTTTATTGAATTTTGTTTGGCCTCATGAACAAACCGAAAACCGAGGCGAACCGAGGTTTTACTCCACCTGAAAAACCAAAACCGAAACCGAACAAGAATTTTAAAAACCTACAGCTCTAAAGTAGACCGAGCCTATATTAGTGGTAGTCGTGATAAAAATTAGACCTGTTGATTCCTGATTAGTGTTGTTTGAAATCCTTTACCCTTTCACCCCCAGCGTGGGTAAATATTTGCTTGGTCATAAAAATAGTAGTAGACGAGCAGCCGATATAAAGAACAAACAATCTGAAGCGAGGCTCGGTAATAATTTAATTCAACAGCTCGACAGAGCTGTTGGATTAAATTGTCACTGAACCTCCCAACAAACCACGATGGTTTCACTCCTTCCGCCGTTGACAGTTTTGAAGGAAATGATATCTTTCAGGGTGCCAGTGGTGAAAGGGTTATACATATTTGTAATTCAGATCACGGAACAAGAAGGTATCAAATTGATCCATGCTTCAACATAATTTTGAATAATATTTGGGAAACATAAAAATTATGTTTATTATATTTTTGTTATTTCACCATATTCTTGATGCTCTGTCGAAAGAGATGTTATGAAATCTGTTATTAATATATCACCAGAAACTTGGAAATTAGAAATACAATATATTGTTATTTGTATGTTTTTTTCCCTTTCGAACAATTGACACATGACTAGAGAAAACAATACATATGCTCCCGGTTGCAAAACTTTCAGAAGCGGTATAGGCACCTGGTTTTTTTATAATTTAATCCTTTCCTTTTTTTCATTTTTCCTTTATTTTTGTTTAGTTTTGAGGACATTATAGGCAGTGTGTCCATTTCTGAAGTAAACAAAGCAGAAGTGAATTTGCAACTAAAATATGTGTGTGTTTGTATTTGGGCTGGCGAGAGAGGGTCTCAAAGAAAGCAGCAAAGGCTTCGTTTGCTCTCTTCCGCTCCCTGCGTATCCAACAGATACCACCGAAAACGGGATTAAAACTGACGACGAGTCAAATCAACCCAATCATGACATATGGATCAGAAATTTGGTTTCCCGAGATCATTACTAAAAGTGCTAAAGCTAAAGACCGGGCACCTGCGCGTGACTCGAATTTCAACATCCTCACGCATCTTAAAAATGTAGCTTGTGTACAAACCCAAGACAGGTTCTGTAAACAGTTATTCAACTTGCCAAAACAGGCGAGCAGCTTGGCTTCAAAAATGGAAACAGGAATACTGCCCCTAACCGCCATTATGATTGTCAATATGGAGCAGTACAAAGTTCATATCGACAATCTAGCATCGGATCGATTAGTCATGGAGGCAATGGCAACCTGCGACCTACCAGGAAGAAATGACCGCAACTCTTTGGACCAGACACTAAAACAGTGCCGCAAACTCGTCGCACCAAACGCACCAGACCTATGCCCACTCGAAAGACAAACTATTAACTCCTTCTTCTTGGATTGCATCAATGCTGACTGATATGTCGACAAAAGACGGAAGGATTTAACTGGTAGAGTGCTGAATTATTTTTGGTCGTCAAAATTTGTTCACATATATTTGCCTTGTTACAATTTATGGGAGAGTGCCAATAGGCACTCTCCCATAAATTGTAACAATGCAAATCCTAACAGTCTAAATAATTTCACTTCAAAGGTGATATGAACAACATCCACAGAATATGAAGCCTTTAAGTTGTGGTACCAACACTTCAGAATAAAGCCCAAATATGGGCTTCCAGCACTCTACCAGTTAAATAAACAGAGGACGTACCGTACGTTCAAAGAAAATTATATATTAGAACCTTACCTTGAGAAATGCATAATCCTGAAACATCGCCAAGCATTATCTAAACTCAGACTCAGCTGTCATAGCCTAGTGATTGAACGAGGTAGATACCACCATGTACCCGAAAATCAAAGGCTATGATGCCAATGTAAGTCGGTAGATGACGAAACACACTTTCTACTTTATTGTCGTTTACTTTATAACGAGCGAGAGAATTTGTTAAAGCACTTAGGGATGGGCGAAAGTTTCCATAACAGCAATGGTGGCACACTGAAGCTCAAGCTTTTTCTAAAGTGCGATGATACAAAATCCCTGAATAATGTGGCACATTTTGTGTACCATGGGTTACAGAAAAAGGGAGTCTGGCAGCCCAAAGTCGACAGCTTTGCCCAATAAATAACGATGACGAAGAAGTGGGTAACAGGGAATTTCACACAAATATATATATTTGGGTGGGTGTGTGTGTGGGTGAGTGTGGGTTTGTGTGTCTGGGTGGAGTGTGCACGTGTGCATACACTCAATGGCAATAAGCATAAGATATTGTTGAAACCTTGTTTTGAAAAGAAAGATTATGTTACTGTATTATCAACTGTACTCTTGACCATAAATGTGTAATCGTACAATAAAGATTGATTGCTTGATTGTATTTGCAGATGAAATGGTATTATGTGATGCACTGTGGAACAGGCTCTCTCAGTCATTTCCAGTAGGGCGCCATATCATAGCATTTCGTCAGTTTTATGTGGAGACTTCAGATATTTAGAGGTTATTACTTGGTTAGTTTGATATCGGCCGAGATGTCAGCTAGAAGTTACTTTATTTACTTAAACGCCACGGTAATACCAAAAGAGGAATACTGCCCCGGGCGATCACCTAATTGCTTGCGTAAAGTCTCGAGGAACAGTTCTTTTGGTATGCTATTTTGTCTTCGGTCGGTTATTCGCTAACAGACAGAAACAAACAACACCCAAGGTGAAAGATGATAGCCTCAACTAATAGACTAAGTGGACATGGTTTACCGTAATATTTACAGTACAGCCGCCGTGAACTGGTTGTAATCCACGCGTGGGCTGTGATGACCATGCATGCCTTCACCAGGTAATAAAAAATCATCATCAGCAAAATTTTAATTAATGAAGCACCATGTTCTACCCGGTGCTTCATTAACCCTTTACCCAACGTAACGACCAAAACCGGCCAGCGCTATTCTCAAACATCGACAATTAATTTTCATTATTTTTTTCATTTTTTGTCTCAAAAACATAGGTTATGACCCCTCGTTGGAACGAGTTCGTCGAGCTCGTTCCAACGAGGGGTCATCCCCTATGTTTTTGAGACAACAAATAAAAAAAATTAGTTATTCAAGAATTATTTTTGCAAGTGTCGTCTGCTTTTCAGGTTAGGTAAAGGGTTAATTAAATTTTTGATGATTATTCCTATACTTAGTGTTTGGAATCAAATATTATTGTGTCCGTGGAGACATTGTCCATCCGTGTAAAGTGAGCAGTCCACGGCGGCCGTAATGTACGTCATGCAGATGATATTCTAGCTACCTGATATGGGTTCGGTGAGGGTCCACGTCTGCGGTATAGATGTGTATATATGATTGTTAGACTGACGGTGGGCATGTGAGTATGTTGTTGTGCCTTGTGAGGATGTATGTGTGTCTGTCTGATGTGCTAGTGTCTAAGCCGCAGCAAAATGAGTCTTTTTTTTCGTTTTATTGTTTATTTTTTCTGTGTTGCATAATACGATATTTTTTGTAATGCCATACTATTTGTACACTATGGCCGCGCAATAAAGTATTCTATTCCATTCAATTCCATCAGCCTGGGACCGAAGGTCGAAGGCTGATATGAAGTTACCGAGGTCTAATACCTCGGCCGATAAAAAACTAAGCAAGTAATACCATCTTTATTTATCAAACCAAAACAAATAAGTTACAAAATGTTCTCAGAAGTGTTACAGTTTTCTGACAGTGTTATTGTTTCTCATTCTTCTCACAAAATCAGAAGTTTCACCTTCTTCTCTTAGTTCAGCTATCCGAACGTCTCGGCTTCCCCAATGGGGAAGCCACGACGTTCGGATAGCTGAACTATCTCATCTCCCATTTCGACGAATCTACGACTCTGAATCTTAGTCGGCGTAGAATTTACTGTACAACTCTCTTCTTTCTTCTCTTCACCCATCTACCCGTTACTTATTCCCATATTTAATTCATCACTATACAGACACTGAGTCTCAACTGCTCCGTTCTGTCTGGTAATGCCAATGATCTAATTGCGTTCGACGAATAACGGTGAACGATTTCGATATACACAAATTTGTTGTGCCTAGTAACAGATCAAGAGACACAACTCTAGCGTGGTTCATATCCACCGAGACTGGCGTCATATCAGCCGAGTTTGAAGTCATACCTGGCGAGCTCGATAATGTGCGATTCTGGGAAATGAATTCATATCTGATAAATAATATCTCATATACTGTTGGCGGATGGCATTTTTACGTTACAAGGTAATGTAACAATTTGATCCTTGAAGCCACCAATAAAATATTGAGTGTTTGTACTTAGATTGTTAAACCATCATACAAAAATATAAATTTCAAATATTCCCATGCTTTTTGTATCCACAAGAGATGAGAAAAAATATCAGTTCGCTGATCAAATCAAAATCAGGATTTTTTAATGAATATATTATTTCTCTAAACAGAAAGGGGTTTGACAAACAGGCCATGCCTATACCTGGCCACACCCTCGAAATCAGGATCAGTCGACTGAACAGAAAAACTTATATTTTTTAATAAATTAATTATTTTTTAATAATTTAATTTCTAAACCTTGAGGATTATATTTTCTCTACCTCATGATTACACCTATTAACATTATCAGGGCCCAGCGAAGCTTCGAAATTCGATTGGATTCGAAACCGTCCCGATGAATCAATTCGAGTCGCGCTGGTATCGAAATTTTCGAATCGCCGAGATGTTCTTAAATACCAACCACATATCTCCTCTTGAACCTTTCTTCTATTATCAGGTCTCCTGGTCAGGTGACCTGATGATAGAAGAGGAGTTCAAGAAGATTCGGCTTGCTATACTACTTGGACTCCATTCTGAACTGTTCTGATGTTTTGCTTGACAAGTCGCCGTTGAATGTTAAGAATACTTCACTGGAGACTTGTAATATTTACAGATTTAAGAAGATGCGAATTTGGAAAGGCGTGACATTCGATTTTATTTTCGATCCGTTTCCTGATTCGATTCGACGCGAAAGTTGAGATTGGCAGGGCTCTAAATATTATGTCAGTTTAAGAAATCGTAAATTGTGGTGTCTAATAGTTCTAGTAGAAACCGCTATACAGTACAGTCGCCGTGGACGGGTCACTTTCCACGGGCACGCGGGAAAACGGGAGTTGTGGGCTTAATTTTTTGCGGAAAAATCGATCATTTTAAAATGTTCGGACAACCGCTAAAAAGTCGTTTCTTCGGAAATATTTTTTGGGAAATAGACATGGTTAAATCCCACAAGATAAACCCGAAGAGGGGGGCAACGCTAACCCCAGCAGTTAATTTACCATAAACCTTAACATAAACCCCGAAAAATAGCTACAAATCGATTCTTGCCTCATAAGACTCATATTTTAGACATTAACCTCATAATATTTGTACGTAAGTTCATAATCTGGAAGTAAGCTCATAATGCCTGTCCGGGCAAAAAAAACCCCTCATAAGTCTCGTATTATTGTCCGGGTGGACAATATTTCCACGGACCCAATAATATTAGATTACAAGCAATAATTAAAGGAAAAATCATCAAAAATTTAATTAATGAAGCACCGGGTAAAACCCGGTGCTTCATTAAATAAAATTTTGCTGCTGATGATTTTTTTTTACCTGGTGAACGCATGCGTGAACATCACTGATCAGACGTGGATTACGACCAGTCCACGGCGACTGTACTGTATGTTCCGATTCTTACTTGAGAAACAAGAGTCTATATTTTAGTAAAATTGAAGAAGTATCGATTATGTATTATTGTGTTTTGAAAAGGGCAAAAGCAAAAAAATTTTAATATCTAATGACAAGAAAAAGATGAAAACATGAACTGTTTTAAAAAAAACTGTCAAATTTTATTATTCTAAACAGACTGTCACTGATCTTTAGGAAGGATAAGAGTACTGAAACAGAGTTTTTCTCTCTTGAGGAGAATATTGAAGGTTTAACATTGTGTCAGGTTTGAAGCCCTCGACAGCTTACCAAGACGGTTTCGTCATATTTTATAAATCGCGTGTCTCTCTCGCGAACAGATAATACAATAATTTGGGTAACATGATGCAATTCAAGTTTTTGATTATAAAATGGATGAAATGTGTCGGATGAACGATTTTTAGAATATATGACAAGGCACGTCATTTTAGGTCTTTATCTTAATGATTACATGTCAGTTTTAAATCTTCTTTCCACGCTGGCAGTTATCAATTGCAAAGTCAGATGGGATTGTATGGAAATCTAGTCTATCTCCAGATGTCGGGTTTACCCATTTCGATCTCTTTCGGTACCATATGTTTGTTGGGATTCAACGTGTAGAGCTGTACACCAATACGGGGTAACCGTGGGTTCTAGAAATCCTAAAAAGTCTTTAGGTTGAGAATAAATTTTCAAAAATTCGAACATGCTGGAAAATGGTTTCCGAACTCGAAACAACCTTTTAGGATTGTGTTACGCCAAATCTGTCTAAAAAAGAAAGGCCTATTGAAAGGCCTAAGAAAGTAATTACGATTAAGTCGTTGCATGCTGCTTGTGATTATTCCTGCCCAGGACACAAAATATCATTCCACTGAAATAAGTTTTGCTGGGCATATTTAACCAAATTCCTCTCCTGTAAATTGAATGGACTTACTGACCAATGATTTCTTTAGTTAAATTTAGATGCATTTCTCATCAAATCTAGTCATGGCTGCTTTACAGCAGCCATGTCTAGATTTGATGACAAATATTTTTAAAATACTCAATAGGACATGAGTTAAATTTAACTCACGCAATGAGATTAGAGTAACATTTTGTATATATTTGCTGAAAATTAAATGTATAGTTTTTAACAACAAATTTCACTTTTAAATTGGAATTCTTGTAAACAAGCAACAACAATACCCCAAAATCATGAAAACCTATCAACCAAAATTGTAATAATGCAACGATTTGAGATACTTCACTGAAAAATGTTTTTAAAAATCCCCGAAATGTATTTTAAGGTGGGGGTAATACGACCAAAATGGCTGAAAATTTTGTTTTGTGTTCAAAAATATATGGGCACTTTCTAAGATAAACTCTCTTGGGCAGATAACAACGATATGCTTCAATGATTTTTGCAACTTGACCCATAATCATGTGTCGATTTCAAATAAACAGCTTTTGGAAACCCTCGGCTTGTCGAGCTGCACATTTGATGATCTATTAGCTGTTTTACGGGTCGTATTTCGACAAATAGCCTCATTTTGAGGAGTTTGTTTTGTATTTCTCCATGCGTGATTGAGGGGCGCGGTGGCGTTGCGGTAACCGATTCTCGTCAGATCACCGAAGTTAAGCAACGTCGGGCCCGGTTAGTCCTTGGATGGGTGACCGTCTGAGCGATCGATTCGGACTCCCGCGTTGTGTCCTTGGGCAAGGCACTTAACCCCGATTGTCCACATGGGGGCACGATGACGCCGTGTACTACGGTGAACTGCACGTCGATGATGCGCATGTCTTCAATCTTCAACCAATCTAACCCTGGCTGTGCTGCAGTGCGGATTTAAGATGTTGGGGAGCAGGCAGCTGCTCGTCGTTGCTCGGTGGTTGTCTCCGGGTACTCCGGCTTTCTCCACCCGTTATGACCTTGGCTGTTAAAGTGTCGTTAAACCCTAATAAATAAATAATGCGTGATTGAATTATAAACTCATATTCCTAATTTTGTCGACGTTGAGGGTCATTACAGATAAACAGATCAGCTTGCTACTCGTGAGTAGAGAGTTGAAAAGTGAGTATAAAACTTTAAAACAACCTTCGTTTTCCTTTCTTTTGTGAGTTTGTGATTTAGACTGAACCACGCATTTGAATATCATTAATTCAGTGAAATATGGCCATTGCGTGCCCCTGCATTCGGTTCCGTAAACTCAAAGGTGCCCTGATTCATTCTCGTGAATAAATAGCTTATTCTGGAAAACTTGGAATATTTTCACGAAAACTACTGTTTTTGGATTGGAACCAAGATTTTCTCATGAGTGACTACAAGGAAATATGACAGGAAATATATAGGTTTCCTTGTTGTCACGAATGGGAAAATTCCTCCTCAAAAACAAAAGATATTCATTATTATACTTCTTGCGATTTATTTATTTATTATTAGGCTTAGCGGTACTTTCGACAGCCAGGATCACCTAGTGTTGGAGCGCGTTACAATAATTTAACTGCAATTAACCCTTTACCCAACGCAGACAATTATCAAAATTTATTATTTTAAATATAATTTTTTAAAATCTTTCAAAAAATGTCAACCAAACAATATCATGTGACCCCTCATTGGAACGAGCTCGACGAGCTCGTTCCAATGAGGGGTCACACGATATGGTTTTGATGAAATTTGTTGGAACAATAATATTTTTTCAACTGTTGAATTTGCATATTACGTGTGCGGATGCGGCCGATTCGTTGGGTAAATTGTTAAAGTAAGCCCAGCGGCTCATTGGCTAGAGTATTGGACTTCAGATCAATAGATCGTAGGTTTAATTCTGACCCGTGCCATCCGCGTTGTGTCCTTGAGAAAGACTCTTCATCCAAACTTCTCAAGTTGGAACACGAAAGGGCAGTGCGCAGAGGCGTACTGCACGTCGAAGAGAAAGAAATGAAAATTAGCATGACATGTACATGTTCATCTTGTTTTCAACTGGTGAGATTCTGCAGTGCTGCGGGGAGGAAGGAGGACCGAGAAATTCTCTGTCTGTTTTTGTGATGGCAGTGCTGGATGAGTAGATTCCCGAGACTCCCAAATGTCCACTTGTTAAACGCACTATTGCAGTTGATGGCCAATGTTACTTGAGCCGCAGTTAGATGCAATTATTGGAAACACTAATGTAGATTAATGGTCTCCAATCACGAATACTGCTTTTCTTAATGACCAAACTGTTGATGTTTTGTAAAGGATAAACTATATGGTAATGAGAAATTGTAGTAACTTAAGGAATACATTCGTCTTCATTGACTCTATGACCTTTTTGATTCCCCTCTGGTGGGATTTTCGTATGTAATTGGCGTCGGACACGAAACTATACGTCCTTGAGGGTATGTATAAAAAAAACGATGCTGAGTAAAACTTCAAATTGTCGTTTCAGTATATTTCTATATGCCACTGAGTGAAGCTTCGCGATTCGCTTCCATTTCGGTTCGGGCAACAGACTCGATTCTATTTCAGTAAACAATTCTCGTCCCAACTAATCACGAATCAGTACAGTAATTGACATTGTATTGACATTGCCTGAGGGTTTTCCACGACTGAACGAGTTCCACGTACGATGGGAAATCAAACCAAGTCCTTTTGCACAACGGCATTTCATTGTATTGGGTATTTCTCCCCCCACTGCATGTGTAACATACGTCTGTCCAGGGTGAGATAGCAGGGAGAGACAGATGTATCCCACCCCACCCACGTGACGTTATACATTTATAACGTTATTATGGCGTTATGCATATCGTATCAGTTTCTTGCTACCAACTAATTCATATTGACGTCCTCAGAATGCCCTGTGATCAAAGTTTGATGCCCTGAAGCTCTTTAAACCCCAAGATGCCACCGTTCCTAATTGATTTCGTGGTATATACCTTTAGTGTATACATAACTTTTGCATGCTCTTTCCGATGGTGTCATTAGTTGTTCAAAACAACGAATACCAAATGAGTTGATTATATCAGCACGTGACCGCCGATTGCCTCTGGCTAACGTAACCGCTGTATGGTGGGGGGGGGGGGGGGAGAAAAATAATCCCTGATGGGTACGGGTGTGGGATGGGAAAATCTCACCCTCGGGACAAGATATTTGGTCCAGACACTCGGCAAGCCTCGTGTCTGGCCCAAATATCTTGCCCTCGGGTGAGATTTCCCCATCCCACACCCGTACCCATCAGGGATTATAATAATCCTATCAAAATCGTAGTGATTATCGATGTGTAGTCCAAACTTCGACTTAGACTGCCTGGAAAAGTTTGTAGTTACACCTCCGGGATAAAGTCTAGTTAATATGGGGAATATGTTACACTGTATAAATAATCTGAAGACATATATTTTCATTATCCACGCCAACTTTTTTAAATCTGGGATAAGGCCTTCGATAGCGTCGGGACGTCTAAGTGAGGGAGTGTGTGTGTGGAGGGTGGTGTTGATATGTTTGCGTTCTAGACAAAATCGACCTCTTCTTTCCTCACCAAACTCAGTATTGGTATGGTACTTGATAGCTATCTTAACCCTTTAGCCAACGTAACTGCCAAAACCAGCCAACGCTATTCTCAAAAATCGCCCATTAATTTTCATTATTTTTTCATTTTTTGTCTCAAAAACACATTTTATGACGCCTCGTTGGAACGAGCTCGTTCCAATGAGGGGTCATAACCTATGTTTGTGAGACAAAAGAAAAAAATTAGTTATTCAAGATTTTTTTTGCAAGTGTACTCTGCTTTTCATGTTAGGTAAAGGGTTAACACTCATTATTTTTGAATGTCAACCTTTGGGGCTGCAGGTTGAAAATATTGATTGGTCTTCTACCAAGAAACGAAGTAGACTCTACCAGTTGATCGCTCTGAAATGGCATGGAATATACCATTAGGGTTCAAAAGGTTAAAATAAATTTTTGCTCTTGGTATTTTACCCGTATTAACTGGAGCTACTTAGTCTGTCTTAATATAATATAAATTGTTTTCAGGTCTAAACAAATATTCAGAGGACTAAGATCAAAGATCAGGGTCACATGGTTACAAAACTCGTGGAGGTGGTTGTTTGCATTCCAGAGAAACGTCAGCATCCTTTCTTACCAAACATTATCCAGATATGCAACTGAAAAGATTTGAGGATCTATTAATTTTCGAGGTCAAAAGTCAAGGCCACAACATTACATAATTCCATTAAAATACAACTTCAGCTCTATTAAAATTGGAGGTCAAAAGGTAAGGCTACAGTGTTACATGATTCATTAAAATATATCTTCGACTCTAGTTTCTTCTCTGTTTCAGATGAAGCCACTAATTTTAATATGATCTAGATGGCCTTCAGAGATATTCGCCCGCGGAGATCAACGTCATGATCGCACGTTTACAAAAAACAGCATATGCGCAGAAAGGCGTGGGTGTGCATTCTGGCAGAATGCCCTCTAATTTACTCTCCATATTTACGCGACGGGAGGATTAGTCTTATGTGCATCTCAACTAAACTCAAACATGGATGATCCGTTATTGTTCCCGTTTTTGGGTATACTGTACCGTGAAAGTAGATTCCACCAAAGTCCGAGATCCCTGCGCCACACCTGATAGTCGTTTATTTAAAAAACAACAGGAAAAGCTACCGCATTACCTAGCTCACGCACCACGGGGTACAATGCGTGGACTCTGAACCATGTATTTGCATGTGATTTGCTTTTAAAGATTGATAATATTTATTTCAGAATAGGTCATTAACCCTTTACCCAACGCAGACGATATCAAAATTTATTATTTTAAATATCATTTTTTTTTTAAATTTTTCAAAAAATTTCAACAAAACCATATTATGTGACCCCCCATTGGAACGGGCGCGATGAGCTCGTTCCAAAGATGGGTCACATGATATGGTTTTGTTGAAATTGTTTGAAAAATAATATTTTTTCAGCTGTTGAATTTGCGTATTACGCGGGCGGGTGTGGCCGATTCGTTGGGTAAAGGTTTCAGCCCACACATTGAAACGAAACGTTACAGTTTTCAAGACACATTTCAAGTTTAACAAACCATAAGGACAGATCGAATTGTGCTTTCCGGATGTCTCCAAAATGAAATTCATTTATAGTTGAAAATGTATCAATGGTACAATTAGCGAAGATCCGTGGTTAATCAGCATTGTCTATCATTAACTGCAACAATTTTCTGTGTAGATTCCTCAACGTATTTCTGTAGGATCGATATTGACATTATGAAACAGCTTCTGGCAAAAAATGATTTTTATTACTGATAATTCGAGATTTTAGAATCTATATTTTGTGTCCTTGTTATTCTAGTATTTTATTGTTTTCGAAATGTCATACCCATTCTTTATAATGTGGTTGTTCAATAAATTCTTTTCTCTTCTATTTTACATTTAGTAGCTAGAACTGAATACATTGCAAACTTGGGTTTTGGAGTTTTAAAGATGTCGGAGCGCGTTAACATAATTAAACTGCAATTAACCCTTTACCCAACACAGAAAATTATCAAAATTTATTATTTTAAATATCATTTTTTTAAAATCTTTAAAAAAATGTCAACCAAACAGATCATGTGACTCCTCATTGGAACGAGCTCGACGAGCTCGTTCCAATGAGGGCGTCACACGATATAGTTTTGATGAAATTTGTTGAATAATAATATTTTTTCAACTGTTGAATTTGCATATTACATGTGCGGATGCGGCCGACTCGTTGGGTAAATTGTTAAAGTAAGCCCAGACATTCTGAAACAGCTTCTGGCAAAAATTGGGCTTTATTACTGATAATTGGAGATTTTAGAATCTATATTTTGTGTCATTGTTATTCTAGTATTTTATTGTTTTCTAAATGTCATACCCATTCTTTGTAATGTGGTTGTGCGATAAATTCTATTCCATTCTATTCTATTCTACATTTAGTAGCTAGAACTGAATACATTGCAAACTTGGGTTTTGGAATTTTAAAGATGTATAATAGGAATATATTACCCGTCACATAACACCTTTACTGGTTCTCGTCATATCACCGAAGTTAAGCAACGTTGAGCCCGGATGGGTGACCACCCGAGGGATCGATTCGGACTCCCGCGTTGTGTCCTTGGGCAAGGCACTTAACCCCGGCTGTCCACATGGGGGCACGATGACGCCGTGTTCTAGGACGTACTGCACGTCGATGGTGCGCATGTCTTCAACCAATCTAACCCTGCCTGTGCTGCAGTGCGGAATTACAATGTTGGGGAGCTGCCAGCTGCTCGTCGTTGCTTGGTGGTTCTCTCCGGGGATTCCGGCTTCCTCCACCAGTAAAACTGTCAGCGACACGACGTGACCTTGGCTTTTAAAGTGTCGTTAAACCTTAATATATAAATAAATATATAACATCTTTACTTTCAAACAATACAGCTCCTTTGTTGTGCAGTCAGATTACATGCATTTTTGTTATGAAAGAAATAGACAATAGTTCACTGCTCGGATTCGAGTACGATTTGTATCCTCGAATGGTGTGAGCGGAGGATTATTCCACGAAGCGTTAGCCGAGTGAAATAATCCGCGTGGCTCAAGAGAGGATAAAATCGTACACGAATCCGAGCAGTTAAGTTTTGTATATATTTTATTTTCTCTTTGTTTGTTTTTCAAACAACCCTTTATAATTGATTCAACTCAACGGTTTTGTAAACAATAAAAAAAAAGTTCGTCATCGATGAAAGTGGAATACGATGCTGGGAGTGGGATACCATTTTCGGCGAGAGGGGGGGGGGGGGGGGGAGTGGGAATACGATTTGTTTGGGGGGGAAGAAGTACACATGAAAATAAAATAAACGAAAGTTCTTATAATACGAATTTCATGTGAACATGGGGAATTTATGTAAAAACTAGAGATATATCCGTCATAAAGGCAAGTCACGGTATTTCAAGTAAACAAGGGATTCAGCTCAAATATTCTGAGCATATAATGCGCTACAGCACTTTCTATAAAAGATATTTTATCATCCCTTGAGTTCGCCAAGGCACTCAGATGGCGCCTTGATGCACTCACGGGACGCTTTGAATGTATCAGTTTTCATGGGATATGACGTAGAGTGGATGGACATTTGCTTCCCGCTGTGTTGTTCACAATTCTACGGCGATTCTTGTTACACCCGTGAGAATATTTTCTTCATTCATTCCCATATCTCTTATCCGACTTGCGAAACGTGGCAGATAAACACACGCACACACTGCCATACACACACAAATTCTCGCGCACGTAATCATGTACATACACAGACACAAGCATTCTAACACCCCACCGTACTCTTACGCACACACAAACACATCTTCCCTCAGCCACACATACATGTACAATCCTAACCATGGTTGCACACCCCTATAAGACTGTATTTGTAGTACACATTTATTTTGTTGCCCTATTATTAAAATGTATAGGACGTTTATATATAGAATATACTCATAGTAGCTTGTTGTACCAAATGTTCACCACAAGTCGTGAACATTTGGTACACCAAGTTACTTTGGGGATAATTTGTTTATATCGTGATCGTCAGATTAATAAGAGTTTAAATGTTAAATAAATCAATATTTACACGCACGAATCAGTGTTTGTTTACATGAGCATCGGTGGGCGGTACTTCCGCTGGAATTTTTATCGCCGAAACGAAATAGAAAACGAAACGCGCAAATTACGTGGACTTTTTCATTTTAATAACATACTATTTCGAGTTATGGATGCTTTATTAACACGAGACAACGCATGTTTGTCAATTTTTATTATCTTACGAGGTAAACTTATTTAAAAACGTAATAAATAATTACCGGTTTCATTTCACTCTTCACGAGGCAACGAGTGATAAATTTAGACAGAGTTTGCATTCAAGGCGAGGTCACCAAAGGTCAACTTGGGTGTAGTTCCACTATAGGTGGAAATTTTAACTATTGATGTCCCATTGCTGAAATGTTCAATATAGTTGGTGTGTAAAGCTAAAATTTATGTCATAGGCTTTTTATATATAGTAGAATAATTATTCATAGTATAAATTTAGTTTTATTTTTTATAAATGAAGCATAATATTGTTATATATTTACTCTATCTCCACACTCTCATGTGGTTGTCGTAAGGAAAGAGAACCAAGTATCTCGAGAACTTCATCAAAAATGCCTAATTCCATCCATCGTTTATGTTATCATCATGTGCAGTGGTCTAGTGGTTTAAGTGTTGGACTCCTCATTGCCATGCGAGAGGGTTCGATTTCCGCCGAGGTATCAGAAACCAACATTCTAAATTTCTCTAAAACACGACTGTGTCCTTCAAAATACACACATAAGCTCGTGTCAGTCTTCATCTGAGGTCAACCACAACACTTTCGCTGTACTGTAGCCACAGCGTTTCACACCACTATAGCTGTCATAAGGAAAGCAAACCAAGTTATCATGAGAACTTCATCTAAAATGCTACATTCCCGTCATCGTCAATGTTATGACGGTGTGCAGTGGTGAAGTTGTTCAGGTGTTGGACGCGGTCCAATTCCTAACGGAGGATCAGAAACCAACATTCTAAATTCATTCAAAACAGAATTGTATCCTTCAAAATACACAAACATACAATCCCGAGCATGGGTTGTCGTAAAACCAAGTTTGTAGTACACTTTTACAGAGATGGGCAATATACCGAAAAACAGAAC
This sequence comes from Pictodentalium vernedei, assembly GCA_031216915.1. Taxonomy (NCBI): domain Eukaryota; kingdom Metazoa; phylum Mollusca; class Scaphopoda; order Dentaliida; family Dentaliidae; genus Pictodentalium; species Pictodentalium vernedei. Next base: position 125,004,251 of record CM062293.1, on the reverse strand, counting down.
CGATACCGATATCATGGGGATATCGCCAAAACCCCGGAACCAATCGTTGAATACCGAAACCGTCTGAATTTTCAAATTTTCCTTCATTCTCTATCTATAAAAATTCCGTATTGATGCTAGATAACAGTTGAAAGGTTCATTTTCATGAAGGAAGTGACTGATTTTCTTTTCAGTTTGCTAATTCTCAATGGAATGGGTAACTGCTTTGAATTCCAACGATTACAACCTGTACATGTCCAATTACTTAGCTGTGATTTCTAGTCAAGTCTTGGCTTCCTCTATTGTCAGCTGGACCTCCTAAAGATGGCATGGTCAGGGTACATGCTGTGAGATAACAAAAGTCTGAAATAGGTCTTTAAACATTAAGGTACGCTTAGAAGAACTCAGAAAATTACTGTAGATATGAACCGATACCGAAGCATACCACCTTAAAATTACCGAAACCGATACCGAACTTGCCATTCCAATACCGCCCATATCTACACCATTCCGCCCATCTCTTATTTTGTTGGCATATTACAATAATGTACAGGACTGTTATACCTGATTTTATTTGTTATAAATAAAGCATATATTGTGTTCATTTCACTCGATTCGTACTGCAATATCTAACATTTGTGATTACAGAATAGAAGTTCAAAATCACGGGGTCGTTGCAATAAGGCCTCGAAAGCTACGTTTTGGGGACAAAAATTGAAAATATAATACAATTTGAAAACTAACTTTGTGAATAACACTGTGCGCTTATTGCCCTTGCGTTGAATAAAGGGTTAACCTTTTACCTAACGAGTTGGCCGCAACCGCCCGCGTAATTTACAAAGTGAGCAGTTGAAAAAAAACTGTATTTAAAAAAAGTTTTCAACAGAATCATATCATGTCACCCCTCTTTGGAGGTCGCTCCCATGAGGGGTCACATGGTATGGTTTGGAGACATCTTTTGAAATTAAAAAAAAAAACATTAATTATAATACTAAATTTTGATTAAATTGTCGTTCGAATGGGAACGAAAAGCTGGTTTGATGACATCGTCAATATATGAAACAACCAGGGTGTATTCTCCCGTATCCTTATTTTTGTAAATGGGCGATAGTTGCCTAGTATAAAGAACACATGGGAGACCAGCAATACGAAATCAAGCAATGTTTTATTTATAATTGAACCAATAAGTAGTAAACAGCGTTGTCGAGTATTTTGATTTTTTTTCGAATTGGGGTCCCCCAGTATTCTGCCGAATCCAATTTTCCCAAATCGAAAACATTCGCTTATGTTGTGTTCTCGGTTACATCGCCGCACCCGAACTGTATGTAGAAAAACGATAAAAGTACTGGGATCCAGCTGTCTACTTCTTCCATAAATATCATGTCAGAAGTACCGTATTCAACTTCTTTCGGCGATGCTAATCTGTGCAATCGCGGAGCAAAGTCGAGGAACTTTTGTCTGGTATCTCTTCATTAAAGAGTATACAAATTAATATATTTAACTATCAGCCGTATGACTACAGATTAAAGATATATTAATTTGTCTACCTTAAAGATTGATCATTCTACGTCAATCTTCCGTCTTCAGATATAGACGATGCCATTTTCTGAAATCAGAAAATAAAGTGCTCAACGATCCTTATAGTAACATTTATGGTAGAAATAAGGGCGGGTGGTTGCGGGTGTTTTTACCGTATTTTTAAGGATTTTTTTAAGGATAAAGTTTTATTACACGCCTCTTCTATGTAATCGCCATCTACAGCAACACTAAACCACGCGAAAAATGAAAATCTGTTCCGCACATATGTGCGGAACGGAAATCGTTGACGGACTATTTTTAATTAGAAGCGAAATTTTAGTCACTGGAATTTTCTACAAATCGTACAACACAATTACAATTTGAAGCTCTAGCGATAGCTGAAAATCGCAGGCACATAGAACACATTGGAACTCAGGGGACTAAATAGTAACACGGGTTACCCTAGCAAATTTGGTTGGCGATAAATTGTGTTCTTTTGTTAACAGTTGTCAAGTGAATTGCTGAGTGTCCTTCTAATAATTGTTTTTATAGACGCGAAGACGTGTAATACAAGAAGGACGCCAACGCCCTATAGCTCACCAACATTCCTCTTTGGTAGTAACTTTGGCAAACACAAGAACTGTATCAAACAAGCTCATAACATGTGACAAAGCTTACCTAAACACAACCTCTTAAAAGTAAAACACAGAAACTGACATAAACACTAAGTTAAACATGAAATTCTGAGCTAAACAGAAAACTAAACGCAACTAAAAATGTCAAGAAAAATGTTTAAAATGCAGAGTATGAGGGGTTAATCATGGGACAATGATACTGAGGAACATGTATGATGAATATAAGTGCCATGGGAAGAGAAGGAGTACAGCAGCTCACCTAAACACTTAGTTAAACATGAAATTCCGAGCCAAACAGAAAACTGAACGCAACAGAAAATGTCAAGAAAAATGTTTAAAATGCAGAGTATGAGAGGTTAATCATGGAACACTGGTACCGAGGAACATGTCTGATGAATATAAGTGCCATGGGAAGAGAAGGAGCACAGCAGCTGATCTAAACACTTAGTTAAACATGAAATTCTGAGCTGAACAGAAAACTAAACGCAACTAAAAATGTTAAGAAAAATGTTTAAAATGCAGGGTATGAGGGGTTAAATCATGGTAGAATGATAATAATCATCATATAGCAGCATTATAAAGGCCATGATATGGAAATAGGGCGAGTAAGTGACCTAAACAGAAGCTTTAACATTATTGGACACGTACGCCGACGCCGACGCCGACGCCGACGCAGATGTATGATGAATATAAGTGTCATGGGAAGAGAAGGAGCACAGCAGCTGACCTAAACACTAAGTTAAACATGAAATTCTGAGCTAAACAGAAAACTGAACGCAACTAAAAATGTAAAAAAAAATGTTTAAAATGCAGAGTATGAGGGGTTAATCATGGAACAATGCTACTGAGGAACATGTATGATGAATATAAGTGCCATGGGAAGAGAAGGAGCACAGCAGCTGACCTAAACACTAAGTTAAACATGAAATTCTGAGCTAAACAGAAAACTAAACGCAACTAAAAATGTCAAGAAAAATGTTAAAATGCAGAGTATGAGGGGTTAATCATGGAACAATGATTCCGAGGAACATGTATGATGAATATAAGCGCCATGCGAAGAGAAGGAGCACAGCAGCTGACCTAAACACTTAGTTAAACATGAAATTCTGAGCTAAACAGAAAACTAAACGCAACTAAAAATGTCAAGAAAAATGTTTAAAATGCAACTATGAGGGGTTGATCATGGAACACTGATACCGAGGAGCATGTATGATGAAAATAAGTGCCATGGGAAGAGAAGGAGCACAGCAGCTGATCTAAACACTTAGTTAAACCTGAAATTCTGAGCTGAACAGAAAACTAAACGCAACTAAAAATGTTAAGAAAAATGTTTAAAATGCAGGGTATGAGGGGGTTAAATCATGGTAGAATGATAATAATCATCATATAGCAGCACTATAAAGGCCATGATATGGAAATAGGGCGAGAAAGTGACCTAAACAGAAGCTTTAACATCATCGGACACGTACGCTGACGCCGACGCAGACGCCGACGCCGACCGATCGAGCCATGCCATAAGCTCACACAACTAAAGTTGGTGAGCTAAAAAACAGAACAACACGCTTGTGAATTGGTGAATCGACATTGCACTTGTGCCATCGCGGAAGGATAAAACACGAGGTCTGCGGCCTCTCGTTTTATCCTTCCACTCTGGCACCCGTGTCATATCGATTAACCCATTCGCACGCGTGTGTCGTTCTGTGTATTTACTATATACAGTTATCAAAATCATTTTCCCTGACTACAAACTTGTTACTGCCCTTTAGATTAATCTAATCTGATGTGCAGGACGAAAGCACACTAACGACCGTCCGTCCGAACATTTTGTATTATAACTCGAGCATCAGTTGTCGGATTTTAATGTTCTTTGGTATGGTGATAGGGCAGCTTGTGGGAACAGATGCCCTCGTACCTAGCGTTTCGTCCATTCATGTTTGGTAGAGTTATGGCCCCTGTTTGTTTTTGGCCTTTGTTTCTGACTAAGGTAAATTGTACCATAGCCTATAGGGCAAAGTGCTGCCCAATTTTTTTTAGTTCATTATTTTTCTGCGGCCCAGTGCTTGCAGGGGAGGTTGCATGACATTTTAAGATCTACATATCAATATATCCATATAAATATGGATGACACAAGAATTATAGTGATTTTGGTTCCACACGATTTAAAATTGTATCTCCGCACCAACGATTTCATATTTTATTTGCTTATTACAAAGGTCAAAATACAGGTCAAGTTCGATTTGGAGGTTCACTCCGACCATTCTTGCAAGAGTTATGCCTCTTTTTGAATTAAAAAATCAGACTTGAAGGACATGTGGTAAGTTGGTGACTCAAAGGAGAGGGTTAGTTTGCATATCGGAGGGATCGGGAAGAATGGGGTACGGGATGCCATCAAGCAGTTCGCCTCATGAGTGTTGAGAGGAGAGAAGAAGCTTGGGGATAAGGAGGCTTTTGGGAGAACAGGGCTGATCAAGGCCTTCTCTCATGAGAACCGCGACAAATCATCTGCCGGCCAAAGTGTTACTATATTATTATTATTACAGTAAAAGTTTGCTGCTTGGATTATCAGTATTTTGACATTAGTTCAGAGTGTTAAATATAATTTAAACCTGGAGCATTATTGAACAACCCAAAACACGCCACAATTATGAATAGATTAGATCGTTTTTTTCAGTACCATATTCACACTGTGTTCGCCAATGAAAAGCAATCTCTTTATCCTATTCAACACTGTCGACCGAGATTGTTTCTCCCTTGCTAACTTATTGGGAGTTCTGTCGAAACTTTCTTAGCCATAACCTTCCAACACCAGATATTACACGTGCGTATAAAATTCCTGAATGGCTGGCACTTTCATTTTACCCCCAAAACATATCTTATCACCCAACAGCCTTGACCCCTTTACCTAACGTACCGTCAATATACGGACATGAGCTTTTACAAAAATGGCCATTCAGATTCCATAGCTAATGTCCTATGTCCTAGCTCGTTCCAATGATGCGACAAAAGATATGTTTTGATGGCAAAAGTTTAAGAAATAATGAAATCTAAAAGGATTAGAGGTTGCGTTCGATTGATACCACATCTAAATATGTTCCATGTTTCGAGTTGAGTGATCAAACAAAAGTATGGGGTATTCGAAAGCATGGCAAAATTATTTTAACACCACAAAGTTTGAATTCACTTACCGTAATCTGAACACGGCGTTCACAGTCGCTATCTTGGGAGAATTTAAAGACGTCGTTTGCAATTGTGGGGCTTGTTAAACATTAGAGAATAACGAATTCTTATGTTTTGGACATTGAATTTCTTTTCATCGTGTCACCTTCAATGCTCTTCAGAATGGAAATTTGTTAATTACTTGCCATTAGGTACGTGCGGCAATTATCTTAAAATGTATTAAGTTCTCGAGTGGAGGTGCATGTGACTGTTCTGCGATTGCCCATATCTAACAAAAATAGCGTTACTAGTATGCATTCTCACCAGTATAATTCTGCACTAACTGTACAAATTACCGTTAAACTTAAAGGGTACTGGCAAGCAGGTTAAAGATATTAATTTAAGATATTAATTAGTTAAATTTAAAAAGTCTGTCTTTTAAAACAAAGCATCTGTCGACATGGGCGAGGCTACAGTACGACCGCCGCAGACTGGTCACTTTCCACGGAGTGGGCAGTATTCCTACGGACGCAGTAATGTTAACCCTTTACCTAACATGAAAAGCAGACGACACTTGCCAAAAAATTCGTGAATAACTATTTTTTTTCATTTTTTGTCACAAAAACGTAGGTTATGACCCCTCATTGGAACGAGCTCGACGAGCTCGTTCCAACGAGGGGTCATAACCTATGTTTTATGTTTTTGAGTCAAAAAATGAAAAAATATTGAAAATTAATTGGCAATTTTTGAGAATATCGCTGGCCGGTTTTGGTCGTTACGTTGGGTAAAGGGTTAAATTACAAACACTAATTATAGGATTAATCATCAACAATTTATTAATGAAGCACCGGGTGCAACCCGGTTCTTCATTAATTATTAATTAAAATTTTGCTGCTGATGATTTTTATCAGCAGGAAAACGCATGCGTGGATATCACTGCCCATGCATGAAATACGACCAGTTCACGGCGATTATACTCTATTTCGCAAAGGCATGTCTTAAAGCTTTAGATGCTTTCCTTCTGGAAAAAGACTTCGCTAAACTGTATATGACCACCCCTCTTAGTTTTCATTTGATAAAACTTTGAGCAGTAACAGCCCGTACAATTTGAAGAAACGGCAATTGGTTGTCAGTCCTTCTACCGTAATTTTAACGGTAATTTTTGTCACAGTGTTGTATGTTTCTTCACTCAGTGGCCATGCGATTTTATATGAAAAGTCAATATGAATTAGGCACGTGGAGCACTACAGATAATAATTTGGTTACCAGATTGTTGTTTCTTGTTGCTTAAATTGTGAGATCAACAATCACTGACAAAGCACAATTGATTGCATATTTATTCTTAAAACAGCAATTAATGAGTACAAAGGAATAGGAGAGCCTTTACTTGTGGCTGTTTTGGTCTTTAGTTTAAACAATATTTATTTTCAAACAAACAATAAGAAATACAAACAATCAAGCCAGTATTGTGTACATAAGTATGGAAATAGATTCAGCAGGAACCTAGAAAGCTTATACAAGGCTGTCTCCATATGAGAGTATTACATGTAATGACATCAGCAGTACAAGGGATTTTTATTATTTGCATGGACTAATAAAAATAGTTGAGTGCATGAGGAGGCTAGTGGGAATAGAAGGTGCAAAAGGAATTCAGGGGCTTAGTAGTGGAGGCAAGAGGGGAGAGACCCAAGGGAGTCAGTAGTGACGTACTTAGATGATTGAGTGGTGTACATCGGTACCCGCGAGTATTGAATCAGTGGTGCTGGGTTGATCAGTCAAAACGTTTTGGTCTTTAAAAAGGCGTTTGACTCTGTTGACAGAAGACTTCTGTTCTCTAAACTAGATCACTTGGTAATAGAAGGGAATAGCCTAAATATAAGTGAGTCCATGTATCAGTCAGGTAATTATCACATCAAGACATCACAAGGCTTTGAGCCTCATTGTTTATCGAATATCGGTGTTAGACAGGGATGTATATTATCACCCACACTCTTCAAAGTATTAATTGTGTGGAGACGAGGGTGTTAGTGCGCGGAATGGGCGAATGAGTGTGTGTGTGGGGGCCAGGGTTGTGCTTGATTTGTTCGAGAAAGAGAGCGGGCGGACGTGCGTGCATGAGGGTTTGTGTGTGTGTGTGAGTGTGTAGGTGTGTGTGTGTGCGTGTGTGTGTGTGTGTGAGGGTGGGTTTGTCTTACCAACTTGACGAGGTAACTAGACAAAAGAGTTTGCGTGTTTCGCCTTACCGAGGTACAAAAGACAAAAGAAACCCTTTACCTCGGTTGTTTTCCCAGAACTGTACCGGCAAAACGAGGTAGAAACCGTTAGTCCACACAAAGGACAAACAATGGGGTACCTCGGTATGTAGGGTAGACAAGACTGTGTGTGTGTGTGTGTGTGTGTGTGTGTGTGTGTGTGTGTGTGTGTGTGTGTGTGTGTGTGTGTGTGTGTGTGTGTGTGTGTGTGCATAACGTTGTTAAACACTCTGATCGGGAATGGTGCTTAATTCACAGGCTACATGATTTGCAATTACAGCAACTTAGTCTATTTTAGTCTAGTTTAGTACACAAAGGAGGGGACAAGGGGGCCGGGCCTTCACGCAACGATACGTGAGCTCTTTTACTGATTTATACCACCTGAAGGAGTAATTTTTTTAAATGAGCTAGGGAGACGACTTACATAAGCTGTAAGTGTTCTGCCGAATCCCTTTTCTACTCAGCAACCTTTTTTCGTATATTTATTGTCTTTTTGTATACTACTGTATCATGTACTTTGACGATTTACTTCTTTGAACAGTTGTTGTGAACTGTATACATTAAACAATTTTTTTTCATAAATACTGTTTAAGCTAAAGTATTGACCGATGATATAGCTGCATACTTTGATGACTCTTGCCATATAATAACTATCTACGATAGGAAAGTAAATAATCTTCTTTTCGCAGACGATTTAGTTATATTTTCGGAGTGCTTCCGGATTACAAAACTGCTTGAACAAACTCAGTGCATTTCGCTCAGAAATAATCTACCAGTTAATACGTCAAAAACTAAAGCTGTAAAGTTTGAAAAGAGAAAATCAAAAACAACACAACTCTTCAAATTTAGAGATGAAATTTTAGATAGAGGTGATAGCTAATGCTATTTGGGTATACTGTTCTATAGGAACGGAAAATTTAGATATGCTCAGAAAAATATAAAATCCAAGGCTCTGAAGGTATTGCACAAATTGAAACGTGATTTTTCAAAAACCCACGTTTCGCCCGTAAATGTAAATATAAATTTATTCAGTGTGCCGATTAAGCCCACCTTATCGTATGGGTACGAACTGTGGTCTCCTGTACTCAATAACGTGGATACCGCACAGTACGAACATGTACACTTGCAGTTTTGCAAGACAGTTTCAGGAGTTAATCAAAAGGCATCAAACCATGCAGTGAGAGCCGAACTCGGTGTGTTTCCTTTGCACATTTCCAAATATGTAAAGATGTTGAGATATGTATGAAAGTTGCAGCTCCGTTCGGTTAATGACCTACTAGATAACGTTTTGGGAGTCGTTTTCGGACAGGTCATTTGATTCAATGCACGAAAAGCTTAAAGAATTCGACTTCAAATCAACACTGAGCCACTGACCACAAATGCAATAACCGAAATTGAATTCAAGCTTAAAGAAGACCCCATTTCTGTAGCTTAAAGAAGACCACATTTCTGTATTCTTTGGTACCGCATACAATGACAACCGTAGGAGTGGTTCCAATAAATTACGAACATATCGGTTATTCAAAGACGATTTTAGCCTCGGGCCATATTTGGTAGGATGTAAACCAATGCAGAACCGAATATATTTCACCCGGCTGCTTGTCAGTAACCATGAACTATAGAGAAAGGCCGTCATAATCAACCACCAACTCTAGGTCAAAACCGTCCTCGTGTACATTTTGATAGTGAGTTGGTGGAAGATGAATCTCACTTTATAATGGAGTGTTCTATATATAATTTGTTACGTAAAGAACTTGGGAAAATTATTATAAAAACTGATCAGTTATTTGATGACATGGACGACACCTGCAGATTTATCTATATTATGCAGAATAAAAATACTGCCATTTGCAAAGAAATCTGCGGTGCTGTGCGCAAATTCTTTACTGCCCGTGAGATGGACTGAAAATTTATTGAATGCATAATGTTGCGTAGTGTTTACTATTAAATACTGATTGTTGTACATTGTGTATTATTATACCCCCGCTTCGAAGAAGTGGGGGCTATATAGGAATCGCCCTGTACGTCCGTCCGTCCGTCCGTCCGTCCGTCCGTCCGTCTGTCCGTCCGTCCGTACGTCCGTCCGTACGTCTTTCCGGACATGAAATTCTTGTGTGCGCAACTCCTCCTACATTTATCAATCAATTTGGACAAAACTTTTCAGACATCATCACTACTAAGTGAACATGCGCATATTCCAAGATTTTTGATCTGCGACAATTTTAACCAGGTTATCTCCCTTTGACTTAGATTTATTTTGTCTTTCCATCCAAACAAATTCTTGTGTGCGCAACTCCTCCTACATTAATGAACCGATTTTGATGAAACCTTTCAAACATCATCTCTACTAAGTGAACATGTGCATATTCCAAACTTTTTAATCTGCGACAATTTTAACCAGGTTATCTCTCTTGAACTTTGATTTAATATGAGTTTCTACATGAAATTCTTGTGTGCGCAACTCCTCCTACATTTATCAATCAATTTGGATAAAACTTTTCAGACATCATCACTACTAAGTGAACATGCGCATATTCCAAGATTTTTGATCTGCGACAATTTTAACCAGGTTATCTCCCTTTGACTTAGATTTATTTTGTCTTTCCATCCAAACAAATTCTTGTGTGCGCAACTCCTCCTACATTAATGAACCGATTTTGATGAAACCTTTCAAACATCATCTCTACTAAGTGAACATGTGCATATTCCAAACTTTTTAATCTGCGACAATTTTAACCAGGTTATCTCTCTTGAACTTTGATTTAATATGAGTTTCTACATGAAATTCTTGTGTGCGCAACTCCTCCTACATTTATCAATCAATTTGGATAAAACTTTTCAGACATCATCACTACTAAGTGAACATGCGCATATTCCAAGATTTTTGATCTGCGACAATTTTAACCAGGTTATCTCCCTTTGACTTAGATTTATTTTGTCTTTCCATCCAAACAAATTCTTGTGTGCGCAACTCCTCCTACATTAATGAACCGATTTTGATGAAACCTTTCAAACATCATCTCTACTAAGTGAACATGTGCATATTCCAAACTTTTTAATCTGCGACAATTTTAACCAGGTTATCTCTCTTGAACTTTGATTTAATATGGGTTTCTACATGAAATTCTTGTGTATACCCCCGCTTCGAAGAAGTGGGGGCTATATAGGAATCGCTCTGTACGTCCGTACGTCCGTCCGTCCGTCCGTCCGTCCGTACGTACGTCCGTCCGTACGTCTTTCCGGACATGAAATTCTTGTGTGCGCAACTCCTCCTACATTTATCAATCAATTTGGACAAAACTTTTCAGACATCATCACTACTAAGTGAACATGCGCATATTCCAAGATTTTTGATCTGCGACAATTTTAACCAGGTTATCTCCCTTTGACTTAGAGTTATTTTGTCTTTCCATCCAAACAAATTCTTGTGTGCGCAACTCCTCCTACATTAATGAACCGATTTTGATGAAACCTTTCAAACATCATCTCTACTAAGTGAACATGTGCATATTCCAAACTTTTTAATCTGCGACAATTTTAACCAGGTTATCTCTCTTGAACTTTGATTTAATATGAGTTTCTACATGAAATTCTTGTGTGCGCAACTCCTCCTACATTTATCAATCAATTTGGATAAAACTTTTCAGACATCATCACTACTAAGTGAACATGCGCATATTCCAAGATTTTTGATCTGCGACAATTTTAACCAGGTTATCTCCCTTTGACTTAGATTTATTTTGTCTTTCCATCCAAACAAATTCTTGTGTGCGCAACTCCTCCTACATTAATGAACCGATTTTGATGAAACCTTTCAAACATCATCTCTACTAAGTGAACATGTGCATATTCCAAACTTTTTAATCTGCGACAATTTTAACCAGGTTATCTCTCTTGAACTTTGATTTAATATGGGTTTCTACATGAAATTCTTGTGTATACCCCCGCTTCGAAGAAGTGGGGGCTATATAGGAATCGCTCTGTACGTCCGTACGTCCGTCCGTCCGTCCGTCCGCACGTACGTACATCCGTCCGTACGTCTTTCCGGACATGAAATTCTTGTGTGCGCAACTCCTCCTACATTTATCAATCAATTTGGATAAAACTTTTCAGACATCATCACTACTAAGTGAACATGCGCATATTCCAAGATTTTTGATCTGCGACAATTTTAACCAGGTTATCTCCCTTTGACTTAGATTTATTTTGTCTTTCCATCCAAACAAATTCTTGTGTGCGCAACTCCTCCTACATTAATGAACCGATTTTGATGAAACCTTTCAAACATCATCTCTACTAAGTGAACATGTGCATATTCCAAACTTTTTGAGCTGTGGCAATTTTAACTAGATTATCTCCCTTTAACTTAGATTTATTATTGGTTTCTGCATGAAATTCTTGTGCGTGCAACTCCTCCTACATTTATCAATCAATTTGGACAAAACTTTTCAGACATCATCACTACTAAGTGAACATGCGCATATTCCAAGATTTTTTGATCTATGCGCATATTCCAAGATTTTTGATCTGCGACAATTTTAACCAGGTTATCTCCCTTTGACTTAGATTTATTATGTCTTTCCGTTCGAACAAATTCTTGTGTGCGCAACTCCTCCTACATTAATGAACCGATTTTGATGAAACCTTTCAAACATCATCTCTACTAAGTGACCATGTGCATATTCCAAACTTTTTGATCTGCGACAATTTTAACCAGGTTATCTCTCTTGAACTTTGATTTAATATGGGTTTCTGCATGAAATTCTTGTGTGCGCAACTCCTCCTACATTTATCAATCAATTTGGACGAAAGTTTACAGACATCATCACTACTAAGTGAACATGCGCATATTCCAAAATTTTTTAGCTGTGGCTATTTTAACTAGGTTATCTCCCTTTAACTTAGATTTATTATGGGTTTCTACATTAAATTCTTGTGCGTGCAACTCCTCCTACATTTATCAATCAATTTTGACGAAACCTTTCAAACATTATCACAACTAAGTGAACATACGCATATTCCCAGATTTTTGATCTGCGACAATTTTAACCAGGTTATCTCCCTTTAACTTGGATTTATTATGGGTTTTCAAATGGGATTCTTGTGTGTGCAACTCCTCCTACATTAATGAACTGATTTTGAATACATGTTGCACATTGTAAATGTGTTTTTCCAAATGTAAACCATATATGTGTGGGTTCTTTAAGTATTCAGTGCTGTTCTGTGGAAGGCCACATGCAAATACAAATTTCAACAACAAAAAATGATCTGTATGTATACATTTCCTTATGGCCTTCGCCTACATGATCAGAAGTGCATTCCTCTAAAAACCCAAAGCGGGGGTATTAATCACCTTCAGTGATAGTTCTAGTTTGTTATGACTCTACGTTATCTTGTATTATTATGCATTCTGTCCATCATGGGTGTATTTTGCAATTAAATCTAATATAATATAATATAATCTGACAAATTCCTTGGAGACATTCGTATAACTGTACAAACATTTTGTAATGTTGCTGATCGTAGTTTATACCATGAATAATATTGCATTTTTTTCTTTGATAGATAACACACTCGCTTTGATTAACCACATGAAAGATAAAGAAATATCTATAGACCAAGGAGATATTTCTACAGGGTCCTATAAACTTTGGATATCTAAATCATAAGAGTATTCATGAGTGATTTCTCGTAATCGACAGTGACCTCCATACCCGCTTAATAGCATTATGTCACAGAGAAACATTACTGCCCTTTATTCCAATAGGAGTTTATTACTAAAACATTCTTGAATTAGAGCATACCAAAACTAATTTTTTTTATTACCTATTTGCTGTATTGGAGTATTCTGTCAGCTGATCTGGTAAATACGTTCTGTGAGGTTCAAGAATACAACCATCTGTGTTGTGGAGAAATTTCTTTAAGCAGGAATAGTGACAGGAATTGTCCCACCCAAGGGCTATTTTTCGAGACAGATTCATCATCCCTGTGGAGCGTCATTACTGGGATCCTTCCGAGCTTAGTTTAAAGGGTCGCCAAAAGGCTGTGAAAGAATGGAAGTTTGTGAAAACTATTTAGAATCACAGTGTTACGAAATAGGGGGTTAATACCTTTCGGGAGGTGGGAGGCCTAAGTTTTTGCTAATGGCACAGTTTACACCCAGAGGCCGTCGTCTCGAACCCGGTTAGAACGTAAGTCTCGCCCCCCCTTATCAACGCCTATCGTGCTACCGAAAAAGGTCTAGGACTTGGCTATTCAAAGGTGATCTACGATAACTGACTGAAAGTAGGATTTATTCACTGGAATAGATGAATAAATTGTACAATTTACTTAACCCTTTTACCTAACCTGAAAAGCAGACGACACTTGCAAAAATAATTCTTGAATAACTATTTTTTTTCATTTTTTGTCTCAAAAACATAGGTTATGGCCCCTCGTTGGAACGAGCTCGTTCCAACGAGGGGTCATAACCTATGTTTTTGAGACGAAAAAAATGAAAAAAATAATGAAAATTAATTGGCGATTTTTGAGAATAGCGCTGACCGGTTTAGGCCGTTACGTTAAGTAAAGGGTTAAAAATTCACTAGCAGTCCGAAAATATAAAGAAATTACACACAGTTGACCCACGTCGTCTGTCACAGCTAGCTCTGTCCTCCCTGGCCACTCATATCTGGCTTCGGTCTTCGTCATCAGTTTCTCCACACGATTTTGGCTGTAGTATTGGCGATAGATGTTATGCACGTGTTTCATCAACACTTCTCTCACAGGGTTCAACCCACCCTCACCTGGACTTAATTTGCTCAGAGCTCTGCTATCGTACGTCCTCGTCGGAATCTCGACACACGTTTCATTGCTACTACTTCTTTCATTTACTTTTATTGAAGATACTTCGACAGAAACTAGGAATTTTAATGATGGTCTGACAATATACTTTTGGGTTTTTTTTTTTAAATGACTTGCATCAGGTAAATTATACGATTAGCGATGCTGCTGAACGTCACGAGTGTGTTGTATCGATTCTCAGAAAAGTGTGCACAACTCTGTGTCCCTTCGATTTGATCTACGCAATAGTAAACAGATCGATTATATACGGCTTTTAAAATTTTCGTTGACTGTAACACGCTCAGCCTTATCGGGATTAATGTCTTTAATGGGTGTCTGTTGAACGCAACAACACAGTTCGTTAATTATCAACACGCTTCCCTTAGGCATATGCTAATCATGTGATTTAGTTGTCATGACTAATGACTAATCCAACCTCTATAACAACTGATAAATCGAAACTTTCCAGTATTTACTACTTTTCCGACGTCGTTCGTTAAAAATACGAGAACTTAATTAAAATTTTAGCCAAAGATAATTACACAAAAGCTAATAAGACAAGTGACAAAGAAATGCTAGTAAAGCATCTCAGCGGCCCAGGGGGGTGGGGGGGGGGGGGGGGGGGGGTGTTGGCTTAAACCGATCGTTTTCATAAGTTTCAAAACAAGATCATTTGTAAAAGCTTGCACATATTTATTATGAAATCACTCAAGTAAAGCATTTGAAATTTTATAAGTGGGTGTTATTAAAAAAACAAAGTTTAAATTTTTCAGACGATTTCGATTTAAAAAATCCAAAAAGCTGTGACCAGAGTGAAAGAGGTATACATTTTCAAAGCTTCAAGAAAATGCAAATCCAGAATGTTTTTGAGGGTTTTTTGGTGGTGGTAAATTAGAAATACAAAGCAACCTGTTTCCATGAAAGTCGGCAACAGTAACTGTCAGTCGAATGAAAGATGTTTAACCTTATTTTTATCTCCGACACTCAGCTAATGTTTTCGAAGGACAGATTTATTAAACAAATATTTGGATTGATCTTGTAATTGGTTACAGTTTTTTTTAAAGTGCGGATGTTTCGGAGATTTTGGACCCTTTGGCTTTAAGGCAGAGCTCTCGGTTCTTTGGCATCTTTTTATCAAATGCGTTTGGTGTTTGGAGTTCTTCGGCTTCCATTCGGTTATAATACAATGCATTGACATGTTTGATAACAATGACTTCGAGCGGTTCTTGAATAACAGTCAAATGCTTCAAGCAATTTGACCTTCAAAAGGTCATTATAATGAGTTGACATGTTATTATAACAAGTCACGAATCGTTATGATGAGTTGATAAGTCGGTATAACGAGTTGTTAAGTCGTATTAACGATTTGTTGAGTTGTTAAAACGAATTATTAACCAAAATGTGAAATAATTATGAGCTGTTAAGACAATGTGACGAGTCATTATAATGAGTTGTGAAGTCGTTATAGCTAGTTGACAAGTCATTATAACGAGTTAACAAGTTTTAACGAGTTCCAAACGCCAAAACGAATTGACTAGTCACAACATTGAGTTGACCAGTCGTTATAACGTGTCATTATGTCATTATGACGAGCTGGGGAGTATTGAAGTTTTTATAATGAGTTCAGAAGTTACTATAATTAGTGGACAAACAGTTATAGCGACTTGACATAGCGCTCTACACTGCAAAAAATATAGGTCCTCTTTAGAACCCAAACTGGTTCTAATCACCAGTTCTGTTTAAATAGTATTTATTTCAAATCAAATAAATTTATAAAGATTAAAATTAAATATTAACAGAATTAAACATAAATTGAGGGGGTTTCAGCCTTAAGTTTAGAGCTTATACGAGGTTGTCTCAAATCATTATTAAGCAAAGGAGATATGAACAGTTGGCATATCGAACCAGTTTTGGTTCTTTTCAGAACCAAAACTGGTTCGATATGCCAACTGTTCATATCTCATTTGTTTCAAAATGTTTGGCGACTGCGTTGAATAAGCTCCAAGTTTAGTGCTGAATCTACTTCAGTTCATGTAATATTGTGTTAAAATTGAATGCTAATCTTGGTAAATTTATTTGATTTGAAATAAATACTGTTTAAACAGAGCTGGTTCCATCTCAGGGACAAGATTAGAACCAGTTTTGGTTCTAAAGAGAACCTATATTTTTGCAGTGTATTAAGTTGTAAAGTTGGTATAACAAGTTGACAAATAGTTCTAACGAGTTGACAAGTCATTTTAAAGAGTTATTAAGTCATAACCAATTTGTGAAGTCGTTATAACGAATTGAAAAGTAGTTATAGCGAGTTGATCAATTATTATGACAAGTTGTAAATTCATTATAATGAGTTGATATGTCGTTATAAAGAGTCTTTAAAGTCGTTATAATGAGCTGTAATGTCATTATAATGTATTGAAATAATTTTACCAATGGATAAACTGTTGTAAAGTCAATATTATTTATTTAGGTTTAATGACACTTTAACAGCCAAGGTTATATCGTGTCGGTGACAGTTTTACGGGTGGAGGAAGCCGGAGTAACCGGAGAAAACCGGAGTAAACCACCAAGCAACGACGAGCAGCTGCCAGCTCACCAACATCGTAACTCCGCACTCCAGCACAGGCAAAACAATGTAACAAAATGAAAAATGTGAGGTACACATCATAAACAAAGGTACAATATTACAATGACAAAAGAAAATGTACAAAAGGAATATTAATTTACAAACAAATCACCCCATTCTTAACAGTGTTCCAGCTGCATCAAGGAACTCCATTGGAGACTTTGTTCCCTGTCCTAGTTGTTCCTAAAGGCGGTCCAGGCTGTTTTCAATTCCCCTGTAAACCAGTTTCCGGGAGGTGAAGCAGCACCAAAGTCCATTTGAGCAATTTGGATTTTCTCTGCCTTTTCAATGTTCTTTATTATATTTATGAATCTGGAGAGGTTAGGATGTCGATGAAGTAGTGATGAATTTAGGCGATCGTCCAACTTCAGATTCTTCTCTGTAAGGTCGGGCATGACCTAAATCTTGAATTTTGCGCCATAAAGCCTGAAGTTATCAGTGTTATTACACAATATATTTTTGATTTTTATGTTTTGATTATTTCTCAGAAAATATTTAAAAGGTATTTTGATTATATGTCAACAAAAACAAAAAAAAGTACCAAACAAAATGTTGAAACTAAATTTTATTCAAATTGTATATATCTGGGTTGTTCCATTTATAACAATAGGTAATCATCTATTTTAACTTCAGCTAATCCCTAATTAACTGTCTGACAGCTGGGGTGTATGACAAATGGGTGTCTGACTAATGGGGGTAAACCAGTTGATAAATCGTTATAATGAGATGTGGGGTAATTAAGGCGAGTTGCGATTTTGTTATTACCTTTAAAGAAGTTGGCAAGTCTTCATGAAGGATTGTAAATTCGTGATGAGTTGTGATTTGATGCTGAGTCGTTTAAACAAGTTCTGAAGTGTTCATAACGAGTTGTGATGCTATAACTAATTGGCAAATTATTATGGGCTGCACAGTCGCGAGTTATGATGCCGTTATAATGAAATAACACGTCGCCGGTAAGTAGTTACCAAGTTTTTGTAACAAGTTGTGATGTCGTTATATAATGACTTGACAGTAGTTACAATAACCTGACAATTCGTTAAAGCCAGTATAGAAGCCATTGTAAAGTCATATTATAAGGAGTTGACAAGTCATTTTAACGAATTGTCAAATCGCCATAACGAGTTGTGGCGACATTATAGTGAATTGTAAGGCCATTACAATGAGTTGACAAGTCGATATTACGAGCGAGTTGTGGAGTTGTTATAACGAATGGACAAGTCATTATAACTAATTGGCAGGTCACTATGATGGTTGTGGTGTCACAGTAACAAGTTGTAACGTCATTATCCTATAACGCTGGTCCCCGTAAGGAGGTTTGAAGTCATTATAATGAGTTGTGATGACATTATATGAGTTGAAAACTGGTTATAAAGAGCCGACAAGTCGTTATAATTGACTGAGAATTCTTTGTACCGAGTTAAGTCGTTATGACGAGTTGACAAGTCATTATAATGAGTTCACAAGTGATTATAACAAGCTGCGAAGCCGTTATAAGCAGTTGACTGATCGTTGTGAATCCCAAACGTTGTTATAACGAGTCGCGAAGTAATTATGAGTCATTGCAACATCGTGCTGTGATGTCCTTAAAATGAGTTGCGAAGTCTTTAGAACGAGTTGACATGTAGTTATAATGAGTTGGGAAGCCGCTACAGTCAGTGAAAAAGTCGTTAACAAATCATTATAGTTAGTCTCAAATACCGTTATAACGACCCGCTAAGTTATTATGTGGAATTGTGAAGCTCTTAGATCGAGTTGTGGTGTCATTATAATGAGCTGTGAAGTCACGAGTTGGCTAGGCATTATGACGAAGCTTCTTTGACGAGTGGGGAAGTTATGACGAGTTGTTAAGCCATTATAACGAGCTGTGAAAACCTACCTTGTTGAGAAATCATTATTGTGAATTAGAAAGTCATTATAACGAGTTTTTAAGTTGTTATAACGAGTTATGAAGTCGTTCTAATGAGTTATGATGTCTTAATAAAGAGTTGACATTATAACTATATATGGCGCAGTTATGACGTGTTGACAAGTCATTATAAAAAATTGGTATGTCGTTATAATAAGTTCCGACAAGCATTATTAGGAGTAATAATAGCGCCTTGGCAGGTCATTATAATGAGTTGTAATTTTGTTATAATGAGTTATGTTGTCATTAGAACGAGCTGACAAGACGTTATTATGAGTTGAACCTTCCAAACGTGGTCATAGTAAGTCGTATTGTTGAGTTGTCTTTTTTCATTCTAATGAAGTGTTTCAATTAGTTAAAACGAGTAGTGAGGTCAGCATAACGATTTGTGATGTCATTATGACGAGGTCACATAAAAGGCAAAGTGGTTATAACGAGTTGTTGGGTCATTATAACGAGTTGTTTGAGTCACTATAACGTGTTGAATAATCGGTATAACGAGTTGACAAGTAGTTATAAGGAGTTTGTGAGTCATTCTAATGAGAGGTTGTGCGTAATAATAAGTTAATAGGCCATACTAACGAGTTAAAAGTCGTTATAATGAATTCTAAATTCATGTCGAGTTGTCATGTTATTATAACGCACTGAGTCGTTACAAAGAGTTGTGAAGTCATTAAAACGAGTGGTGATCATGCTTTGGTATTATGGTCTGTCAAGACGTTATAATGACTTTAAAAGTCGCTATAATGGGCTGTGAATTCAGTGAAAGGTGATTACAAATTAGAATATTGAGTGGACAAGACATGACGAGTTGACAAGTCGTCATAACAAGTTGTGAAGTTGTTATAACGAGTCATGATGTCAGTATAACGATTTGAAAGTTCATTCTAACGAGGTGTGAATTCATTATAATGAGCGTGAAGTCGTTATTTTTTGTGATGCCATTATAACGAGTTGTAAAGTCATTATAATGTGCCGCGGTGTTATTATAACGAGTTGTGGAGTAGTTATAATGAGTTGACGAGAAGTTATAATGAGGCCACAGGTCGTTAAAATGAGGTTACAAATCGTTGTATAACATTCTGAATTATAACGAGTTAACAAGTCGTTTTGACGAGTTTCAAATGTCGTTATAGCGGGTTGATAAATCATTACGAGTTGTCAAGTCATTATAATGAGTTGACATGTCATTTCAAAGAGGCGTGTAGTCATTATATCATTGAAAAGTTGTTATATCGAGATGACAAGTCATTATACCGAGATTACAAGTCATTAGCAATATCAACAAGACGTTATAAGGAGTTCCAAGAATAATTAAAACACCGAGTTGGTAGGTTATAACGAATTGTCGATTAATTATAACTAGTTGTGAGGTTATTATAACGAGTTAATTAATACAATGGAACCAGCCAAGCAGTCAATTGTTCTGTGGGTGACAGCTTATTGGTGGCACTTCTTTGCTTCACTCTACATTTTAAAAAACAACATATTTTTAAAGTAAATACAATTTTAGAAACCATCATATTTAAATTTGCTTGTGACAGGGCATTAAATTATCAGTTGTTTTTATCATTTCAAAAATATTCCCAAGAAGAGATTTTTCCACTATTTATTAGCGGAATGTTTCGCTTCGTTCATGTACGTTGGAGAAGGTAGGACGCACCTGGCGTCCAGCTACCAGGTTAACCCTTAACCTAACATGGAAAGCAGACGACACTTGCAAAAAAAATTCTTGAACAACTATTTTTTATCATTTTTTGTCTAAAAAAAACATAGGTTATGACCCTCATTAGAACGAGCTCGACGAGCTCGTTTCATTGAGGGGTCATAACCTATGTTTTTGAGACAAAAAATGAAAATTACCTGACAATTTTTGAGAATAGCGCTGACCGGTTTTGGCCGTTACTTTGAGTAAAGGGTTAAGCAATTTGCCTCATAACTAATTGCATCCAATTGGAATATCCTCTGATCAGCTTGTCCTCAAAGGCTGGCTTGTCTACCCTTCCCATCAGATCATCTAGTGTTTCAGAGTACTAAAAACATTCAGTTTCCAGTCGATTTACCAAATCGATATAAGGCGTATATATATATATAGTGGGCTTGGGCCCTGAAATTCTTTCACAGTCGAAAACACACAAAGCCAGATATGCCCTAAGGTCCTCCTCGTTAACAAACATAGGCCTAGGAAAACATGTGTTAAAACATTGTTTTTAGTGTTTCGTAGTTAATCTCTTTAAATATAATAATTGGATATGTTTTATTTTTTAATTTTTTTCCACTCAAATAGGCATCAGTTCTGTTCAGACTGAAATTATAGGACCTCTAGGCCTACAATTCTCGGATTGTTGGGTTTCGTTTTGGATGGGGAGGGGGTGGCGCTGTTCACCATATTCAATTAGTTTGCCCCCTTCCCCTTCGTTCGTAACGCGTTCCGCAAAGGCAAGCCAGACCACTTCGCAGACTCCAACCTAACCCAAATCCAGGCAAACGTCCATATCGTAAACACACATTCTTCGGGTTAGAGGCCACAAATTAACACATTTATTTATTTATTAAGGTTTAACGACACTTTAACAGCCAGTGTAATATCATGTCGGTGACAGTTTTATGGGTGGAGGAAGCCGGTGTACCTGGAGAGAACCACCGAGCAACGACGAGCAGCTGCCAGCTCCCCAACATCGTAACTCCGCACTGCAGCACAGGCAGGCCTAGATTGGCTGAAGACATGCGCACCATCGACGTGCGGTACGCCTTAGTTCACGGCGTCATCGTGCCACCATGTGGACAATCGGGGTTAAGTGCCTTGCCCAAGGACACACCGCGGGAGACCCAATCGATCGCTCAGACGGTCACCCATCCGAGGATTAACCGGGCTCGACGTTGCTTAACTTCGGTGATCTGACGAGAACCGGTTACCGCAACGTTACCGCGCCCCCAGCCTAGTATAAGTGTCCAGCTTAATTGTTGCTGAATCCATTCACATTAATGTTTTGTGCTCGCTGAAACTTGTGTCATCATCATACTTGATTTCTGTAAGTTTCTTTAAACTTTGGAAATAAATATTATTTAAACTAATCGGAGAGAACCACCGGGCAAGGATGAACAAATGTCGGACTCCAAAAAGTATTAACTCCACAGAAGTCGAGATAGTATTGATTGACGTCAAGCAATAAGTTTGGTTTTCGCAATTTTCTATATATACTTGGACCTTAATACACACCGCCATCGTTCTCCCACATGGGCAATGGACATTAAGTGCCTTGCCCAATTAAGGACACAACGCAGTTAACGCTAATCAGAATGAAACCACCCTGAGACATTTTAAAAAATATGCCCCAAATGGAGCTAATGGAATGCATTTTGAGTCTCAATGGAACGTTAGGCGTGGTATGCTGTATGTGATTTCATTGGTTGACACTCCACGCAGGCCGTAGAATTCAAAATTCGTAGGGTGCGAATTGGGAAAAGGTACCTAGGTTCACCGATAGGTCCCATCCACCCCGGCTAGGTTAATGATCCGAACACACCACACAGCATATTTTTTCATGACAACTATACTATTCAAAAATGTAGAGGATATTTGATGAAAGTGAGATATATGAAGAAATATATTTATATTTTCATCAAAAAAGACAGTTGAGGCATTGCACTGTGACATCTGGTGAATGCTTTCAGCGATAGTTGAGTGTCTGACAAGCACACATTCCACGCACTGAGCTGTAGAAAACATGGACGGTCAGTCAGAGAATTTACCACATTCAGTCCAAGATCTCAACACCTTGTAAATCCTCCTCGGTTCGCGAGACTAGCGCGGATCCGACGTGGCATACTCCTCACCAAACGTCCAATATCAGCTTGACTGATGTTATAACATTCTTCCTACAGTGCAGCGGCGAGTTCCTGGACATTGGTAGGGGGCTGTTGGAGTTATCATACGCGTCTTCCAAGCATATCCCAGACGTGCTCGATTGGTGAAAGGTCTGGACTTAGTGCAGGCTAAGGCAGTGTAGTGATGGTCTGCTCCTGGAGGAACTCAAAAGCGACACGGGCCCTGTGTGCTCTTGCATTGTCATCTTGGCAAATGAATCGACGGCCGACGTCGCGCAAACGGCACCACATGAGCTGCTAACATGTTGTCACGGTACTACTGCCCTGTGACACGCCCTTGGATGACATGTAATGTTGTTCTGCTTGTCATGGTTATGCCTCCCCACACCATAACCGATCCACCACCAAAACGATCGTGCTGCCTAACGGTTATGTCATGGTATCGTACGTTCCCTGGTCGACACACTCTGTTTCGCCCGTTGTGGAGGTCGAGAGTGAACCTCGATTCATCGGAAAACATGACGTTTCTCCACCGACGATTGTCCCTGCGCTATCGTGCTCCACACCAATTACGCCTTGCTGCGACGTGATGTTCAGTTAAACGTGGAATTATTCGAGGTCGACGAGCTACAAATTCCAGCTGTGCAGGCGATTTCGGATAGTCTGACCAATGATTCGCACATCTGTCGCTCGGTGCAGCTGCAGTCCAACTTCTGAGGCACTTTGATGGTAGTTACGTAATGCTGTGGTTCAGATGAAACGATCATGGTTGGCAATTGTCGCCCTGGGACGACCTGACCGACGTCTGTCATCAACATTGCCAGTCTGATGGTAGCGTGACTACAACCTACTAATCACCAATTGAATAACGTTGAGAATTTGATCCACTGCAGTCAGTCCGTTGACAGCTTCCAACACTTCAACGGCTCGTAAACGTTCGTCACGTGTCAGTCTTCACATACCTCAAAAGTTACGTTTCGAACATAAACTATTGATGAACGAGTTTATTCCAAGCAAAGAACGATGAAACCTCCGAAAAAAGCCCGTCCAGTACAAATGAAACTTTCAAAACGTACCCCACAGACATTAACGCGGCGCACGTGCGAAAAACCTGCGCGAAGTTTTCGTGGGCCGGTGACATTCATGATCCACACTAAACTTGGTAACATATTGATGTGTCCAATCACTCGTATCCAATACCATTTTCCGAAAATATCAACATCAGTTTAGATACCCCCTACTTTTTTGAATAATATGTTTTAATTACGTTAGAATGAACATAAATAGCCAATTCAATATACATGTTAGACAGTTTTACTGATAAATAAGCAAATAACAAGCTAACTGTATGCATTAACGATTTGCCTTGTTTTTTAAAGAGCTCTGTGCTTTTCACCCGTACAGATCCTCTCGCCCAAACACAGATGCTCCCTCCCCCTAATTTTTCAAGTGAATTCAGAACGACGCACGCGTGTGAATGGGTTAATCGATATGGCACCATCGTTTTATCCTTCCGCGCTGGCACTCGTGCAATATCGATTAACCCATTCACAAGCGTGTGTCGTTCCGTGTATGTCCTTGTTCAAATACACTGCAAAGAAGACCAACCGGAATGTCAGGGATTGGTTACGTTTGTCGTGATCTAAATTTATCCCATGATGCATTTGGTAATCGGGAATTGGAAATAAGGTGTTTGTTAGCGATTGGACTGCAATCATTCAATGGTACATAGGTCACGGAGGACTGAAACCAAGGCGTTTCTTTGCGTCTCTTTTCGGACACTCTTTGAACTTCATGTAACCCCCACAGCTGGAACATTTTTTTTTACCTTGGGCGTGTATTGAGAAGGGTTGATTAACCCTTTGATACTTTTGTACGTCTTATGACGTACGAAATCTTTTGTTTAATTGAACCCCTTGATACTTTTGTACGTCTTATGACGTACGAAATCAAACAGCGCGTTGATACTTTGTGGTCATTTGTTTTGTTATTATTTTTCGATTTTTTAAAGTTTTAACCTCAATTCCTATTTTCTACCGAATAGTGCTCAGTGACAACCATTGAGCCAAATGTTATCGATGCTTAAAATACGAACGTAATCCTGCTGTCAAGACTTCTTAACTGGTTGAGTGCAAGAAGCCACTATCAAGGCGTTCACAAAATGAGGATACCAGAGCAAAAGCCAACACTTTCCTTGCTTATATTTCATATTCAGTCAAACACAAATATTTTGTTTATATAAATTTGTTTTATTATTTGTTTTATTACAAATTATTGGAGAGTGCCTCTGGGCACTCTCCAATAATTTGTAATAAAACAAGTTTTGAATAACAAAATCAGACCACCAAAAAATAATCTCAACCAGATAATGACTAATGTGAAAAATATCTTGTTATTTGCACTTTCCGACGTTTGACGTCGCATTTTGAAAAGCGTTGAAGAAACTGAATTCTCAGTGACGTTATTTATATTTATTATTTATTTATTGATGTTTAAGGCCACATATTTATGCACAATGGCTAATCATGACCGTGACCGTTTTACCGGTGGAGGAAGCCGGAGTACCCGGAGAGAACCACCAAGCAACGACGAGCAGCTGCCAGCTCCCCAACATCGTAACTCCGCACTGCAGCGCAGGCAGGGTTAGATTGGTTGAAGACATGCATACCATTGACGCGCAGTACGCCTTAGTACACGGCGTCGTCGTGCCCCCACGCGGGCAATGGAGATGAAGTGTCTTGCCCAAGGACACAACGCGGTTGCCGCAGGTGGGATTCGAACCGAGGACCTCTCGACTTGCAGCTTGCACCTCTACCTACTGAGCCACCGCGCTCCCCCAGTGACGTTACAACGCCAATATAATTAATGTATCAAAGGGTTAATAGAGTAGTGATAGGCTAAATGACCTTTGATTTGTCATATGTAAACGTTATGTGCACACTGATGCATTAACCCTTTACCTAACATGAAAAGCAGACGACACTTGCAAAAAAAATTCTTGAATAACTAATTTTTTTCATTTTTTGTCTCAAAAACATAGGTTATGACCCCTCGTTGGAACGAGCTCGACGAGCTCGTTCCAACGAGGGGTCATAACCTATGTTTTTGAGACAAAAAATGAAAATATTTTGAAAATTAAATGGCGATTTTTGAGAATAGCGCTGGCCGGTTTTGGCCGTTACGTTAGGTAAAGGGTTAAGTATCACACAATTGTATCAACAACAATCATTCACACCACACTGCTTCAGTTAGCAGTATTACAAATAAACTGACAAAGGCGGAAGTTAGTTCATTGAAACCAACATGGGAACACTTTGAATAAGGATTACCCACTGCTGAAACTCAAACAAATGTCATAAAGATAAGTCAATAAATATCATAATTAGAAGTCAACAAAGGGCCCCAACGTATTTATCTTTCTCTTCGTTTCAAAGAATCCTGGCGTCACAGCTGCGAATAAGTAATCCTTCAGCAATCAATGTTCTGTTCCATTTTAACATCGTAATGTTCCTCTTCCACGGTCTCATCAGCAGCATCATTAATAGCATCATTATTGTTTCGGTGCTTCAAATGCGGTAACGTAGTGACGCAACGTCACTAAAATATTTTGAATTAATGAAAACGAAAAATGCTACACTCTAAAAACCAAAGTGTTAAAAACTACACTTGAAGTGCTGTATTTAACACTTACTAAGTGCTGAACTAGCACTTTGTTCAAGTGTAGATATCCCAGAACTTGACAGGTGTTACGATAATACCACTTGACAAGTGTAATGTCGCGACACTTAAAAGGAAACAACGAAGATGAAGCGGATCAGGCTCGAACTCTCGAGCCTGATCCCCGTCATCTGCGTTGTGCCCTTTTAATTATGTACCCACCAAGCGCAAATCAAATTATGGACGATTCTGGAAGAACCACCAATGCTAGACACATGGGAAGTGCCATCCATTCATTCAAGTTTCAGATATCTGACGATTGTAATGTCTTAGTGCTTAAAACATTGCAATTTGAGTGTTAAAATCAAACCCTAAGAGTTAGAATGGGTTTAACACCTTGAAAGTGTCTGTTTTTAACACTTTAGTTTTTAGTGTGTAGCACCACAGATTTCTTTTCAGATTTTCTTTTCTTCAAAATATTTTTGAATGTGGTCGAGATGCAGAACAGACAGCTTAATTATGTGCTTTGCTACTAAGCACCTGAGTGTGTTTGACATCCATTTCCAGTTATTTTGCTAGTACAGTAGAAACTTGAGAATTCTTCAGCAATTTCTCA
The DNA here is from genome assembly GCA_031216915.1 of Pictodentalium vernedei. Taxonomy (NCBI): domain Eukaryota; kingdom Metazoa; phylum Mollusca; class Scaphopoda; order Dentaliida; family Dentaliidae; genus Pictodentalium; species Pictodentalium vernedei. Next base: position 124,977,259 of record CM062293.1, on the reverse strand, counting down.
GGAAAAAGCTCATTTTTGTTTTAGCATTGGTTGAAAACAGGTGCACCATCGACGTGCAGTACGCCTTAGTACAACGCCACCGTGCACGTCGATGGTGCGCCTGTTTTCAACCTGTTTTCAACCAGTGCGAACATAGCGCACCTTTAGACGCACAATATTTCACGCACCTTGTGTTGACAACAATGAAGTTCTACATAAGTTGAACAGATTGATTCCTTGCTCAAATCTCTGATACCGATACATTTTTCTTCAGAAAACATTTTACGGAAGACAAATTAATCTCTTGAATAATCTACAAAAAGACGCCCACTGCATGATAACCAATGCCCCGAGAGAGAATTGGAAAAAAAAATATTCAGCGGGACCAAGTCGTTAATAGCGAGAATACACGAAATGTTTATATATGTATATATTAACGGTACACCATTCAACGTCTGACCATCTCCGGAGACGCAGACACGATTTTTCCAAGTGTTGTTATCTATATCAGGACTTCCGGTGATTTGATTAGTAGTCATACCGCAGGATTTCGAGTGAAAAATTGTGAAACTAAGATCTGAGCCTATACGGTAAAACTGTTACAATTGTATTTTCAAGAATTGTATTTTCTACCTATTAATATACTGAGTCAAAAAAGAAAGTTTAATAAGCTCCGAGGAGCATTTTTTATAGTGTTATCTACTTTAATCCCAAACAAATTAGTGTAAATTCATATTTGGAGTCTAGTTGTGTGAATTTGCATAGTTTCATATTTTTACTGTTGCCAGAGTCACGTCAGGACGTCGCAATTTAGACATGGGGTGAAATGAAATGTTCACACATGCAGTCAATAGCGTGTATGTCCACCGTTTGCCTCTTGGGTGGCAAGACATCGCCGGCGCATGGACCTGATAAGTCTCTGGATGTCACCCTGTGGTATTGCGTTCCACTCCTGCCTTAGAACATTGCGTAAATCGCCTAACGTCTCAAGATCATGAAGTCGTACCCGACGGTCCAATTGATCCCAAAGATGCTCGATTGGCGACAAATCTGGCGAAAATGGGAGCCAGGGAAGAAGTTCGATGCTCTGCTCCTCAAGAAAGTCACGATAGATATGCGTCACGTGAATTCGGGCATTGTCTTCCTGGAATAATTGCAATCTGACGTTAGCATTGAACAACGGGACAACAACAGCGTTCAGAATTTCGTCCCTATATCGTTGTCCATTCAGATTACCATCGATGAAGATCAACTGCGTTCGATGGTGCAAGGAAATTCCTGCCCAAACCATTACACTACCCCTGCCGAAACATTTCCGCACGCAAGCATCAGAAAACCGTTCTCCTCGCCGGCTATACACTCTTGCCCTGCTGTCAGCGCGCCGTGGACAAAATCGTGATTCATCACTGAAAAGAATTGTGTTCCAACGCTGCTGAGTCCAGCTATCACGCTGACGTACCCATTCCATTCTGACGGTACGATGACATTGGGTAAGGATTGGTCCGTGGTATGGACGCCTACTTCGGATGCCGCGTTCATCGAGTCTGTTGCGGACAGTTTGTGCACTGATTCTATTGTTAGTTCTACCAGGAGTAATTGCCGCTGTCCTCGTCGCCGGAAGGAAGCGATCCCGCAGGTAAGATGTGCTGAGGTGTCGGTCTTGTGCAGGGGTCGTAACTATTGGTCGACCTGAACGCGGTTGGTCGGCAGTAGATCCAGTGGTTCTATACCCTCCAATGAGACGCTAAATAGTGGCCACATTGACTCCGAACTCAGCAGCGAGCTCATCTGGAGGTATCCAGCCTCATGCATACCAATGGCACGCAACCTCTGATTTTCGGTTAACATTGGCATTTTTTAAAATGTCGGAAGACAAAAACTAGCGTGTTTTTCTCAATAACCCAGGCTCTCTAGCACAACATAACACAGAGAAAATCGTCGGTCACCCATTCAATTTGACATTTTCGGGTAGCACGTGCTATTATGAAATCCGTAGCAAAATTTATACGGTTGGGTGGACAACAACAACATGTCATTAAACTCTTTGCACGATTTCTTGTCCACAAATTAGAACTATTACATTTCATCCTTTATGCTATTTTTCACATTTGTTTCTATTATACTTTCTTTTTTGACTCAGTATGTTATTGACTAAAACGAATCATTAGCATTTGAAAAAGATATGGCAATTTGCTAGCTGGCAAATTGCCATAACTTTGAAAATGCTAATGGTTCATTTTAACTCATTTAAAGTCATAACTAGAAAATACAATTTTAGAAAATACAATTGTAAACGCTTTGTAGTATTGGCCTCAGGTAACATTGTCATTGGGGGGGGGGGGGGGGGGGATCAGTGGCGCTGTGTCTCTAGGCGAATGGCATCTCAATGGTACACTTGCCTTCAACCGATGCTAAGTCTGTCTGTACCGGGTTATTAAATTGACGAGTCTTAACAGTTCGACCTCTGGTCTCAAGCTGATATGAAGTTACCGCGGGCTGATATCTCGGCCGATATGAAACTAATCATGCAGGTTATAACCTCTAAGTATTCTTACATCACACATCTACGCATCCACTGATATATATTAGTATGTGGGTGCCCTTGTCTGGCTGAGTGCCCTTGTATGGCTGTATGGCTGAAACCGGTAGTCGATGAGCCGAAAGTTTGCTAGTGTTTTGTAATCTTTGCTTTCCGAACTTGTAAATATTTATTAGTGCAGAAATAATTATTCGATTAACCTGTACCAGAATGGTTACAAGATTTTTCCGTTTATCATTTTTATACGCCCGTTTGAAAAACGGGGCGTATTATAGTATGGCGTTGTCCGTCTGTCCGTCTGTCCGTCTGTCCGTCCGTCTGTCCGGGCCAACATTGGAGGTTTAGGGGATATTATTATTAGGGGCTACCTCCAAATTAAGGTAGTGTTAGGGTTAGGAGTGGGGTGGGGTTAGGATTAGGGGTAGCCCCAGAGTAGGGCTTAAGGTTGGGGAGGGTTAGGTCCCAGGGGGGTTAGGGTTGGGGTCAGGGGTGGGGTTTTAGTTTTAGTAGCCCCTAAACCAAAAAATAGCTCCTAATCCTATTGGTTTGGCTAGGGTGGGGTTGGGTCAGGGGTGGGGGTGGGGTTAGGGTTAGGGGTAGCCCCAGAGTAGGACTTAAGCTGGGGGATATGTCCCGGGGGTGGGTGGGGGGTTAGGGTCTGGGGTGGGCTCTTTAGGGTTTAGGGTCAGGGTGGGGTAGGGTTAGGGTTAGGGTGTGGTTTTTTGGGTGGAGGGTGGGGTTAGGTTAAAAATAAGTTCTAGGGTGGAGGGGGTGGGGTTCTGGGTAAAATAAGGTTTTGAACATACAAAATGTTTTTTGGTAGCCCATAAACCCGAAATGTTGGAGCGTCCGTCCGTCCGTCCGTCCGTCCGTCCGTCCGTTTGGTTTCCGAACAATAACTTTAGTATTTGTTTTCCGATCGGCTCCAAATGTGGTATGTGGTTTAATCACAACAAAATACAGGTCAAGTTCGAATATGGGGTCGGTCCGAACATTTTTCGCCTGAATTATGGCCCCAGTTGGACTTAGAAATCGTCAAATATTTGGTTTCCGGATGATAACTTTAGTATTTGTTTTCCGATCGGCTCCAAACTTGGTATGTGATTTAATCACAACACAATGCAGGTCAAGTTCGAATATGGGGTCGGTCTAAACAATTTTTGCCTGAATTATGGCCCCTGTTGGACTTAGAATTCTTCGTCAAATATTTGGTTTCCGGATGATAACTTTAGTATTTGTTTTCCGATCGGCTCCAAATGTGGTATGTGGTTAATCACAACAAAATACAGGTCAAGTTCGAATATGGGGTCGGTCCGAACATTTTTCGCCTGAATTATGGCCCCAGTTGGACTTAGAATTCGTCAAATATTTGGTTTCCGGATGATAACTTTAGTATTTGTTTTCCGATCGGCTCCAAACTTGGTATGTGATTTAATCACAACAAAATACAGGTCAAGTTCGAATATGGGGTCGGTCTAAACAATTTTTGCCTGAATTATGGCCCCTGTTGGACTTAGAATTCTTCGTCAATATTTGGTTTCCGGATGATAACTTTAGTATTTGTTTTTCGATTGGCTTCAAACTTGTTAGTCTTTTTCTCAAATGACTGAAAAATTTAGTCATTTCACAAAATCACTGATTTCAAAGTCTGACCGTAACATATATATATATGCCAGCTATAAATTTCTCGCACTCTAAAAAAATTGCAAATGTGTTAAAATGGTACAATTTGAACAGTTCACGGGCGTATGATGCAATGCCCAGCGGTGCTCTTGTTGGTATAAATCAACAGCTAACGATTTACATTAGTTTCATTCTATCAGGCCCGAGTATCTCATTCAAGATTTGTAGAGTTACATTCAGCGTTTTTGTAATTTGTCTTAATACACCAATACAATACAATTGCATATTGGTTATCTCAACATTATCGCGCGCGTTTTAGCATCCCGGCAGATGCATATTCTCTGTTCCGAAGTAACAGGCGGTTAATCGCTAATGCACTTGTATCTGATTAACCGGTTACCGGATTCCCTTAACGTTTCAGCGCCAATATTTATCGGATAATAAATCTATTAGTAGTATACCCCACATCATTCTCTTTTGTACTGGATGTTCAGTTCTTGTGCGATATATGAGGATTTATCAGTCCTAGTGAAGGCTGCACACCACTCCTGGAAAGAAAACAGAGAGGTGTTAGGTTATCAGACTCCAAAGTCAAGTTCGTGATCAACCTTTTGCAGAAAAGAAATGTTAAAAAAATAACAAATTCGTGGCTCGAAAGTCCATGATTTGAAAAATGTGCTTTCAAAACCTTAAAAGTACTTGAAATGTGTGCATTAACCTTGAAGGCCATTTACATATATGGGTGCTTCAAAGTTTCATTTCCTCTCAAGGCGCTAGCGGATATTACCAAGAAGGACAGGATTTTCTTCTTCTCGCAGAAATATGTATAATTTAGGTATATTTAATGCAATTTCTACCCGGAATTTTTTCACCAATGATTTCTTGACTTAAATTTAGATGAATTTTTCATTAAATCTAGTTCTGGCTGCTTCAAAGCAGCCATGACTAGATTTGATTAAAACTATTTTAATAAAAGGCCGCTCGGCCACATGTCCCCCCCGAAAAAACAAGTCGAAAAAGGGGCATAACTCTTGTAAAAATGATCGGTCCGAACCCATATTCGAACTTGACCTTTGGGTTGGGCTAAGAAGGTCACATACCAAAATTGGTTCTAATCAAATGATCCAAACTGGATTTATCATGGGGACACCAAGTGGGACAGACGGACGGATGGACGCACGCATGCACGGACGCTGATTTCTATAGTCCCCCGAAAATTTTTTGGGGGGACAAAAATACTCAGCGCGTTAAGAGTTAATTTCTATTGCACAGCATTGCTAAATACAATCTGCTCACATATCCTGTTAGGTATTTCCGTGACTGGTAAATGCTAGTTTAAACAGGGGGGGGGGGGGGGGGGGGGGGGGGTGGTGGCACCAAAAATTTGCAAGACGTGACGGGGTGGGTGGGTCTCATGAGTGTGCTAAAAATGTGCATTTCCAACTTGTGCAATTTTTTAAATTTTTTAAAAATATATCAATATATCAGCTAATAAGTACCATCATTTGTGTTTCAAAACCTTAAAGATGATGCTGTACATCACACTCTTAACATAAATACAACATCAGGAGGCTTTATATGTGAGAATATTGGGCTTAATCTGGGAAAATGTCACACGTTAGTAGGGGGGTGGTTGTCTTGTTCGAAATGTAGAAAATGTGCAGACAATATTTTGGGAACAATTCAAATGAAAATTTGTCCCCGTATAATGTACACCTGCTCTGGCCAAGCCTGATAATGAACAGCTTGTGATTTGTAGATTGGGGCCCACAGCAGCTCAAAGAGGTTTAAATTGGTGGTACCAGTTTAAGAACATTATGAAAATCCCCTAAAGACAGCTGTGCCTACTAAGTTTATAAGTTTATTTTTGATTTTAATGGGAGAGTGGGGGTGGGTGTCTGAGAACGGTAGTAGAAAATTTGCACGTAGTGGGTGGGTTGGTGGGTGTAAAAAAGGAGCCGAATAAAAAATAGGACGTCACGTCTTGCAAATTTTTAGTGCCCCCCCCCCCCCCCCCCCCCCCCCCCCCCCCCCTGGTTTGAAGCCAATTTTATTTTAGATTTACGCTAAAACATTCTTTTTTAACTCGCACAAGCCTGGGGAATAAAAGAGAATTTATTGAACATTAAAAGGTATCAAGACTTATTGCCTAGCTGTTGCCTAAGGAGGCATACGCCACTTTTCTGTCCAGGTGATGTGACTTTTCATGTTTACTATTAATCAAAATGAGTCCCTATTGTAGAACACGATAGGCGAACAGACTCGACTTTTTGCTTCTATGTGTTAACTGATATCTGTATTCTTATTACATCCCCTCCCCCCTGCAACGAGTTGTGGGGAGGTATACTGGAATCACCTCGTCCGTCCGTCCGTCTGTCCGTCCGTCTGTCTATCCGTAGACATAATTTTTCCGGAGATTTTCTCAGACATTTATGGACCAATCTGCTTGAAACTTGGTATGAATGTTCACTCTACCTGCAATTATAGTTCCGGTTGGATTATTTTTGCCAGAATTATGCCCCTTTTAACTTGAAAAAGCAGGCCTAGAATTTTGTCCGGAGAGTTTCTCAGATGTTTAAGGTCCATTCCTTTGACACTTGGTATAGATGTTTGTACCATGGGAATCTGTATACCTGCGATTATAGTTTCGATCGCAATTTTTATTCTTAGTCTTATTCAGAGCATTATGCAAATAGTTTGGAATATTATCTAAAATGGTTCTTGAAAATGGCTCGAAATGGTCCCTAAGGCTTTAACCCTTTACCTAACACAGTATTTTTTAAAAATCAATTAAATTTCACGTTTTTCGAAAACTAATTCCACAATTTTCAATAGAACCATACAAACGAGCTGCTTCTAATGGTATCCATGTTTGTATGGTTTTATTGAGAAACTTTCGAGATATTTTTGGCTGTGGTAGGCTTATTCTGGGTAATTTTCTGCCGTTTTTACCGTTATGTTAGGTAAAGGGTTAAAGTTCTTGAATTATCTTCATCCTCAAGACAAGGAACTAGGTTTGAAGTAAAACAGAAAAGACAATCCTACTTCCAAACTACTTTTGTGAGACTACAGTTTGACTAATCGCATGGACTAATTTTACAGTTTGGGACCACCTGCGGCAACCGCGTTGTGTCTTTGGGCAAGACACTTCACCCCATTGCTCACGTGGGGCACGGTGGCGTTGTACTAAGGCGTACTGCACGTCGATGGTGCACCTGTTTTCAACCAATGCTAACCCTGCTTGTGTGGAGTTGGTATGTTGGGGAGCTGACAGTTGCTCGCCGTTGCTCGGTGGTTCTCTCCGGGTACTCCGGCTTCCTCCACCCGTAAAACTGTCATGGTCATGATTAGCAATTGTGCAGAAATATGTGACCTTAAACACCAATAAATAAATAAATAAATACAGTTTGGGAACGTATTAAATATTACACATTGGAGAGATATGTTGATGTCCATTTTCTCGCACGAGAAAGAGAATGTGATGGGATGAATTGGGAAGGTGGAAATTTAAGAAGATGAAACTAAAAGTTATTTTGGATGAAATACCGCGATAGATCAGATGATTAATGGGCTGGGTAGATACTAGCGGTAGTTGCTGTTTTCTCTTAACTTGTGTGAAGAGACTAAACGTAGCTCCAGACGGCGTTGAGAATCCATTTGGCATGTACTAAAAGACGACCAGTTTGGTTTCTAGTTATGAACAGGGTTAATGTGATTTAATTTCTACACTACTTTACGACTGTATTTATTTTCTCCTCCATTTAATGGCATCCTTTGCTCGAAGTGGTAATACTTCGAACTACTCTCTGCTGCCGCATAGATCAAATTATTTCTCGTACATAACAATTTCAACACATTAGATCACAATAAATACTTCACATTATATCGTATTATGAATAAATTCTTACCATTTCATTTCGACGGTGGAACTACTCATTTCAATCCGATATTCTTTATTGTAATGCTGATATCGTGGAAATTGCATATTATAATTTCATAATTAGAATGAAAATCAATACACAATTGAAATTACTTTCGTCCTGTGGGTGTCTTTACTGGTGTACATGGATCAAGGCTTATATTTCATCTAAATTTGGGAGAATTCATTTGGATTCTCGCGAAAATGGTTGCGAGAATCCTTACCTACGGTGAGTGTCCTAGGATCGCATGAAGCCACCCTTGTTGAACCCCTGTTGTATCCCAACAACACATGTTGTATACTAATAATACATGTTAACCCTTTAACCAACAAAACTTTTTTAATTTTTAAAACATAATGATGATTTTTAAAAAAAAATAAACAATATTTACAAATAAAACCTTACAAATATGGATGTCATTGGAACCGGCTCATTGAGCCGGTTCCAATGACAGCCATATTTGTACAATTTTATAGACACGATGTCAGGATATTCCAGGCCACGATATCCTTGTTTTGGTTAATTTGCTACTTATATGTAAGGTAAATTGTTAAATTTACTCAATTCTTTTCACGCGAATCCTAGCAGACGTTCAGCGGGAATCTACATGGGTTCTCGCTGGATTTGTTGCGCTAATCTTTGCGTGAATCGATTCTCGGATTCTTGTCGAAATATAAGCCCTGATTAGATAGAGATACTCGTTTGAAACAGTGGCGTTTAATTATGATCTGGAGGTACTGATCTCTACATACATGTATTGCTGTAACGTCAGCGAAAAACTGAATCCCAATCCCGAGATGGCATCAGGTCAGCGCGCGCATTTAACTTCCCCACACTGTGGGATAATTTCTGAATACATCAGAATTCACGTGGTTTCTTATGTTATCTTCTCTGTTGTTTTAATGAATGGTCACCTCGAACAACAACGGTCCATTATTTTAGCAACAATTGGCATTATTAGATCAATATTTCAAGGTGATAGCTTTTATTTATGATTTTGTGGTTTAAAAAGTGTATATATGTTTGATAATCTTTCTCACTCGGGCTGAATGTAAAGCGTAAAGAGAGATATATGACGGAACCCGAAAACCGATTTGTCACGTAAACAGACCAGCAATAATTCAAGCACTGCTAATTAAGCGTGAAATTTTATGTCCCTTACCGCATTTCTTTTTAACGCCATAATGGACGGTCTAATAAGAGATTAAAAGAAAGAGAGACCAGTCATCTCCTGCAGTCATTATCTGTGTAATTATGTACAGTTAATAGGTAATTGTTGTCAAAAAAGTGCATCACACATATTCTTAACACACTCCCATATTACGTGTCTGGTCTGTCACCGATTGTCAACATATACCACAATGCGAGACTTTCAAAGGAACTTAAAAGCGAATATTAAATTAAGGTAGATCTAAGCGGCCAAGTTCAAGAGAAGCAATTAAACTGAGAATTGATGTTCTGGTTATCGAAATAAAAGTCGGGTGTTTCTCGAAAAAGGCATCCAGTCTGAAGGCGTGTACGACTCTGAATCGCAGGCGAGGATATGGGGATGTTCCATGCTATAGGTTAGAGGAGGTTCCGCATCGGTGAGAGAGTAAGGGCAAGTTGTAGTGTTGGGGGCCACAGAGCTCATATTTAGAATAAGGGCAGTCGCGGGCCAAGTCGGTGGCCATATCTGAATGTAGGGTCAGAAATAGGAAGTACGAGCTCAGGGAACTATTGGTATTTAGGAAGACGGCATACCTGTTGTAGAAGGTGGGTCATGCGTAGGCTGAGTCGGCTTTGCCTGTATGAACATTATTCTGAGGTAATTGGAGGAGAGCGTTTAACCCCACTGGTAGCGACTGCTTGAGTGAAAAGCGCTCAGTAGAGTGACAGTAAGCTAGTGGCCGTGCGACGTCTGTGGTAGATTGACATTCCATCACTTGTTAGAGGGAAGGCACTATAGTAAAGTGACAATACGTCAGTGGCTGTACGACGGCAGTCATAGACTGACATTCCGTCACATGTTAGAGCAAAGACGTCCTATAAAATGCCAACACGTTAGTGGCCGTGCAACGGCCGTAAGAGTGAAGTGAAAAGGCGTCCAAAGTTTAAACACCAGCGACCAGGAAAGGAAACCTGCGACAACAGAGAATGCGGGCCCGCAAGTGATTCAAAAACTGTGTGGGTGAGATGTGATTGGCGTTTTGTTTTTCTTATTCATCGTAAGTCACAAGTTACCATATTTATATATATATTTATATTAAAATTGTTATTTTCAGTGAACCCCTGTTGATTTATGTTTTTTGAGGAAAAGTCATTGACCCCTTCAGGATAAGAACCACTCCAACAAAAACGAAAACGGACGGGTTCGTTACGTGAGACATACGTTTACGCGCGGGTTCAGGTGACACTCCTTGAGGTTTGGCTGAATACGCGACGTGAATCTATTTCCCCCAGCAACGACAAAGCCCGGTTTCCGACATAACAACTTAGTGTTATTTGAATAAGGTACACTCAAGCTTCCACTATAATTCAAAGCACAGTTATCGCCAACGATAATCCGAATCAAATTGCATGAACGCATTCGCTATAAACAGAAAACGTTTTCAAAAGCAAATGACGCCGAATCTGAAAAATGATATTGCAGTTTGTTCTGTGTCGGAATTTTCAGAGAGTGATCGACTTATCAGTTCGGCTTGATAAATTACAGCTTGCCGTTTTTTTCAAATATCCGATAAATTTTCGCCTTCACGTTGACGTTTTTGATCAAATCGGACGCCTTCATACCAATGATATATAAAACATGAGGATAATTTTCCATAACGAACGTTGTGGTTTCTGTTAACTCTTATTTTAAAAACATTTTTCATCAAATCTAATCATGGCTGCCTTACAGCAGCCATGACTAGATTTGATGAACAATTCATGGAAATCTGACCAAAGTCACCGGTCAAGAGGGCGATACAATTTGAAGAGGAAATTTTGGTTATATGTGCTCAAATTTTACCTGTTTTAGTCTCAAGAGATTTCCTGTCCTGGACAGGAATATCCACCAGAAGCAGGCATGGAGTTAAATGGTCATCTCATTTTTTAAAAATTGCGGCTTATTACCCCTTTAAAAACTCAGAAAATGGTGAACAACATTGGCGGTCAATGATGTTGCGGCCACCAAGCGCCTTATTTGGGGGCGGCAAATATGTCCAAACAAGTCAATAAAGCTATGAAATCCAGATGTGTATATGAAATCAGCCACCAGGAAATACTTTGTAATGCATGGGGATAGGGCGCAACCCTGTCGGCAGTCTATGCTTGTCCGCCATTGATGATCAGCAGAAAAGGTTGCCTGAAACCATTTCTTGGGTCACCTCAGCTTCGGATTTAAACAGGCCGGAAGATGGTGATATACTATTAACTCTCGTATGCTAAGAACTGTCCGTGTAGCATATAACAGTATTTCGTCAGTGAAACCAAAGATAGACACAAATATTTTACCCATTCTGAAAGGGTTCATGACAATAAAACATCTATCGATAACATATGCTCTCATATCATGTCATTTTTATTACATTTTCTTTCAAAGTGGTTTGTAAAAAGATATCGAGAGCCGTCTTACTGGTAGTAAAGATAAGTAAAGACTTAATTAAATCGCGATCTTCTGAAAAGAAAGGATAGTTGCTGTATAGATATACTGATGAATTTATCTGGGGATAATCCGCTATCATAGTATTTTCGATAAGAGTAGACCAAATGCTCGTGATATGAGAAGGATCGATACCGTGTCTATTGAATGAATAATAAATATAAAGATATCATCATTCAACCATTATACGGTTGTTTTTGCTTTTAACCCTTTGCATAACACGAAAAGCAGACGACACTCGCAAACAAAATTCTTGAATAACTAATTTTTTTCATTTTTGGTCTCAAAAACATAGGTTATGACCCCTCTTTGGAACGAGCTCGACGAGCTCGTTCCAAAGAGGGGTCATAACCTATGTTTTTGAGACAAAAAATGAAAAAATAATAAAAATTATTTGGCGATTTTTGTGAATAGCGCTGGCCGGTTTTAGCCGTTCCGTTGGGTAAAGGGTTAAAGTTCGGGATCTGAAAAGAAAGGATAGTTGCTGTATAGATATACTGATGAATTTATCTCAGGATAATCCGTTATCGTAGTATTTTTGATGGAAGTAGACCAAATCCTCATGAGAAGGATCGATACCATGTCTATTGAATGAATAATAAATATAAAGTTGTCATCATTCAATCATTATACAGTTAGTTGTTTTTGCTTTTAAAGTTCAGTATTTGTAATTCAAAATTTGGAAAGTGTTTGGAGAAAGTTTCTGGTGGTTTTCTGACATACTCAGTTGAATGCCAAAAGGTAGGGAGCGTGGTGGTTCATTGGTTAGAGCATAGAACTTCTAGCCTAAGGGTCCAAGGCTCGATCATGACTAGCGGAAACTGCGTTGTGTCCTTAGGCAAGACACTTAATCCCGATTGTCCTCGGTGGCACGGCTGCGCTGTGTACTAAGGTATATTGCACGCCGCAGGTGTACTTGCCTTCAACAGTTCGTTTCCTGAGCTCCAATGTATTCTATGTGCATATATTGGCACATAGAACACATTGGAACTCAGGGGACGAGTTGCTAACTCTGCATGTGCCGAGTTAGTAAGTTGGAGCGTTTGATAACTGCTCACTGCTGCTCGGTGTTCGGCTTCTTTCCGGGTACTCCGGCTTCCTCCACCCGTGAAACTGTCCGCTATCAAAAGTGTCGCTAAACCCCACTAAACAAAGAAACAATCTGTTTCATTTTTGTCCACTATCATCAACGAGTTAGTTTATGTTCCAATGAGACTAAAAGCCTCCTCCTCCGTTTGGAGGAGAGCTCGCTTAGTTTATTCTATGTTTAGGGCTCAAGTGGCAAATGTTACCGTCTGACGTCACAACGCGAAATATTTGCAATGACGTCGTCCGTTTCGTAACTGCTTCATCAACAGAGTGACTAGCAAGCCGCTTAATTTTTCTGGACGTAGCAGACAGTGTTCCCGATGAAGTGTTGTTTAAATTACAAACTGATTTACGATTTGAACTAAGATGGAATGGGTGTATCTGGTTTATTGATTATTTATCCAGTGCGGTCGTGGATACACGAGAGATTTATTAACTAAACCTGTGATCGTTAAAAGTTGCCTTGAACAAGGCAACTTTTAACGATCACAAGTTTAGTAAATAAGCCTTTCGTGTTTCACGATGTCGGTTTTGGGCTATGCGTAGTGTCTATTGGAACATATACGTTATTGTGATGAATTGACGGTAGCTTGGTCTGAGGTTTGTGGATCAGAGCGTATGTTCAACCGAGACGCGAAGCGTCTCGGTTGAACATAAGCTCCGAACCACAAACCTCAGACCATGTTACCGTCAATTCATCACAATAATTTATTATGTTCCAATAAGAGTAAAATCATCGCACTCTGATTGGATAAGAGCTGGCGTAGTTTCTTTTATGTTTACCGCTCCAGTAGCAAATGTTACCGTATGACGTCACAACGCGAAATATTTGAAATGACGTCGTCCGTGTCGTAATTGCTTCATCAACGGACGGTGACAAGCAAGCTGCTTCATTTTTCTGGATTTTTCACACGTGCAGCAGGCTGTGTTCCGGATGAAGTGTTGTTTAGAGATTACAAAACGATTTACGATTTGCACTGATATGGATTGAATTTATCTGGTTTTTTTATTATTTATCCAGTGATGGGGTACACGAGGGGTTTATTTACTAAACCTGTTATCGCTAAAAGTTGCCTTGAACAGGGCAACTTTTAACGATCACAAGTTTAGTAAATAAGCCTCTCGTGTTTCACGACGTAGGTTTTGGGCTATGGGTAGTGTCGTATTGGAACATATACGTTACTGTGACGAGTTGACGGTAACATGGTCTGAGGTTTGCTGCTCGGAGAGTTTGTTCAACCTCGACGCTTCGTGTCTCGGTTGAACATAAGCTTCGATCCGGAAACCTCAGACCATGTTACCGTCAACTCATCACTATAACTTGTCATGTTTATCCTTCTTTCCGATTAAATTTTATTTTGTGGTCTAGAAAGGATAAAATACATACCCCTTCCGCAACATTTCGGCTACTAAAAACTCCGATTGGTTTGTTATGTTAAGACTGAAAGAATATTAAGGCATTGTGTCGTGGAATAAATACAAATAAAACACTGAATTATTCTGAGTTGTCATAGTTCGTCGAGTGGACCAGACCAGATCAACCAAAGCAAACCAACAGCGCCTCTCCTTCTTTGTATTTTCGTTGGTTGGGATACAAATTGTGTAAATTAATTTTAACTTTAACAACTAGCTTTGTACGATTAATTTTTTTAATACCAAACAAGTCTGCATTAATATGCATCAATGATTTAATATCAAAACGAAGATGATTATGTCTAAAATAACTTATTTGTAAATGTATCAAATGGTCTGACATGCGAAGGATCCGTCGAGACCGATATCAGTGTTACTTTGTTCTTACCAAGGTGAGGAGAAATTAACTAATCAATCCATCCTTCTTAATTAATATCTCTGATTTAGAAGGATTCCTCAGTAAAAATTCGCTAGGGACTAGCATCACTCAAGCTAAACAATTGCTCTTCATCATACGTGAAGGTTGTTGTTGGCGTCTGCGATTACCAGACAGTTTATTTTAAATACCGAAAATCGACACTTTTACTTAACAGTGAATTAATAATATTAGTTGTGGGTTTATTATCGATTTAGTTCGAATCATAAACTCCGCGATTACCTGGAACCAAACTGGTTGAATCGGCATTTTGGTCCTCAGAACTCCATATAGAGTTAGTTACTACTGACTCTCGGCAAGTGAGTTATGGCTAACCAAATTCTTGGTGACTAGAATGTACAGTAAAGCCTCTGTGGAGTGGTCGAAATCCACACGTGGGCGGTGATGTCCACGCATCCGTTTACCAGGTAATCAAAATCATCAGCAGCAACATTTTAATTAATGGACCACCGGGTTACAGCTAAAATCCTGGACGTACGGACGGAGAGAAAAATATAAACAACCAGCTGCGGTACTTCTTACCATAGGTAAAAAATAACATATTTACTAAACTATATATCACACTATCATTAGTAAAAAACAGTGTTTTTACTATTGATAGCACAGTACAGTCGCCGTGGATTGGTCGTAATCCACACGTGGGCAGTGATGTCATCAATAGCAACATTTTAATTATTGAAGCACCGGGTTGTACCCGGTGCTTCATTAATTAAAGTTTTGATGATTATTCCTATAATTAGTGTCAGGAATCTAATATTTTTTACGTCCGTGGATATATTGCCCTCCTCTGGAAAGCGACCAGTCTACGGCGGCCGTAGTGTGTGAAAGATATTACACCCAGATGGTACCTGCCATATCACACTTAATCCTAGTTGATCCTAGTTGCCCAAATAGGAGCACGATGACACCGTGTGCTAAAGCTCAATGCACGTCGATGGTACGCATGGATTCACCATATGCTAACCATGCTTGTGCGGGGCAAGAACATTGGGGAGTCCGACAGGTACCCGCCACTATTCAGAGGTTCTCCGATTTCCTTCAACCATTGGAACTGCCTGACACGATCTCACCCTGGATGTTGAAAGTGTCATTAAATCTCAATAAATAGATACATTTTAAAAGTCGAAACGCCACCTGCGATTTATATATCCTCGGCGAACGACATCGGAAGCTTAAAGACAGATGTTGATCTAGTCGATGTTATACTAAGCCCTCATCCAGCCCTATCAAGGTGACCCCGGGTCCAGAAGATCCTCGTGGGACTGATTACATATACATATGGTAGCTATGTAAGGTATTTTGGTAAATCCTTTTACGTTTTCGTTGTCTTTGCTATTGGTTGGAGCTTATTTTAATGGCGTCCTAAATAAATTATATTTTTGTAATGCATGGTGTTGGTTTCCTCCAATGGAACAGCGGTGTCCTGGCATGAACAGACAGTGAAACATTGTTCAACACTTCTGTGCTAAAGTTGATATGCACAACCCACGTTACTGCTCAGATTAGTTTCTTTAACCCTTTACCTAACACGAAAAGAAGACGACACTTGCAAAAAAAAATCTTGAATAACTATTTTTTTTTCTTTTTTTGTCTCAAAGACACAGGTTTTGCCCTCTCAGGAACGAGCTCGACGAGCTCGTTCCAATGAGGGGTCATAACCTATGTCCTATACCGCTGTCCGTCTGCACGTCCGGTCACATGTCGTACGATAACTCAAGAACGCTTTGAGAGATTTTCATGATTTTTGGGTAGGTGGTGTATATCGATGGAGGGAAGCTCCCTTTCGTTTAGCGTCGCCGTTCGATTAGTCATTCCAGAGTTATGGGACTTTATTACTTAGAAAATTGTTGATTTTTTACACGTCGTACGATAACTCGAGAACGCTTTGAGAGATTTTCGTGATTTTGGGGTAGGTGGTGTATATCGATGGAGGGAAGCTCCCTTTCGTTTAGTGTCGCCGTTCGATTAGTCATTCCAGAGTTATGGGACATTATTACTTAGAAAATTGTTGATTTTTTACACGTCGTACGATAACTCGAGAACGCTTCGAGAGATTTTCACGATTTTTTGGTAGGTGGTTTATGTTGATGGAGGGAAGCTCCCTTTCGTTTAGTGTCGCCGTTCGATCAGTCATTCCAGAGTTATGGGACTTTATTACTTAGAAAATTGTTGATATTTTACACGTCGTTCGATAACTCGAGAACGCTTCGAAAGATTTTCACGAGATTTTCACGGTTTATGTTGATGGAAGGAAGCTCCCTTTCCCGTTGGTGTCGCCGTTCGATTAGTCATTCCAGAGTTATGGGACTTTATTTTTCACATGTCGAACAATAACTTGAAAATGCTTAGAGCAATTTTCATGATTTTTTGGTTGCAAGTATATGTTGATAGAAGGAATCTCCCTTTCAATTTGTGTCGCTGTCCGATTTGTCATTCTAGAGTTATGGGACTTTATTCATCAAAATATAGGCAATTTTTCACATGTTGGACTTTGAGCAATTTTCATGATTTTTTGGTGGCAAGTATATGTAACCTGACAAGTACACATGTATACTCATATTGTGTGGTTCCCTCTTGTAATTAATAACGGGCGTATCATGCGCTCATGGCGCAGCTGTTTATTAAGATCGCCCGGCGCCCTGTTTTCATTCCGGTGATGTTAGAAATATAGTCTGTTATATATATTGATCGAAGACAAGGATAGCGATGTGAAACAGTATTTTAGAGAATATATTAATATTTCCTTTTAACGCCTTACTCAACGTAATAGTTATGTACACCCAGCACCAAAATTTTTTTTTTTTAGCTTTTATATGCAAGACATAGCTGATGACCTCTCATTGGACCGTGGGCTTCGGGGTGGGGGGGGGGGGGGGAGGTGACAAGCGATGGGTGTGAAACAAAAATAACTGACTCATATTTATTCCAGTATTATTCCAGTGACGGGATGATGAGCTATATTGTTGAATCGAAAAAATGAGTTTTTTAAAACAGTTATTCCTGGTAAAATGTAACGAATCTGGTTTTGTTGGATGAAGGGTTAACGCAAGGCATATTGAGGACGATTGAACAAGTCTGGCATCAGTGTGCAAAGAACAATTCTGTCATCAATGCATGAAATAATTGAGAAGTCTTTCCAACAGTAACGCCTCGGTATTTTATCAGTTATTTATTTATTTATTGGTGTTTAAGGTCACATATTTCTGCACAATGGCTAATCATGACCTCGACATTTTTGTGGTTGGAGGAAGCCGGAGTACCCGGAGAGAACCACCGAGCAACGACGAACAACTGTCGGCTCCTCAACATACAAACTCCACACAAGCAGGGCTAGCATTGGTTGAAGACAGGTACACCATCGACGTGCAGTACTCCTTCGTACACAACGCCCCTACGTGGACAGGTGTGGAGTCAGCATTTTTTTAGGGGGGTCGCCCACAATGCAACCCAAGGATGAGAATGTCTGGCAAATAAAAAGACTGAAAACTTGGCCTCCAACTTGACCTTTAGCCATCGGTGGTGGTCTGGTGGAAAGAGGGGGGGGGGGGGGGGGGGGGCTCCGTCGGACAAAATCTTCAATATTTGATATCAGCAGTGATCAAAGATTTCATATTGAGTGAAAGTTAATCAAATTCAATGTAGGTAAGTATTAGTTTGCTGGGGATAATATCGGCCGCGGACCTTTGGGATTGGGGTGGGGGCGGGGGGGTCGTACGACCCCTATGGCCCTTCCTGGCTACACCCTTGGTGGGTGCGAAGTGTCTTGCCCAAGGACACAACGCGGTTGCCGCAGTTGGGATTGGAAAGGAGGACCTCTCGGCTTGCTGCCTGCACCTCTACCTACTGAGCCACCACGCCCCCATTTTATCAGTAAAGGCACAAATGTAGTATCGTGATAACAAAAGATGACGGAGGATTTTGACCTATCACGAATTGGTCGCGATCCGGTCCAAAATCTTTGTCCGTTTTCCTGTGCTCTTTCCTGTCGAAACCGAAATACAAAAATATTGAACAGAACCTAACAGTCATCTTTATTTAATTTTTTCATGATGCTGTCTTGGTATTATATTTTGAAAGTTTCGACCCTCTGGTGTAAGTGTGTCTCGATCGAATCGCGACCTGTCACGAAATAGACCACTTTTGTCACCATAGTACTGTACACGGAACTTTTCCCCAAAATATAAAGATGGTTGTTGTACCAAAACGAGTACGTCACGTTGAAACTGACGTGGAAGCAACAATCGCGCCGTCAAAAATAAGATTTTTAAACCATTTTTGTTAAAAAAAATTTACGTGTCGTTCTTTTTGGCATTTCACTTTTCTTCATCATTATTTTTCAAAATATTTTACCGAGATTCCCCGCTACTTCGGTAACAGTATCCTTTTAGTGTAAGATCTACAACTGGATTGCATTGTACCAAGTTATTAGTGATATATTTTGTTTTCATATTGACATTATTCGCTGTCTTGTAAATTGAAATCGCCAGTGCAAAGCGCCACAAAGTTCGTGGAAAAAACTATATTTAAACACACGCCAATTCTACGTTATCATTCTGAACTAACTTTCTGTGGAAACACTTTAAAAATGACAATATTTTCCATTCGACAGAATAGTCACGATTTAATTTAATTTAATCCTTTACCTAACAGGAAAGGTAGACGACACTTAAAACAAAATTCTTGAATAACATTTTATTTTCCATTTTGCGATAGAAAAGAAACATAACTTATGCCACCTCAATGGAACAGGCTCAACGAGCTCGTTCCAATGAAGGGGGCATAAGCTATGTTTTTTAACCCTTTACCCAACGTAATGGCCAAAACCGGCCAGCGCTATTCTCAAAAATCGCCAATTAGTTTTCATTATTTTTTCACTTTTTGTCTCAAAAACATAGGTTATGACCCCTCATTGGAACGAGCTCGTCGAGCTCGTTCCAATGAGGGGTCATAACCTATGTTTTTGAGACAAAAAATGAAAAAAACAGTTATTCAAGAATTTTTGGGGAGAGTGTCGTCTGCTTTTCAGGTTCGGTAAAGGGTTAAACAAAAATAATGAAAATTGAATGGTGATTTTTCCGAGTTGCGCTGGCCGGTTTTGACCATAATTGTGGGTAACATTACATTACCATTATTAACGTTACATAACAAGACCGCCTTATTAAGATGTGTTAAAAATTTACAGGGAGCAATATTTTTTACCAGCAAAACGGTAGGAACCAGAATGCAGACGCGCTCCCCTCTCAACTTCCCCCAGACACGCCACGGGAACATAACATTGAAGCTATAAAGGTAATTCTTACTGCATATATTATTTATGAAAAAATTCCCGATACCAATAGAATAATGGTATCAATTTCCGGCACAGTGTACAAGAAAGAGGGATCATTGCATGTTCAATTATCTCCAGCTGGGTACAGAAGATTTGAATTCTCTTGTGCTTTTATCAATGATTGAAAAGTAAGTTGGTACCAGGATGTACACCTTTTTTATATTAGTAACCCATTTCTTATTACGCATTGTATTTGCAATTGCAAGAGCTGAGATACAGTTTTTGGACTTGTAATTTAGCTTTCCATTAACTCGGTTTTTTTTTTTGCACTTTTGCGACAGAGATTGAAATGCTATTAAAACAGCAAAGTTGCTTTTAATACTCGTTTGTTTTACAATTTTGCAAGACAGATTGAAAAGCTATTAAAACAGCACGTTTGCTTTTAACACTCCACTATATTGTTTTATTTTTTCGCTTCTATTTGAACTATGTCTAAACAAATTCTTAACAGTAAATTAACATTTCTCTGCCGAGCCTAGTGGAATACATAATTGCCTGTGAAATAGCAGTTGTACACGGTAAATGGAAATGTTTTTGAGCATTTCGAAAAATGTACAGTTTTAAATGATCTTGGCATAGGGCTGCACGGTATATCGATAAACCGATATATACCGGTATTCAAACCATTATCGATTGAATACCGGTGTAATTACAAAAATGTCGGTTTATCGTCATTATTTATTTACCCACAATTTAATTTTCAAAATGTCTTAAGTTTTTTAACTGTAGCCCCGAATGAATAATATTATCCCCTTTTCAAAGGAATCGTCTGCTTGCGCCCTCGTAATATACAAAATCAGCAGTTGAAAAAATAAATTTAAAAAATTTCCACAAAACTATACCATGTGACCCCTCATTGGAACGAGCTCGTTGAGCTCGTTCCAATGAGGCGTCACATGATATAGTTTGTTGGAATCTTTGGGAAAAATCTGATAAACTAATTTTGAAAATAATAAATTATGATATCGTCTGCGTTGGGTAAAGGTTTTTCGAACCGCAGCATCAAGGCAGTCTAATTCGTTCCGGCTGTGATGCCTCGAGTCTCGATTGTGGTACTTGTGTTCATATATCTGAACAGTTTTCGATATACCGGTATACCGCGGTATTTTTTTGAATACCGATACCGGTATTCAGTTTTGAATATCGTGCAGCCCTATCTGGGCAATGTTGCCTCATATGGGGTAATGTTCTCTTCGCTATTGGTTTCTGTTTGTTTCAGCTTCCTTCAAGTGTCCTCTGAACCGGGTATGATTTATTTTGTTCTGTGTGATTTTCGGGAGAAAGGCGTTTGAATTTTGTTCTAGTTTTGCAGCTAAGTTCTTGTTTATTTCACAGGGCAGAGAAGGTTTGGTGTCATAAAAAGCAAGAAAATGTATCATCCAATGATACAGGAAGCTATATGTCTAAATAGGGCGAGTGCTTCTGAAAACTGGAGATTTGGGTGGGCCATGAAATCGTCTTTCAACCCCAAATTATACATCAGGAACTTCTTGAACTCCCTTTCAATCAACAGCACATCAAGAAGTTGCATACCTAGGGTCAAACCATTTCGGCTGAAGGTTTTACATGAGACGATTTTCGAGTCCCACGTTTTGAACACAACGCCGAACATGTTGGAGAAGTGGCGGTTCCATTTGAAAAAATGAATAGAGGACACATGAAAAAGATGATTATAATTGAAGCATAGAATCCTTCGAAGAAAGATGGAGGGCAAAAGCTGAGATACGCTTCACAACCGGCAGCGGACGTCAGATGATTCTATTAGCCCGATATTCAAAAGGGTAAGTTCTTTTTGTCTCACAAAAATTGGGCGGGAACCCAATCTGGAAAGAATTTAGACCTTGTCGAATGATGATCCACGAGCTAAGCTTTGGAAGTAAAATTCCATGTTTTAGGCTGTTTGGAAGTTGATGTTGATACCGTAGCTTGATAGCTCTGTCACCTGAAGCCATTTTAATATTTTATTTCTCCAAATAACGTGACTGCCCAAACCAACTTGCGCTATTCATAATAAAAACGCCATTCAAATTTTAGTATTGTTTTCATCAGTGTTTGCTTGGAAAATGTAGATTATGGAGATTATGGCACTTCGTTTTTGAGGTTTAACCCTTTGAACCCTAGCGCCCGTTTTTCCGTTCAGGAACAAGATACGTCATAATTTCATTAAATAGGATGGATGCTAAGTGCATGCGAGAGCGGTGGCCGAGTGGATAAGTGCACTGGTCTCTCATGCCAGAGGTCGCGGGATCGATCCCCGGTCGGGGAAAGTTCTCGAGGTGTCCGAACACTCTCTGTCAGCATCAATTGTGGGGTTGGTGCTGTCACAGCGTACCGTCCTATCGGGTGGGGACGTAAAATGGCTGTCCTCTGTGCGGAGAGAGACACACTCCGTGCAGACTAAAGACCCATTCGTAGTATTCGAGAAGAGCTAGGTCACGAAGTTGCCGCTCTGAAGGTCATCCCACACACCTACGCCATTGGGCCAAGGAGAGGCGTTAATATAAGTTGCATAAACTTGTTCGTCAATCCTTGTAAAACAAATAAGATTAAAAAAATGTGTGTGGTAGACCACTCAATGTTTTCAACCTGCAGCCCGAAGCTTAATCGTGAAAGTTCAAAATTCTGATTTATTCGAGATTTCTTTTTAATGTGTCGTTTTCTGCTCGTGTAAGGAGGTCAAGTGTTTAAGAACTATAACACGTACTGAATACACAGCAAAGTAATGAATTCACAGCACTATAGCTGCTATAGTTACGGGATACACGATTACATGCTCAAGGGAGCAAAACATTGGTGGTGTACCAATCGTCCAGCGAGATTGTTGAAAAATCTTACACATCTCTCATATGCTTAGTTCCACATGTACGTACACCTGTCAGACTCCATACAACAGTCTGTTTTTCACTTTCACGTACATCTGTCTGTGGCTATGTAAACATCCATTGTTTACGTTTGTTTTGGTCAATTTAGTATTCGAGAGTAGGTCGAGCATCTGCAGGTATGAGATATCGCCAGTTACTATCGCTGAGGTCAATGACTTAAAGCGATCCTCGATGCTCAACAAGGCAATTAATATCTCCGTTAAATAGCTAAAACTCGAGATTTCCTTTTTTTCCTAGACAGATTAGCACATTTGATGTTAATGGTTGATGCCATTTAACGAGCGATGGACATAAAACGAATTACCTATCAGATCAATTTACATACCTATCATTTATCAATAGAACTATATACACAATAATATACGTTTGTAACTATCTACTCTTTCATTGTATCAATGTCTGTAGGTTCACATAAAACAACATAAATATACGTCGGGACAAGTGCTCGTCAGTCAGACTGTTCATGTATTATTTCTGTGATGTTATCCTTTTCTTAACTTGGATACGGAATTGCCGCGTGGTCAGTAAAAAGATGCCATCACTTTCCGTCACAATGTCAGATTGACCGCCTTTGACCTTCTGGTGGAAAATATGTCGTAACACAAAACCAGTGAAGACGTGGGCCGATCCGTTGTCATAAATACACACGGTTGCATTTCTTAAAAATCGTCGTTAATATGTCTGACATTCTAATCATTCACTTAACCCTTTACCCGACGTTATGGCAAAACCCACCAGCGCTATTCTCAGAAATTACCATTCAATTTTAATTATTGTTTTCATTTTTTTTGTCATAGGCCATGTTTTTGACGCAAAAAATGAAAAATATTAGTTATTCAAGAATTTTATTTGCAAGTGTCGTCTGCCTTAAATGTTAGGTAAAGGGTTAAAGTAACGTTAATAACCGGCCCGCGCTATTGCAAAAAATCGCGATACGAATTTTATTATTTTTACGAGTTTTCCTCAAAACATAGCGTATGACCCCTCATTGCAACAACCTCTTTGAGGGAGTTATAAGGACGACCCATGAACTATGTTTTTGAGGCCAAAATGGAATTTCCAACTCTTCGAGAAGGTTTTAAAATATCTTTGGGAGGTGTCTCGATTGATGTTTGGTAAAAAGCTAAAACTGTTAACTCTGAAATTCCAATAGCAGTGTCTCCAGTGTGTATACCAATTCCATATCCTTATTGTTATTTGTGTGGATACATAACATATAAACATGAAAACAAAGAATACAAGCAACATTTTTGTACAGGAAATAGAACCTGGATACATTCACATCACACTTGTTCTTTGAAGGAGGATTGTAAATCTTGTCGAACTGACTGAAGTTTCCAATCGATAGAATTATATCAGTACGGATGTTACCGCATGGTTTCGCAAGGAGAAGACCAAAGATAGTTGCGGACTGTAATAGCCCCATTTGGATGACTTACGATACTGATTGTAATCAGTGGCTATACCGATTGCGTCACATGGTTTATTCCTTATCGAGTTTGAGACTTTCTAATTTTCCTCAAAGATCGCATTCTTATAATTCACCGTGAAGTGAGAACTATTTTTCACATGGTATTATCTCTGCCATCTCGTGGAGAGTGCTGGATCACACGTAGGAAATACGTTTGTGCAAAGTGTAACCTTTGAAAGTGAGGTAAGATGTAATGTTTTTGTTTCGCTCCAACGTTGGCCATCCCCACCTAGAACGTATCACTGTGCAAAACGAATCCTCCACATCACCATCAGGAAACATCCTGTAAATTAGTTAGTTTTTCTTGCCCTGTAGAGTTTGCATTTATTTTTTACTTAAAACACGCCGTATCGAGTTGAAGACCGCGCGATTAGCCACCCATTTCAAAACAATGTTGGAAACCAAGTGTCGCGGTTGTTTCTGTTGTGTACGGGTGCGTGTGTGCATGTGGGTGTTGTAACGCGAAGGTGTGCGAGTTTGTGGGGAGAAGGTGTATGTACATGTATCTGTGTGCATGCGTGTGGGTATTACAAAAGGAGAACACACTCTAAAATCAGTTGGTTAAAAATCAATACAAATCCACTGGGTTGAGTGAATATAAACACAACTTGGGTTCATGTACACTCAACCCAGTTGACTTGGGTTAATTTTAACCAACAGATTTTAGAGAGAAAAACGCATAATCTGGTCCGAAGTTGGCCCAACTTTAGTCCTCTGGAAGTGCATTACGAGCAATACATTTAAGTTGATATGACAAGTGTCTTTTTAACTGGGTGTGTCCACGCGATAAAACTAAATTTTATCGATTAATCCCAGACTTGATACAAAGAAGGCCCTTCACACTTACAACAATATTGTTTTGGTCATAAGGTCAAAAGCTAAGGTCACGTGGTCGTCATGTGTGACATACTCGCCCCTGTGTCTCGATGTAGAGCACATGTTCTCTCGTTCTTGTCTGGTGAATTTCCAGGTTTTTTTTATCTTGTCCATCTCTCATTTTACAGATTAAATTGTTCATTTTCATTCAGTTATAAGTAAATAGAGACTGCGTATGCAATTCAATTCAATTTGTGCATTAAAGTAGCTCTTAGTTGACAATCAGACTTTATAGATCTGTTTTACGTACTAACCATTCTGACATTCAATTCTATTATAATATTAGAACGTTTCTTTTAATGTTCTATCGATCAGTGTTTGTGATTTTTGTATGAAACGTTCAGCAGCTAGGCTGCTGAACGTTTCATACATAATTTACAAAATCAGGCTCTATTATAATTATTGGAACGTGTCTTTTGATGTGTTATCGGTCTGTGTTTTTGTGATTTATGTATAAAAACCCCAAGTAGTGAAGCGGCAGAAGGCTTCGCGTATAAATCGCAAATACTGAGATTTATATTATTACCTGCCTAATAACAGAGTCTACATCATTATTCGTTTTGCAGCAATCACTGTTATGGCAGACTGGTATGACATCAAAATATGTGTATTAACAACACGTAGTTGAAACTATAAACAATGTAGACAACAAGACTTCTTTTCAGTGACGTCATTTAGAAATGACGTCGCGAGACGTAGTTTCCAGATCACCAAATACAAAGTGTGCCAGTGAAACTATTGGATTTTTTGATGGTGTGTCGATATTGAAGAGTGTACGGTTTAAACGGACTGTGATGAGTAGTTAAAGCGATGTCGTGATAAATTTCATTAATCTTTCTTGGTCACTGAGCATACATATTTACGTGGAAAGAAGCAGCAATGGCATCTAAGGGTCGAGTCTAAACTTGACGTAACATTGGCAAAAATCACATTGAAGTACGCCAATCTACGGAAAGACACCTGAGTTTATCATTGACATTATTCTTGGATTCCCCTACTGGATGTTGTCAGAGTTAGAAACACTTTCATTAAAACAAAATCGAGCCTTGCTTGTCGCTTATCACGAATCCAGAGTTCATTTGCTGTGAGGGAGCGTTGTGGCGTAGCGGTTAGAGCATTGAACTTCAAGCCAAAATGTCCACGATTCGATCCTGACTAGCGGTTAATGCACTGTATCCTTGGGGAAGGCACTTAATTCTGATTGCCACGCTTTCACGATGGCGTTGTGCGCCAAGGCGTTCTGAACGTCGATGATGTACTTACCCTCAACCAATGATATGCCTGCTTGTGCTGCGTTAGTACGTGAGGAGTCTTGACAGTTACTCGTCGCTGTTCGGTGGTTCTCTTCTCCCGTAAAACTGTCCGACACGAGATGACTCTGGTTGTCGAAAGTGTCGTTGAACCCCAGTAAATAAATAAATATAAATTTGCTTTAAAAATTCAAAAACCATCCCGTTGTCAGTAATGCCCTTGTCTTCTAAGTTCATTCCCGAACTTAGTTCAGTCATGAATGGTTTTTGTTGACAAATTGCACCCACCTTGTGCTTTATCGAAACTGAGCAATGGCAGTGAGGCCTACATTTTTATTGTGCTCACGTCTGTAGGGGGGAATGTTCCGAGAGTACCCGTGTTTCTGTCGAAAACTTCAGTATTATGACTCTTTAGTAGGAACCAAATTAACCACTATGGATGACAGAAGTGAGTCATAATAAAGACCCAAAGAACATCAAAAGACACGTTCTAATTATTTTATTATTCCGAGCAAAATCCTCAACATTTGGCGCTACTGCAGTGTAGTGGGTTAACCCGCTGAGTAATTTCTAAATATTTTTCATTAAATCTAGTCATGGCTGCTGGAAAGCAGCCATGAATTGATTTGATGGAAAATTCATCTAAATTTAACTCCAAGAATCATTGTTGAAAAACTACATACAATTTTCAGAGGTGTAAAATTTGATTAAATATGCCCATATTATACTTCTTTTGATTGACAAGATAAAGGATGTCCTGATCGGGAATATCCGCCAGCTCCATGCAAGGGGTTAAATATAAAACGCAGCTGGGACTATAAACAATGTAGACAACAAAATCTGAACATGTCATTTCAGTGACGTCATTTAGAACGAATGACGTCGCGAGACGTAGTTTCCAGATCACCAAATACAAGTAAAGTGAAACCTATTGTGTACCGATGTTAACTCATTTAAAGTTTAAACAGACCCAAAAGAAAACGCACAAACTTTTCTCAAATTATCAAACACAAATTATATGTAACAACCCGTATTGCCCAGACTGTAGTAGATAGTTTACTGTACTAATCTGTAATTCAGTTCTGCTTTTACCGGCTGGCTCGTCAGCTTGTCACTCAACTTATTTCCAGATTATTTGGATTTTCCTGAAAGGAAAATCTATTTGTTATTGCCAAGATTATTATTCTTTTTTTTTTTTTTTTGTTTTTTTTTGTTTTTTTTTTTTGTTTTTCCAACACATCGGGGAAAGAGTTTTCTCGAAAACGGTCTTTAAGATTTTTTTCAAACTTTGCACGATCGATGACGGCCATGAGTTCTAATAAATAAAACCATCAGTATTTGGGGGAAAATGTTTCTTGGTGGGCAAAAACGCCCAAAAACGCCCAAAGCTTCGTAGGCCAATATCTCATGAAAGAAAAAAGCTATCGACTTAATTTTTTGACAGACTTGTCAGCATTACTCTTGTCTAAAACAAATATAATCGGTATTTTTTTCCATTTTTTATGTTTTCTGCCAAAAATTTTCACAAAACAGAAAGTTATCTCAAAAATCGGCCATTTTGGATTGAAATATCGAGATTTAAATATAACGAGCCCTCTAAAAGGGTTCCAAATTGAAGGAAGTAATACCGCTTTATAAAAAAAATCGAAAGAATTTCGTTTCGATTTTTCGGTAATCCAAAATGGCGGCCGAAAAATCGAATTTTTATTTTCGGTTATTTATGTGTTTCAGGCCATTTGGAGACGAAAAAAAAAAATTTTTTGCACCAGAAAAATTTTCGGTTTTAACTTAGAAATTTTCGACCGAAAGTCGGAATTTTTTGTTTCCACCGGGCTACTTTGCCGTCACAGTACTCAACAAGTGGGACGATTTGAAAGCTTCTAAGGGTAGAAATGTTGAAGTCACAGTGTACATGAACAGTCATCATCTTTTGGAAATGGAGTTGTTCTTAATTTGGCTTCCGCTAGCAGTCAAACATGGCTTCGGGACACTGTGACCAAAAATTGAAAAAAAATTTGTTTTTTTACTTTATTATGTCTAGATTCATTATTTCTCATAAATAAAAACTATCAATGACGGCCATGAGTCCTAATAAATAAAACCATCAGTATTTGGGGGAAAATGTTTCTTGGTGGGCAAAAACGCCCAAAAACGCCCAAAGCTTCGTAGGCCAATATCTCATGAAAGAAAAAAGCTATCGACTTAATTTTTTGACAGACTTGTCAGAATTACTCTTGTCTAAAACAAATATAATCAGTATTTTTTTCCATTTTTTATGTTTTCTGCCAAACTTTTTCACAAAACGGAAAGTTATCTCAAAAATCGGCCATTTTGGATTGAAATATCGAGATTTAAATATAATGAGCCCTCTAAAAGAGTTCCAAATTGAAGGCAGTAATACCGCTTTATAAAAAAAATCGAAAGAATTTCGTTTCGATTTTTCGGTAATCCAAAATGGCGGCCGAAAAATCGAATTTTTATTTTCGGTTATTTATGTGTTTCAGGCCATTTGGAGACGAAAAAAAAAATTTTTTTGCACCAGAAAAATTTTCGGTTTTGACTTGGAAATTTTCGACCAAAAGTCGGAATTTTTTGTTTCCACCGGGCTACTTTGCCGTCACAGTAATCAACAAGTGGGACGATTTGAAAGCTTCTAAGGGTAGAAATGTTGAAGTCACAGTGTACATGAACAGTCATCATCTTTTGGAAATGGAGTTGTTCTTAATTTGGCTTCCGCTAGCAGTCAAACATGGCTTCGGGACACTGTGACCAAAAATTGAAAAAAAATTTGTTTGTTTTTTTACTTTATTATGTCTAGATTCATTATTTCTCATAAATAAAAACTATCAATGACGGCCATGAGTCCTAATAAATAAAACCATCAGTATTTGGGGGAAAATGTTTCTTGGTGGGCAAAAACGCCCAAAAACGCCCAAAGCTTCGTAGGCCAATATCTCATGAAAGAAAAAAGCTATCGACTTAATTTTTTGACAGACTTGTCAGAATTACTCTTGTCTAAAACAAATATAATCGGTATTTTTTTCCATTTTTTATGTTTTCTGCCAAACTTTTTCACAAAACGGAAAGTTATCTCAAAAATCGGCCATTTTGGATTGAAATATCGAGATTTAAATATAATGAGCCCTCTAAAAGAGTTCCAAATTGAAGGCAGTAATACCGCTTTATAAAAAAAATCGAAAGAATTTCGTTTCGATTTTCCGTCAATCCAAAATGGCGGCCAAAAAATCGAAATTTTTTTTTTCGTTTTTTATGCGTTTTGTTCAATTTTGAGACGAAAAAACATTTTTTTTTTACACTGAAAATTTTCGGTCCGGTTCGGACTTCCGAAATTTTCGACCAAAATTCGGAAATTTTTATTTTTGTTTTTTATGTCTTTTGTTCAATTTTGAGACGAAAAAAAAAAATTTTTTTTTACACACCACCACCAAGAAACGAAAATTGGTCTTCAGACTGGTACTTTGACCTAATTATACTGTACTACCGGAGTGGGTAAAAAGCGGCGGTGATCGCGAATGTGTAGCGCATATATAGGTAAAAAGATTCCCCGTAGTTTGGAAGCACAATTTTGTTGCGTTTGCCTTCAGGCGGTCGCCAAAAGTACACTCTCGGCCTCTCAACGGTCCGTACACCCTCTTTTTGGCATGAGAATACTCGGCCTTCTTGACTCGTATAAGGCTTCCGTGATTCATATGGCAACATTCACGGTCTCCTTTAACCTTTCCCCACCCCATGGGAATAAGGTTTTATTTCACTTGGCTTCTGATGGCTGGCGAACTACCACTCCGGTTCGGACTTTTCGACCAAAATCCGGAAATGTTTGTCTTTATTTTTTATGTGTTTTGTTCAATTTTGAGACGAAAAAAAATTTTTTTTTTTTTTGCCCTACACCAAAAAACGAAAAATCGGTCTTCAGACTGGTACTTTGACCTAATTATACTGTTCTACCGGAGTGGGTTAAAAGCGGTGGTGATTGAGAATGTGTAGCCCGTATACAGGTAAAAAGATTCCCCGTAGTTTGGAAGTACAATTTTGTTGAGTTTGGCTTCGGGCGGTCGCCAAAATACACTCTCAACGGTCCGTACACCCTCTTTTCGGCATGAGAATACTGGGCGTTCTTGAATCGTATAAGGCTTCCGTGATTGAAATGGCAACATTCACGGTATCTTTAAACCTTTCCTCACCAAATGGGAATAGGGTTTTATTTCACTTGGCTTCTGATGGCTGGAGAACTACCACTCCGGTTCGGACTTTTAGACCAAAATTCGGAAATTTTTGTTTCTGTTTTTTTATGTGTTTTGTTCAATTTTGAGACGAAAACAATTTTTTTTTTAACTGGAAATTTTTTGGTCCGGTTTGGAATGAAAATTTTTGATCAAAAAACAAATTTTTTTTTTAGATCACCACTTTGACCTGACAAAACTGTACTACGAGGCGGGTTAAAGTAGCCGTTATTCAGAATTTGGATGTTGAGGCTCTTCCTCCACCAGTAAAACTATCCGACACGACTGCCCAACCCCCACCCAAGGCAAACACGCATTAGACTAGACTCTACAGACTCTGGCGTCCAAGCCAGGAAACACGTCTGAAAAACCTTGATCATTTTGCACCCGGCGACCTCAATTTCAGTGAACGTTGTTCATAATGTTACATGGTATTTTGTATCCTAAACTGAAATAGAAAGTAGACCTCTGAGAGTCTGTTATTTTTTATGGGAATATGACTCCAGCTACTCATCCCCTCCCCCGTCCTCATTGAATTTGATGACGGTGGCAATTGCGACGGTATTGCCAGATTGTTACTAACTGTGTATACATTACATAGCGACACATCCCTAATTAGCCTGGCTGCCATTACCGAATCGGACTGTATCAAATTTTTGCGGCAATCCACGAAGCGATTTGGAACAATTCTCACACGTGTACGGCTCATCGTTACAAACAATATTTATGCGAACCATCAAAAACTTTGCACGAACCGTCGGGGATTTCGAAGCAACCCATTTTTCGTTCGCGTATTTTTCAATTCAGGCGACCTTCAGGCGAACCAAAAGATCGTTCGCTTAAAAAGCAGGCCTATTGTGTTAACCATTGACTAAACGCAGAGCCATGACAATCCTCAAATGAGGCATTATGAGGCTCTAGAATAGTTATCAGAGACTCTTATTAAAAAAAATCGGGAAGGGGGGACCCCCTCCAATACCCTCCCTCACCTCGGCGGGGCTGTGCATTTTGGGTATGCCCAATATATTACGGACTTTGGGTCCAAGTTCGAATTAGCCTTAGGTACAGAATTGCCCCCCCCCCCCTCTCCCCACACCCATGTCGAATTTTTAAATAATGCTGACTTCGGGCCGGGGAAGTTGCCTTCTGGTACCGCGTTTCAATTTCAGGCTTTCACCATAAGAGCTCACGGCATAGATAAATAACTGAGAATTATTCATCTACCCTGCGACGTACATGTAGATAAGAAGCAAAAGGAAGGGTTGGGGAAACATGACCAATGTCTGGTGGAATTCCCCTAAAGTGACAACAGAATACATGATTGGTTAATCTTGATTTTAGGCCTACACATGTTGTGGTCATACAAATCCATGTTTGTCATTGTCAGAATGGCAGGAGGGCCATAATGTTCCGCCTAAAATGGTCCAGGTGGGCCATTTTTGTTCCACCTTTATTCATTAAAAGCGGGCGACTTTCTTGAGTTGACACGAAGTTAGTTGAGCTTTGCCAATCCAGTGAATAGTGATGTCCCACAAATATCAAATAGTTTACTTTGGGTACCGGCAAGAAATTTGGTGACCCCTCCCCCCCCCCCCCCCCCCCCCCCCAATGAACAATACATAGTGGTAAATATATTGGAAGAATTTTTACTCAATAAAGAAATATTTTGATATGCTGTTATTTCGAAAACAAAACGTTTCAAAAAACGGAATTGTGAAAGCAAGAAAGGAAACTTGGAATGCGATGCTGAAAACAAAGCTCTGCACATCAAGGGAGAGTACTCATCACCATTCTCTTGCCAAAGCCATCTGTTTCAAAAACGCATTGTCATTCACTTCACGTGGTAAGAAGCCTCTGCACTGCTCAACACGGCGTAATGACAATTTGTGTCTGTCACATTGAGACATGCTGGCACTCGGATCTATATATTCAGAAAAATATGCGCTTTTAGATTATACAGGGAAGGCGTTTGATTTACTGCCAAATGTCGTCCACTCGTTGACATTTAATGAGGTCGACATAGTAATAACGCGCAGTGTGAAATGTCTATGGTTGTTTCAATATATGGAGCCTTGGCGGTCAGGAATTTCATTAGATGCGACCTCTGGGAGCTGGCATACTGCATAGCGACCCTTCCGACATTGCTGCTGTTTTGATTCAGTAGTGTAGCCACGGAATTAATGTTAAATGCCCCCCCCCCCCCCACACAAAAAAAAAAAAAAAAAAAATAAAAATTGACCCAGTGCAATGTCATACAACATAGAGCCCCCACAAATGCTCTCCAATATAGGGCAGCACATGCTACAACTGCTCAGATTGAATCTTAAGAGTACTGAACTTTGCAAAATATTCTCGGGAAGACTTTGTCCTTACTGGGAGTCTGTGACCCTCTGGACATTACCCCCTCCGCAAATTTATCTGTACTAACCCAGAAACCCGACAACGACCTTCCAATTATCATGGTAGTTATCACACTTTTCTCCTGAACAATAGCTGCTGGTCAAACGAGAAGACCCCAGTGATATACATCAAACAGCAGGGTTCCTGTAAAAAAAAATCTTGACATTATATCGTCTACCGTCAATGTGGTGATAGGCTCATCAAAAATCCTTTTTTCTGCGTTCTTCTCAATTTTCAGACGAAAAAGAGGAGGAAAATCCTGTGTATTGTGCGGGCACAATCACTTCATCTAGTTTTCAATACTATTTTCAATATATTCTAAAATATCATAGCTAATTATTAAATGGCTTATTTCCTATGCAACAATGCAACAATACACCATTACCTCAAAAGGATCTGTATTTTGTTTTCTTCCCGTCTGAAAACTCCGTCTGATATGATGTTGCTCCAATTATATTTTTTACCTTGGGGGATAGCACGAAGACTGCCAATTTGGCTATGCTGTCTCCCAACGGTATGTATATGTATCACAACATTACTCTGTAGATGCATTTATTATTATATTTTACCTACCCGTAAATAAATGAATAGAATAGAATAGAAGCAGCATGGTGAGAAATACATTAATTTTTCTTGGACACTGCCCTTATAAATTTACGTGGAAAGAAGCAACAATGACATCTGAGGACTGATTCTGAACTTGCCAATAACATTGTCAACAGCCAATTCATAGTTCGCCACAGTACAGAAAACTACGTGAGTTTATCAATGAAATTATTCTTAGATTTACTGGATGTTGTTAGAGTTAAAGATACTTTTTATAACCGACATTCCGAGTTTCCTGTCAATCAGCATGACTCGTTAGCTCATTTAATGTAAAAATATAAAACGAATTCCGTCGTCATTCGTGTCCATATCTTCCGAGTTTCATTTCTGAACTCAACGAATCATGAATAGTTTTGTTGACAAGGAAAAACGATCCGATAGTACCCGTGTTTTTGTCAAAAACTCCAATACTGGGACCTAATTAACCACTCACATCAGGTGCGGCGGAACGATTTTCGAAGTATGGGGGGGGGGGGGGGGGAGGGCTGGATCGGACGATGGATCGTTGTCGGTGTGACGGGGCGACCATGGTTCGGACCGTCGTACGAAAAGTTTAAATTCCAGGGTCTCCAAACCTCCATTTCCATACATCTCAGCGGATATTTTGCAGATGTAAAAAGAAAGATTTCACACTTTGAGACCCGTCAAGAACGTCGGTAAAGCATACAGGTGAGGTCTCTATTCATCAGCTTTGATCGTAACGACCAAAGCTGATAAATAGACCTCACCTGTATGCTTTACCAGACGTTAACAGCAATTATACTGTCTGTGGATTATCTTGTCTTGGGGTGGATTTGGGACTTGTATGTTTGTAAGATTACGATCAGTTAACCGATTTTTTAACAGACTTCATACATTTTAGCGTTTGCAGCCACTTACTGCAAAAATGATCCAAAATCCATCGAAACTGAACCAGCACGAGAGAAACATCGCTGGCGAAAATATGAGGGAGGCTCTGGATCCGCCCCTCGTTTCACCAGTCATTGGTTGTGTTAAAATATATGCATACAAAAAAAAAATGGCCCGGCAAAAAAAGTGTGTGTGTGTGTGGGGGGGGGGGGGGGGGGGGGGCTGAAGACCCCCCCCCCCCCAGCCCCTACGGTTCCGCGGCCCTTGCACATCTAACGTTATAGAAGTGAGGCATAACAGAAAATTATAGCTTATTATTATCGCACCAGCTACAGGTGTCTGGCGTGGTAAACTACTTCTTTCATTGCCTATTAAAAATAATCTTGGCGCCTACTCTGATAGTGTGGTGCGTAGAGCTAACCTATTTTCAGAGCGCAAATCACATGGTGTTACCGACCAGTAAATTTCTGACCACACGGCGACATTTTTCAATATCTGCTTTTGATGTAATCTTTCTTTCACTCATACTCTTGCACGTGGCTTTATTTCTCATTATTAATTCATCCCCCAACTTCATGGACAAATATCAAATGATATGGTACCTTTACTAAACGGATATCTATTATAACTGTTTACAGAAAACAGAAAATGGAAAGTGTTATCTCATTGGAATCCTGCATGTTAACCTATTCGAGACGAAATTCTTCACTCTCTATGTCACAAACAATTTGGTAGTAGATGATTAGACAAGACAATAAACACTTAAAACTAGTTTAATCTTTTACCCAACGCAGACGATATCAAAATTTATTATTTTAAATATCATTTTTTGAAATTTTCTAAAAAATTTCAACAAAACCATATCATGTGACCCCTCGTTGGAACGAGCTCGACGAGCTGGTTCCAACGAGGGGTCACATGATATGGTTTTGTTGAAAATTTTTTAAAAATAATATTTTTTCAACTGCTGAATTTGCATATTGCGCAGATGGATGCGGCAGATTCGTTGGGTAAACGGCTAATCCTGCAACCCTGATGGCCACTGTGAGATGCTGGTTTGGAGGAACGGC
Source organism: Pictodentalium vernedei (assembly GCA_031216915.1). Classification (NCBI taxonomy): domain Eukaryota; kingdom Metazoa; phylum Mollusca; class Scaphopoda; order Dentaliida; family Dentaliidae; genus Pictodentalium; species Pictodentalium vernedei. The sequence continues at coordinate 124,941,661 of CM062293.1, read as the reverse complement.
ATTAAACTTGACTGAGGTCCGTTCAAGGTCTTCAAACCATGGAAAATGGGTCAGGCCTTGAAAAGCCTTGAATATTCAGGAAATAAAAACGCAGAGGAAACGCGTAATCATAACTTTTTAGTTTTATGCATAGTCCTAACATGGACCCTCAGGTTATTACCCCCTACGCCCACTTCCCTTCAAGAGAAGTGGGATGGGGAGAAATGACTGAGGAAATCTAGAGGTCGTTGTGGCAATTTTTGAATTTGGTTATTGTAGGACATTGAAAAATGCTAGAAAATGTCGAGAAACAGCCTGGAATTTTACCTGCCGTTCCCTGCAGGAACCCAACACTGTTTTATTGTAAGAATACATTAGTAATGAATTTCGCCATTTTTTGTCCATTTTGCTAAAGACATTATTTAATAAGACGATACCACCTTGGGTGTCGTGGTAGAGAGTGATAAAAGTTAGTATACACTGGCGGGCCGTGCACACGCTGTAATGAAGTGACCATTTAATAGCTGTTACTTACTGTGCGCTGTGCGAGCCTTGCAAACGCTGTAAAAACGTGATCATTAAATTTTCGTTGACATTTAGACACTTTGTGATACCTCAAATTGGAGGCTTTCTGCAAAACAGACACGGATGTTGACTACACTGAGACCAATATGCAAGTTTAAGCATTAAGTTACCGGTTGTAATATTGACGCAATGAATCGTTGTTTCAAAATTATAAGTTTATTTCAGTGCGTGCATGTTTTTCTTTGGGCATAGTTAAACCTTTACCTAACACAAACAGTTGACGACACTTACAAAATTAATTTCTGGAATAAATAAAAATGCTCATGTTTCCCTAAAAAACATAGCTTGTGGCCTCGCATTGGAACGAGCTCGTTCCATCAAAGGTCCGCGAGCTATGATTTTGAGTTTTGAGGAAAAAAATTGTACAAAAATTAAATCATCTTACGGGCGATTTTTGCGAATGACGGGGACCAGTTATGGCCGCCACCTTAGGGAAATGGTTGAATTACTTGTCCTTCATAGCAGAAAAGCTCAATTTAGGGGCCTTACAACATGTCTAACTCGAAAACTGGTTAGAGAATCCCAGTAGTTATTACTTTATCGCTCGCTTGCAGCGCTAGTATACAACCCAGAGTGCAGCAAACTCAAATAATGAGCTGCGGTCTGAACATCCCCAAAGCAATTTGTTCTCCAATTAGTGTATGGAAAATTACACCAGCCGAAAGTGTCGCTCTCTAAAAAAATGAAAGACAGAGCAGCATTTTTGTTTATTGACCTGTTGACATGTGATGGGTTGCAGCAATTATTAATAACGCTGACAATATCTGTGGACAGTAAACAACTTCATATTGACATTATTGCCAATTACGGGAAATAACTCGCAGAAAGAAAGCGTCCACTTGCAGTAAACAAAAGTGGATGCTTCTCTGTTTTATGGAGTTTCTATCTTCTCAGGTCATTTGCTGCTCAAGTGTTTCCATTGGTGATTAACAATTAAGTAAAATGTCTGAAGACTGATCAGCCATTTGTTGCGAACATATTTCGTTTAACGCCTTGAGTCCTTCACCCACGGACAACCATTTTCCAATATGCAGTGATATTTGCTGTTAATATTGATTTTAATCTGTTCTTTGTCTCTTGCACTTTCATTGATAAACAAAAGTCTTCGGACTATAAATATGTCAGCACTTTTTTGTCTTTCCTTTTTTTTTCATCACTTGTGTCCTTTAATTTTGAAAAATGTAATGTGTGTATACTGATCCCGCACTTTTAGAGTGATTTTTAACAGTAACAGTTTATGTTACAAGCATTGACACCCGTCGTATTAACAGAATTCATTGTGTTCAAAGATATGTGTTTTATACAGTACGTGGAGAGTGGATTGTAACTAAATCACCCGCGGAGTGGAATTATCACCCAAGCTATAACTTTCAATTTTTGTACATATCGACAAAAACACAAGCAATGTTTCAGCCAATGGACCTCCGGGTTTAGCCCGGAGGTCCATTGGCTGAAACTTTGCTTGTGCTGTTTATGCTTTCCAACAAATTTGCAATTATTGCTTGGGTGAATTCTCCACTCTGCAGGTGATTTAGCGATAATACACTCTCCACGTACTGTACTATCAATAGTAAAAAACACTTACTTTTACTATTGAAAGTGTGATATATATTTGACTAAATATATTATGTTTTTTACCTATGGTTAGAAGTATAGTACTGCCGGCGTGGACTGGCCATTTTCCACGGGTGGGTAACATTTCTCACGGACGCAATATTATTAGATCCAAACACTAATTATAGGAATAATCATCAAAAATTTAATAAATGAAGTACTTGGTACAACCCGGTGCTTTATAAATTAAAATTTTGCCGATGTTGATTTGGTTACCTTGTGAACGCATGCGTGGACATCAATGTCCACGCGTGGATTACGACCAGTCCACGGCGACTGTACTGTTCCCGCAGCTTGTTGTTTATCTTTTTCAGTATTGTTAACGGTAATTTTTTACAGCGTCGCTTTACCAAAATAATGTGAACACAGTTGTCTTAGTTGTCTTCTAAATCTCGTTTCAATACGAAGAGAGTCATAATCATCAAGGATCATTTTGCTTACATCATTTAATTATCCTTCGTACGCTTCCTTAACTTATCCACAAACCCACAGTTTTATCTGTAACTCTAGTGTAATTATAGCCAACAAAATTAATTTGATCTGGTTTAAATTCTGGCTTTCACCACATCGATTCCTTTCCGTTGCCTTTTCTACTGATCCATCACTCGAACACGTGTAGGGATGATTTCAGAACACGAAGTTCCAGCTTTAAAACTATTACTTCACTTTGTTATGCAATGAATCAATTCATCCTTGCTGATGACACTAACGTGACAAACTCTCCAAATCCCCGATACACTTTGAGAAAGCACAGATGTGTTTTCTTCGTGCCCTGCCGGCAACCATCCTTCATGCACTTCGCCATCAATTTGAAGGTACACATGTTATTTCTGAATGCTGCGTCAGTGATCCTGAATATTGAATCAGTGGCTTTTAAATTAACATTCAGCCCTGCAAATCTAAAAATTAACCTACATTTATCAAGATTGTTGTTAGGGAAGCGGACGTTGTTACTGCAGATACTCAAGGTAAGTGATATTGGAACGTTTTTTTTTTGATACGAATGCATTTTATAATTTAATATTAACCCTTTACCCAACGTAACGGTCCAAACCGGCCAGCGCTATTCACGAAAATCACCGTTCAATTTTCATTATTTTTTCTATTTTTCGTCTCAAAAACATAGCTTATGACCCCTCATTGGAACGAGCTCAACGAGCTCGTTCCAATTTGGGTCATAAGCTATGCTTTTGACGCAAAAATGGAAAAAAATTAGTTATTCAAGAATTTTATTTACATGTGTCGTCTGCCTTTCGTATTAGGTAAAGGGTTAAGTACTTCACTGATCTGCTTCCCTGTCAATAAATGTTATAACACGCTGTTCAGTGGAGTAATTAACTTATTTGACTTATTTGATAATCGCAGGATAAATTGCACCAGAGCTTGCGCCTATGTCCATTCTGAGCTCCGATAAACATAGCCACAAAAGGTTGATAAACGTCTGGAAGAAAATATTGCATTGAGTTCAAGGCAGCAATATTACTTGTCTATTTTACCTGTAGTAATACTACGCCTGATCTCAGGGGTGCCTGCGTTAGCGACTGTAAAGTATCATTGACCATGTGAACCCCGGGAAGTGTAGCAATTCTTATTTACTGTAAAGTTTTGCTTTACTGGTAAAATAGGACTCAGAACCAACGCTTTGGATGAACGTACTAACCGTGATTTCACACCTATGTTGTGGTCGTGATATAGTCATAAATGCTGAAAATATCTTTAAACGAGATAAGTAAATAAACAAAGAATCAACGTTGTGATTTATTTAATAATTTCTAGGTCACACCGCAGGCCTACCTGGGCTCTTGGATACATCTAATAATTTCTCCGTTACAACTAGGTAGGGCACTGTGAATCGCACATTTTCGATTCGAATGACTTTTATTATTCGAAATCGAATCAAACCACGAATCGAATCAGTGGCGTCTTGAAGATGACCGATGGAGGTTGGGGTGTTATAAACTTGATTTGTTCCCACTGTGATGGTTCTGGTCCTGACTGATAAAATAATCCAACTACATTATCAAGGCATGCCTTCGTAGAAGGCATGCCTTGATGATATAGTTGAAATATTACACTGTAAGAATTATACTTCATCGTTCACATTGCTTGGAAACTTTAAATTTGCATTTAACAGTGGTAGGGACTAGTGATATTGAAATTAGCATGGCTGGTGGCACGAGTTCAGATGTTATTTATATTAATGTGGCTGAAGTTACATTTAGTATTTTATTTTCAACATTGAATATGTACGATTTCCATCCGAACAATACACTTTTGAAAAGTTGAAACTGACTGATACCAAGCTATATCTAACCTCCTACATGTATCTGGGACTTTCATTGGTTCAAAGACGTCACATGCAGACTGCATATAAAGCCATATACTGCCTGTCAACATCAATATACGCTGACAGCTATGGGTAATCTCCCCTTTGTTCGTTGATTATTCAAAATGGCGGCAGCCGATAAACGCTTCAAGTTGAAAGATTGAGTGTTGGAAGCCCATATTTGGTCTGAAGTGCAGGTTAGGCAACTTGAAAGGCTTAGTATTCTGTGGATGTGTGTCATGTTACCTTCGAAATGAAACTGTTTGGTATGTATGAATTTGCCTTGTTACAATTTATGGGAGAGTGCCTGTAGGCACTCTCCCATAAATTGTAACAAGCCAAAGACACGTGAACACATTGTGAGAATTCTCTCATTTAATTTTGATCGCTGTTGTTATTTGTTCTGTGCATCGATGCAGCAGTCGGTAAGATATATTCGTTACACAGTTTGTTGGTGACCTAATATGGTATATATGGTGTCAGTTAATTCCATATTGGACTCGAGCAAGTTCAATATGGAATTAACTGACACCATATATACCATATTAGGCCACCAACAAACTGTGTAATTAATAATATATATTGCCATGAAAAAGATTCGAGGAAACGAATCAGGCAGCCGATTTCGAATCGAACCGAATATCAACTTAAGGTTCGAAATCGAATCTGGAAGCTTCGCAGGACCATACAACTAGGTCTACCTGGGCTTAGAGAGCCCAGGTAGGCGAGAGGTGTGACGTGGAAATTATTAGATATATCATACGGCTATTATTTCCCAAATGTGAAAAAAAGTGTACCTGAGATGCAAAATATGTCATAGCATAGGTTAGTTGCGCGTATGTGATGACGTACTTCAGAAATGCAGCCGTTGTATTTACCCTACGACGTCGTCATTTGCCAGTGAGGTCGAGGTATGGAATAACAATATAAACAAATCTCGTGATAGACTGCATGCGCTTTTATTTGCTGGGACAGTATTTAGTCTATACTGAGTCAAAAAGAAAGTACAATAGAAACAAATGTGAAAAATAGCATAATGAATGAAATACAATATTTCTAATGTTGCATGTTTGTGGACAAGAAGTCGTTCAAAGAGTGTAATGACATGTTGATGTTATCCACCCAACTGGATACAAGTTTGCTTCGGATTTAAAAATAGCACGTGCTACCCGAAAATGTCAAATTGAATGGGTGACCGACGATTTTCTTTGTGTTATGTTGTGCAAGAGAACCTGGGTTATTGAGAAAACACGCTAGTTTTTGTCTTCCGACATTTTAAAAAATGCCAAGGCTAACCGAAAATCAGAGGTTGCGTGCCATTGGTATGCATGAGGCTGGGATACCTCCAGATGAGCTCGCTGCTGAGTTCGGAGTCATTGTGGCCACTATTTACCATCTCATTGGAAGGTATGGAACCACTGGATCTACTGCCGATCGACCGCGTTGAGGTCGACCAATAATTACGACCCCTGCACAAGACCGACTCATCTGGATGTCTCACTTGCGGGAACGCTTCCTTCCGGCGACGAGGACAGCAGCAATTACTCCTGGTAGAGCTAATAATAGAATTAGTGCACAAACTGTCCGCAACAGACTCACTGAACACGACATCCGAAGTAGGCGTCCATACCACGGACCAATCCTTACTCAACGTCATCGTACCGTCAGAATGGAATGGGTATGTCAGCGTGATCGCTGGACTCAGCAGCGTTGGAGCACAGTTCTTTTTAGTGATGAATCATGATGTTGTCTACAGCGCGCTGATGGTATGGCAAGAGTGTATCGCCGACGATGTTTGCGTGCGGGAATGCGACCGTTTCGGCCGGGGTATTGTAATGGTTTGGGCTGGAATTTCCTTGCACCGTCGAACGCAGTTGATCTTCATCGATGGTAAAATGAATGGACAGCGATATAGGGGCGAAATTCTTAACGCTGTTGTTGTTCCGTTGTTCAACGCTAACGTCGGATTGCAATTATTCCAACAAGACAAAGCCCGATGACACATGGCGCGTATCTGTCGTGACTTTCTTGAGGAGCAGAGCATCGAACTTCTTCCCTGGCCCCCACTTTCGCCAGATTTGTCGCCAATCGAGCATCTTTGGGATCAATTGGACCGTCGGGTACGACTTCTTGATCTTCAGACGTTAGGCGATTTACGTAATGTTCTGAGGCAGGGGTGGAACGCAGTACCACAGGGTGACATCCAGAGACTTATCAGGTCCATGCGCCGTCGATGTCTTGCCATCCAAGAGGCAAACGGTGGACAGTCACGCTGTTGACTGAATGTGTGAACTTTTCATTTCACTCCATGTCTGAATTGCGACGTCCTGACGTGACGCTGGCAACAGTAAGAACATGAAATCAGGCAAATTTATACAGCTGGACTCGAAATATGAATTTACAATAATTTGTCTGGATTAAAGTCGATAATACTAAAGAAATTGCTCCTCGAAGTTTACTATACTTTCTTTTTTGACTCAGTGTATATATCGTCAGGGGCAAGATCATTTAACTGGTAGAGTGCTAAATTATTTTTGGCTATCAAATCTTGTACACATGTCTTTGCCCTGTTATAATTTATGGGAGAGTGCCTGTGGGCGCTCTCCCATACATTGTAACAAGGCAAACCCTTAGCGACTGAATAATATCACTTCAATGATAATACAAAGTACATGCACAGAATATGAGCTTTCAACCTGTCGTACCTGTACTTCAGAATAAAGCCCAAATATGGGCTTCCAGCACTCTACCAGTTAATAAAATAAAACTTCTGTTATGCAAAAGATAGCAAACGGAGGAGAAAAACAGTTTTACACAGTGAATATATTATCCACAAAGAAGTTTTGTGAGATACGTAACCACACGACACTACAATTATATATCGTCTAATCAAGTTCCTTCACTAACGTTAGTTAGTATTCATAGATGGAAAATAATGTTACACCCATAAATTAATTTGACCAGTAATCGGTGGTGATCTTTTCGGAAAATCTTTTCCATACAGACGAAGAAAATTGCTGAAGGATCAAAAATCGAACCTCTTTATATATTGTAATAGAATTATGTCGCGCCCTCGACAGGAACCACTGCGCTTATTCAAAAGTGTCCGGCATTGTGAACACAAATGATACATTTTGGAAATTGTCATTCTTAATGTCAGCCTATCGGTGTTCCAGCCCATTTGAAGACACCCTGGTAAACGCTAGCGCCGACATCACTGCCCACGCGTGGATTACGACCAGTTCTCGGCGACTGTACTGTAGTTAACCCTTTCAGCACAGGTTCCTTGATGTGTATCGTTCCATGCAATACTGTCGATGACATAACGAACGAATACAATCTGTATTTATAGACAGGTTCCGCTATCTGAATCAAGGGATTCTGTTTTGATCCCACTGGCAAGGAAGCTGATTTTAATGATCTTCAGTCTTAACTTCTAAGCCGAAGTTACAAGTGGGAGCGGGTTGATAGTGCCATCAGTAGGGCTGATACAATATCACGGGGTGATATTTTGTGATATCGCCCCAAGTGCAAAACCTTTGCCTTTGCACATTATTTGCCACTACATTTCACCCAGATCTTTCGAATCTTTCCAGCATGCTTCAAAAACACTGGTCGCTTATTGAGAACGGTCCACTATTATGCTTACAGCCGATTCCTTCAACAGCACCAGCACTGGAGAAATATTTAGACTTTTTTTCGTGGCACCTGCAAAAGTTCAAATGTGATATACCTTCTTCAATGTTGTGTTTGTCAAATCCAGTATGTTGGCGAAATCTTTACTCCGTTTCACAAACGCGTGAACAACCACCGCTCATTAAAGAAAATCAAGCTTGACTGTGTCGTAATGCGACACTGCATGTCAACTGGTCACCTTTTTACTTCATTCCAGGCCTCCATCATTGACTTCAAGTCCGACTGGACAAAAGCTGATGCGTCTCAGGAGAAACACTCTAGATCGAACAGCTATACACTTACAGAGCTCTCGGCCAAAACAGGAATATCAAGTAATTCTTGATTTCTTAAGAGTTTTTGAAGGATATGTTGCCATCAGGTAACGCCAACCAGGGAGTTAGGGTATATAAGAGTCTCTCTAAGTTTGTCCAGAAGCATTTCTCACCTATTGCTTTCAATTTTTGCAACGTTTTTTTTTTTATTTTGGCGTCTATACCACATTTGTTTAATCAGAACCTTGATTACGAGAGTTTTTATCTCCGAATTTTGTTTGTTTCATCGTTTGTTTTTAACTTTTCTTGTTCTTTTGTCTGTGCACTAGAGAAGGGGTTCTGCAGACATGATGCTTAGTAGCAGATACTAATAAGATTTCTATATGGACAACATTCTCAGCGCATCACCAAATCCAACTTTCCAATAGAGTTATTAGTTGTTTTAAGAGTGTTGGCTCCGTTGCTATTAATGATTATGATAAACATGCAGAGTTTATTAAGAATTATTGTGTCACTCGAAGAGTATGTTACTAAATGTTGGTATACAAGTAATTATTTTTTTTATGCATTCCGTTCGATAAGATGATAGCCATGGGCATTCCAGTATTTAGTGATGTTCATCTACTACCGACAGTTTTCAATCACTACCCTGTTTTTCTGTCCTACACCATTGCTCTATTGCTGCACAAATTTGCAAACTGCCTTATGGAAAAAGATATCAGGGTTTGTTGCTGTGAATATAAATGTCTTGTGAAAAGTGTCACCATCCCTGACTTTTATCATCCTGAAAATAGACTTTAAGTAAAGTTATCTCCCTTTAAATTATTAAGCGCGCGAGGCTGGTCCAATTAAGAAGCAAGTAATTGTTGAAGAAAACCTATGACATAAGTAAAAAATAAAGCCAAGTTTCTACTTGTTACTTCTAAAAAACGAAACAACAGACAGCTCTGGGAACTGACTGTTGTTTTCGTTTATTAAAAGTTACAAAGGGAAACTTGGCTTTTTATGTCAAGCTAATTAGAAGACGTCATTTCGGAGATAATAATAATAATAATAATAATAATAATAATAATAATAATAATAATAATAATAATAATGTAGTTTATAGCCGAGTCTCCACACAAGGTGCTCACGGGCTTCACAAACAATGTTATGTATACAAATAAAGATAATCTGTCATTAACAATATATATCAGTATTACACCTACCAACACTAGGGTTTTTTGTTTAGCGAATGTGGTTTTACAGTAATTTGTAAGTTTTTATGCTTCCAGAAAAGAATACCAAATCACACCTCCTAAACTTTTTTTTATTAATAATTATTGGAAAGACCATTGTATGTATTATATGTCACTATGCGTTCTCTGTTGATATAATGAACAGAAAAAAAGTTACAAAACATCAAAAAGATGGTGAAAACGGCGTTTTCTTATTTTTAACCCTTTGAACCCGAGCGGCCGCTTTTCCGGCCAGAAGCATGATACGACAAAATTTCATTAAGGAGGATGCTTGCTTAGTGAATATGTGGGGTAGACCAACCAATATTTTCAACGTGCAGCCCTATGGCTGCACGTTGAAAATATTGATTGGTCTACCCCCAAATAATGAATATGGACTCTTCTGATTGCTGCATTTGAACTGAAATGGACGATACCACCAGGGTTCAAAGGGTTAAATGGGTTTCAACAGAGAATAATAGTCAAACATGCAAACTGATTGAGAAAATTGTAAAAAGTCAGCTTCTGTACCTTTATACTACTCTGCAGGAAAATGCATGAAGTTTGTGAAAAAAAGTAGCAAATCCCACCTTCTAGACTTTTATATTAACCCTTTACCTAACATGAGAAGCAGACGACACTTGCAAAACAATTCTTGAAAAACTAATTCATTTCATTTTTAGTCTCAAAAACATAGGTTATGACCCCTCGTTGGAACGAGCTCGACGAGCTCGTTCTAATGAGGGGTCATAACCTATGTTTTTGAGACAAAAAATGAAAAAAATAATGAAAATTAACTGGCGACTTTGGAGAATAGCGCTGGCCGGTTTTGGGTAAAGGGTTAATAGAATGGACAGTATCTGTATTATATGTCACGATGCGCACACTGTTGATGTAATGAACAGGAGAAATATTACTGGACATCAAAATATGGTAAAAACGCCGTTTTCTTAATTTTAAATGGGTTTGATAATAATAATCAAACGTTCAAACTGATTGGGAAAAATTGTAAAAAAAAAACATCTTCTGTATTTTTATAGTACTCTACGAGCTGACTCTACAGGAAAATGACCGCTGTTCGTAAAATGATGCGCACATCGATCATACAAATTCGCTAACATTTCCAAATTTCAATCTTTATATGAAATTCCAATACCCTTTGTGTTAAATTTACTGACAGTTGCAGGAAATTAAGGAAAGATAACTTTCTTGTAAACCTCTTTCAGTAGCGAAACTTGTCAGTCATGTTACAGTACGTGGAGAGTGTATTATCATTAAATCACCCTCAGAGTGGAGATTCCACCCAAGCAATAATTGCAAATTTGTTGCAAAGCATAATAAGCACAAGCAAAGTTTCAGTCAATGGACCTCCGGGTTAAACCCGAAGGTCCATTGGCTGAAACATTGCTTGTGTTTTTAGTCGATATATACAATATTTGAAAGTTATAGTTTGGGTGAAAACTCCACTCCGCGGGCGATTTAGTTACAATCCACTCTCCACGTACTGTACGTTCTCATAAATAATGCAAATAAACGTCTCAGATATCTTTTTTTTCACGGAATCCATTCATAAAACGTACCATTCTTTCAAACGTGGATTGAAAACCTGAACAAGCTGAACGATATTTGCAAGCATCCCCTGACCTTGAATTCTACCACGACACAGCATGGTAATTCTTTCACACAATTCGTCTTCTGTAATGATTAATTATAGAGTAATGCGACTCGTATCAATAGTGCGTTGATGATCTGTCAAAATTGCGGTTTAATGAATGTAAGTTGAAATATATTACTCATTGAATCTTTCTTATAAATCAATGCAATTCCAAATGGAGAGATCGAGGTCGTTGTGAACGGAAAATCCATGAGCGTATTTAAAACGTAGGTATATATAATTACAGGGTGTCACTGGTATAAGAGTTTGCAGGCGGGTATCCTTTAATAAATAAATTCGGTGAAATGAAATGTATAAGGTATAAGTACCCCAAACCTTACAGTACAAACACGCCTACTAAATCGACCCTGTCAATAAGTAAGTGATTTTCTAAATGTTAACCTTTTACCGAACGCGAATCGCAAACGACATATATAAAAGAAATGTATTTCTTGAATAACTAAATATTTTCATTTTGTACCACCAAAAAATAGCTTATGGCCCCTATTAGAACGAGCTAGAAGAGCTCGTTCCATTGAAGGGTCACAAGCTATGTTTCAGAGGCAAAAAGTGAAAAAGTAATGAACATTGAATGGCAATTTTTGTAAATGGTAATAATAATAATAATAATAATAATAATAATAATAATAATAATAATAATACTTCTTTGGCTTTCCGCATTTATGTCGCGGTCCTCAAACGATGAGGACTACATCAACTCGGTCCACAGTCGGGTTATTCTCCCCACCCCATACTCCCTCTCTCCCTCCTAATCTCCCAGCATTCAGTCGAAAACTGTTTCATAATTCTCCCCACTCGTATAAAATTAACCCTTACCCTCATGCCAGTCCTCATCCACTTATCCGCCATGTCTTCATCCCATTTTTCCATTAGTTCCCAGGGAGTCTTGTTCTACTAGGCAAATATTTGAGCATTCTAAAATGAAATGTTCCAGGGTCTCCGTTACTCCTAAGTTGCACATTTGGCACACTCTTCCCTCGCCTTTCAGATTCTCTTCCTAAACTCTAGGGATTTGGATCTCATTCTGAACAACAATGACCCCCCCCCCGCCCCCGCCCCCGCCCCAACGATCTATCTAGGTACTCCTCAAACGCTGTTGCATCTTTTTTATATATATAACCCGTCTAAAGAGCTCTTGGTCCCAATTCCAGCTCGCCAGTTTCTATTAAAATCCCCAAGCATCGTTCCCCTGATAAAGCTACTCCTCTGCTTAATCTTGGCCAGATATATCCATTTTCTATGGTAAAGGGTTCACACGATATGAGCACTTTGAATGGATTGACAGTTGCTTCAATTGAGCAAACATAACATATAATGTTTGTCAGATGTATTGAAGGGGTTCACTATTTTGAATAAAGAAATGTCAGATGTTGATTTTTCAAATTTTCTTACCTGTGACAAATCAATACATCAAATGTGTGTCTAACAAAGAGAAATAAAACTTCGAGCAATATGTCTTTGACAAGCTTGGTGTGTAGAAGAGATGGGGCGTTTTTTAGTCAGTAGCTGAAATACTTTGCAACTTTGCATAACTTTTTGCCACGCTAACATGAATTTAACGAACAACATCGTTCACCCAGTATTCGCCCTGGTGCACTATTGAAGAGTGTTGAGTTAGTTGTAAGAACAAGTCAAGATCGTGTCACTCAACTAGCTCTTGGGACGCTGCACCTCGTAACAGAATAATTTGTGGAAAGCTTTGTCTTTGTTTAGTTGGATATAATGTCTCCCATTCCCTTACCCCGGTCAGCCCATCATTTGTTGAGAATTGAGTGGGCCGTGATAATTATTCTCCCGTGCCCCCGCCCGTTCGACTCCTCGTTCATTGAGAGAAGAGTGTATCGTGTTTGACTGTTGGAAAATCCTTCCTTTTAATGCACCCCAAGCTCGGTTCTTCGTTTTTGAGATAAGAGTGAATTTTATAACTGTTGGAACCTTTTCCCCGAAGAATGCCACAAACTCATACTAACGGAAGTGTAGGCCTACTATCCATTTCCGCTTCGCTATTTGTTTGTCGAGAGTGAAGTGGGTCGGGTTTAATTACTCCCTTCCCCACCAAGCCAGAAAATAAGCAGACTGTCATCTGCAAATGAGGTCCCCAGAGGGTGTATTTAGTGATGCATAACAGGGTAGCATCACTAAATTTACCCTACGTGAACCTCAGTCTGAATCGGGGTCTCAAAACTAAACAAAAAGAGGTACCCAGAGGATAAATTGTCCCACTGTATGGGATGGCATCCTCAAATTCACCCTCTGGGGACCCAATTCTGCAAATGTCAGACTACCTATTTTCATTCTGCAAATGTCAGACTACCTATTTTCAGGCCTGTTCCCCATCCCGACATTTTTTATGAGTTGGAGTGAGTTGTGTTTAATTGTTGGGAATATATAGTGGCGTTCGATGAGAGATATCTGAGTATAAATAATGATTGTTGAGCGTCTGGTGTTTTTTGCAGTCTGAAAGGTGCAAACGTTGTTGGAGTATTCTGTTGGGAATACTTTTAGGCCGTGTGTTGACAGTCATGAGTTCCGCGCTGTGGAAGAGTGCGTAAATTGTCAAAGAGTGCGAGTTGTATCGGCGAAAATAGTGAAGACGAGTTGTGAGTGGATGGTCATTCGTAGGAAGCACATCTTGTAGCGATTTCCAATGTATATTTCGAATATTGGAAATATTGTCCCTTTAACCCCCTGCACACTGATGTCAAGATACCAAAATTTCAAGTAGCCATTATTCCCATAATGCAACTCGAAATTTAATCAATTCAGTCTTGTTTGACAGAGCTCAATGAGCTCTGTCAAACAAGACTGAATTGATTAAATTTCTAGTTGCATCATGGGAAAAATTAGCAGCCTGAAATTTTGAGATTTTTACATCAGTGTAGAGGGGGTTAAATGAAACATTATACGTGAACTGAGTTTGTATTGCCCTTGATCTGATATTGTTTAGTAGGATTTGTAGCGTATTTTTCCGAAGATTGTCGTCGCGACCGATAGGTAATTTGAGGTACAATGTTTTTGTCCCCAATATATCTAATGAATAAAGCGTAGTTTTTGTGTATTGAATGGATGTATTCGATCGACTTGTTTCATGACGATGCAAATGAGAATGTTGACAACGTGATAATAACTGAAACGGAAGCGGGCTGAACACCAATGAATGTCGTAAAAAAGTAAAAAAAAAACGGAAAAAAACCTTACAAAAATACGAATTTAAGCCAACAATAACGACAGCCTGCAGTAGAAAAATACTCGTGCCAAATTTAAAAAAAACAACGGATGACCACATCTCGAGTTTTTTCCGGACATACCCACATATATGCACATATCACCAGGGCTGGGAGGAGTTAAAAGTTTCTTTAACATGTTAAATAATTCTGCATTAACGTGTTAAATGACGTTAAATATTAAAATGAACAAAATTGTAGTATTACAGACCAATTCCGGCCATTTTTATTGATTTGAACTTGAATACGATTGAATTTACTTACAGTTGTTAATATAGTTCTCTCAGGCTATCGTAAAGTCTAACAATCAGCGATGCTTTCATGAAAGAATACAATCGCTGCGGCCGTATCCTTGGAAAGAGACATCCGCCGTTGCTCGAATGCCAGTCCGTATATGGAAAGTAGGTGTTGAAGCTGATGTTGCTGGTATCGCCAAATATCGGCAGGCCAACTTCGCCAACGTTGGTAGTAGGAGGGCTTCGTGGTCTCTCCACCAAATCAATGGGTCGTCTATAATTGACAGACATCTAAATTTTTCGTATTCTTCAATTTCGTCAAATAGCAGAAGATTTGACGTCATCGACACACGCGATCCGGCTTGGGTAAACAGAAAATAACATCGCAATGATATATATAGATGTTTATTGTCGTTGTTAGTTTCTGTGTCGCTCATGTCGTCTTGCTCATGTAATTGATTTTGGGTGCGTCAGTGCTGACTGTTGAGGCTATCATATATGAAGTTATGCACGACATGACTATGAAAGGGTCGACAATGCGACACAGTTTCAATTAACTGAGTGAGACGAAAGAATAGATGACCTGTACATGTACTTTAGATGAGTCACGATCAGTACAAAATCATTCCTGGTGCACTCTACGAATCTTCAAAATTAAACGTTAATAACTTAGTTAAAAAATGTTCAACTTCGTAAAAATAATTTATCACGTTAACATTTGAAACGTTAACTGCTTCTAGCACTGCATATCACATACAAACATTGAAATACACATAGCCACTACTTTGATTTATAGATATTGATGTACCATAATAATTGTCTATGTAATGAGGAACTGATTGATTGACTTTATCAGACTTTGAAGTATTGTAAATAATTAATGGGTTTATTTGAGGAATAATTAACATTTTATTTATTACACACCTGTTCAATGATATCTCCATCTACAGCAACACTAAACCATGCGGAGAAATTGAAAATATGTTCCGCACACATATGCGAAGCAGAAATCGTTGACGGACTATTTTTATCAAGAAGCAAAATTTCACTGGAATTTTCCTCAAATCGTGCACCGCAATTACAATTTGAATCGCTAGCGATATCTAAAAATCATCCCCTGAGTTCCAATATGTTCTATGTGCCAGTAGGCACATAGAACACATTGCAACTCAGGGGACGAAATATTAAAACAGGTTCACCTCGCAAATTTGGTTGGCGATAAAATGTGTTGTCTCTGTCGATAGTTGTCAAATGAATTGCCGAGTGTCCTTCTAATGTTTTTTATAGACAAGAAGGCGTGTAATAAACACAGAATGACAAGCGTGTGTGAATGGGTTAATCGATATGGCACTTGTGCCATCGCGAAAGAATAGAACTCGAGACCTGTGGTCTCTCGTTCTATCCTTCAGCACTGGCACTCATGCCATTTCGATTAACCCATTCACACGCCTGTGTCGTTCTGTTTATTTGTCTTATTTACTAATTTATTTCGAAAACCTAAAAGTTAATATTGAAAATATTCCTGCAGGTGGATGTCTGACATACCTCGCCTAATTGGAAGAAAATTGTAAGCCTGCTGGCCAACAAAAATGTCGTTCCAATGCAGTCATGTGATGCACTGTCAAATTGTCGTCTATTATTTAATTGTCACTTACCAGCATATGAAATTGTTCTGTTTTCAGCATTCAGATTGCCGTTCGAAACATCTCCCCTTCATTATTTGAAAATTTGGTGAATACGGCGTTAAAAGCAAGGAGCTTTTACATACAAGTAAAATTCGGGAAAGGTAAGGATTTCAGTCAATACTTTGTACATCGTTTGATAGACTAGAGATTGTTACATCTGGCAGTATAAAGAAATACATAAAGTAGATTTTCAAATGTGTTCCCATCATGATCTCAACATACATGTACCACAATTCTGTCACATGTAAATCCATTTAAAAAAACAAAAATAGAGTTTACAGGTTTGATGTAGATCTCTGTGGTTTTTCTTTCCTTTAATTTCTAGAGCTGTAGGTTTTTAAATTTCTTGTTCGGTTTCGGTTTTGGTTTTTCAGGTGGAGTAAAACCTCGGTTCGGTTCGATTTTCGGTTTGTTCATGAGGCCAAACAAAATTCAATAAAACTCATTCTTATGTCCGGAGTCATAACTGAATGGCAGTGAAATTGAGAGAAACTCAATGAACGCCCGAAATAAGCTATAATACATGAAGAATCAGGAAGGCCAATATAATAATTACCTAAATATACAGTATTTTTATTGTGCTTGGCCATTTTTGAAGGCCTGACACCTACACGCAACTTGAGGAAAGCTGCAAACACAACTAAACTTAAATGTCGGAAAT
The DNA here is from genome assembly GCA_031216915.1 of Pictodentalium vernedei. NCBI lineage: Eukaryota > Metazoa > Mollusca > Scaphopoda > Dentaliida > Dentaliidae > Pictodentalium > Pictodentalium vernedei. The sequence continues at coordinate 124,924,512 of CM062293.1, read as the reverse complement.
TCACAGAATGTAGCCTTCCCAGAGTAGTGAGAGTACCCAGACACTGCCATTGGCAGTGTCTGGATACTCTCACTACTCTGGGATGTCTACATTCTGTGAATTTCTGCAGCAAGAGAGTATTTAATAAAAAACGAAAAACCTTTGATTATGGGATGTCGACGGTTTCGGTTTAAAAAAAAAAACTAAAAACCTCGGTTCGGTTTCGGTTAACCTACAGCTCAATTAATTTCATCAACTAAGTGTTCGTCTTGGAATAATTTATTATATTGTCCTCTCCTGAAATATAGAATAAATAGGCACTATTTATTGCCGAGTGGTTGAAACCTGTATTCTACGAGTGGTGTAAATCTGATTACCGGCCCTAGTACCTGTTTGTTTTATTTATACCATGCTCTTAATAAATGATCGACTTTGTCACTTAAAATGGAGAAAAAAACGACACTTTCTACTGCAAACACGCGGGTTTGTTTTGTTTACATCTGCACCGGTGGACAGTACTACCGGCTGCACGTGAATGCTTGATTGAAAGCTAGACACATCGTCAAAGTTGAATGAATTTACTTTGCTTTTTCAGAAAAATTATTATTAACAATTCTTAAATTTTATTTTAAATATTTAATCATAGGTATTTTAAAATTAATAATTCATCGCACGTGGCAGAGAGTACCGCAAAATGTCGTGTGTGTGGATGAAACATTGCGAAGTGTGAATGCATCGAAATTGGTTAATTCGTCATGTCAAAGGTCAAGTTGGATGAACTTCCGACTACAGGTGTAATTTTTTTTAACCGCAGTGGAAGCTTTACATCGGTAGTTAGGTTAAAAGCTAAAATTTAACATAAGGCTTTTCACAGGTAGTAACATAGGCGAGCATGGTATCATATTAGTTATCCCTGTGTTTTCCAGGGTGTGCGGGAATTTACACCGGTTTGGGAACCCATACACCGCCGAAGGGTGTATGAGTTCCCCGACCGGTGTAAACTCCCAGACGCCCTGGAAAACACAAGGATAACGGATTTATTTCCAAGAATTTTGGTGTACTTAATTCTTTAACCTACATTGTTGGCAAAAACTGACAGAAAATTTGAACTTTATAAGTTTCTTAATAAAACCAGACAAATATGGATGTCATTGGAACTGGCTCAACGGCCGTATTATGGTATACCGCTGTCCGTCTGTCCGCCTGTCCGTCCGGTCACATGTCGTACGATAACTCAAGAACGCTTTGAGAGATTTTCATGATTTTTGGGTAGGTGGTGTATATCGATGGAGGAAAGCCCCCTTTCGTTTAGCGTCGCCGTTCGATTAGTCATCCCAGAGTTATGGGACTTTATTACTTAGAAAATTCTTGATTTTTTACACGTCGTACGATAACTCGAGAACGCTTTGAGAGATTTTCGTGATTTTAGGATAGGTGGTGTATATCGATGGAGGGAAGCTCCCTTTCGTTTAGTGTCGCCGTTCGATTAGTCATTCCAGAGTTATGGGACTTTATTACTTAGAAAATTGTTGATTTTTTACACGTCGTACGATAACACGAGAACGCTTTGAGAGATTTTCGTGATTTTAGGGTAGGTGGTGTATATCGATGGAAGGAAGCTCCCTTTTGTTTAGTGTCGCCGTTCGATTAGTCATTCCAGAGTTATGGGACTTTATTACATAGAAAATTGTTGATTTTTTACATGTCTTACGATAACTCGAGAACGCTTCGAGAGATTTTCACGATTTCTTGGTAGGTGGTTTATGTCGATGGAGGGAAGCTCCCTTTCGTTTAGTGTCGCCGTTCGATTAGTCATTCCAGAGTTATGGGACTTTATAACTTAGAAAATTGTTGATTTTTTTACACGTCGTACGATAACTCGAGAACGCTTCGAGAGATTTTCACAATTTTTTGATGAGTGGTTTATGTTGAAGGAAGCTCCATTTCGTTTGGTGTCGCCGTTCGATTAGTCATTCCAGAGTTATGGGACTTTATTTTTCACATGTCGAACAATAACTTGAAAATGCTTAGAGCAATTTTCATGATTTCTTGGTTGCAAGTATATGTTGATAGAAGGAATCTCCCTTTCAATTTGTGTCGCTGTCCGATTTGTCATTCCAGAGTTATGGGACTTTATTCACCAAAATATAGGCAATTTTCCACATGTTGGACTTTGAGCAATTTTCATGATTTTTTGGTGGCAAGTATATGTAACCTGACAAGTACACATGTATACTCATATTGTGTGGTTCCCTCTTGTAATTAATAACGGGCGTATCATGCGCTCATGGCGCAGCTGTTTATTATTTTTGTTCTAACATAACCGAGCAGAAGGTATGAATTAATAATTAAAAATGGGTACCCTTTTAGCCATATAGCATGCATTGTGTATTTTTGTTCTTACACCGTGGTTAACCGAGGTGTAAAAAAGCTACTGTGGATTGCAAGTTACACAGTGCCTCTCAGCCAATCAAAATGAAGTATTTTGTTTCATCTGGAATAAATATAAATATCGATAAGATGACGCCTCACATTTTGTCAAGCCAGCAAGTTCAAATTTGATTTCAACATTTGAAGGGTGTCAAAAGAAAAACTCTACATGTGATAATCTTATTAAGGAATTTTGTAGTAGGTTTGACAGCTTCCTGTCAGTTAGCATAAAACCATTCTCGTTCAATTAAAAAAAAAAGACAAAGAAAATGCAATAGGGTTGGTATTGGTTGAATGCATGTGTACCATCGCGATACAATATGCATCAGCACTCTGTGCCACCTGGAGTGAATATAATAAAACTTTTACAATTGTATTTTATAGAATTGAATTTTCTACCTATTAATATTACTAACTAAAATTAGTCATTAGCATTTTAAAAGATATGGCAATTTGCCACCTGCTAAATTGCCACATCTTTGAAAATGCTAATGGTTCATTTCAAACCATTTAAAGTCAGAACTAGGAAATACAATTCTAGAAAATACAGTTGTGTATGTTCTATTGTATTGTCCCCTGATTAGGTGTCATTCCCATTAATACAAGGCAGATGACGCTAGTCAGGATCAGACCTTCGATCTTCGATTCTGAAGTCCATTGCTGTATTCAGTGAGCCGCCGAGCTCCCGTTGTCTTAAATTACCGCCTGTCAGTTTGCAGTGCAGGACAAGTGTACGAAAGGGGAAGTAACTTTTTCAAAACTCATTTTGAGTGACGGAAGTGAGAAAGACAATTCAAATTTAAACAAAAAGAAACTCCTGCACCGATTTGGGGCAAGTGGCCAAATGAGAAGGGAACTGACTGAAGGACAAGTGTGCCAAGGGGAAAATAACGTTTTCCAAACACATTTTCAGTGACGGAAGTAAGATAAGCAATTCAAATTTAAACAAAGAAAAAAATCCAGTAGTGATTTGAGGTAGTGTTTGCAAACAAGATGAGAACTGGCATTACTGCAGAAAAAGAGTGTTGGTTTTATCAGCAGCATTGGATTCAACAGAATATTACTCTGAAATCGTTAATCTGCCTATCAACGCACAATACTTTCTGAAAACTAAATTTATTTGGAATTTTAATAATTCTTTTCGGTGGTCTATTGATTTTTGAAATAAATAAGACTCAAAGTTATAATTGGTTTCTAAAGAATCAAAAACTAACATGAAAAGAAATCAATTACCTTTGACAAAACAGAGAAATAATTTGCACGTAGTAATTATGTCATAACCATTTATGCTTGGTAAACATGCCATAGAACAATTTGAAATTAACCCTTTACCTTCTAATGTAGCTGCGAAAACGATCCTGGGCTATTGACAAAAAAATCGCCATTCAGATGTCATTACCTTTTTTCAGCTTTGGTTTGTAAACATAGCTTATGACTCCTCATTGGAACGAACTCACCTTTTTGCCTGTGAACGATTTGAATTATATTTTCAAATAGAATATTACGAAAATATTATTAGTTACACAGTTTGTTGGTGGCCTAATATGGTATATATGGTGTCAGTTAATTCCATATTGGACTCGTGCGAAGCTCGAGTCCAACATGGAATTAACTGACACCATATATACCATATTAGGCCACCAACAAACTGTGTAACGAATATTTCTTACCGACTGCTCATCGATGCACAGAACTAATAACAACAGCGATCAAAATTAAATGAGAGAATTCTCACAATGTGTTCACGTGTCTTTGCCTTGTTAGAATTTATGGGCACTCTCACATAAATTGTAACAAGGCAAATTCATACATACCAAACAGTTTCATTTCGAAGGTAACATGACACACATCCACAGAATATGAAGCCTTTTTAAGTTGCCGAACCTGCACTTCAGACCAAATATGGGTTTCCAACACTCAATCTTTCAACTTGAAGCGTTTATCGGCTGCTGCCATTTTGAATAATCAGTGAACAAAGGGGAGATTACCCATAGCTGTCAGCGTATATTGATGTTGACAGGCAGTATATGGTTTTCTATGCAGTCTGCGTGTGACATCTTTGAACCAATGAAGTTCCCTGGTAGGAGGTAAGATATATTACGATGTGTCACTAACGAAGACTTATGTGGTAAACAAACTTTGCTTTACTGGTAAAATAGTATCCGGTAACCAATGACTGGGGTGAAAGTCTTCTAAAATGGGCAACATGGGTATAAACTATTGGCTGGACTTAACTTTATATCCATGTTGTGGTCACATTTAGCCATTGTGCAGAAATTTGTGACCTTAAACACCAATAAATAAATAACAGAGAAGCAAAAGATTTGTTGATGCAGAATCATAAGTATTATAAAAAGTCGTAATAATAGGAGAAGGGACGATGAAATGTGAAAAGTATTTATACTTGTCAAAAAGGGTTCTTGAAAGTCCTTGTATTAAATTTCATCCTCAAGACAATGAACCCCACGCTAGGCACACAGTACAGTCTTAACATTTTAAACCCTGGTGGTATCTTCCACGCCAGTTCAGTGTCATATCAATTGGAAGAGTCTATGTTCGTTACCTAGGGGATGACCAATGAACATTTCCAACGTGCAGTCTTGGGACTGCACGTTGAAAATCTTGATTGGTCTACCACACAAATTCACCGAGCAACTGTAAATTTATTGAACCCAGGTTATATCACCAAAGTGGTCTGTCGGGTTCAAAGGGTTAACATATCTAAACTGCTAAGAAGAAAAGTTGTCCATTATCCCTTGACCGCATCGCTGGCTGAGTGTGGCTTCACTGTGTAATAGCCATCATTAATAAGATTCATGACACACGCTTTGATGAGAGTAGCCCGAGAGTAATCTACAGCCACTTGCTTGACCTGTCAGATGCCCCGAAGCATTAAACATCTTGAAGTTTTGTATTTATTACTGCACATCCAGTTAATAGATCATATAAGATTATCATTTAACAGATCATATAATGGGGACAAAATTCCACAAGGATGAAACCGATATCTAACAACTGCTTAACTGCTTGCTGGAGGTCAATATTTGGTCCCTAATCTAAAGTGCAGTACCCTAACTCCGAGGCTTCAAACTATGTGAGTGTCCTTCATTTTATCTTTGAATCTAAGTTATTTGGTCTGTATGGATTTTCCTTGTTACAATATATGGGAGAGTGCCTATAGGCACTCTCCCATAAATTGTAACAAGGCAAAGACTTCTGAACAAATCTTGATGACTGAAATTAACTTAGCACTCTACCAGTTTAAGAAAAAGTCGGTGGGATGGGGTTCAGAGTGAAGAACACATGTCACAGGAAAGATGGCGGGGAAACAATGCACATCGGGAAACAATGCACATCGGTAACATTTCCGCTGATTATTCAATTTACTCCATAAATAAATACCCACCATATGAATTATAAGCCGGTGGTAATTTTTTGCCTCATTCCTGTACTTGGGTTCCCCGTGGGAACCCCGGGAAGTAAGCAGCACTTGTTTACTGTGGTAAACCAGTTCCGCTTTACTAGTAAAATAGGACCCAGCCACCAATGCTTGGGGTGAAAGTCCTCTAAAATGGGCAACATGTAGATCAACGATTGACTAAACTAGACTTCATCTCCATGTTGTGTCACGATTAGCCATGGTGCATAAATATGTGACGTTAACCACCAACAAACAAACAAACAAACTGTACTTGGGTAATGAATTTGCTCCGCAGATAGGACCACGAGAAAGTTTATATCTATATAGAAGTTACATCACTAACATCAACACACACTCTCACAATGACTGTCAGGCTCTCTGAGCACCAGTCTAATTCTATTAGAAATTCGATGGTGTTAAGGACTCTTTGTTTACCCCGTTTTTACGGAGATTGTGCGCAGACTACAGTTGATGTAATGTGATGCCCTGATACTCACAAAGATACACAGATATTTTTTCGTTGTTCAGTTAGGGATATTCCAAACAACCAATCAAAAAGTCTTTAATTCACCTTGCAAAAAGCAAGATATTTGTGGAACTACGTGGCGTAATCATAAAACTACTGCTGTGACGCGTCTCCATTCATAACTAGATAATAAACAAACATATCGGTTGGTATTGGTAAAGACGGTATACATTCTGTCAAATCAAATCTCGATTGAGAAGCCTTTTTCTTGCGTTGATTCAAAGAAAATGAATGTTTATGGTATTTTCAGATTCAATCGTGTGGAATATTTCAGATGGTCGAAAAATGCGAACCGTTGGTTTGCTTTTCCGACCAGCTGAACTATTCCAGACGAGGAATGTAAACAAAGGCGACGGTCTATTTAAATGCTAGACTAATTTCAGCTCGCTGAAAATTTATATTTCACCTGCTAGTCGCTAATGACAAATCTATGGTATCCACTCCCAAACCATAGGTAAAATCTATATATGTTGTGTCAAAATAAATTATCTTACGATTGCACTTGTAGGGACCCCGGGAAGTGGAACAATTCTTGTGTACTGCGGTAAACAAGTTCTGCCTTACTGGTTAAATTGGACCCGGAACCAACGCCTAGGGTGGAAGTATTCAAAAGTGGGTGGAATTGGTATAAACGATTGGTTAAACTTGACTTCATACATTTGTAGCGATCGTTGTCAAGGTGGTAGCTTGAAGTTTCGATTTTGTTGTTTAAACCTGTATATATTTTCGATAATCGTTCTCACTGGGCTAAATATATAGCGTAAAGATAGGTACATGACGGACCCCGAAAACCGAATTGTCACTTAAACAGACCAGCAATAATGCAAGCGCTGGTAATTAAGCATGAAATTTAATGTTCATTATGGCGCATTTGTTGAACGTCACATGGGTTATCTGATAACTGATTAAATGAGTAAGAGAGACAGTGTTCTCCTGTAAGTCATTATCTACGTAATTATGGCCAGTTAATAGGTAATTGTTGTAAAAACAGTACATCCCACATGTTCTGGACGCACACCCATATTACGCATCTACCCTGTCACCGAACTATCAGGATATGCCGAAATGTGAGTCTCTCAAAGAAACTTTAAAGCGAATATTAAATTAAGATAAATCTAAGCGGCCAAGTTTAAGAGAAGCAATTAAAATGAGAATTAATGTTCTGGCTCTTTGGATTCTCGAAAAATTCATTCCAGTCTGAAGGTGTGGAAGACTGTGGGTCCAGAAGAGGATATGGGGATGTCCCATGCTATAGGTTAGAGGAGGTGCGGCATCGGTGCGAAAGTATAGGCACGTTGTAGAGCAGGGGTGCCACAGAGCTCATATTTAGAACAGGAGCAGTCGCGGGCCTAGTAGGTGCCCATATCTGAGAGTAGAATCAGAAATAGAAAGTGCGAGGTCAGGGAGCTATTAGTATTTAGGAAGACGGCATACCTGTTGTAGAAGGCAAGACATACGTAGGCAGAGTAAGCTTGCCTGTATGGACATTGTTCTGAGATAAACGTAGGGGTGCGTTTAACCCCATTAATGGTGACTGCTTGAGTGTAAAGCGTCAAATAAAGTGACAATAAACTATTGGCCGAGCGACGGCAGTGGTAGAGTGACATTCCGTCACTTGATGGAGAGAATGCGGTATAGTGAAGTGACAGTACGTTAGTGGCCGTGCGACGGCAGCGGTAGAGTAACATTCCGTCACTTGCTCGAGCAAAGGCGTCCGGTTAAAATAACAATACGTTAGTGGCCGTGCGACGGCCGTGAAGGGGTGAAGTGAGGAGTCGACCAAAGAACAAACACCAGCGAGAAGGAGGAAAAACCAGCGACAACAGCGACAACGTTTTTCCTTTTCATTGGATTCCATGTAAGTCAAAAGTTACCATATTTATTTATATGTATGTGTATTAAAATTGTTGTTTTCAGTGAACCCCTGTTGATTTATGCTTTTCGAGGAAAAGGCATTGACCTCTTCAGGATGAGGGCCACCCCAACAAAAGTGAAACGGTGGGTTCGTCACGGTGAGACATACGTTCACGCACGGATTCAAGCGACACTCCTTGCGTTTTGGCTGAATACACGGTGTGAATCTATTCCCCCCCCCCCCCCCCAGCAAACGACAAAGCCCCAATTTCCGACAATCGTGGTATACACAAAGCTGCTGAAAGTAACCTTAAACACCGGTAAACAAATAAATAATCCATGCTGAGACACAGGCGTTACTCGCAGATCGTACATGGTGGCAAACTTTCCACTGATGCAGGCATTTGACCTTGTGATTCAAAGGTTCAAACATTATGCATTGAATGAATAGCATTTCCTTATTTGAAAATCATCTCGACACGAAAACGGGTAGCATGACTTTGTGGGTCGCGACACAATTGTATACCACTGCGTCGAGATTTCATAAGATTACGAAAGCAAGACCGAAAATCATCTCGACACGAAAACGGGCAGCATGACTCTGTGGGTCGCATCACACTTGTACACAAGTACGTCGACATTTCATAAGTAAAAGATTACGAAAGCAAGACCGAAAAACAAACGAAAATAGAATCTCGTGTCCAATGTTTTCGGCTTTCTTTTCTAGCGGTGAGATTTCATAGTGATATGAGGAGAAAACCGGAAAGATAATTTTTTACCGGATGGCGACTTGGTCGTGATCTGATCGAAATACTCTGTCCGCTTCTGTAACCACAGTACTGTGCACTAATAATGGTAATATGGATTTTTGATTGGTTACCATCAGTCACCATCATTGGACACCTTTCGCATAATGAACGACGACTGATAAGGATTATGATTGGCAAATAGTAGTAAATTCGTTGGACTTCCAAAAAACCTTTTCTCAGAATTGACGACTACGAGTCCGTTTATGCGAAAATCCTGCTGTTCAAACTGCGTACCACACGGAGTTTAAGAACACAACACTGTTAGGACACAATCTTAGAGTGATCTTCCACTTTACTTTATTCTTTATTTCCATATCCCGACATTTGCGGGTTCAGAAAAAAACGACATATTGTACATACATAATTTACACGTACACATTCACCTGGATGATGATTGATCTGAACTAAATATTTGAATTAGAAATGCCCGCCTTGAAATGTTGCACTCGGAAGTGATGCAATCTCTAAAAATAAACAGCCTTGGGAAAATAAATTGTTTCAATAAATGAAGCATTCTATTGACATCTTGCGTTATTGATTGATATTCCACATAAAAAGAGGGTGATTTGATGACTTTTGGACCTAAAAAATACAATTTACATTTTGTGTGTTTTCGTAGGGAATTCCCTGAAAAATATGTTCACGTGACCGGTACTTCCTTTGCTGTCAATTTTTGTCTTATTTGTTGCATGACCCCCTGTTTTGGGGTCGGAAAAGTTGTCTGAAGGGCTATACTTGACAGGATATTTGAATGCCAAAATTAAAGTGATGCGATCATATTTTGTTTTGCCTGATCGTTATAATGGTCGCCTATGGGAAAATATTTAGTTCCGTGATATCTATAGGAAATATGTTTTTTTTGCTTCCAAACCAGGTTCAGTTATTATTTTGGGGGATTATTTCAACATTAAATGTTCATTTAGGATCCACACCCCCTAGAGAACTGTTTTATTGCTTTGAAAAGTTGCATTTTTGTCACAGTCAGCAACAAAGGCTATATATTGCAAAAACTAAGGCTGTTAATGCAAGTTAATTCATATCTTGAGCAAGTGTATTCCCCAGGAGCACACCTCTGACAGCTGCAAAGTAACAGCCTACCTTACCCTATTAACACATTTATTTAAACAATGGTTCCCCTTCATAGTACTAGGTGCAGGGTGATTCCAATGTTCACCCCCCCCCCTCCCAAAACACCATTCAAACACACAGCCAACAACCTATACTGCACTTCTATTGACTGTCATTCAAAAGTTTTTCTCTTCTATATTATGCTCTTTAAAATGTATTAAAGCAATTCCTTGATTGAAAGAGCATTCTGGAACACAAAGGTAGGGAGGGGAGTGGGCTACAGTGGAAGAATAACATAATAACATGACAAATGTGAATGAATGACATTTGTGCATTGCTACCAATATAGTAGTACAGTACTAGTGCTGTCATAGTTCCCATGGTACAGCACAAATTTACAGTGACAGTTGTGAAATATTGCTCTCTCCTTGAACCAAGTCCCCTCCCATACACACTTAACCCTTCTGCTGGTGATAAACATTTGGAAAGACTGTACAACATGTTTTTAGAGGCTGAAGTTAATATCATAACTTTCAGTTTCTTATAATTTACTTTTAGACTGCAGCACTCATGGTCCACTGAGTTATTTTTCTATTTAGCTATCTTGTACTGGCTCCTCCACTATTTATGTCATTGTATGTCAGTCAGTACTCTAACGTAGACTTCCTAAATGTGTGACTGAAATTCTATCTGCCTGTATGTCTCCTGTCTGTCTATATGTCTGTCTCTTCATCAGATAAGCTGTTTCTTTGTTTTTCATTTACCTGTGTCTGTCTGCATTTTCAGTAATTGACAGTTCACTATCTTTCACCCCCCCCCCCCCCCTCTCCACCCACACACACAAATACATTGAACATCAAATACCACTATATTCTTGTTGCAAATTCCAGATTCATCCTCTTTGGAAACATATTTTGTACAATTTCACTCTTTTTGTCAGAATGGGCGTCTGTGGGAATTGAAACAAAAGTTGTGAAAGTGCACTGATGGGTACTTGCAGCACAAGCATAGCACTGTAGAATCAATATTTGGTGGTTTTAGGCATTTAACATTGTTATGAGTTACCACAGTAGCAGATACTGGTCTTTCTTTTGGAAAAAGCACTGTTTTATGTTTTGTCAGTTCCATACCAATGACTCCAGATGCCTTAACTGAGAAAACTTAAGCTTTTTTTTACAAAAATTGCAAAATATTCTTCAAACACAAGGTGAAATGTTTCAAAAGTCAAAATGTGATTTAAAATCTATCACAGATTGGAATTTAATATCACAGGGGCGTTGTTTTAGGTCAATATCAATTAATTTCCGAATTATGTCACAGATTTTGATGAAAATGGGCATTCCGGGGGGTCCTATTCAGGGCTGTATTTTACCACATCAGTAGGTAGAAGAAAATTTTACATCAGCTATTAGGATAAAATGGCAGAGTCATTTTATATTGGTGAAATATATAGCTGCAGCCCCAATTTTTTAAACAAAATTGACATTCATATTGTTTCATGGGGTTTGGGGCACTGTTTTGCTTGCGGTATGGTTAAATGAGACAGATTTTTTTCCAAAAATATTGAGTGCTGATGCAGATTTTAGTTTTATTTTGGGATCAGGGTAGTTTTTAAAGAAAGCTATAAATTCTCATCCCTCTTAGCTAATCTATTAGGTAATGGGCTAGAAAATTCTTTTGGGGGCAATACCAGTTTTTAAGCTCATTTGACACAGTTTGGATACTTTTCCTTAAAAGAGCAAATTTCCCATGTTTTTGACTGAGAAGAAGCCAAAAGTTGGATTCTAATGAAGAAATGATTTTTTTTTATCTCATGAAAGTGGTAAAATGTCTCTTTTGTAGGTTTGGGGATGATTATAGGTATCACTGAACTAAATATTTGAATTAGAAATGCCCGCCTTGAAATGTTGCACCCAGAACTATGGCAATCTCTAAAAATAAACAACCTTGGGGAAATAAATTGTTTCAATAAATGTTTGAAGCATTCTATTGACATCTTGCATTATTGATGAATATTCCACATAAAAAGAGGGTGATTTGATGACTTTTGGACCTAAAAAATACAATTTACATTTTGTATGTTTTCGTAGGAAATTCCCTGAAAAATATGTGCACGTGACCGGTAGTCCCCTTGCTGTCATTTTTTCTCTCTTATTTGTTGCATGACCCCCTGTTTTGGGGTCAGAAAAAGTTGTCTGAAGGGCTATACTTGACAAAGATATTTGAATGCCAAAATTAAAGTGATGCGATCATATTTTGTTTCGCCTGAACGTTATAATGGTCGCCTATGGGAAAATATTTAATTCCGTGATACCTGATGAATTTCCCTTACGCAGCTCAATGAATACGGTCATTATGTATATATTTGTAAATAAACCTGCCCTATTACAAACTATTGGAAAGTGTCCACGGGCACTCTACAACAATTTGCAACAATACAGATCTACGTAAGCAAAATATTACTTAGGAAAGTTGATTTTTACTCCAGTACCTTCATGTCCCTTAAAGCCCTGATGACGGCTTCTAAATATATATGTATATCACTAGGTTTGCTGTTCGGTTACCATTTTGTGGGGTTCGGAAACGCTCTTAAATATTTTGCTAAATGGTGTATCTGCGAGTGTTGACGAGAAGCCGTAAAGTGTGTTGTTCCTCCTATCAGTTGTAGTTATCTCTTATCCGTAGTAACGATTACGGCTTCTCGTCAACACCCGCACATTTTTCATATAGCTAAATGTTGGAGAGCGTTTCTGTGAACCCATAAATGTGGAAGATCGCTCTAAGATTGTGTTCTTACTGTGTGTCTTTAACCCTTTACCCAACGAATCGCCCGCATCCGCCCGCGTAATATGCAAATTCAGCAGTTGAAAAAATATTATTCTTCAAAAACTTTCAACAAAACCATATCATGTGACCCCTCTTTTGAACGAGCTCGTCGAGCTCGTTCCAACGAGGGGTCACATGATAAGGTTTTGTTGAAATTTTTTGAAAAAGTTAAAAAAAATGATATTCAAAATAATTCATTTTGATATCGTCTGCGTTTGGTAAAGGGTTAAACTCCAAGTGGTACGAAGTATGAACGGTAGAATGTTCGCACAAACGGACTCGTAGTCGTCAATTCTGAGAAAACTTCTTTTGGCCGCCCGACAAATTTACCACTACTATTGACTTTTCGTAATCTTTATCAGTCGTTCGTTTTGCGAAAGGTCTCTATTGCTTCATTCGTGACGAGCAGGTGAAATATAATTGAGCCTTCCTTTTTGTTAAAATCTAAAATGGCTGCCTAAAAAGAAAGATATGCTTTTGTGAGGTCGCTGTACTGTGTGAGTAGTACAGGTTTGTTATCTCAGGCAGAAATAATTCTCTAAGATTACTTTCTTGTGAAAATTAATATGCCACAGTGTATTGTTTATTGAGTGCACTCAGGAAACCTTTCACTCTCTCTCGTGGTATTTTGAAATCGATAATGGCGCTACTAATTTGATCTGATGATGTTAGAAACTCGTTAGGTCATTTCCATATCGCTGGCTTTTAAATACTTCTAGTGTATATTTTAACTCTATCCAAACTGTAAGCATTTAGTATAGTCGCCTGGGGAGCGCGGTGGCTCAGTAGGTAGAGGTGCAGGCTGCAAGCCGAGAGGTCCTCGGTTCGAATCCCACCTGCGGCAACCGCGTTGTGTCCTTGGGCAAGACACTTCATCTCCATTGCCCGCGTGGGGGCACGATGACGCCGTGTACTAAGTCGTACTGCACGTCAATGGTACACATGTCCTCAACCAATCTAACCCTACCTGTGCTTCAGTGCGGAGTTACGATGTTGGGGAGCTGGCAGCTGCTCGTCGTTGCTGGGTGGTTCTCTCCGGGTACTCCGGCTTCCTCCACCCGTAAAACTGTCACGGCCATGATTAGCCATTGTGCATAAATATGTGACCTTAAACATCTATAAATAAATAAATAGTATAGTCGCCGTGGATTGGTCGTAATCCACACGTGGGTAGTGATGTCCACGCATGCATTTACTGGGTAATAAAAATCAGAAAAAATTAATTAATGAAGCACCGGGTTGTACCCGGTGCTTCATTAATTAAAATTTTTATGATTATTCCTTTAATTAGTGTTTGGAATCTAATATTATTGCGTCCGTGGAAATATTGCCCACCCGTGAACAAAGACCAGTCCATGGCGTCTGCACTGTAAATGTCCGTGTGAATGTGGTGGCAGCCGATTAGCAGACGACACAGTAATCGGCTAACTGATAAATCGGATCACAGATGATATATAATTGCTGATCCTTTCTTTGGGATATCTAAAATGAAGAAGGTCATCTCAAATGTAAATTCCATGCACCTTGATGGATAAGAGACGGGATAACCCATCAAACCGCGCCATTGAAAATACATTCATTTGTCAACAAATGCATCGGAAGAATATTTCGACTCAAAAGATTTCAACAAAACCATATCATGTGCTTCCAATTGGAACGACCTCGACGACCTCTTATCATCACATGATGTTCTGTTGAAATGTTTGAAAAATAATTGTGCAGCTGCTCAGTATCTAATTGCTTGGGCAGGTGCAGTCGATTCGTGAGATAAAGGGTTAAAGGTTTGCATACACGGATTTATGCTAACTGGAACCAAGGAAATATGGGAATTTTCTGAATATTTACAGAGAAAAATAAAATTGTTCTACAATATCTTTGAATTTTATACAATGGCTATTTCTCCTTTTCGATTGCAGCTCTACAAAACTACCATCTGTCAGCTTTAACGCAGATATATTCATTGCGCAACTTCCCACTATATATTCTGTATTTTTGCTACCGAACCCGAACTTGAAATTTCAATACTGCCCACTTCTATTTTCTACAAGAAAGTGGAGGCACAACAAAACATGTTAGATAAATGCCTGTATGAGCCTCTCAGAAGGCAACACGTTATTTCTAGAGTATACTGAAGATTAGGCGACAGACTGCCGGGAAAAGCGTTACTCACCTGTAAAAACACAATTAAATTATATTACCTAAGTTACCTAACATGAAAAGCAGACGACACTTGTAAAAAAAATTCTTGAGTAACTAATTTTTTTGTCTCAAAAACATAGGTTGTAACCCCTCATTGGAACGAGCTCCATGAGCTCGTTCCAATGAGGTGTCATAACCTATGTTTGTGAGGCAAAAATGAAAAAAATAATGAAAATTAATTGGCGATTTTTGAGAATAGCTCTGGGCCATTTAGTCCGTTACGTTAGGTAAAGGGTTAATCCTTCACCTAACCAGACTGAAAACGATACTTGCAACCAAAACGTTCAACAGAATCTACAAGATTTAATGTTTTGCCTCCAAAATATATTTTGTAGCCTCTCATTGCCTCTCATTGCAACAAGTGTGGGACAGAATGTCAACAAAATAACAACATTTGAATGGTGATTTGTATGAATAGAATTGGACCGACGTTTTCCTTCTGTTAGGTGAATTGTTAATTTAGATCTGCTTAAAAGCTAAATTGATTGGTAATGTGATCATACGTTTACTTAACTTTGGAACAGAGCACTTTTTGTTTTCACACTATGACCCAAAACTGAAAAGATGCGTAACACGGTGGACGTATAAGAATGGGAGGTTTCCATTTCATATGAGTGCTGTAGCCACCCAGCACTCCATTTCATACATGCTAGCCAATCACACTTCTGACATCAAAGCGTGAACAACTAATTAGCAATGGATTACCTGCCTAAGAAAATCAAGGACACTTTGCTGGTGTTGGACGCCAGCTCACTTCTCAACTGGGATGTCCAGGTTGAGAGTGGCTGGTTCAGCCCACCGTTAAGTATAAGATGAAACCCACCTCTGGGGATGGTAGCACTTTCGCGGGCCCGCCCGCACTGATCCACCCCAGAGGAAAGGAAAGGAGACTTCCACCGAGACCATAAAACACCTGTGGAAGACAAGAAGAAGAAAATGAAGAAGTCACATCCACCAAACGCCGGGACGCCAGGCAAATGGAGGCGTGGATCGAGAGGAAAAGGGCTGATACCGGGAAACAGAAGGCGTAGAGGGTTACAACAGTTACTGTCGACTCAGCGCCAAGACCTGCATCTCCAACTCCGATCCATACCTCTACACCAAAGAGGTTGGAGGGAGATGAGAAGCAGGAAGTGGTGGCTGAGGAGATGGAAGTCGTCCAAACCGCACATTGATCTCCTATCAACCCCCACCAATCGGACTACAAATCCAGTTCGACATCGGTCTCCGAGTATGGAACTGTGACGGTAGAAGACATGATCCTGGGAACCTACACAGAATGCCTGGACGAATTCGCCATGGAGCGCTTCGGCGAGCTCAAGTTGGATTTCAACGGAACCACGGAGGACTACCTGGGGTGCCTAAAAACACAGAATGGATGGTCTGAAGGAAAACTCAACTTCCTTCTCAACAAACCCGGACACTTGGAAGCATCCAAGGTACACAACCGCTTCTTCCATAAATGGCTGCAACGGAAAATAACAGAAACATCAGTAACATCAACTGCCACGATATCTCCCTCAGAGCCACCTCCTGCTAAAAGGAAGAAGCACAAAAGGAACAAACGCCATTGAGTACCTTAACCCTCTTCTCATTTACCACACGCAGACACAGAGAAAAAAACTAATATTCTGCTATCGAGGGTCGAAAGGGGCTTGTCTCACATCGCCTCTGCGCGCCTTCGGCGCGCGAAACCATTCATCTTGCTTGCTTGCTTCATGTGCTGTATTGGAACTGACATGTGTTGCTGTAGGTATTACTAACATACCGGTATGTTGAATGAAAATAAGTGCATAGTGTGTAAAAATAATTTTTTATTTCCCAAGTAGTATGTATATATACGTCTAGATTAACCCTTTACCCAACGTAACGGCCAAAACCGGCCAGCGCTATTCTCAAAAATCGCCAATTAATTTTCATTATTTTTTTCATTTTTTGTCTCAAACACATAGGTTATGACCCCTCGTTGGAACGAGCTCGTCGAGCTCGTTCCAACGAGGGGTCATAACCTATGTTTTTGAGACAAAAAATGAAAAAATTAGTTATTCAAGAATTATTTTTGCAAGTGTCGTCTGCTTTTCATGTTAGGTAAAGGGTTAACCATTTGATACTTTTGTACGTCTCATAACGTACGAAATCAAACAGCGTGTTGCTACTTTGTGGTCATTTGTTTTGTTATTATTTTTCGATTTTTTAAAGTTTTAACCTGAATTCCTATTTTCTCCCGAATAGTGTTCAGTGACAACCGTTGAGCCAAATGTTATCGTAGCTTAAAATACTAATGTAATCCTGCTGTCAAGACTTCTTAAATGGTTGAGTGCTACAAGCCACTATCAGGGTTTTCCAAAAAAATGAGGATACCAGAGCAAACGAGAACACTTTCCTTGTTTATATTTCATATTCAGTCGTCAAACACAAATAATATTTTCATATAAATTTGTTTTATTACAAATTATTGGAGAGTGCCTGTGCCACTCTCCAATAATTTGTAATAAAACAAGTTTTGAATAACAAATTCAGACCACCAAAAATAATCTTGCCCTCAAGCAGTTAATCGCTCATGTGAAAAATGTCTTGTTATTTGTACTTTCCGACGTTTGACATCCCATTGTGAAAAACGTTGAAGAAACTGAATTCCCAGTGACGTTTGGACGTCAGAATTATTTATTTATTTATTTATTTATTGATGTTTAAGGTCACATATTTATGCACAATGGCTAATCATGACCGTGACAGTTTTACGGGTGGAGGAAGCCGGAGTACCCGGAGAGAACCACCGAGCAACGACGAGCAGCTGCCAGCTCCCCAACATCGTAACTTCGCACTGCAGCACAGGCAGGGTTAGATTGGTTGAAGACATGCGTACCATCGACGTGCAGTACGCCTTAGTACACGGCGTCATCGTGCCCCCACATGGGCAATGGGTGTGACGTGTCTTGCCCAAGGACACAACGCGGTTGCCGCAGGTGGGATTCGAACCGAGGACCTCTCAGCTTGCAGCTTGCACCTCTACCTACTGAGCCACCGCGCCCCCCGGACGTCAGAATAATTAAAGTCTCAAAGGGTTAAGCATCAAAGAGCACAGTGAGAAGAAATATCTACTAAGCTTTCGGCCTATCGAAGGCCTTCCACGGGGTACAGACCAAACAACCACAACAAAATAATATACAACAAATAAAAAAAAATCCCAAAATACACTCAAAAATTTTCAATAGATCGAGATTTAGAAATAAACTTCCGTCCCCCCGTGGGAACCTCGAGAAGTGAAGCAGTTCTTGTTTACTGTGGTAAACAAGCTCCGGTTGCTGATAAAATAGGACCCAGTCACCAATGCTGGGAGTGGAAGTCCTCTAAAATGGGCAACATGGGTATAAGCAATTGATTAAACTTTACTTTATCTCCATGTTATGGTGATGATTATCCATTGTGCAGAAATATGTGACCTTAAACACCAATAAATAAATAATTAAATAAATAAATAAATAAATAAATAAATAAATTTTCGTTAATTTGGTTCACATTGGAACGGTATGGCATTGAAGTAAAAGAAACAGTGAAAAGGGCCAATTGTGCCCTGGCTCCCTGTTGAGTAGCCTGATGGCACAGACCCTTCAAAAAACCTTCAAAACTAGAGGAAGTTCTACAAAGATGGAGAGGTTAGTGCATAGTTGTTCAACCAAGAAGGTTCCGCTTCTCTTCGCGACCAAAAAGCAACATTTACGAGGAAATTTATAGGACTTGACGAGTAAGACATTCATGTTCTATCATTTTGCAATGTCCCATGTTATTAATTGCTCTTTTTCCCAGGGAATAGTTCCTGACAAAATGAAAACTGTGTTAGAAAAGCTCATGTCGAACAGAATTGCAAAATATTTGGAAGAGTCTGATATCTTATATCAACACCAGTATGGATTCAGGAAAGGTCATTCCACTATACACCCAATAATGCAACTTCTGAAAGCCGTAGGGCTAAACAACAATGAGGCCAAACACGCAACGATAGCCACATTCCTTGACCTTTCGAAAGCGTTTGACACGTTAAATTATGACATCTTATTAACTAAATTAAAATTAGATAGATATGGCTTTAGGGGGATTTGTAATAGTTGGTTTAGAAGCTATTCAACAGGTAGAAATCAATATGTCAGATACAATGAACATAAATCAGACTTCGCAACAATAACGTGTGGTGTTCCACAGGGCTGTGTGCTTGGACCCATTTTATTTTTATTATACATAAATGACATAAGCTCATGTACTTCGCTAAATATCCTTTTATTTGCCTATGATACGACAGCGCATAGCTCCGCCACAGAAACTATTAATGACACGCGTTTCGCATACGAACTTGAGAAAATATTTGATTGGTGTTCAGCAAACCAACTTGCATTAAACGCAGACAAAACACAGTACATCCTTATTTATCCATCACCCCATAACCGAAATTTCGTTAATGAACTGAATATTTCAATAAATAGTAAACCAATAAAAAGAGTAGGCAGCTTTGAAGAAGAAAAATCATTAAAAGTCCCTGGTATAAATATTGATGAAAAGCTGTCCTACGAAACCCACATATCTAAAATCTGCTCTAAAATCGGACGGGCAAACTACGCACTAAACAGAGCCAAGAAAATCTTACCACGTGCGGCCATGCTACCACTTTATTACGCACTTGTGCATTCTCATCTTGTGTATGGCATTCATATATGGGGCAATTCTAGAGGGGTTAAGAGGCTCTTGAAAATACAAAAACGCTCCGTACGGGTTACAAAAAAATTTAAAAAATTCAACTCCCACACGGACACCTTATTTGCAAAGAATAAAATACTCAAGGTTACTGACATTTTTACTCTTCAGACTTGTCTTTTCGTATTTGATTGGAAGAATGGTACACTACCTGAATCACTGCATGATTATTTTAACATAAGGACTAATTCCACTCACACGAACACTAGGCAGTCGGATTTACTTCGTGAAAACAGAACTTGGACCAAAGCCTTAGACAGGTTGCTTTTCCAAAAATTTGGAACAAGTTAGATCCAACACTAAGAAACTTGTGCAATAGAAATGAATTTAAAAAAGGCTAAGTAATCAACTCCTGACAACATATCAAACAGAGAGATAATCCTTACTGCCCTGATTGCCAGAGCTAATAAATTGCCTATACGAAAATAAGGGCTACTGATGCTAAGTGGATCCAGACTTCTCGTTCTAATGATTGTTTCAAGAAACCGATGCCGGGCTCTACTCAGTGCTAGTATGATCACATGGACAGAAGGTCATACGCTAATTTTTATTTGGCATAATCGTGGGTATTGAATCTCAGAGCTCGCTCTCATGTAACAGTGTGTGTGCTTATTCCTAACCCAGTCTGTGTCTGAAGCAGGACATCACGGATAACATCTGGTCCCCTCGTCAAGCCACCACGTCAAATACCACCACATCGTCGGAAAGCTCCGATAATACCATCTCAAACTCACTCACAAAAAACTTCGGTGGGAGACGACTTTGGCGGCGTGGACTTTGTGCTGGTTTGCATTACGGAGGACTACAGGAAGACAGCCAATCTGGCTATGTAGTCTCCCGACGATATAAGCGACAAAAACTGCTTGAACATTATTTGAAGACTGTGCTCAGTGTATTTGTATTAATTGTTTATATCGTCTAATAAAATATTCATCTAATATATATGGCTACATAGTAGAAGAGTACAGGCAATCCGGTCATATGAGGTCACCTGAGTATTACAGAGGCAATGGAAATGGAGGGGAATCCCCACTCCACAACTTCAGATCATGCGCCTTTCCCCACCAGACTTCTGATGGATGGAAAACTATGCGCAGGTGTTTTTTTTTTCTTTTGTTGATCAATAGTTAATTATTAAATTATTGAATGGCCAAGCACTCATCTTTTGGTTTCGAAACATTGTTTATATAACTCTTCATTGCAACGAGATCAATACGCTCGCTCCAATTTGGCGACATAAGCCATGTTTTTGAGGCAACAATTAATCCCTTCCACACTGCAATAAAAATACCAGAATTAGAAGTAGTACTTCTTTACCGTAATTCAGCTAGTATTTCAACCAATTCAGTCTTGTTTGACAGAGCTCATTGAGCTCTGTCAAACAAGACTGAATTGGTTAAATACCCAGTTGCATTGTGGGAAAAAATAGTATCTCAAAATTTCAGTATTTCGACATCAGTTTGCAGGGGGTTAAAGAAGTAATGCAATATTAATGGAGATTTTTGAGAATAGCGCTGGGTGGTTGTGACCGTTACTTTTGGCCAAAGGGTTATAAAGACTCAATTTATGTGGATCATAATATGCCATGATTCTTGCGACTTGTTAACCCCACTGGTTGTATTTTAGCTTTCGTGTTATTTGAGAACTGTTGTCTCGGTAGAAACTTTACTCAAGGGGTGTGGCCGGGGTGGTAATATGTATAACATGACCCCACCACCACCCCACCTCCACCACCCCCCCAAAAAAAATCAATCCACAAAGGTCCACTCATGGTAAACATTAGTTCAAATCTAGAACCAAGGGACGTACACTGCAAAAAATATAGGAGATGGAACCAGTTCTGTTTAAACGGTATTTATTTCAAATCAATTAAATTTATAAAGATTAACATTAAATATTAACAGAATTAAACATAAATTGGAGAGGTTTCAGCCGTAAGTTTAGAGGTTATACGAGGTTGTCTCAAAGCATTATTTAGCAAAGGAGATATGAACAGTTGGCATATCTCCTTTGCTAAATAGGTTGGCATATCGAACCAGTTTTGGTTCTGTATAGAACCAAAACTGGTTCGATATGCCAACTGTTCATATCTCGTTTGTTTCAAAATGTTTGGCGACTGCGTTGAATAAGCTCCAAGTTTACTGCTGAATCTACTTCCGTTCATGTAATATTCTGTTAAAATTGAATGCTAATCTTGGTAAATTTATTTGATTTGAAATAAATACTGTTTAAACAGAACTGGTTCCATCTCAGGGACAAGATTAGAACCAGTTTGGGTTCTAAAGAGAACCTATATTTTTTGCAGTGTACCACACCAAAGAATTATACTGCAATCTTTGGGTCCCAGTTTTGATTAGGTAAGCATGGATTAAGATCCCTCACTAGTACTGTAGAAAACCAGCTGGATTTTATTTCAATCAACATAAGGTCTAAAAAAAGTAAAAAATCTGTTTGTCGGGGCCTCTCACATTGTCCTTTTGGCTGCCGCGTGCTCTCTTTTTATAACCAATGCAAACTTAAAAAATAAAATAAAAGTTAAATGGTTTATGTGTGATATTTTACCCAAGTTAATAAAATTGATAAATTGAGTGCAAGAAGCATAAAGAAGAAACATAAAACAAAACCAAGAACATGAACTTTTGATGACAAAAGAAATAATTCCATAACTAAAAAATAAAATAAAAAGCCGCCCGCTCACATGCAGTTTTACATAAAAATGGTCTGAGAACCAGAAGATCTACTTTGTGGGGTCTAATTTACTTATTTATATTTCCTAATAAGACCATTGGGTCCACAGATTCACTCTCACGAGCTTCAGATTTCAAAACATTTCCTAGAGTAGGCCTGCTGGATCCCAACCAAGGGGAGAGGATATTCCTCTAGTGCTGCCCCCAGCCTTTGTCCGTGGCAGTCGCAGGTGACCTTCGGCCATCGGGAGTCAATTACACCCAACTTATTACCCACCCTGATTCCCCGTGGGAACCCCGGGAAGTAAGCAGCACTTGTTTACTGTGGTAATCCAGTTCCGCTTTACTAGTAAAATAGGACCCAGTCACCAATGCTTGGGGTGAAAGTCCTCTAAAATGGGCAACATGTAGATCAATGATTGACTAAACTTGACTTCATCTCCATGTTGTGTCACGATTAGCCATGGTGCATAAATATGTGACGTTAACCACCACCAACAAACAAACAAACAAACATTACCCACCCTGATAAATTCCGTCTGAACCCATCTATTCTGTTTCAGTGGTAACCATTCCATCGCGTACTGCAAAGTTTTCAAATGAAGTGTCTCTTATGAGAAACACGTCTGATTTTCCAAAAAACAAAGTGCAAAGGGGATATATCTGAAAAAATGCAAATCATTGTGCACACTTCCACTTATAGATTAACCCTTTACCTAACATGAAAAGCAGACGACACTTGCAAAAATAATTCTTGAATAACTAATCTTTTTCATTTTTTGTCTCAAAAACATAGGGGATGACCCCTCATTGGAACGAGCTCGACGAGCTCGTTCCAACGAGGGGTCATAACCTATGTTTTTGAGAGAAAAAATGAAAAAATAATGAAAATTAATTGGCGATTTTTGAGAATAGCCCTGGCCGGTTTTGACCGTCACGTTGGGTGAAGAGTTAAGGCGAGAAATTGCTAATGGTCTTTTGTATATTATCGCTATAACTTCCCTCTTTTCATAGAAAACTAACATACTAAAGCACTTCAGTGATAGGCTGTTGCGAGACTAATCAATTCCCATTCATCGCATTGAATCGACGAGTGGAAGAATTTTAGAGACTCGTTTGTTGCGGTTCGCGATGCGCGTTTAGTAAAAATTGAAACCACTTATCGGACGGGACAGTGTTTTGTGGAGAGTGAAAATCCAATGTCCGGGTCATTGACTCCTCTTGTGTTGATTCAGTAACTTGTATCCTCCGGTCAGTGTGTGTTTTCAGATTGTGCAAATTGGCGTGAACTTTGTTGTCAAATTTTCCATCTCCATTGTCATCCGTGTATTGTCCTGTGATGAACGTTTGTTAGGAAGTTCATTTTCTTCTGTCACATGGTAAGTAGTCTTTTTTATTTCCCTTTTTATTCAGTTCAGTCATCATTAACGAAACTGGAAAAGATCATTCTTCTTTTTCTAAAATGTACACGATCACATTGGCGTATTTGCAATAGGTCTGTTTGATTTTAGGAAAATTTGCTATGTGCGTTTCTATTCACACTGGGCAGGTACTCCTTTTTACTGGAGACATCTGTTTGTGCGTATTGTGTTTTTTCTGTGTGTACGTACTGTTTTTTTTTTCTAATAAATCGATCCACTTCGCCTGTGCGTTCGGCTTTGCGGCAGTGAACTCAGTCGGATGGGTGTGCCATATTAGTTTATTCAAACACTGTTGGAAAGTGGTTTACCAGTCTTTATCCAACGCTGTGACACATTACCCAAGTTTACCTGCAAAAGTAAATTGTACTGAATTGCCTTCAGCGCCACTGAAGTGATTATGGCACCAGGGAGGGCCTCGGTGGCTCAATAGGTAGAGGTGCAGGCTGGAAGTCGAGAGGTCCTCGGTTCGAATCCCATCTGCGGCAACCACGTTGTGTCCTTGGGCAAGGCACTTCACCCCCATTGCCCACGTGGGGGCACGGTGGTGTTGTGTACTTGGGCGTACTGCACGTCGATGCTGCACTTGTTTTCAAACAGTGCTAACCCTGCTTGTGTGGAGTTGGTATGTTGGGGAGCCTGATTGTTGCTCGCCATTGCTCGGTGGTTCTCTACGGGTACTTCGGCTTCCTCCATCCGTAAAACTGTCCGACACGAGGTGACCATGTCTGTCGAAAGTGTCGTTAAACCTCAATAAATAAATGGCACCAGGAGGTTAACATTAATATTTCGTACAGATAACTCATAATGAAGGGGGGTGTTCCTCGTTTTTTTTAAAGTATTGATGGGGGTGAATGGAAGGACAAATGACATGGGATACGGATCACAGAGAGTTTTTTGTACCACAAAGAGTGCATTATAACGAGACGGTTTGATTGTGAACTGATCTTGTCTGATGAAAGTCTTCCAACAGAGCACTTTTTACAAATACGTTAGTTTATAATTTTAGTTTTTACGAATAAATACTTTCAAATTTTATTTTATTCGTGAAAAGGGAGCGCGGTGGCTGAGTGGTAGAATGTTTGACTTCTTTGCTAGAGGTCCCGAGTTCGATCACCGTCTAAGGACGACCCGCGCTGTGTCCTTGGGCAAGGCACTTTATCCCAGTTGCCTACATGGGGGCACGATGACGCCGTGTACTAAGGCGTACTGCACGTCGATGGTGCACATGTCTTCAGCCGCCGTAACCCTGCTTGAGCGGAGGGAGCTTGAACAGAGTTAAAATGTTGAGGAGCTGACAGTTGTTCGTCAATGTTCGGTGGTTATCTGCGGATACTCCGGCTTCCTCCACCCGTAAAACTGTCACGGTCACGATAAGCCATTGTGCATAAGTATGTGACCTTAAACACCATTCAATAAATAAATAAATAATAAATATTCGTGAAAAGTTAAAACTAATACACAGCGCCGAAACATAAACTGTAACTAAATTATACACATGCAGCGTCGAAACATATAACTTTAACACTTTACGAAACGCAGACAACATCAAAATTTATTATTTTAAATATCATTTTTTTTTAATTTTTTCAAAACATTTCAACAAAACTATAGCACATGACACATCATTGGAACGAACTCATTCCTGTGAGGGGTCACATGCTATGGTTTTGTTGAATTTAAAAAAAAAAATTCTGCTGTTGAATTTCTGTGATACGCAGGTGGATGCTGCCGATTCGTTAGGGTTAGGTAAAGGGATAGCTGAATTTTAGTATCGGCATCGACCAGTACAAATAGTTTCGTAATAACAGGGAGCGCGGTGGTTCAGTGGTTACGGCAATGGACTTCAAACCGAAAAGTCAACGGTTGGATTCCCACCAGGGGTAACAGCGTTGTGTCCTTGGACATGGTACGTTCATCCCGATTGCTCATTTGGGGACACTGTGACGTTTTGAACTAAGATGTATTGCACGTCGATGGTACACTTGTCTTTAACCAATGCTAACCCTATTGTGTGGAGTTATCAATCCTGGCAGTTATTCGCCGTTGCTCTGTGGTTCTCTCCGGGTATTCTGGTTTCCCCCACCGTAGAATTGTCCTCCACAAGGTTACCATGGCTGTCGAAAGTGTCGTTAAACCCCAATAAAAATAAGTATATAAGTTTCTCAATATTGGTTGCTGATTAGTACCCACTTGGCAGTGGAAGAGGCATGTCTATTGGTTAACGAATTGCACTTTACATCGAGACATCAGAGGTTCGATCTTGATCCAGGTTATGTGCGTTCTGTCCCTAAACAAGGCACCGAGTCTTGATTGCCGAAGTATGAACAGATGATGCATTGTGCTAAGGTGCACAGCACGTTCGTGGTAGACTTGCCCCCAAACAATGCTAATCCTTCTTGTGCTAGCTCAGTGGAATGGAGAGTGCGAATGTTATTCGCCTTGCTCAGTGGTTCTCGGAGGGTAATACTGCTTCATCCCCCATAAAACTATCACATTAGTACTCTCGTCTCAGAACGTGCGACATGTCGATTGATGTTGATTTGCCATTAACCCTTTACCCAACGTATCGGCAAAACCGGTCAGCGTTATTCAAAAAAAAATCGGCAATTAATTTTCATTATATTTTCATTTTTTGTCTCAAAAACATAGGTTATGAGCTCGTCGAGTTCGTTCAAACGAGGGGTCATAACCTATGTTTTAGAGACAAAAAATGAAAAAAATTAGTTATTCAAAAAAAATTTTTTGTAAGTGTCGCCTGCTTTTCATGTTAGGTAAAGGGTTAAGAATCAACAATAAATCTTCGAAATTTATAATAAAAAACCCCAATCTTTCTCACTTAACTAAAAAACTATTTTCGCAGACAGTCAGTTTCAGGATCTGATATTCTTAATAACTGATATTGTATTGATAGCATTTAGAAAAAAAAACAAGATGGATTTTGAGAAATTGGTAGAAACCTTGGTTTTGGTGCCGGGTGGGCTCTGTAGTTTCCAAAAGTATGTTGGTTTCCAAATTTCTGCGAAAGAATGAACTTCAAAAAGTGACAAAAGCACTGTACTATATATTCAGAAGAAAGAACCAGGGCTGCAGGGTATATTGATAAACCGATATATACCTGTATTCAAACCAATATCGATTGAATACCGGTGTAATTACAAAAATATCGGTTTATCGTCATTATTTATTTACCCACAATTTAATTTTCAAGATGACTTGAGTTTTTTTTTAACTGTAGCCTCGAATGAATAATATTATTCCTTTATCCAAATAATCG
The DNA here is from genome assembly GCA_031216915.1 of Pictodentalium vernedei. Taxonomy (NCBI): domain Eukaryota; kingdom Metazoa; phylum Mollusca; class Scaphopoda; order Dentaliida; family Dentaliidae; genus Pictodentalium; species Pictodentalium vernedei. The sequence goes on along the minus strand of CM062293.1, from coordinate 124,897,272 downwards.
TCTGCTTGTGCCCTCGTAATATACAAATTCAGCAGTTGAAAAAATAAATTTAAAAAATTTCAACAAAACTATATCATGTGACCCCTCATTGGAACGAGCTCGTTGAGCTCGTTCCAATGAGGGGTCACATGATATAGTTTTGTTGAAAAATTTGGAAAATCTGATAAACTAATTTTGAAAATAATAAATTTTGATATCGTCTGCGTCGGGTAAAGGTTTTACGAATCGCATCATCAATGCATACTAATTCGTTCCGACTGAGATGCCTCGAGTCTCGATTGTGGTACTTGTGTTCATAAATCTGAACAGTTTTCGATATATCGGTATACCGCGGTATTTTTTTGAATACCGATACCGGTATTCAGTTTTGAATATCGTGCAGCCCTAGAAAGAACAATGCATTTCGTCTTTTCGATTTCGTTTATTCTACATCATACTAAATATGAAACTGAACGCTTTATTATTAATCACTCTTACTCCTTAATAGTAAATGGTTGTCTTTCCAGGCCTTTCGTGAATAAATCGGTGCAATTAATATATATATTTACTCTGGTAAAAGAAAAAGCACACCCTAGTGGTTAATCTTTCTAATTAACGCACGTTGTGTTGTATTTCATGTTTAAAAGTTGAATCAAACTTGAATGTGCCCAGAAGCGATCAATTAAATAGAAACAACAGGGAATTAGAGTGGTTTATAAATTTATAATCCCAGCATTTGTTGCCAGCGACGGAAGTCATTTATCACCCAACACGTTGTGCGAAGAAGCATTCTGAAACTCTCTTCTGTTCAGTAAATTGTTTATCAATTTATCTTGTTATGTTTTAGAGAACTACCGAGTAATATTTCTGAATCATTTTGAAGTTTACATTTTTAAAAATTAAACCAGCACAGATTTATCGGTGGCTAGAGCTTTAGTGACAAATTACCACCGAGCAAGTCATCCCAAACTATTGTCCGACTGGTACCAATACATTAGTATTAGTTAGGTGTAAAATTTCGACTTCCTCTCCTCATGTTATCTGTGTTCTCGCAGAACTCTGCAGAAAAGTCGCCGTGGACTGGTCGTAATCCACGCGTGGGCAGTGATGTTCACGCATGCGTTTACCGGGTAATAAAAATCATCAGCAAAATTTTAATAACTGAAGCACCGGGTTGTTTGATGATTATTACTGTAATTAGTGTTTGGAATCAAAAAGTATTGCGTCGGTGGAAATGTTGCTCACAAGTGGAAAGTGACTAAGCCACGACGGCCGTACTGCATATGATATACAGATAATTCCCTTACAGTGAGGTTTTGGGGTGTGTTCAATCGCATCCGGTAACTGTTGACCTTCAACCAAGAAGTATCGCATGAATTGGCGTAGCTGACGTGTGTGCCTCTGTATGGCGAAGATCGCCAACGAGATACGATGCAGCACACAAGTCACCCTGTCTGTACTGATGCTCTTTTTATTATATACCGACCCTCAGGTAATAATTAATTATACCATGCTCACCTATGTTAGTATCCGTGAAAACCCCGTATGTTAAATTTTAGCTTTTAACCCTGCTACCGATGTAAAGCTTCTACTGTGGTTAAAACGTTTCCAATGGGAATTCAATTACAAAAATTTACACCTATAGAAGTACACTTCGCGATGATTCATTCAAACATACGACGTTTTGTGGTACTATCAACTACATGCAATGACTTATCTTTAAAATACCTAAAATTAAATATTTAAAAATTTAAGAATTGTTAATAATTTGACTGAAAAAGCAAGCTAAATTCGATCAACTTCGATGACGTGTCCAGCTGTCGAAAGTACTGACCGGCGCAGATGTAAACAAAACAAACGCATGTGTTTGCGATAGAAAGTATGTTTTTTTCTCCATTTTAATTTTAACAAAGTCGATCATTTATTAAGAGCATGGTATAAATAAAACAAATAGGTACTAGGGCCGGTAATCAGATTTAAACCACTAGTAGAATAAGGGTTTTAATCCACTCGGCGGGGAGCGCGGTGGCTCAGTGGTAGACTGTTGGATCTCTGTGCTAGACGTCCCGAGTTCGATCCCCGTTCGGGACGACCCGCGTTGTGACCTTGGGCAAGGCACTTTATCCCGGTTGCCTACATGGGGGCACGATGGCGCCGTGTACTAAGGCGCACTGCATGTCAATGGTTCACATGTCTTCAACCGCTGTAACCCTGCTTGAGCGGAGCTTGAACAGAGAATGTGGAGAAGCTGACAGTTGCTCGTCGATGCATGGTGGTTCTCTCCGGGTAATACGGCTTCCTCCACCCGTCAAATTGTCTGGGTCACGATTAGCCATTGTGCATAAGTATGTGACTTTAAACACCAATAAATAAATAATCCACTCGGCAGAGCCTCGTGGTTAAAACCCTTATCCCACTCGTGGTTTAAATCTGATTATCGGCCCTGATACCTGTTTATTCAATATATGATATGCCCAACCTGAGAAGTGAACAAGAGGAAATTAATTTTGGTCGAAAGCAGGCGACGAATGTTTTCGTGTAGTTGTTACTTCGGCGTGCCTTTTATCTGCATTTCTGACTGTCGTCTCGATCTGTCTCATCTCGGTGTATCTGGCACAAATCTCAATGTACGTTTGACAACATTCGTTGATAAATGCATTTCTACAACGCCGAAGACGTAAAAAAAATCTGAATTGGTGGTTTGTGGATTTTAGAGCCAATTTCATAGTGCGAGGTGGAAGAAGAGAGCACAATTTTCACCTAGTTTCGTTTTCGATTTTGCTCTATCATACTGCGTGCGTTTTATCAGTATCAGACGTATCAAACCCCATCTCATACTGCAGCAGAGACTTGATAGCGGAAATCGCGTCCGTGTCAGCGATAGGTAAGTAATAAAAGTAAAGATCGTCGAGTCACGTTAAAAATAATTGTCATTATTACAAGAGTCAGATATGTAATCCCCTTCAGACAACCGTTTTCAAAAATCTTACTAGTTTTTATGGATACGCCCTTTTAAAACATTGGGAGTCCAGTTCATAAACTCCCTGACAAATTAACTATCCCACGTGATACTTATAGAATCATCAAATGTCCGGCAAATCTTTGCAGCGTGCCACTAAAAGTATGCGGAGTTGCTTCATATCACTGGATTTTTTCTGAGAGTTAATGGTTTCGACATTTCCCCAGAACAAGATGTCTACGCTACTAAATTAAACCCTTATTATTGAGATTATGACATGGAACAATTCCATCGTCTCAGAACAGTTTTTCGTCTCTGAGATGTTGATTGCAATGTCCAGAACTGTACCATGTACAGTACGTGGAGAGTGGATTGTAACTAAATCACCGGCGGAATGGAGTTATCACCCCAACCTATAATTTTCAAATTTTGTAGATATCGACAAAAAACACAAGCAGTGTTTCAGCCAATGGACCTCCGGGTTTAACCCGGAGGTCCATTGGCTGTAACTTTGCTTGTGCTGGTTCTGCTTTGCAACAAATTTGCAATTATTGCTTGGGTGGATTCTCCACTCTGCGGGTGATTTAGTGATAATACACTCTCCACGTACTGCAGTCCTGAAGTATTCTAGTTACTGAAAACGTTACTGCTAACGACTATGCTATCAACACACAGGGATAAGGGGAAAAGCTCTGAAATTTATTTATTTATTTATTCCCATGTTTGGCCAAACAGCGAATTCAAGGGTTCAAACCGATTCAGATTCAGATAATTTATTCACTGTATACATAGATGGTTACAAATACAATAATGGCTACAAATACATATAATTCATAAGTTTAGTGAACAGTATGCTGTAGTGGGTACAGTGCTCAAAATAACTTTTTAGCACCGCTGACAAAGTCAGCAGAGCTTTTCTTATACTGATTCGTCCGTCGTCCGTCGGTCCGTCCGTCGGTCCGTCCGTCCGTCGTCAACATTTTATTTGTCCGAGCCATAATTTCTAAACCGCTGAATATTTTTCCACCAAACTTCATAACAATATGTATTATCAATAGACGGTGTGTCATCAATTATTCTGCGGTCTGTAAATCCACAGGGTCAAGGTCACAGGTCACAGGATCAAGAAAATCTTAAGATATTTTTGATATTTTTTTCGGCTAAAGTTTGTAACAATATTAGTATTAGAAAACATGCCCATGCGATCAGTGGCCCTCAGCGGAGCTCTCTAGGCGTGACAGGCCTCTTGTTTTCTTTGCGAAGCAAAATGCTGTACATTTCCAAAAATGAATAGCATTTTGTAAAAATTACATAGCTATTTTTGTATACCAGAGTTGTGTTATGCTGTTTTGTATTGAATTCTTCTAAGTAGATAGAATACTTTCCATCCATTTCTGGGCATTTCCAAATGATCTGCAACACATGAAACATTTACTACGTTTTTTTTTTAACTGAACTGCCTTTGAGGGTTGCAAGGACTTGGATATTTTCAAATGGCGTCTTGGTTGTTCAATAGAGTTCTCAAAATGGAAGGTTGGATTTTTAATTTGATGGGCTTGAAGTTATTTTTCATGGACATTTTATGCAACATGTTGTAAAAACAGGAAGAATTGAAACCAATAGAATTCATCTCGCATATGAAGTTGCTAATGATGTTTGATGGAGTGTTAATCTGAGTTATGCCTGGAATGTTCCACAATTAGAAGTAAAGCATCAGTGAACTAGTTTTCAAATTTTCATTTACATTTTGCGATACAAGATAATCAACTGCAGCCTAATAGGCTGCAGTTGATTATCTTGTATCGCAAAATGCTATACATAATTGAACATTGTGTAGCTTTTTGCAAGTTTTGGATAGCAAAAAGCGACGCGACACCACTTATTTTGAGCCCTGAGTGGGTAGTGATTGTCTGTCTACTTGTCACCCCCTGGAAAGGTGTGTAGTAGTTGCAAACAGACTGTGAACAAATAGTAATAACTCCAAAAAACAAAAAGCGAAAAAAGGGGTTTGACGCTAAGTTGGAGTGGAGCTCGAGTGATTTCATTGTGAAGATGTCATAGCGGAATGTTTTCCAGCACAAAAAAGCCAGAGGGAGATTGGTGGTTAGGGATTGATACATTGGTACCAAACAAGCTGCTCTGGTAAGTACTCCAGTACTAGACGCTAAGGCCCTTCAAGTACTCGATGGCTTTTTGGGAGTGATAGAGGGATAAGACTGCGTGCAGTGGGCGTTCTTGTCTGCCGGCGAATTCAGAGGGCATCATGTAGGAGTTGCTCAATGTATGCGCCTGCAGACAAGGCCATTCCCGTTTGAAAGGTTGGTTTTCTTCCTTCTGTGTCATCCTGTAAATTAATGAAGCCAAAACGGATGCATGTTCCTTGCAATGATTATTCGAAAAACTATTAACCCTTTACCCACCGAATCGCCCGCATCCGCCCACGTAATATGCAAATTCAGCAGTTGAAAAAATATTATTTTTCAAAAAATTTCAACAAAACCATATCATGTGACCCCTCGTTGGAACGAGCTCATCGAGCTCGTTCCAACGAGGGGCCACATGATATGGTTTTGTTGAAATTTTTTGAAAAATTTGAAAAAATTAAATTTAAAATAATAAATTTTGATATCGTCTGCGTTGGGTAAAGAGTTAAATGTATCAGGTTGCCAAAACAGTGTCTTCATACTTTTGGTGTTTGATTTTTCTCTTCCTAAGAGAAATTGTTTTGCATGTGAAGCTTGATCAGTGATGTGGGGAGATAATTCTCCGATATCTTAAATCTGTCAAACAGGACACGTCACATGCAGGTGTTTCGGCGGTAGTACCCGTTTCCAATAGCCTATCCAATAATCGTTGGCTGTGAACTCGCCATGTAAAATAACTGATACACTCTTGATTTATTTTTATAACGCCCTGAAATTAATAAAAACAATATCCGCTTCAATCAAACGTGTCTGGAATAATTCCACGTTGAATACAGCTGATGTATTTAAATATAATTAGATCGGACATTTTCAGACCTTTGGATTTGAAAAACATCGACGCGCGGTAGGTAAACAGCGCAAATTAATTTGGCACGCTCGATTAATGCTACAGGTGCTGATTTGCAAATATTCTTTAGTTTAACAGAACTAAGAACCAGTTTAAATATGAGAGAAAGAAGTAATGACAGTGTGGTTTCCTTACGAATAATGAAATATTATTTTGCTTTGATCATAAAAGAGGACAGAAAATTTCGAACGGATCGCGAACGCCACCCGGTCGAAATTTGCTGTTCGTTTTTGTGATTACAGCACTTTAATTTGTGCAAATTCGCCACTTTGCCAGTGCCGACGCTTAATGTGTCCTGTGTATCGTTGTCAGTCATTCAAAACTGAATCTCAACCTTTTTTATAATTTCGTTTGGAGTTGTCGAACCTGATTTCTGCCCATTAAAACAACTCATTTAGCTAACTCACGCCAAAAGGTGCGATAATTCGATTGCACTGCACAAATATCTGAAACATCAGCGATGATTAAAGACAAACCTCCTTTGTGAAATATGAAGTGGAAGTAGGAAGATAAATAGAGGATATCCACGCTGTTTTAGTGAATATCAGGAATTATCTCATGAGTGTTGACCAGTGAATTTTATTTTCCACGAGCGCTTGCGCGAGTGAAAAATACATGTAATACTTTTAGATCCACACGAATGAGATAATTACCGATATTCATTAAACATAGTAGATTTTCTTTTTATTATTTGCTACGTGACATTTTACTGCGTACCATTCCGCCCAATTCGACTGCTAACAGTTTCAAGGCAATAACAAAACGCTGCTGATCGTTCCTTCAATGCGACGTTCAAGGCGGCGCCATGCGCCGAAGCGTAACGTCATTTGTGAAGCTTCTAAAAAAATCCAAGCGCTCGTGAAAAATAAAACTTTCAGGTCCACACTCATTAGATAATTCCAGATACTGACTAAAATAGAGTAGATTTTCTTTTTTATTATATACTACGAGACATTTTATTGCACAATATTCGTCTCAATTCGACGAGAAATGCGTACGTTTCAAAACAATAAGAAAGACCAGCTGATTGTACCTTCAAGGCGACAAGATGCAGCGTAGCGTGACATCATTTAGTAAGCTACTGAGGGATATTCCTCGGTATCTATCGAGTCGATGGATATCGAGAAATATCTTAGATAATTTGCGATAATTCACAGGCGAGCAATAAACACTTATTTTATATTTTCCTTTTGATTCATAAAATTCAATCTTTACTTGCTCTGAAATGATACCAGGCTAGGTTTTTACACTGGCGGAAAACATTAATGTTACTTTCAAGAAGCCTTACTAGGTCGTTTTTGAACATTTTATATTGAGTGGTATAGGGAGAAAAGAAAGAAACGTGCTGTACTTCAAATCGAAATGGAAGTTCCAAAACATGACACTCGCGATTTAAATCATATATCACTGGAAATGATTTGTCATGAACTTCATAAATTTATGTCTGGCTATTCCAAAAATTAATTACAGTTTCTTTTAACCCTTTACCTAACGTAACGGTCAAAACCGGCCAGCGCTATTCTCAAAAATCGTCAATTAATTTTAATTATTTTTTTCATTTTTTGTCTCAAAAACATAGGTTATGACCCCTCGTTATAACGAGCTCGACGAGCTCGTTCCAACGAGGGGTCATAACCTATGTTTTTGAGACAAAAAATGAAAAAAAATAATTATTCAAGAATTATTTTTGCAAGTGTCGTCTGCTTTTCGGGTTGGGTAAAGGGTTAAATATTAACCTTAAATATATTCTCCAGAGAGTCCTGTAGTGCATTTTGAGCTTCGCCATACACGGATTTTCACGCATGCGTACCAAGAGGGGTAAAAATAGTTGCTCATGTAAGACATTTAAAATGTTACTTGGGAGCGCGGCGGCTTAGTGGTTACGGCACTGGACTTTGAACCGAAAGGTCCACGGTTCGTTTTCCACTACGAGTAATTGCGTTGTCTTCTGGGGCAAGCCACTTAATCCCGATTGCCCACGTGGGGCAAGGTAGCGCTGTGTACTACGGCGTACCGCGCGTCGATGGTGCACTTGTTTTCAGCCAATGCAAACACTACTTGTACGGAGTTAGTACGTTGGGGAGTCTGACAGTTGCTCGCCGCTATTCGGTGGTTCTCTCCGGATACTCTGACTCCCTCCACTCGTAAAACTGTCCAGCACTGGATGACCCTGGCTGTCGAAAGAGTCGTTAAACCCCAGTAAAAGGCACTTTCTGTCGGAAACCAGGCTTTGCCGTTGCTGGGAGAAATAGATTCACATCGCGTCTGTCTTCAGCCTTGAATCGAGGAGTGCCATCTGAATCCGTGCGTGGACGTACGTTTCACCGTGTCGAATCTGACTATTTCGTTTTTGTTGGGGTGATTCTTATCCTGAAGGGGTCAGTTACTTTTCATGAAAAAGCGTAATCAGTAGGGTATGACTGAAAATAACAATTTTAATACCTATAGAATGACATAGTAAGTTGTGACTTACATGAAATCCAATGCATAAAACGTCACTCACACCACATCCACGCAGTTTTTGAGTCACTTTGCGGGCCCGCGTTCTCTGTTGTTGCTGGTTGCTTCTTTGTCGCTGGTTGCTCCTTCCTTCCTTCCTTGTCCCTGATGTTTGATCTTCTCGGCTTGCGGACATACAACTGGAACTTCACTCTATCACTGCCATCGCATGGCTACTAACCTATTGTCACTTCAATGGACGCCTTTACTCTAATATGTAACTGAATGTCACTCTATCACTGCCGTCGCACGGCCACTGACGTATTGTCACTTTTCTGGACTCCTTTCCTCCAACAGCCGCTCCTTTGAGGGTTAACATTTTCCCTCCAATTACTACAGACTGATGTTCATACTCTATCTATGTATGGCTTGCCTTCTATTCCAGGTAATACCGTCAAGCTGGATGCCAATATTCGTGAGCTCCCGGAGTTCGTACTTGTTATTCCGATCCTACTCTTTTATGTGGCCACCGACTCGGTCCGCGACTGTTCCTACTCGCACATCATCTGACATATAGCAGATGGCCTCTATATGCAGCTTTTGTTGATTTCAGGAAAGCCTTTGACACAGTCCACCGACCATTGCTGTTTAACAAATTACATAAATGCGGTGTAACTGGTAAGATACTTGGAATTTTACAGTCCTTGTACTCCTCAAGCTACTATCTTACTAAAACTGCCAAGGGCCTAGGTCCGCCTTTATTATCCACAATCGGGGTTAGGCAAGGCTGTGCGATCTCCCCGACCCCATTTAAAATATTTATAGATGACATTCGTAAAATCTTTTCTAGAGAATGCGACCCTATAGTTGTGAATAATAAGTACATAAGCCATCTTTTGTTTGCAGACGACTTAATTATGTTTTCAAGTACGCCTAACGGGTTACAAACATGTTTAGAAAATTTAGAAATATACGCGAAGAATAACTATCTGAGGGTAAACACCGAGAAACCTAAGTGCTTAGTGTTTTCCCCCAAAAAGGTACAAGGCTCCCCAGTTTTTACATTGGCTGACAAAACGTTGGAGATTGTACCAACCTATTCTTATTTGGGTATAACGTTTTCCGCTAATGGGAAATTTGGGGAGGCACAAAATGCTATGAAACTAAAAGGGATGAACGCACTTTTCAGTCTTTTCAATTCTTTTAAGAGTAAACATCTCCCGTCCACCACTGTGATGTCCAGATTATTTGATCAATTAATAAAACCCATATTGCTGTATGGTAGTGATCTATGGGATACAGAGTATCAACTTGCAAAGTGGGATAGACTGCCTGCTGAGACTGTACATACCAAGTTCTGTAAAATGATACTCGGTGTTAATAAAAATTCTTCCAACCATGCCGTTTGAGCTGAACTTGGCAGACTCCCACTATCCCTTGAATGCATTGTCAAAAAGTTCAAATTCATGGCCAGGCTTCACTGTGCAGCTCCAGGTACATTGCTCCGTGATTTACTGGAAGAGCATAAACTAACGACGGAATATAGCGGATTCCGTCAAATAATGGAAGGTTAAAATATACAATCATCTGCAGTGCACGATAATAAATCCAGTAAATTACTTGAAAATTTAACAAATGATTACACACTCTATTTTAATGAATGCCTTAACAATGACAACAAAAAGAACGGTAAAAATAAATTGCGCACGTATCGCGCCTTCAAAAACGACATTAAATTCGAGCCCTATTTAGTTCACTCAAAAAACAAGAGAAGCGCAAAGTATGTTTACAAGATTACGGATTAGTAATCATAATTTGGCAATTAAAAAGGGGAGACATGCACAGCCGCCAATACCTTTAGAAGATAGGGTTTGCAATGCTTCTGATGTCTGTAAAGACGCCGGCGATGTGGAATCCGAGATGCATTTTGTCATGGACTGCCCGGCCTATACAAACATCAGGAGACAGTTGCTTGCAATAATTAACAGGAATAATATAGACTTCTCAAATGCAAAATAACAAGATCGGTTTGAATTTATTATGAAAAATAATACGCCCTCATTATGTCACACCATCAGCAACATAATCCTGCTGTTCTTCAGGAAAAGAGAAACAGTAATTGCAAAATAGTAGATCATTAAACTGACCTAGGGTTTTGACATTATATACTTATATGTATGATACATTAGCTTTATTTACTATACAAAAATAGCTGTTTGTTTATTATTTGTTTCTAATAATCATATCATATCTCTGTTAACTCTTTATGCAATCTGCCTCTCTGTAGGTGTTATTTTGCTTGAATAAACTATTACTATTACTATAGCATGCAACACCCCCAGCTTCTCGACTCAGTCCCACAGTCTTATACGCCTTGCGACTGAAATGAATTTTTCGAGAAAATCCCCGACTCTTATTCGTTCGCAAGGACAAAGATTCCCTTTCTAATTGCTTCTCTTCAACTTGATATCTGTCTTAATTTGAAATTCTTGTTCATATTCTTTGAAAGTCTTGTATTTTCGGTATATATTGACATTTAATAATAATAATAATAATAATAATAATAATAATAATAATAATAATAATAATAATAATAATAATAATAATATAGTTTATAGCCGTGAATCCACCTAGGTGTTCTCAGGCTTTACACTGATAAATAAACAAATGTGTTGTGTAAGCTGTGGATTAGTTATATACAGGAGATTGCGTAAAGAGGTGGGTCTTTAGTGACGATTTAAATTTCGTAAGAGATTGAGGTGCTTTCAGGTGATCAGGGAGACGATTCCATAAAAATGGTGCCGCAACCGAGAAGGCCCGTTTGCCTACTGCCGTGGCATTTCGAAAAGTGTGAGTCAAGTTGTTGGACGCACATGACCTTAAAGATCTTGCAGGTGTGTATCTCGTGATAAGAGTTGTTTCACAGGACGGTATCATGCCATTAAGAGCTTTATATGTGACAAGAAGGATTTTGAATTCCACCCTGTCTTCTACAGAGCCAGTGCAATTCAAGCAGCACGGAGGTTATGTGACAGAATTTTTTTTCGTCGTGTGACTATCCTTGCTGCGCAATTCTGAATAAGTTGCAGACGCCGCAATAGTGATTGTTTACATCCGAAAAGTAGGGAGTTGCAATAATCCAAACGACTGGTTACAAAAGCATGGACTAGTTGTTTAGCCGCCTCCTCGTCGATCACTGGACGCACTCTGCCGACATTTCTAAGCTGGAAGAACGCAGATTTACAGATCATATTGACATGCTTTTCCGCCGACAACTGTTCGTCCATGAGATATCCCAAGTTACGAACAGTGACGGAGGGAGAAACGGTGTTTGAGTCAATGCTAAGAGAGTGTTTAGATGTTTTTGATAATTGTTGGGGTAAGCCAAAGTAAATGATTTCCGTTTTTTTCAGCATTCATTTTGAGGCAATTTTCAGTCATCCAGGATTTAATGTCCTCTACACAACGCTGAAGCTGCTCCTTTGCACATATTTCAGAGCTCGGGCCGAAATGAACGTAGAGCTGGATGTCATCAGCATAGCAGTGAAAGCCAAGGCCATGTTTCCGTATTATATTGCCAGTGGGTAACACATATATGACGTAGAGAAGCGGCCCAAGCACTGATCCCTGTGGCACTCCGAACCTTAAAGTGACCCTACCCGATGCAGAACCATTAATGGTGACACTCTGCGTCCGACCAATCAGATAGGACCTGATCCACTCAAGAGCTGGCCCGGTGAAACCTACAACATTCTGCAATCGATTCAGAAGGATGGCATGGTCGATTGTATCGAATACTGCACTGAGGTCTAGCAGTACCAGGCACGATATCTGACCTGATCCATAGTCAGGAGTATGTCATTTTGGACACGCAACAGTGCTGTCTCGGTGCTGCACTGTGGCGTATAAGCTGATTGGAATTCCTCGGCTAGACCAGAAATTTTAAGATGCTGGCGAATTTGACCAGACACTGCTCTTTCGATGACTTTTGAAATGAACGATAGGTTCGAGACTGGTCTGTAGTTCTTGAGAACATCTGGGTCAAACCCAGGCTTTTTAGTAGTGGAGTGACAAGAGCCTGTTTCATTATCTGGGGAAAGCTCCCAGAGCTAAGGGACTTATTCACAATTTCCAAAAGCCATGGTGCAAGAGTCTGTAGACATGTTTTAAGAAGTCTTGACGGGATGCGATTCAAGGCACATTGTTTCGATGGTGAATTTTTAATAAGGGTGATTAAATCCTCTGCGGCAATCAGTTTGAAAGAGCTAAACTGAGATCGACATCTCATTACAGATACGCCAGTTTCAGCGGTGGCATTACATACAGGTACGGTGTCCCACAACTTGTGAGTCCAGACCGTATGACTTCTATTTTATTGATGAAGATCATCGAAAATTTCTCCACGAGTTCTTCCTTCGATGTATGTTCCGGGAGAGTCGCACTTGCCTTGTGGCCTGTAACAATTTATCTATAACACAAGATAGGACGTTTGGCCTTCCAATGTTATCGGGCACAACATTAGAAAAATATTTGTTCTTTGCCTGAGTGACTAGGTCGTTTACGAGTTTTCTCTGAGATACATATAGTTCCCTGTGGATGTGGAGGTTTGACGAACGCCATTGCAGTTCTAAACGTCTGCGATGCCGCTTCGCCTTCCTGCTTGCATCATTGAACCACGGACATGAGTTAGGCTTAGAGAAGGTTTTACATTTTAGTGGAGCAAATTTATCGATAAGATTTTGTAACAGGTTGTTGAAACAATCAACAACTTCGTCGACAGTGTCAATAGCTGTGGGATCAGGTGCTGACGACACAACGGCTTCGGAGAATTTGTTGGGATCAATAGTTCGAAATTTTCTGTAATAGGTCTTTCTTTTGGCATGGGTTGAGCGTTTTAGCTTAATGTTAAACTGCACCATGAAATGATCTGGGAGAGCCACGTCGATCACATCAAAACCGTACATAATGTCTTCATCGCTTTGTCGCGTGATAACTAAGACAAGGATGTGACCAGCTTTATGCGTAGGACCACATACGTGTTGCGTCAGGTCCAGTGACTGAATAAGGTCGAGGAATCGTATCGCACAGGGGTCGTTCGTGTTCTCGTAGTGGACATTGAAATCCCCTGCTATTATGAAAGGTGCCGGTGTGGCAAGTAAGCACCCAACGAATTCTGTAAATTCCGACAAGAATGTACCAAAAGAGAGTTTGTTTTTAGCACTGTGTGGGGGTCTGTAAACAATTATGATTCGTAATGAAAGGGGCCCAGTTGTTGACAGTCCAGAAACGTAACATGGGTTTTGGTCTAGAACGTGTGCGATGTACTGTTTTCACGATAATTACCTCTTAACTGGACATAATTACACAGATAATGACTGCACGAGAGCACTGTTCTTCCTTTAATCTATTATAAGACAGCTCATTGCGGCGTTCGGAAGATGCGCAGCAATGGCCATAAAGTTCCATGCTTAATTAGCAGTGAAAGAGTTATTTGTGCTGGGCAATTTAAGTGACAGATATGTTTTCGGGGTCCGTCATATACCTATCTTGTCGCTTTATATTTAACCCGAGTGAGAAAGACTATCAAAAATATAAACACTTTTAAACAACAAAAATCGTAAATTCAAGCTATCATCTTGACACCAACCGAATGTACTCTCAATGGAGTTTATATATTTCGTCTGCTGGTACAAATGCCCCATTGCCCATTTCTGCAGAAAGCATTGGCGATCGCGCTCCCCCAAAATGGATTTTCTGATGCGTAGCGTTTTCAACGAACCAAACAAGTCTGTAAATGCGCGGTGAAGCACAATCGCTGTTAAACGCCTCTTGTTCGAGGATCTGCAACCCAGAATGATAAATGAAGATGTTTTGTTGCAGGTGACAAGCTAATCGCGTCAGTAATAACTTTATTTCACAGTCACCAGTTTGCCCCGGTGAACACGCAGCGTAAACCATATCTGAGGAGTTGCGATTACATTCCCTACTTACAAACATACAATGCACCCAGAATATTTTAGATTGTGTGAACGAAGTAGGACTAAGCGTATGGTGTCTCAATGGAAAGATCCCTTCGAGCTCGTTCCGTCCCTATAGGTATGTTTGTGGGGATGGAGTGGGCATAAACTATGTTTCAGTGCTAATCTTCCAAGTTATATTCAGATCTAAACATTAACAATATGAAGACCTGTGTTCAATAATGGATTAAACTACCATGTGCACAACACAGAACTGTTCTGCAGGTAATAATTTTTCACTTCCAAAGGTTAAGCATTTGAAAACAGACGATTTCCCCCAGTATGCTCAGGGGCGGACTGGGTCAAGAAACGTTATCGCGGAATGAATCAAAGGGGCCCCAGACTCAGAGAAAATTTTGATTTTGCGAAATGAACGAACGCGGCTTCCTTGCATCTGAGCGATCAATGGTACTTCACATTGAGGATGTTTCGATAGCATTTTGTATCATCTCCATCGATCATTCGACAAAAATGGTTCTACCAGGGCTAGGGGAGGACCCATCGGAGAAAACTTTGATTTTTGAAATTGAAGGAACGGTGTATCCTTTCATCTGAGCGATCATTGGAAAACTAGACTGCCGGTATATCGAAATGTACTCTTTGTGGCCTGCCAATCAGATCCTTTTCGCCTTTTGGTCATTTTCACGAAATTTCAAGTACCAACGGGTGTTGGTCTGCATGCATTTTGTGGGCCCCAAATTTCCCCGGTGGACCATACGGCCAGTCCACCTCGGTGTATGCTAAGTTTAATACTTCGCTATTTTTAGTAGAACGCACCTGGGGGGATCACGTTGCATGGAAAGACTAAAATTCGAAATGTCTTCTTTTTCGAATCGTTTTAGAGCAAGAATCGTATCTTGGGCGTTTCTTTAAGTGAACTGGTGCATTTGTAAATTAATCAGAATGGGATAAAAACAACATGCCAGTAGGAAAACGGCGGAGCCATGGGGCAGATACTCGTTCGCTCATACCTTTTTCAGTCAAATTTTCATTATAATCTTATTAGTATTGTTATTATTCGGTTCTCTCAGTAGGTTTCTTGCAGCAGCCGACATATATTTCTTGAACATGTTTATTAAAATCGAAGACGTTTTCAGTATCTTTATTCAATACAACAGCTGTCACTTGTATAAAGAAATATCAAATAGGATGGTTTGTGTGATGTTTTGAATGAAATTCAGTTCATACATAAAAACTTCAACCTTAACACTTTAACCAGGAACAAAACACAAAACCCACCCACACTGACATTGTACATAAAGTCATCATTCAAATCTTTTCTTTACTTATCTTTCCTTCAAACTGAACGTGATAGTTGCAAAGCTCCATATATGTCGTTAAGCGTTAACCCTATACTACCATAAACAGAGACGACGCTTGCCAAAAATTTGGAATCACTATTTTTTGGCCTATAAACGTAGCGCACGGCGAGCTCATTCGAACGAGGGATCATAGTACATTGTTTTGGAGCAAATATTGGAACAAACTAATTAAATTTGAATGGCAATATTTTGTCGATAGCGTTGGTCGTTTAACCCTTTACCCAACGTAACGGCCAAAACCGGCCAGCCCTATTCTCAAAAATCGCCAATTAATTTTTATTATTTTTTCATTTTTTGTCTCAAAAACATAGGTTATGACCCCTCATTGGAACGAGCTCGTCGAGCTCGTTCCAATGAGAGGTCATAACCTATGTTTTTGAGACAAAAAATGAAAAAAATTAGTTATTCAATCATTTTTTTGGCAAGTGTCGTCTGCTTTTCATGTTAGGTAAAGGGTTAATAAAGTTACGTCAGATAAAGGATTAAAACTTAGGCCTGAACGTTTAATTCTGTACTAATATTGCAGTCCTGGAGCCAATACTATAAAACCTTTACAATTGTATTTTCTAGAATTGTATTTTTTACCTATTAATATAACTGACTAAAATGAATCATTATCATTTTAAAAGATATGACAATTTGCCAGTTGGCAAACTGCCACATCTTTGAAAAATGCTAATGGTTGGTTCATTTCAACCCATTTAAAGTCATACCTAGAAAATACAATTGTAGAAGTTCTATAGTATTGGCTCCCGGTATAGGTATGAATACCGAACATGACACTAAATAAATAAATAAAAAAATAAATAAACAGATCTTGTTGGAAATAAATTTAGGACTTACAAATACGCTTTCAAAAAAAAAAAACCCGTTTCAAATCTTGAGGCATCACATTATATTATTTCTAAACATTTTTTACCCAGCCGTTTCTGTACTAGCAGGTGCCCGACATGTGCCTAAAAGCCGATATAATTACGTTTAATTACTTTTTTTCTGTATTCTGTAGAGAATCTATCAAACAATCAAATAATCACAATCAAATAGCCCATCACGGAACGCGTCTAATAAACACGTGACGTCAGAAGTTAGCATGACGTAGCAATATTGTGAGTGTGTTGGTTTCGAAAGTTAACTTCAGTGAATCTTCTGTGTTCCTTTAATTAATTATGTAATCAATTATACAATATGTGGTAAAAGAAATTTCAAATTCGTCACGAGTTGATATGAAATTTTACGTCACTAAAATCGATTTTTTTTAGTGAACTCGGTACAGAAGGTTCATTTCAAATCGAAACTCATTTGAAACTGTTTATATTATACAGTTTTCAGACTTCTCAACTTGTACCGACAACTTGTGGTGACAACAGCTCATATGACATCGCGTAACCACAATGCAACGGGTAAATTTCCCCATTCAGATTTTAACCCTTTCAACACGGTATGCATAATATTTGCGTGAAAGAAATTCTGGCAGTGGCCGAGCCTACAAAACATTAGATTGGTAATAAGGACCAGTATTAATTTAATCTTATGGTTCTAAAGAGCTGTGAGAGTGAATTCTTACTGAACCTCCCATCGAACGCAGAATGGACTTTTCTTCCATTTCCCCTCAAGACAGTATTGTATGAGACTGTACCACACAATCCTTTTGTGTTGAAAGGATTAACGCTTTACCAAACACGAAGGAAGACGACACTTGCAAAATAAATTGTGGAATAACTAAATTGTTTCATGTTTTGCGTCAAAAACAGCTGATGATCCCTCCTTGGAACCAGCGCAACAAGCTTGTCCCAAGGAAGAGTCATAAGCTATGCTTTTGAGTCAACATTGAATGATGATTTTTGTGAATAGCTCTGGCCGGTTTTTGCCTTTACGTTAAGTAAAGGGTTAACATAGATTTTGCGACAGTCTGCAATCGATAAAAATACCCGTGTTGCAAAATACGTCAAGGGATTAACATCATTTGTACCCTAATCGGATATGGAGCTCCGTGTGTTGTTTCAATGTTTTCTTGATAAAGGGGTATCAACGAACTCAATGGCAATTATTATAGTGTCCTGTGATACTTCAAAATTCTATTCCACTTGTTCCAACGTTTCGACTCGATTCGTTTCTAGTCGCGGTGGGTATCAACATATTCTCAAAATCTTTAACAGTATCTCGGGGGCGCGGTGGCTCAGTAGGTAGAGGTGCAGGCGGCAAGCCGAGAGGTCCTTGGTTCGAATCCCACCTGCGGCAACCGCGTTGTGTCCTTGGGCAAGACACTTCACCCCCATTGTGGGGGCACGATTACGCCGTGTACTAAGGCGTACTGCACGTCGATGGTACGCTTGTCTTCAACCAATCTAACCCTGCCTGTGCTGCAGTGCGGATGTCAGGGACACCTGAGGCCCCGTAAGGCCTGGGCTGACGTGGGGTTATTTAGTCCCGCTGATGAAGTTGCGGGAAAATTAGACCAACGTGGAGGGTCGGAATCCAAGTGTCGCGAACTCGGCGCAGAGAGCTGAGTTAGACCGACGCCGTGATTCCTTCTCTGCCAAATTGGCCTGAAATAGGTTCGATTTCCGTTAGGTGTGATTCCTAATCACTTCAGGCTGTATAATGGAAAGAATGATTTAAAGTAACAACGATTCTTTTATTTACACATAAAAATAAATCCGTTTCAATACTTCAACAATCAACAATTCGATTCTTTTCACAGAAAAATGTGTCGCTACGGTTAAATAATTCTAAACAATCGTATTGTCATTCTATAGCCCTGTACTGGCACTATAGTCTACACACTGGAAATGTTACTACCGTGAGCTCGCCATAAGAGCTTCACAAATCTGAATAGTTATTGCTGTGAGCTCGCCATAAGAGCTTCACCCGCTAAGGCTCAAATGTCAACGTCTGCGCGTAACTGTACCTCTGGCTGTCGGAGGGTTCCGACCAGCAATGTTCGTCGTCTATAAAGACACCGTACTTCTGATTTGGGTCAGATATTGTCTACTCATACCTTATGTGCCTTTTGAAAGTCCTCCGTGAAAGTCCTATTGAAATATTCACCGTTCCTGGTTGAATTCACGATTCACAAATGCCCTTTTTGTGCTAGGGCGAAATTGTCACTCACACCGATCTCCAGTCGGTATTACGATGTTCCGACAGCAAAATAAACTACTCAGAACGCAATCAGGCTGACGCTTCAAAGGGTTAATACGCACAATACAATTAACCTACACTTCTGACTATTGCAGGACGATACCTGCTACTCGACAATCTAAACTTATACGTTCCACCTGGGGTGTTCCTTCTCACGAATTCGGCCTATCAACGTTAAACTAAATCAATCATGGATTGCCCTCTCTGGCGATTCCAGCCGTTTCAGGGTCCTGTGATCGAAGGTACCCTTATGCCAGGAAACAGAGTCCGCCTGTCCTGGACTTCACCAACGCGTGTGTGACCCCAAGTGTGTGTCTAATGCTCTGCCCTTCCAGGTATATATATACTTTTTACCCTAAACTGTCAGGTGGACCGACGCTCATCTGTTCACCTGTCAAAACGGTGGGAGATGACGTATATCGAGGCAGAATCAATACAAGTCATCTCACGCGTGACTTAACGATGATTCGTTCCTGACACGCATTGCTATAACTAATGATCAGGTGACGACACGACAGACATTTCTATCGTTTTAAAATCTCGTTTCTCAATTGGCCGTGACGAAAACCGATTACGTCTCGTAAGACTCCGACTACTGTATAAATTAAATGAGATCAGACCTTATCTAACATACCGTTTCTCCCCTGGGTCCCTGCGCTAAAGCTGGATATACACCACGTGTGTTTTTCCAGCTTTACAGAGAAGTGAAATGTAGGTTTTTCGCCTTGATGCGGAATATATTTTGAACTTACAGTATCTTTAAATATGAGGCCCCTTGCCCCTATATTTAGGCTGGCTTTGCCCTGACAGCGGAATTACGATGTTGGGGAGCTGGCAGCTGCTCGTCGTTGCTCGGTGGTTCTCTCCGGGTACTCCGGCTTCCTCCACCTGTAAAACTGTCACGGTCATGATTAACCATTGTGCATAAATATGTGACCTTAAACGTCAATAAATAAATAAATAAATAAATAAATATTAAAAGTATCTCCCCTTGAACTATTTTTCTGTCATCAGGTCTCCTGAAGAAGAGTTCAAAGGGGTTCCGTTTCCGATCGTGTTCCAATGACGGATGTTTAGTTGTTGTGTTGTTTAGGAAAACATGAAACATTTAGTAGTTCAAGAATTCTGTTGCGCAACTGTCGTCCTCAAGTCGTGTTGCATGAAGGGTAAACTTACATTTTATCTTGATCCGTAATAAAACCCGGGACGTTCGTGGCGTGAGAAAAGCGTATAAATAATGTAAATGTAGGAAAACAAATGATGCTATTAATCAGATAAAGAAAGGAGTAGAAATCAATGTGTTAAGTCAATTCTTTTATAGGAGACTTAACAATAATGCTAACTTGGATTCTATTATGGAACATCTTTCATCATTACACGCGGTCTCTTGGGATTCTGGATATTCCGGTCTGACACCGAGAAGTCAAACTAAGATAATTTGTTTTCAAATATTCAGTAGATCAGCTTGTTATTTATTGGAAAACTTGGCTTCTGGACGTTTACCGTAAAACATTTATCGTTTCTGTAATGAAAGATTATCTCATTGCTCATCTCGGCATGTTGTCCGAATGTGAGTATAATTATAGAATCTAGACAGACTCTCAGTCTTGAAGAAGATACATATGAATAAATACGAGGACAAAGGATGTTTCAGCTCCGGACGTTCCGACTGGGAAATCTCTGAAACTGGTCCAACCTGAGACTGTAAGGCCGAAAGATATTTTGGGCGTGAAACCCCAATGGCCCTCCTGCATGATCAGTACAGTGTGTTTAATATGGCCATGGCTTTGAAATGACCGTCTCGCTGTTCTGACACAATGCAGCATATTTTTGCACTGCGAAGTGGAATGTTATCAACTTTGACATCGTAGCTCAGCATTTACTTGCTAACGTTTCTTCCTGGCAAAGCGGTAGACAACAAAGAAAGACAACGACTGTTGTCTTATGTTGAAAAAGAAGCACGAGTGCATTTTTCTTACGTGAACATGACTGCATTCTGTTTTCAAGTTCTAGTGCTTCACGAAGAAAATATTTTTTTATCGTTTCGTAATAATGAAGGCCATTGGTTG
This sequence comes from Pictodentalium vernedei, assembly GCA_031216915.1. NCBI lineage: Eukaryota > Metazoa > Mollusca > Scaphopoda > Dentaliida > Dentaliidae > Pictodentalium > Pictodentalium vernedei. Next base: position 124,876,295 of record CM062293.1, on the reverse strand, counting down.
CTGAAATACATAATACCTGGGGTATAACAGTTTTAACTGCTTTTCTGTTCTCTTCCACAAGGGTGGACGGAACACAATAACCACCAGACAACCGCAAATAACGAATATGACATGGAAGATACTATTAGCTTCATATGGGTAATGTGGTGAATGCAAATTATTTACCCATCAGACTACTGTACCTACCTCCGCCACGTTTCGTTTCGCAAGCTTGAACATGAGGCACCAGGGGCTTGTCAATTCTCGGTTTAAAGAATACCAGAGGCTAGTGTGTCCAGTAAGCGTTTTGCGACATCTGACCGCAAAACTAATATCACTGAGTTCGGTACGATTTCGTGCTTGCTGCATATAAAGGACATTTTCAACTGCAGTGGTTTCAACGCCTTATCGTTTGCAGAGATACGACTGCGAAGGTAGATACCCGAAATGAATCCTCAGGTTTATTTGCCTTATTCGAACGAAGTGGGCAGGGGCGTAGGAACGAAAAAATATTGGGGGGGGGGGGGGGTATAGGGTCGCGTGGCGTTTGTTGGGCAGATGCCGAAGGCATCTGCCGCGAGTGCCGTAGGCACGAGCTTGATGAGGGGGGTTTGGGGGGGTTCTCCCCCCAAGAAAATTTTCCAATTGAGGTATCAAATGGTGCATTCTGGTGGCCACTGGGGTGTAATTTTCCCTATTTTTTTATTTGAAAAAGTGGAATTTCTTAACAGGGTGTTGTAATTTTGGCAAAATGTTGAACCGTGTGACCCGATAATATACCCCAAGTCCTTACGTATGTATGAAAAGATAAATCGATATGTATTAATTGCATTATTTCCGTGCATTTCACCCGTCTGTTTTTGACACTACTTCACGGTTAGGTAAAGAGTTAGGCACGCTTCAAAAAAAATTCTGACATGTTATTTTGTAGAGTTCTCGCCGATTCCCGTTACCTTACGGAAAACACAACCAATCCGGTTTGTTTACTCGCAAAAATGTCCAAACGTCACACCTTGTAAAGGTTTATTATTAATTTAGATTAAGCGAAAAACACGGCAACTTGTGGTGTTAGTGTGTTAGTTTTATAGTCAATGAACTGCTCATTGGGCTTAATCCATAATAGTTGGCATCGCGATCGACTATTTTATAAACGGAATGATTTTCCTTTTTCGTACAGTGCCCGCATTGAATTCGAGTCTGGTCTGCATTTGTCAATGAGCAATAGGCTATACGTCTATAAGTTTTGGGAAATTTTTTTTTTTGGGGGGGGGGGGGGGGTAAATACCCCCCTTACCCCCCCGGTTCCTACGCCACTGGAAGTGGGTGTTTCTGTATGGTGGGACTGCACGCCGCGTTTGTCTTGATTTAAGAACACTGTTCACGTAGTGTACTTTTCTGTACTTTCTGTGTCCAACTTTATCAAACTTTATTGTCCTATATGCGTCTGATGTTTTCTTCACTTAGCACGATGCCGGAATCCAATATGATTTACAAAAAGTGGTTGAGATGTATTTGTATCAGTGGCGGATTAAAACTGGGTCATTTGTGTCACATGACACGGTTAGAAAAAGCATATACTATCCTGTAATATGAAAATTCAACGCCTCGGAATAAGTCAGCATTTCCAGACACGACCAACACGGCATGCTGTCCACAATAATTTTTTTTTATATCCTTTTCACAATTCAATTGTTCAACAATCCTTTCATTGTTCCTGTTAGAAACTCTCGGCGTCGATTATTGATCATTTCCGCCTGGGATGTGACATACGCTGTTATTCCTTTTCTAAACTGCTGTGGCGGATGAGGTGTGAGTGCCACCTTACAATCGACCGACCTGAGTGGTACGAATTCCTTAGTATCTTAGTATATTGGTCACTTTATGTGCTGGAGGTCGTGGGTTCGCACCTCAGCTTCGAACTCTTCTCTCAATATGCTACGTTTTTTTTTTTTTTTTTTTTTTTTTTGGGGGGGGGGGGGGGACTCGTCCAACACTTAGTGGTTGGCAGCACTGCTAATGTTTTATCTGCATCGAGGGAAGAATCTTGGTTGAGATTCACAAGTTGTGAATCCCAGAAGAACGGAAGAGTAAATTAGCCGCCGATGTATGAAGGCTATTTACCAACAAGTCTGGTTTTTCGGATATCTTACTCTCGTGCTAAATCGGTCGTTTTGTATGCTACAGGTCCTTCGAACCTCGACTCCTTACCCCCCCCCCCCCCCCCCCCTCTCTCTCTCTCTCTCTCTCTCTCGATCGATCGATCGATCGATCGATCGATCGATCGATATGTTACAATGCAGACTGCCCTCCACTATTTCACATATCATACAGTATTCTTTGTTTTATATCACAGTGGATGTGACCTGTCATTGGAAGTGACCTATCATTGGAATCGGCTCATTGAGGCGGTTTTTTGGATGGCGGAAACTGGAGTACGCGGAGAGAATCACCGATCAGCGGCGAGCAACTGTCAGAGTCTCCAAGGTACTAACTCTCTACGAGTTAGAAGCAGTTGGAGGCAAGTGCACCATCGACGTGTACTGTGCCCTTTAGTACACGGCGTGATCGTGCTCCCACGTTGGCAATCGCAATTAAGTGTCCTGTCCAAGGACGCAATGCTGTCACTGCTGGTCAGGAGCGAACCCTCGACCTTTGGGGTTGAAGCTCAGTGCTCTAACTACTGAGTCACCGTGCTCCCCTTCCAGTCAAGGAAGGTGAATACACGGAACGTCACAAGCATGTGAATAGGTTAATCGATATGGCACGAGTGACAGCCTGAAAGGATAAAACGAGAGGCCGCAGGAACGATTAGTCCATTTACACACGTGTGTCGTTCTGTGCTTATTACACGCCTTCACGTCTATAAAAGCACTTTCTAGAAGGGCACTCAGCAATTCATTTGACAATAGTTTCTATCAACAAAAAGAACACATTTTATCGGCAACCAAATTTGCGAGGGGAACCCATGTTACTATTTTTAGCTGCGACTAGCAGCTCAACAAGTGGCAATGTCGGTCTGTCTGTCGGGCTGTCTGTTGGTCGGTCTGTCTGTGACCAACGAGTTTGTCTGTGACCAACGAGTTTCAAAACTCAATAACTTTTGAAATACTTGATGGAATGACTTTATATATAGCATGTAAGTGTATCTTATTGATGTCTAGCCACATATTTTTCTTGGAGTTATGGCCCTTGATGAACTTAGAATTTTGTGAGATTGCACCACCCGTCGCAGCTACGGCGTCGATGTCGCGATTTTTTAGCTATCGATAGCGATTCAAATTGTAATTGCAGTGCACGATTTGTAGAAAATTCTACTGAAATTCCGCTTCTGTTTAAAAATAGTCCGTCAACGATTTCCTTTCCGGACATGTGTGCGGAACAGATTTTCGTTTTCCGCATTGTTTAGTGTTGCTGTAGGTAGGGTTTTCATAGACCAGGCGTGTAATAAATACTTAAACATGCCTTTATATAACTTTTTACCTATGATGCAACGAGGATTCTAACCAACCAATCTTGTTTGACAGAGCTCACCGAGTTCTTCCAAAGAAGAATGAATTGGTTAACCCTTTACCCAACGCAGACGATATCAAAATGTATTATTTTAAATACCATTTTTTCAAATTTTTCAAAAAATTTCAACAAAACCATATCATGTGACCCCTCGTTGGAACGAGCTCGACGAGCTCGTTCCAACGAGGGGTCACATGATATGGTTTTGTTGAAAGTTTTTGAAAAATAATATTTTTTCAACTGCTGAATTTGCATAATACGCGGGCGGATGCGGGCGATTCGTTAGGTAAAGGGTTAAGTTAAGTTCCTAGTTGCATAATGGGGAAATTTTTCAATGTGAAATTTGGATATTTCGACATCACGGTGCAAGGGATTAAAGAACACATTGGTAAGCAATGATCCTACAGCTTTTACTGATTTATTGAGTATATTCACCACAATAAAATATTGAGTGTGCACTGATGTGACATGTCATTTATGCTACCTTGGAAAATGACATTTGAATAACTGTAAAATGAAATTAAGAAAGTTACACCCTGTGCACTCACACCTGGGATGAATGTGGTGCTTAGTCTATGAGATAAATTGTATTTGAACCTGTTCTCCTTGGTCGACATAATATTAACATTTTGATTAATATCTCAGGGGAATGTCCGTCTGTTGTCTCATGTAGTGTTGTTTCTACATTTGCTTAGTGTCTTTGGCCACAGGGGATAGTTATTGGGTACAAAAAATGCAAAACAATAAAGGGTTGATTCTACTTTTTCATAAAAATAAAACTGTCAATACATGATGTTTAATATAACGTGTATCGGTTAATCGTCAATTGCCAGGCAGTATTCTTGTTTGTACGGTAGGGAGAATATTTCCATTCAGTTGACCAAATACAGTATACACAGTGGAATTTTACATTGGAAGGCTCGACTGTTGATCATCTTCTCCAGAACACTTAATGTTTCATCAAGTGGTCCTATAATTAGTGTTTGGAATGTAATATTGCAATATTTTGCCCAACCATGGAAAGTGACCAGTCCACGGCGCCTGTACTGAACAGATGGAGGTAATTTCTAGACTATTTTAATACTATTTTAACCCTTTGTCTAACATGAAAAGCAGACGACACTTGCAAACAAAATTCTTGAATAACTGATTGTTTTCATTTTTTGTCTCAAAAACATAGGTTATGACCCCTCATTGGAACGAGCTCAACGAGCTCAACGAGCTCGTTCCAAAGAGGGATCATAACCTATGTTTTTGAGACAAAAAATGAAAATATAATGAAAATTAATTGGCGATTTTTGTGAATTGCTCTGGCCGGTTTTGACCGTTACGTTGGGTAAAAGGTTAAATGAATGTTCGTGACTAGAAGGAAATGAAAGTTTTCACGAGGGTTTTCAGCCGGACGTGAAAATTTAATCCTTGCAGACATGGATGAGATCAGTCGGATATATTACCTACTGTATATTTCTGGAGAGATGAATACCTTGAAATATATCAAGTAAGCTAATCTTTGACGACTATTTTTGTTAAGTGTGTGTATATATGCAGTAGATAATCATTTATCGTTAGAACTTGTTCTCCGTGGTTGACGAAATCGTAACATTTTGATTCATGTCTCAAGGGAATTTGAATTCGGTTTTTCAGTTGTGATTGAAATACCGAAAAGCAAAAAAAAAAAAAAAAAAAAAAACTCAGTGATATCGATCTGAGATTATTGCGCAATGTACATCACTTCTGGGGCGACATTTCTTACATCAATAGCGACAAAAGATATCGAAAAACATTTGTTAGACATTTCCCGCTATCTTATGAGATAGCATATAATAAAATGGATTATTTGCTGTATTGAGGCCTCTTGTTATTGAAAAAAAAGGAAATGAGAATGTTGAACAAAGTTGTAACGAAGTGATTTTGGAGTAATGTATTAAACTTACACAGTGACATATTGACGTACATCATCCGTTGGTTGCTGAGCTTTGTAGACATTACTTGATTCCAACGATGAGAGACTCATTGAAGTTCGATATTATAAATTGCAAGTTATCTTCCAAAGCGAATATACAAGTGGTTTGGACAATACATGATTGGCTCGAAGGCATCAATATGTTTTTCGTAGACATCATTATTAATACACAGCATTGGGACTTTCTTAACTGAATACCCGTTAATTGAATATAATTAAACCTTTTTTCTGTACATGCATTTTCAGGCAAAATGATTGGTTGCCTACATGGGGGCACGATGACGCCGTGTACTAAGGCGTACTGCACGTCGATGGTGCACATGTCTTCAACAGCTCTAACCCTGCTAGAGCCGAGCTTGAACAGTGTTAGATTGTTGAGAAGCTGACAGTTGCTCGTCGATGCGCGGTGGTTCTCTCTGGGTACTCCGGTCTCCTCCACCTGTAAAACTGTCACGATCACGATTAGACATTGTGCATAAGTATGTGACGTTAAAAACCAATAAATAAATAAGTTGTAGGCAAAATAATTGGCTAAAGTATTTATTTTTTTTCTTTTCATAACACAATGAACCAAAAAGAAACGCATTTAGGCCCGCGCTAAAGCACGCTCAATGTCTCTCTTAAACATTACGTTGCACAGTGTGAATGGAAACCCCTGCACGCTCATGTTGTTTCAACATGAAAAGTAATTAATACTTATCTCACATAATAAAATGACTTTCAAAGTAAAATTTAATAAACAATGAAATCCTTATCATGCTTTTTATTCCGTGTTCAATTTGTTTATATGCAACAGATGATCGTCTGCGTTCATCGTTTCTCTCAAATCAAACGTAAACAATGGCCGGTCATAATAATCCGCAAACGAAACTTACGCCAACAAAATTTTCCAATTTCCAAATAGCCTGAATGAATTCTTTCTGAGACAAAGTTCACTTAACTTCGTGTCATCTGGGTTTATATCGAACTCCACACTAACAAACTCTGTTTTCAATTTCTCAGGAAATGGTCCAAATCAGAATTAAATTTAATTCAGTGTTGCTTTGAATGACCGTTAATTGGAAAAGGATATTGAAGTTTTGTGTGGGCGTGGTTTATGACGTTCCTTTTAACTTACGAAATTCATTGGTTAATAAAACTTTTAATGATACAAAAACATGTTTCTGTGAAATGTATCGTTATTTCAAACAGAATTTTAGAAAACTGTGTCTTTTTTATTTAGTTATCACTAGGAAGCATGATGCGACTTGGTTTTTATTTCAACTCCGCAAAGTAGAGAGTGTTTAAATTTATTGCCACTCAAGTTTAATTATAAGGAATGATCGTCTGTTTCTGTCTATTTCTTGAGTTATGAGTCCTAAAAAACAAAGGCCAAACATAGTGTAAATGGGCTACGCAATTTTATCATTTTACATTTTATTTTAACACATTTGATCGGCTAACCAAATTTGCACACAGAGAACACATTGGAACTCAGGGGACGATGTTTAGCTATCGCTAGCATATCAAATTGCAATTGCGGTGCATGATTTGTATAAAATTCCGGTGAAATTTCGGATTTTTTATAAAAAATAGTCCACCAAAGATTTCCATTCCGCACATATGTGTGGAACAGATTTTCATTTTACGCAAGGTTGAATGTTGCTGTTGATGGGGATTTCATAGAACAGGCGTGTAATAAAATCTATTATATCTTGTTTGACAGGATCCGTGTGAGCTTTGTCAAACAAAATAAATAATGTTCACTGGCAAAGTAACTATTCAGTTGACAGGTTTCCTCTGTATATCATTGTCTCAAACACGAGGGACTAAAACCTAGCTGGGATATATCTAAAGCGGCTTTCAAGCGGATAACACGTATGGCTACCCATATTCTGTCTCAAAAAATAGAAGTTCAATTTTGTATTTACAAAATTTGATTATAGCAATAAATACTATACTCCAGCATTTTTGCTACTGCAAGGTAATATATCCTAAGATAAACCTGTGGTCAAGTATAGAGTAATCATTTGTGAAGATATGTTTTTTCTGTCTTTGATATTGACGTTTATGAGAACGTATATAATAAATAGAGGATCTGCAGCGCTCACGCAGCTTAGAGTGAAATATTCGAAACAAGTTCCGTAAAGTACGTCTCTGGCTGGGCCCAGATCGAATTTACTTGACGGATTTATTTATTTTTGTCTCCTCACACAACCGTAAGTTGTATTGTATTTCCAAAATATAAATGTACAAATGAAGCAAAACAAAAGCGCATACAGCTATTAAGGAAGTTGATTCACCATCAGTATATAGAGGATATTCACGAAAATTTGATGAATACCGAAAATATCTCGTTCGTGGCTACAAGAAATATGAGGATCTTCACGAGCGACGCAGTCGCTCGTGAAGATCCTCATATTTCTTGTAGCCACGAACGAGATATTTTCGGTATTCATCAAATTTTCGTGAATTTTCTTTTTATTTAATGCTCTACGACTACAAACTCTCCAATTTGTTGCCTTTATTTGCCATTAAGGCGCAAAATTTATGTGCCGAACCGGCGTCCATACAAAAATTACAACAACCAAACTCCAACCATTGGAATGTGTGAATATCCGCACAAAAAGTAGTCCCGTCTTATTTCTCCCCTAACTTTACGATTTACCAAGGCTGGCGAATTGAAATAATCGCAATGTGTTTCGAAGAAATAGAACAATAACAAAAAACACCACTTTCTTATTTTCAATAACAAGACACGTCATTTTATTTTTTTTGAACTCAATGCACTGAAGACGTGTGAAGTTGAACTGAAGAAATTTGAAAGTGATTTCGGCTTTTCGCTGGAAGGTGAATGAGAAAGTCAAACTTTGAAACCGCTGATTTAATGAATTGATTTAGTCACTGTCACTATCAATTATTCGAATTCGTTTGTATTTGGGACTCTGGAATTCATTACTGATGTGCTGACTCGTTTAAAGTACATGTGATTCGTCATCCGAACCTACGATGAAATATCGATTTCTAAATATCATTTTGATATTTCGTTTTGCCGACCGACAGGGGAATATGACTTAATTTTTCAGCGTGAATTGATGCCTGAGCATTAAATAAAAAAGCATATACTTTGCTGTCTCCTGAACTTTTCTTACACGCCTGTTCTATGTAATCCCAATCTACGGCAACACTAACTAAACCGTGCTGAAAATGAAAATCTGTTCCGCACATATGTGCGTAACGGAAATCGTTGACGGACTACTTTTGAATAGAAGCGAAATTTCCCTGGAATTTTCTACAGATCGTGCAACGCAATTACAATTTGAATCACTTGCGATAGCTGTAAATCGTCCCCTGAGTTCTAATGTGTTCTATGTGCCAGTAGGTACATAGAACACATTGGAAGTCAGGGGACGAAATAGAAAAACGGGTTCCCCTCGCAAATTTGGTTGGCAATAAAATGTGTTTTTGTTGATGGTTGTCAACTGAATTGCTGAGTGTCCTTTTAATAATCTTTTTTTATAGACGTGAAGGCGTGTAATAAACACAGAACGACACGCGAGTATGTGAATGGGTTAATCGATATTGCACTTGTGCCATCGTGGAAGGATAAAACCCTAGGCCTGTGGCCTCTCGTTCTATCCTTCCGCGCTGGCACTGGTGCCATATCGATTAACCCATTCACACGCGTGTCGTTCTGTGTATATACAAAGCTGTCTCTGTTAGCATTTTAATGACGGCCCTTTTTGTAAACAAATCTTTTTAATTTTGATCCTCACACCACTGCTTACTAGTGAAACAGGCCATCGAACCAACGCCTGGGATGGAAGTCCTGTAAAGTGGGCAGGGTTCGTCTACACCTGACTTCAAACCTATGTTGCTGTCATGATTTAGCCAAAGCTGCTGAAAGTGATCTTAAGCACCAATAAATATATACACAACTGCATGAATGGCAGAAGTTACATAGTGTACTCGTTTGTTACTTTCTGTATTCTTTATCACATCTGTTCATGACTTCATGGTACAGTGGTTGGATTGCGAGTGAGGGGTTTTCCGAACTACAATTTCCACAGCTTCCGGGCTTAACACGGGTGGGTGGGCCTTGGGCCCATAGACGCTTACTCTAGAACAATGGTCCATGGGCTGGCGGTTAGTCCTTACGTCTTGTGGTTTAGGATTGGCGAATGATGGTGATGATGCGAATCGCTCACACAAAACTGTTTATTATCCAGGATAATAAGAATCTAAATGGGGCTTCTCACCAGGTAGGCCAAAGTTGCAAATATCATAAGCCTTCTTAACAGGAATATTATTTCTGTCTAGAAACGTAATGGTTAGAAGTCGGCCTGTTCAGCTCTTCCATTTCGTTCAGTATATTCAACCTGTGATTTTTATTGTTATCTTTATTGTATGTTTATACAAATAATTCCTCCCCTTATTATCACTCTTAATCTGAAGACCGGTTGAAGATTGTGTTTATTTCTTGATCCAAAGCCCGATAAACACGTCTAAATGGGTCGCGAAACACACAGAGCATTCTGAGAGAGCAGCAGTTACGTTGTTAATAGCAATGCTATGTTTGTCAGACCAACCGCTTCGCAAAATAGTCCCCAATGACGGGGTTGTTTTTAAGCTTTCGAAAATACAGTTTTATTGAAACAATGTTTCAAAACCCGTTATTTATTTATTTATTAAGGTTTAATGACACATTAACAGTCAAGGTCAAATCGTGTCGATGACAGTTTTACGGGTAAAGGAAACCGGAGTACCCGGAGAGAACCACCGAGCAACGGCGAGCAGCTGTCGGCTCCCCAACATCGTAACTCCGCACTGCAGCACATGCGGGGTCAGATTGGTTGAATACATGCGCACCATCGACGTGCAGTACGCCTTAGTACACGGCGTCATCGTGCCCCCATGTGTACAATCGGGGTTAAGTGCCTTGCCCAAGGACACAACGCGGGAGTCCAAATCGATCGCTCAGACGGTCACCCATCCGAGGACTAACCGAGCGCGACGTTGCATAACTTCGGTGATCTGACGAGAACCGGTTACCTCAAAACCCATTAAGCGATGTCATTTGTATGAAAGAAAACAGGCGACAACAGATCTGGAATTCTGGATTCAAGTCTCATGCAGAAATACAACTGTGTAAAACTGGCGCTTCTTCTGGGATGTAATTGTGATTGAGCTTGGCCGCTTCTAAAATGTGGTTTATTAACCCTTTACCTAACATGAAAAGCAGACGACACTTGCAAATAAAAAAAAAGTCTTGAATAACTAATTGTTTTCATTTTTTGTCTCAAAAACATAGGTTATGACCCTCGTTGGAACGAGCTCGTTCCAACGAGGGGTCATAACCTATGTCGTTGAGACAAAAAAAAAATGAAAAAAATAATGAAAATTAATTGGCGATTTTTGAGAATAGCGCTGGCCGGTTTTGGCAGTTACGTTGGGTAAAGGTTAATCAAAAAAGGGTCGGATCATGTGATAAATAGACAATATCTCTACTTTTGGATTGGGAACCGAGTAATTTACAGAAGGAATATTCACATTTTGGGACGCGTGTCCAACCATACAAAGGTTGTAGGATAAAATAGTGGGGCGTCATTTGTTTATGAAGGTGGGCTCCACACACCAAAAGTAGAAGTTTGTATTGCGGCATTTTGCACTTGTGCGCAGACAAAATCACTTGTTTGCTAAGAGCAACCAATTACTGCAAAAGAACCCCATAAAATGAAAAAAAAATGTGATCAAGGCTGCACGTCGAACTACATTGTGAAAATGTACGTTTTTCTCACTTCGAATACATTATCTTAATGCATTTTAGTTGCATTGTTGGTTGTAATGGACTTAATTTCTTTCCTAAGTGATCTACGCTTTAATGTTACTGTGAACACTTAAGGCATTATAAATAGATTTGAGACCATCTGCAACTGTACTCTTGAACTCGAACAATATGCGAGGAGTGGAGTACCACTGAAAGACACGAGAGCGGACTGGCTCAGTGGTTACGGCATTGGACTTCGTTCCAACTGAAAGGTCTACGGTTCGATCCTCGCCAAGGGTGATTGCGTTGTGTCCTTGGGCAAGGCACTTAATCCCAATGCCCATCTGGGGGCGCGGTGGCACTGTATTAAGGCGTAGTTCACGCCGATGGTACACCTGTCTTCTTCCAAGGTTAAACCTGCTTGTGCATAGCTAGTGCGTTAGAGGCTTGACAGTTGCTCGCCACCGCTTTGTGGTTCTCTCCTGATATTTTGGCTTCCTTCGGCTGTAAAATGGTCCGTCACGAGGTAACACTGGCTGTCGAATGTGTCGTTATTTCCCAATATAAAAAAAACGAAAAACGAAAAAGTTACAAGAAAAGTTTCAACAAGTTGACAGTCGGGTTAAACCCAAAGGTCAACTGGATGAAACCTATCTTGTGATTTGTACTGGCTGAAATTGTGCTTGTGCTTTTTAGAACTGAAATATTGCTTGTGGTGCTTGGGCTTTCTCAACGTAATTGGGTTACTATGCGGGTAGATTCCCCTACCCCATTGCTGTTTTGGCTCCAATCTACTCCTCGCTTGCTGTATTGAACTTCCTTATGGGAGCCCCAGTAAATGAGGACTGTACTTTCTCACTGCGGCAAACAAGTTCTGTTTTTTATGGTATATTAGGACTCTATGACCAACGTCTGGGGGTGGGGGTCTTCTAAAGTGGAAACATAAGAATGAAAGACCGGCTTGAATTACTGTATTCTCACGTAGGAATAAACTGTTTAATCCTCTCCACTGCAATGTCCAAATTATTAAATTTAATGCTGTAAATTTTACCCGTGATGCAACTGGACATTTAACCAATTCAACCGTGTTTGACAGCACTCATAAGCATGCACACTGTGGGGTCTCTGTGTACTTTAGACAGGGTGAGCTCATTACATCGGAATAAACACTGTAAATGTAAGGTCTCTGTGTACTTTAGACAGGGTGAGCTCATTATATCGGAATAAACACTGTAAGGTCTTTGTGTACTTCAGGTAAAACTACGAATGATTTCACAACCCAACACTCCTCTTTAGCGAAGGGGCGGGGGTCGTGGCACTTCTAAAGTCCCACTCAGTGGGTGTTTTGTAACAATCTAAGAACCATGAATTCTATTCCAAAAAATAGGGGATATTTGATAAAAGTGAGATATATGAAGAAATATATTTATATTTTCATCAAAAAGACAGTTGAGGCATTGCACTCTGACAAGCACACATTCCACACACTGAGCCGTAGAAGACATGGACGGTCAGTCAGAGCATTTACCACATTCAGTCGAAGACCTCAATACCTTGTAAATCCTCCTCGGTTCGCGAGACAAGCGCGGATCCGACGTGGCATACTCCTCACCAAACGTCCAATATCTTCTTGACTGATATTATTCCATTGTTCCTGCAGTACAGCGGAGAATTCCTGGACATTGGTAGGGGGATGTTGGCGTTGTCGTACGCGCCTGCCAAGCATATCCCAGACGTGCTGTATTGGTGAAATGTCTGGACTTAGTGCTGGCCAAGGCAGTGTAGTGATGTTCTGCTCCTTGAGGAACTCTGTAGCGACACGGACTCTGAATGCTCTTGCATTGTCTTCTTGGAAAATGAATCGAGGGCCGTGACGTCCCGCAAATAGCACCACATGAGCTGCAAGCATGTTGTCACGGTAGTACTGCTCTGTGACGCGCCCTTGGATGACATGTAATGCTGTTCTGCTTGTCATGGTTATGCCTCTCCACACTATAACCGATCCACCACCAAAAAGATCGTGCTGTCTAATGGTTACGTCATGGTATCGTTCGTTCCGCCGCCGCCACACCCTGTTTCGCCTGTCGTGGAAGTCGAGAGTGAACCTCGATTCATCGGAAAACATGACGTTGCTCCACCGACGATTGTCCCAGCGCTGTCGTGCTCCATAACAATTACGCCTGTCTTGCTGAGATGTGACGTTCAGTCAAGCGTGGAATTATTCGAGTTCGTTCGTCGAACGTACAAATTCCAGATGTGGGCGATTTCGGATAGTCTGACCACTGACTCGCACATCTGTCGCTCGGTACAGCTGCTGTCCAATTTCTGAGGCACTTCGATGGCGGTTTTGTAATACTGTGGTTTGGATGAAACGATCCTGGATAACAGTTGTCGCCCTTGGACGACCTGACCGACGTCTGTCATGAACATTGCCTGTCTGACGGTAGCGTGACCACAACTTGCTAATCACCGATTTTGTAATGTTGAGAATTTGAGCGACTGCAGTCCGTCTGTTGCCAGCTTCCAACATGCAAACGGCACGTAAACGTTCGTCACGTGTCAGTCTTGGCATACCTCAAAAGTTACGTTTCGACCAGAAACTATTGATGAACGGGTTTATACCAAGAAAAGAACGATGAGACCTCCGAAAAAGCCCGTCCAGTACAAATTAAAATTTCAAAACGTACCCCAGAGACATTAACGCGGCGCTCGTGCGAAAAACGTGTACGAAGTTTACGTGAACCGGTGGCATTCATGATCCACACTAAACTTGGTAACATATTGATGTGTCCAGTCAAGCGTATCCAATACCATTTTCCGAAAATATCAACATCAGTTTGGATATCCCCTACTTTTTTGAATAGTATAGGTATTCACTAAAATGTTGATCTGTGATAAAATGGATAAAGATCGTCCCCTGAGTTCCAATCTGTTCTATGTGCCAGTAGGCACATTGAACACATTGGAACTCAGGGTGTCGAGATGTCTCCATCGCGAAGTGTTAAAGTAATCCACGTCATTCAATAGTCCAATCTGTACTGAAGACTCGGTGTGTTCAAATGATTTTATTCTTTTCTTCGATGATTTAATTGTTCAATTAGTGTTTAATTATAGTACACTATTATAAGCTCCGTGTGTTCGATTCATTCATTTACCTGAACCGTTTGTATTAATTGCCTTGTGTGTGATATTTAATTTGCTAAGTCTTTATCTTAAATTTGTCCGTTCCTTCTATACAGTCCCAATCAATCCAATGAATTTGCCGTGGTAATGATCACAGACGGAAACCAATAATGCAGCTGTTCGGTATTTTATTTACATAACGTACGCAACATGCAATTTCCGCCGCGTAGAACGTTTTCTCCTTTGAAACCAGGTTCAGATTTTGATAGTCATGTTTACCTTCTTTTCGTTTAGTAGAAGGAACTGAATACATTAATTCTCCACTGTATTTCATGAAAATAACGTGTACAAGCATGGTAGACATTGGATCCAAATCTAGCAATCTCAGAATGGCACTGCAATTTTATTTCCAGCTAAGAAATATTAACCCTTTGATCTCTAGTAGTACCTTCCATGTCATTTCAACGGCAGCAATTAGAAGAGACCACATTCATTATTTGGGGTAGACCCATCAATATTTTCAACGTGCAGCCACGGGGCTGCACTTTGAAAATATTGATTGGTCTACCCCACACATTTACTGAACAACCATCCTATATAATGACGTTATGACGTATCATGTTCCTGGCCGGAAAAACGACCGATAGGGTTCAAAGGGTTAAAAGTCAAAGACGTAGTCAATTCTTAGCAGTCTAACGTAACAAATGGAAAAATCACGGAGTTTGGAATTGTTTATCAACTTGAGGATGAAATTATCTACCTTTTGGTGATTCGAGAATGGACACTCCTCGCCTTTTATATTTTATATACGGCCCCTGTGATAGCCGCTAGATTGAATACCACTCGAGGCGACTTGCAAACCAAATCTTGCGGCTCATCTTATAGCTATGTTCCATTAAGACTAAAATCTTCGCCCTCTGATTGGACGAGAGGTCGCTGTGTTTTTTCTATGTTTACGTCTCCAGTAGCATATGTTATCGTCTGACGTCTCCACGTGAAACTTCTGAAATAACGTTGCCTGTTTCGTAATTATTTCAGCCACGGAAAGACGTGTAAAGCGCTTCATGTTTCTTGATTTTAAACACGTGCAGCAGACGATTGTCCGAAAGAAGTATTGTTTCAATTACAAAACATTTGCGATTTGAAGTAGGCAGGAGTGACTTCGACCTTTATGTTTTATTGATTATTTGTCCAGTGATGTAAGAGGGCACACCAGGGGTTTATTTACTAAACTGGTTAATGGTATCGCACCCTGTTCTTTTCACGATGTGGGCTTGAGGTTGTGGGTAGTGTCTTATCGGAACAAATACGGTAACATGGTCCGAACCGCAAACCTCAGACCATGTTTCCGTCAATTCATCACAATAACTTATAATGTTGCCATCAGAACATAATCAGAGATGTTGAAAGTGACCTTGACCCTCTGCACACTGATGTCAAAATACCGGAATTTCAAGCATCAAATCTTTTTCAAAATGCAGCTAGGAATTCAACAATTCAGTTTTGTTTGACATAACTCAATGAGTTGTGTCAAACGAGATTGAATTCGCTGCAGTCTTTTCGATCATCAAGTTTATCCTAGGATCGGGACAGTTCAAGGCAGCTGTATAGTAGTTTTCAGCTAAACGACCTGCATTTTTAGTAAAATGAAACCATAAGGCCAGTTAATCAGGTTATTGACATACAGCTGGAAATCGTAAGGTATATAGAATATACCCATAGTAGCTTGGTGTACCAAATCTTTACTTCCAGTGGTGAAGTGGTGTTAACCGCGAGCCTTTGGCGCGCGGATAACACCACTTCACCAGGTGAACATTTTGTACACCAAGCTACTTTGGGTATATTTTATTTATACCATGATCGTCAGATTAATCAATGTTAAATAAAGCAATATTCAAACGTGCGAATCTGCTTTTGTTTACATGCGCACCGGTGGGCGGTACTTCCGCTGGCAATTTTATCGCCGAATCCAAATAGAAAACGAAACGCGCAAATTACGGGGCCTTTTTCATTTTAATAACATTTTAAGATAAATATATATTTCGAGTTATGGATGCTTTATTAACATGATACAAGGTATGTTTGTTAATTTTTGGTATCTTATGACGTAATAAATAATTATTGCTGGTTTCATTTCACTCTTCACGAGCCGACGAGTAATAAATTTAGACAAGTTTGCATTCAAGACGAGGTCACCATAGGTGTAAATTTTAACTATTGAAATTTCATTGTTGGCGCGTTCATCGCGGTTGGTGTGTAAAGCTAAAATTTATGTCATAGGCTTTTAATATATAGTAGAATAGGTAATCATGGTATATAGTTCTATTATCACTATTATGTTTATGGACATTGTGTTATATCAGAGTATCTGTCTTGTTTTTAAGGCAATATCTCTCTCGCTATATATATATATAAATATATATCTTAAAAGTTCATTTGAAAGAGAGTTTCGAGTGGCCAAACGAAGTTTAAAAGCGCTGGCTGGGTGAAATACACGAGTAGTTCGCTTTTGCTTTCCTTTTGATCAAACACGGATGAAATGACAATGTGCGCGAACGATTTAATGACGACTTAATGACGACTCGAGTTGCGCACTTTAAACTGTTTGCGAGTATTATATAATATATTACTTATTTGCAGGGCAGACTGCTGATCTGATCTGCTCAGTCAGTTTAAAAAATTAGTAATCTGCCCGGTCAGAATGTCATTTTTGTCAGTGTGTCATGCTAACACAGAATATCGATTGCACATTTGAATGGTATAATTGAAAAATAAAACATTGCATTCTTAGAAGAAAAATTGAGAATTGTTCACTTAACCAACAGGTGTTACGAGAGAGAGAGAGAGAGAGAGAGAGAGAGAGAGAGAGCAATGACTTACCATCTGTTACTCCCAGGTCTTGTTGATAGATGCAATAAAGGAGCTGTCAACTCCAGAGCCTGGGGTCACGACTGCAGGACGCTAAGAATGACGCCATTCCACGTATGAAGTGGAATCTCTGAAAAACTATACTATTGTTACATTATTAGAACGGATATTTCAGAATTATTTTTTGATTGATCCCTAAATTTACTAATCTCGACTTCCTGGTACAGCCAAAGATGTGGAATGTGAACTTAGACAATAAGTAAATACTTTGCTGGTAGATAAATTCCTAATTGAACTGGGTCACTTAGGCTTCTATTGTAAATACACCTTTATGAATTTCGTTATGTGTAGACATTTTTGAAGGCCACTTCAATATTATGACCGTGATCAGATTTATAAAGAGAAGGCTTAGGCCTAAAAGAAACAAAAATTGTTTCTCAGGCCCTCCCGCATGGTCCTTTTGACTGCCGCATGCTCGCTTTTTATAACCAATGTAAACATAAAGAATAAAAATTAAATGGTTTATGTCTGATATTTTACCCAAGTTAATAAAAAAAAATAAAGCTTTCTTTGCACTCAAGGCGCGAAATACACCACCACCCATGTTATTCTGTTAATTATGGGGCCCAAAACGTAAAACAACAAGAATCTCTGATGCCAAAGAAATAATTACAAAAATAAAATATAAAATAAAAAACCGCTCGCCCACATGCAATTTTACAAAAATGGCCTGCAAAACAGATGATCTACTTTGTGGGACCCAAATATTCACGTTTTGATAGATGTATCATTTAAGGTCTTTCTATTTTCTGGGATTAGTCTACAAAAATTACTTGATTGTATGTTTATTCCGTGACAAACGATCAGAATAGCACTTCATCTCGCATATTCTTTTAAAATAAATCTAAAGTTATTATCATATAGATTTTCATTACAACAAGAACACTCTATACGGTACCAAAGCTTCCTTCAGACAAGAACAATAAACGGACACAGATGAATGTTTTGCTGTGTTCAATATATATTGAGTGAAATGCAGTCATTTGATCTTGAGAAAAGGATTTCCGTTATTGAAGATCTAATACTGTTTCTGTGTCCATTAATTTGTAGTAAATTCTCTTTCGTTAAATGGTGTCACATTTGCTTTCATTTCGCATTATGCAGTAAATCTTGAAATTTCCTTTTTGCTAATTTGTGTTGGTGATTCAGTTTACAAATTCAATACTTTTCGTTATTGGTTTGAGCTTGCGTTTCCTGTATTACAGTTCAAGGATCACTCATGTGGGGTTCCCAGTAAGTTTGGTATCTGTTCAAGGTCATAACAATTGATAACCCAGTTGACAACAGAGAACGTGAATTCACCTCTTGGTTATTATTAACCCTTTACCTAACATGAAAAGCAGACGACACTTGCAAAAAAAATTCTTGAATAATTATTTTTTTTCATTTTTTGTCTCAAAAACATAGGTTATGACCCCTCGTTGGAACGAGCTCGTTCCAACGAGAGGTCATAACCTATGTTTTTGAGACAAAAAATGAAAATATTTTGAAAATTAATTGGCGATTTTTGAGAATAGCGCTGGCCGGTTTTGGCCGTTACGTTGGGTAAAGGGTTAAATTGATAACGTTATGAGTTGTTGTCGATTCATCACAACAACATTTGATCCTATGAGACCCTACCCATAGCCAAAGATAACACATTTTATAAATAGACCTTTCGTATACACCACCGTCACTGGACAAATAATAAATAATAAAGGCCGAGGTCACTCCATCTTACTTCAAAGCTTAACCCTTTACCTATCATGAAAAGCAGACGACACATGCAAAAAAAATCTTGAATAACTAATTTTTTTCCATTTTTTGTCTCAAAAACATAGGTTATGACGAGGGGTCATAACCTATGTTTTTGAGACAAAAAATTAAAAAATAATGAAAATTAATTGGCGATTTTTGAGAATAGCGCTGGCCGGTTTTTGCCGTTACGTTGGGTAAGGCATGAAACAGATTTGTATTTTAAACAATACTTTATTCAGAAAATCGTCTACTGCACGCGTGAAAACTCTACAAAAATGAAGCGATTTGCAAGTCACTCTGTTGATGGAATAATTGCGAAATGGGCAACATCGTTTCAAATAATAATAATAATAATAATAATAATAATAATAATAATAATAATAATAATAATGATGATTTTAAAGCCTAGAATCCACACACGTTGACCTGATGACCTCAGAGACCTCGGTGGTTTGTGGATGGTAAGCAGACTGGACAGTTAGGATGGTGCAGATAATATGTCTCAAACATGGCCAGTTTGAGATTTAGGCATTAAACCACGAGTAATGTATACGTCACCAGTCAAGTTTTAGTAAACGTGTTCAGCATCACATGATATGAATCCACCTTCCATCTAAAGCAGCAATTTTCCCATAATGCAACTCATTCTTGTTTGATAGAGCATAATGAACTCGGGCAAACACGATTGAAATGGTTAACCTTTTGAACTCTCATGGTATCTTCCATGCCAGTTCAATGACAGCAATTAGAAGAGTCCATATTCATTATTTGGGGTAGATCAATCTGTATTTCCAACGTGCAGCCTCGGGCTGCGCATTGAAAATACTGATAGGTCTTCCCCACAATATTTATTGAACAGCCATCCTATATAATGACGTTATGGCGTATAATGTTCCTGGCCGGAAAAGCGTTCGCTGGTGTTCAAATGGTTAAATTTCTAGTTCCATTACAGGAACATATACAACCTGCAATTTAAATATTTCGACACCAGTGTGCAGAGTTAATAGAAAATAGTATCTACCAACTCTTGATTGCCTTTCCCCCATTTTTCTGTCTTGTTTATTCATCAAAAATATGTTTCAAGAAATGTGAAACCGTGACATTTGTTTTTCAGGACAAACTATACGGAGTAAATTTTACACATTATCCCTGATTTAATTTGTTCAATTTGGTCTCTGATGGCAGTCAATTACTATAAGATGTGTTTATCTACCAAAAACGATTTGTCATAATTGTTAGAAAAGGTCTTGATCTCCGTTTATCGTAGTAATTCAGTAGAATGTTATTTATCAGTTCACGTAGACACAATTTATGCGTTTTGTTACTAGATCTCTGTTGTTATGATTTTTCTGTGACCCGCTTGTCATCACGAATGGCTTCCACTCCACAGATATTCGAGAGCGAAGTACCACAGAGGAGATGCTGGTCAATAATCAATAAACAAAGTACTCCATTTATTCACTCGACTGGTGCTTTACAACTAATGCTGACACAACTACTACCAGCAGTAGTAGTAGTAGTAGTAGTAGTAGCAGTAGAGGCATAATAATAGTAACAGTCGTAATGATAGCACTACTACTTCTAATGAGGTTTCCCTGGCCATGTAATCGAGGGTTCTGTCCACCCGTCCGTACTTCCGTACAAATGTTTCGCATTATTACTCAAGCATCGATTGTCCTATTTTGACGTACTTTTGCATGGTGATCGACTGGCAATGGAGAAAAATTATCCTTATATTGTGGGTTTCGTACACACATGAGTACCATAGTTCTGACCCTTGTTATACTTAGAAAACTGTACGCAGGAACTATTTGCATTTAATCAATTCATCGGTTGTAGGATTTTGATGTCCTTGTCCTTTAGTGAGGTGAGAGAACAGCATGTGGAAAGAGGTATCCATGCGTTGCGGGTTTCGTTTATGCATACGTACCAGAGTTATGGCTCATGTTACCATTAGATTCCATATGAACCATTTGGTTTATAACTCATGGATCGGATTTGAGATTTTGATATCATTTGGTATGGTTAGAGGCAGGGATGGGAGGAATGATATTCAGATATTGCCAGTTTCGCCTATGCATACATATTGGAGTTATACCCTTTGGTACACTCAGAAAACTGTCCAGCATTCTTTGTCGTATGTTGGTGTCCTTTTGTTTGTTGAGAGACCAATGTGGGGAAAGGATATCCGCATATTGTGGAGTAGTAGTAGCGTCGGTAGAGGTAGTGATAATAATAGTAGTAACAATGATAATAGTAGCGCCACTACTACTTCTGCACTCATACTACTACTTCTACCACTTATATATAGAATAAATAGGTACTAAGACCGATAATCAGGTCTAAACCACGAGTAGGATAAGGGTTTTAACCACTCGGTTTGCCGAGTGGTTAAAACCCTTATTCTACGAGTGGTTTAAATCTGATTACCAGCCCTAGTACCTCATATTTGTTTTATTTATATCATGCTCTTAATAAATAATCGACTTTGTCACTTAAAATGGAAAAAAACGACACTTTTTTATCGCAAACACACGGGTTTGTTTTGTTTACATCTGCGCCGGTGGGCAGTACTATTGGCTGTATATGAATTCTTGATTGATAACTAGACACATCGTCAAAGTCGATTGAATATACCTTGCTTTTTCAGTGAGATTATTATTAACAATTCTTAAATTTTATTTTAAATATTTAATTGTAGATATTTTAAACTTAAGTCATTTGCACGTAGTAGATAGTACCGCAAAATGTCGTAGGTTTGAATGAAACATCGCGAAGTGTGAATGTATCGAAGTTCGCAAAGGTCAAGTTAGATGGACTATGTCACAGCACGATGGGGCAGATCTAAAAATATATCAAGTCACGGACACCTTAAGATGACGAATCTGCCCCAACAAAAAAACCACAACACCGCGAGGCCGAGAGACATATGTTCACTCTAAAGCCCGACCGTCCTCTCTGAGTACGACCGAGCTCTAGAGTGATTATACATCTCACATATCTGCCCCATCGTGCTGTGGCTGAAAACTGGCGAGGCTACCAGGATTTAACAACTCGCCGTCTACACCAATCTCCGTTTACACCTATCTCCGTATACCGTTTAAACAAATAAAGTTCGTGCTTCTAATTTGCCTGTCTCAACTAAGCTCACACTAAGCTCTTAGCTTAATCAAATGTTCGAGCTCGCAACAGCTTCGATTAAGTTAATTTTTTGAGCTCTCGACAGCTCTTTACTACTCTACACTTCGCCTCTGCGTCGCGTCACTTAATCTAGCAACCACTCGCCTACTTAAACGGAGCCCGCTTAGTCTCCACAATTACTTTCTACAAATGACAACCCCACTGGCTAGAGCTCCGAGTCCTCTTCCCGACGGATTACTGACTAAATCTAAGGTCGACTGACTACCGATTATCAGTCTCTCATTATATAGCATTTTCGTGTCTAATTAATCATTAAGTCGGTTCCTCTGTGATATAGGACACCGTTATTACGATAGATGAAATATCTCTTTGTAGGCTCGTGAGTCTGACATTTAGAACTACGGGGATGACACTTATTTGAGGGCCACATAGCGTGGAACACCATTTGCGGCTGATATTAACGAATTGCTATTAGGGACTTTCAGAGATAAGTTGTGTCGTAGTTTTAAACGTCGCAGCGGGGAACCATTAGTCCTCTCCACGAGAGATAAACACCCACCTGGTCAAGCAGTTAATTAATTAGCCTACAATAATTTGTATCCAGTATCTATTTGCGGCTTTTAGAAGCAAACGTATCAAATTAATTATTGACAATCCCTGACCATTAACCCTTATTTTGGACAAATTCGAATAGATCTTGACAGACTATAGGTGTAATTTTTTTAACCGCAATGGAAGCTCTACACCGGTAGTGGGGTCAAAACTAAAACTTGACATACAGGATTTCGCAGGTAGTAACACAGGCGAACATGGTATAAACTTGTATTATGCCCCCCTTTGGAGGAAGCCAAAGTACCCATAAAGAACCACATAGCAACGGCGAGCAGACTTCCCAGCTAACTAACTCGTCACAAGAGGTGTTAGCAGCGGTTGAAGGCAAGTGTGCCATCGATGTACACAACACTTTCGTGCCCCAAACGGGATATCGAGATGAAGTGTCTTGCCCAGACCTTAAAATAAGCAGTCTGACATTTTCAGAATGAGGTCCCCAGAGGGTGAATTTGATGATGCTATCCCGTACAGTAGGCCAATTTATCGTCTGGGTACCTCTTTCTGTTTAGTCACTCAAACGTCTTAAAGATTATTATTTATAGGAGTAGAAATATTTTTATTTTATGACATTATCGATCTGCGAGGTGTTCAGCCTTTTCGTATTAAAGGGTGGGGCTGCACGATATTCAAAACAGAATACCGGTATCGGTATTCAAAAAAATACCGCAGTATATCGAAAACTGTTCAGATATCTGAACATAAGTACCACAATCAAGACTTGAGACATCACAACGGAACGAGTCAGCATGCCTTGATGATGCGGTTCGAAAAACCTTTACACAATGCAGACGATATCAAAATTTATTATTTTAAATCAAATTTTTCCAAAAATTTCTACAAAACAATATCATGTGACCCCTCATTGGAACGAGCTCGTTGAGCTCGTTCCAGTGAGAGGTCACATGATATAGTTTTGTTGAAATTTTTGAAAATTATTTTTTCAACTGCTGAGTTTGTGTATTACGTGGGCACATGCGGACGATTCCTTGGGTAAAGTGATAATATTATTCATTCTGAGCTATAGTTGAAAAAAAGACATCTTGGAAATTAAATTGTGGGTAAATAAATAATGACGATAAACCAATACTTTTGTAATTACACCGGTATTCAATCAATATTGATTTGAATACCGGTCTTTATCGGTTTATCGAAATACCGTGCAGCCCTATTTTAGAGTGTATTCATACATTTTATTAGTCCCCTACCGGCATCGCCGGAGGGGACTATAGGTTTGCGCTCTGTCCACCCGTCAGTCTGTCTGTCAGTCTGTCAGTCAGACTTTAGTTTTCCGGAGTTTTTTTTTTGGAAACGCTTCAACGGAATGATTTCATTTTTGGTAAACTACTATAGAACGATGACTTACAGATCAGGTTGGAGTTTCATGCTGATTGCATTATTCTTATGTGAGTTACGGCCCTTGGAAATATGGAAAAGCACCAAAATATCAGTTTTCCAGACTTTTTTTTTGGAAACGCTTCAACGGAATGATTTCATTTTTGGTAAACTACTATAGAACGATGACTTACAGATCAGGTGTGAGTTTCATGCTGATTACATTATTCTTGTGTGAGTTATGGCCCTTGGAAATATGGAAAAGCGCCAAAATATCACTTTTTCGGACTTTTTTGGAAACGCTTCAACGGAATGATTTCATTTTTGGTAACCTACTATAGAACGATGACTTACAGATCAAGTTTGAGTTTCATGCTGATTGGCTTATTCTTGTGTGAGTTATGGCCCTTGGAAGTATGGAAAAGCGCCAAAATATCAGTTTTCCGGACTTTTTTGGAAACGCTTCAACGGAATGATTTCATTTTTGGTAACCTACAATAGAACGATGATTTACAGATCAAGTTTCATTTGCACTCTGTCCATCCGCCAGTCTGTCAGTCAGTCTGTCAGTCATACTTTAGTTTTCCGGACTTTTTTTGGAAATGCTTTAACCGAATGATTTCATTCTTGGTAACCTACTATAGAACGATGACTTACAGATCACGTTTGAGTTTCATGGTGATTGAATTATCCTTGTGTGAGTTATGGCCCTTGGAAATATGGAAAAGCGCCAGAATATCAGTTTTACAGACTTTTTTGGAAACGCTTCAACGGAATTCATGCTGATCACATTTAGGTTATAACATTTGTATAATTATTAATGCTCATTAGTCCGGTAGGGGACATTGTATTGCTTCAGCGATATTTGAGCTCTTGTTTACATAACAAACCAGGAATCAAACTCTTTGTTCAGTAAAGATTTAACCGTTATCAGATGTCTACGTTTGTCAAAGATCTTTATTAAAATAACAGGTCAGCCTACAGTCGTACACGATGCGCTGTTGACATTGCTGGTTAATATTATAATAGTATAATATATCTTTATTTTAGACTCTACATTTAGGTCCATAGAAAGAATGAATATTAATATAGAAATATAAATATTAACTATGTATAAACTATATATATAGTGTGTGTCAAAAATTATAATTATGCAGGAATTCTAGGCTATTTATCAAGTATTGCATATATAAATAATACAAGATGAGGCTACCGAAGCAATCATGGGTCTTCAGGGGATATGAAGGTACAGAATTTCGTTCCAATGTTTAAACGTTTGAGACTTGAACTTGAAGTCCGAAGAACAAATGGTGTGAGTGTAAGCATTCTCGAGTTGGTTGACGTTTTCTCGAAATCGGTAAACAGGATTGCGTCTAAGCATCAGGAAAGTAGGAACAGAATTGCAGACGAACATTGTGCTAGCAATACAAAACCGGTCAAATTTCATAAGTAAACGATAGACATTGTTATAACAAACAGTTATGCGGCGCATATTGTGCTTAAAACATTTCACCCATAAGTGAGTGCAATTTAACGAGGAGATGAGGTTTTCAAATACAAAAGATTTTATATCAGGACTGCATTTTCCAAACTTCCAAATTAACATATTGGACTTCATGCACACGCCAGAAAATAGGCAGACTGTCATCATCAAAATGAGGTTTGCAGAGGGTGAATTTAATGATGCTACCCTGCACAGCAGGGTAACATCATTAAATTTACCCTCTGCAAACCTCAATCTGAATCAGGGTCTCACAACTAAACAGAAAGAGGTACCCAAAGGATAAATTGGCCCACTGTATGGGATAGCATCATCAAATTCAACCTCTGGGGACCTCATTTTGCAAATGTCAGACTGCTTATTTTCTGTCCTGTTCATACACAAGGCGCGATACTGCCGTTCAATATCAGCTTCGTCGCTTAAATCATTTTGTATAATTTGACCGAGATACGAGAGACGGCTGACATGTTAGAGGTTCATTATTCGAAACGACGGGTGGGGTTACACAGACGGGAAAGGTGGGGATAAAAGCCATGGAAACCGTTTTTTTTGGTGTTGTTCAACATGTCGATATGCCCAGCTTCCCGCTCATAGATTGCTAGAAGCTTACGCAGACCTCGAATACTGGGGCATAGCAGACACATATCATCGGCATTGCAAAGGTGGTTGGCTAATACTTTACCTACATAGCAGCCAATAGGGAGTGTATTAAGCGATTCACTCATATGTTTTGTGTATACGTTAAACAGAAGCGTTGGGAGTAAGCACATTAAATCGTGACTGAAATTGCACTGGAAAGAGGCACACTATATTTAAGACAGAGGTTCTAGGATATGTATTAATATATTTCACGATTTTAAAGTAAACAGCATGTTAATATTCATAAGTCACGAATTTTATCCACTTGATATTTTGATTAGAACCCTTTTGTCTATCGAGTGTACACGCTAAAAACTAAAGTGTTAAAAACTGCACTTGAAGTGCTGTATTTAACACTTACTAAGTGCTGAACTGGCACTTTGTTCATGTGTAGATATCCCAGAACTTGACTGGTGTTACAATAATACCACTTGACAAGTGTAATGTCGCGACACTTAAAAGGAAACAACGCAGATGACGCGGAACAGGCTCGAACTCTCGAGCCTGATCCGCGTCATCTGCGTTGTGTCTTTTTAATTATGTACCCACCAAGCGCAAATCAAATTATGGACGATTCTGGAAGAACCACCAATGCTAGACACATGGGAAGTGCCATCCATTCAAGTTTCAGATGTCTGACGATTGTAATGTCTAAGTGCTTAGAGCATTGCACTTTGGGTGTTAAAATCAAACCCTAAGAGTTAGAATGGGTTTAACACCTTGAAAGTGTCAGTTTTAACACTTTAGTTTTTAATGTGTAGTGTGTTCTGTAAAAGTAACATACCTTATAACATACCTGTCGCTGCATCTTGAAGTATTTTGAATTACTAGCTTTGTTCTTGGACATCTGAAGAAAACTACTTATCCGCGAGGTGTTCGCGTAAAATATTGTGTTATGATTGTGCTGGAACGAAGTGGCTACAGACTTTTAGGAACCATTCAGTCCTGCTATCAACTATGTGAATGAAACGCATTCTTTTTTAGCACAACTGACTGATAGTCAGTGGGAGCTATTGCCATCACTTGGCGTCTGGTGTCCGGCGTCCGTTAACTTTTGAAACTTGTCTTCTTCAAAACCGCCGGACTAAATTCAAACATATATTGTACAGACCATCTTGGGAGTATACCCTTTCTACGTTGTTCAAATGAAGCCGCTGCCGTCGTCGCGCTGTGGTTAATGCCTCCAAAGCCTAAACTTCTTTAAAATCTTCGTCTCGTAAACCGCTACAGACAGTGCCTTGATATTTGGTATGGGACTTCCTTTGTTGGTGAAGATTAAAGTTTGGTAAAGGGAAGTTTATATGTCAGTATTTTGGCTCTCTGTGGGGGCATGGCCAATTTGGGCTCCACTCAAAATTTGTATTTCAAGAGCCGATGGGCTGATTTGATGTGGTATAATTGGGTCATAAGTACTTGATTGATGCCCGAAGTTTTTTTCACAGCGCCTTCGAAACCCCAGGTGCTAAAAATAGAAAAAAAATCAAACGCCCATATTTCAAAAACTGCACGGACCAGAATATTGTTTTTGGTATGCAGCATCCCTACGTCCAGTGGAATCAGATGGACCAAAAAATTGCTACAGATTTTGTCATGGGGTGCCGTATGGGGATGCCCCATTTCAACATGATGCCCCATTGGGAAAATGTCGAGTCATTATCTTTCTTGTGCTCGATCGATCTTCGGGCCAAGTCTAAACTGATCTGGTACAAAGCATCTTGGTGGAGTTTACTCTTCTGAATTTTTTTAAGTTGATAATTCACATTTTACTATTGTCGCGTGACTTTTTGATTCATCGACACCGTTATCGCAAATGGTATATTGCGATACGTGGTTGGACAAACAATAGCTAAACGAGTTTGCATGCTGATACATTGAAGATAGTACAGTTTATGTCAATAGTACAAGGAATAAAACTAGGGCTGCACGGTATTTCGATAAACTGATATATACCGGTATTCACACCAATATCGATTGAATACCGGTGTAATTACAAAAATATCGGTTTATCGTCATTATTTATTTACCCACAATTTAATTTTCAAGATGTCTTGAGTTTTTAACTGGAGCTGCTCAGAATGAATAATATTATCGCTTTACCCAAGGAATCGTCCGCATGTGCCAACGTAATATACAAACTCAGCAGTTGAAAAAATAATTTTCAATTTCAACAAAACTATATCATGTGACCCCCTCAATGGAACGAGCTCAACGAGCTCGTTCCAATGAGGGGTCACGTGATATTGTTTTGTAGAAACTTTTGGAAAAATTTGATTTAAAATAATAAATTTTGATATCGTCTGCGTTGTGTAAGGGGTTTTCGAACCGCATCATACAGGCATGCTGATTCGTTCCGTTGTGATGTCTCAAGTCTCGATTGTGGTACTTATGTTCAGATATCTGAACAGTTTTCGACATACCGGTATACTGCGGTATTTTTTTGAATACCGATACCGGTATTCTGTTTTGAATATCGTGCAGCCCTAAATATAACACAAACAAAAATAGAAACCTGGTTCACTGACGGCTGGATTTTCTTCAGGAAAAGGTTACAGAAAAAAGCAAAAAAGGATTAAATTCGGCATTTTAGCCGTAACTGTATCCTTTTGTGTAATAATATTGCACATTTTAGAATATTTTCCCCTATAAGATGCCGACAGTCTCGACTGCAAAATCAATTAATTCCAATCACTGTCAACGTTCAAAATATTGATCGTTCTTTTTTCATTCTTTTTTATCAAGTGATTGTAACAGAGGGTTTAGATTCAATATATCCACCAACAAAACAAAACATTCACGCAAGGCACTTTTCAATCCGTCTCGCAACTGTTAGGTGGTACAAAGCTAATTTCCAATCTGATATATTAATATTTAGCGGCAAAGAGAGCAATTACAAGACGACAATGAATTACTATTAATACCCACAAAGTCACAATGCCCTGACTAACGTATATCCAGCAAAGTATACCAGGGTCGATAAATATCGTCAATGGTTTGTATATTATCATTTGAAAGGTCTGTTCTTTTAACTCTTTACCTATCTTAACGGTAAAAACCGACCAGCGCTATTCACAAAAATCACCATTCAATTTTCATTATTTTTTTTCATTTTTTGTCTCATAACCATTGCTTATGACCTCTCATTGGAACGAGCTCGTTGAGTTTGTTCCAATGAGGGGTCATAAGCTATGGTTTTGACTCAAAAAGTGAAAAGGTGAGTTATTCAAGAATTTTATTTGCAAGTGTCGTCTGCTTTTCGTGTTAGGTAAAGAGTTAAAGATTAATGGATTTAACATTATGCGATCCGACTTTAGGAATCTCTAAAGATAACTGAACAATAAGAATTTTTCAATATTGGTGTCATGAATGTTGTGTGTTATCAACACTGCCTCTCGTGGAAGTCAATCAGTACATGTCTCCTTTTGAAATCTAGTTCTGCTCACAAGTGAACGAAAATTCAGTAATCAATGGTTGGCGTGCAGGTCTTTGAAACGGTCTCGTGAACTTGTGCATACGACTGACTTTTGCTAGCTTTGTTTTTTTACGATGTAAGAAATCATGGCATTCTCCTTTTTAACCCTAGGAAGTGGAACAGCGGCAGGCAAACATTGAGCAATAGACTTCAGGCCAAAGGAGACTGTGCCGCCTAAGTTGTTACTCGCGATAAGACATTCTACCACTTCATTCCAATTTTGCAGCATCATCACTGGCTGTCTGTGAAGGAGAGAGTTGATTTTAAAATTCTCCCCCCAAGCTATAGATCACGTAACGAAACGTTTCCTTCATACCTATCGAGCTTAATTAAAAGTTATGCACCAACAAGATGTTTTTGGTAAGCCACTGGAAACAATCTCGTCCATGTACCTACAGACCTGACAAGAAGCTGCACCTCTTGTGTGGAACAAACTTCCCGATCATCTCAACGTGCTACAGAGCTTGCTTGACCTCTTTGAAGACGTCGTTTAACCGATCTTTGAGTCGAATATTTGATGCTGGTAATTTCACAGCTTTGTATTTTCCCTTTTCTTTTTTCCCGATGTGTCACGTGTTGTACATGCACGGGCATATATGAAAACAGCGTTTAACACATAGAAGTTGGGCTTTTGTTGTAAAACCCGAGAGCAACATGTAGTTTCACGGCTTCGAAATTCGAGTCCCTGGTTTAATGTTTCTCTCTTTATTGGAGCCCAGAGTTTAACTTGGTGCAAAAAGAGAAAATTTCTTTAAACATCTTTTTCAGATCCATCAGTTGGAATCCTTACATATTTGGTAAACAACATCTTCGGAGGGTGGTGGGGGGGGGGGGGGGGGGGGGGGTCAGATTCAAATTTGTTCAAATCAGATGCCTTGGTTAATATTTAGGCTTTTTATTAGAGCCCAAAGTTTAACTTAGTTCAGTATGAGAAAATTTATTTAAAAATCTTTTTCTTGAGGTCCACATGTCAAAATCCCTTCATTTTTCATCTCTCAGGGTGTCAAATTCAAGTTTGTTCAAATCGATTCCCTGGGTTAATATTTGGGCGCCCTATGGGAGCCCGAATTTTAACTTAGTGCAAAGGGGGGAATAATCTTAAAAAATCTTCTTCAGATCCTCCAGTCAGATTCGTTTGATATTTGGTATACAACATCTCTAGATGGGTCAGATTCAAGTTTGTTCAAATCGCGACCTTGGGTTAATATTTGTGCTGTCTATGGGAGCCCAAATTTTAACTTAGTGCGATATTAGGAAATTTCTTTAAAAAATATTCTTTTTCAAATCGAGAGCTACTCGCAATAATGCTTAGATTTCAGGATAGTTGTTCTGTCATAGCAAATCAAAACATTGCTCTTGCTGCCGATCCCTTATTGACACACTTCTCTCTTTTGACAACTTGAGCCAGGTGAGCGTCTTAGGCTCACTTGGGCCTCTGGTTATGTTTTACTTGGTCTACAGACATAGATTTGAAAATGACATCAAACACCAATAAACAAATGAGTATAAACAAATAGTATAAGTTATGTAAGACTGGGCAGTTAGATGCATCTTCTTCTACATTATTGTGATTGTGAGGATGTTATCTTTCTCTAGTGGATCGTAATAGGATTACCATCTTATCGCGACATTTTTACACGGATAGAGAGAGAGAGATTTCACGGATAAAATATTGCAAAATTAAGACTGAATCATGAATAAATCAGTATCGGTATATGAACGTAATACTTTAGCGTTTCTTTTATGACTGTTGAGGTTGTACAAGGTTGTGGATCGAAAAGCGGTCAGAAAATTTCAACCGGTTCGCTTCTGGGTCTCGGTCCGGTCGACTGGGGGCAGGGCCAAAATTATGAACATGCATCGTCGTCGAGTGCGCATTGTGTTTTTCCTCGGAAATTTGGCGTGTTGACCATGAGGCGTTTCATTGTAGGACAGAACGTTTCGGCTTCCCAAAAATCTGACACATTTCATCCCAGACTGAAATGTCTCAAGGCCAGAATGACCCAAACCATGTCACTACTGTCGTTAACCCTTTAACTTATACAAATAGAAAACTCATAGGAAACCCCAAAATAGCCTTTTTTGTCTCCAAAATATATGGGAACGAGCTCAGATCTAATCAGGGGTGATAAGTTATGTTTTTGGGGGCAAAAACTGAAAAAAATAATAGAATTTGAATGGTGTGTTATGGAAGTAGAATTGACTGCTTTTGTTAGTAGGTTCGTTAGGTAAGGGAGTAAAATCAAGTTCCCATGGTTAGGCTTTATTGTCAAGTACACCTGTCATCAAGATCTTCAGTTTCAGAAACTGAAAAGTGCGTGAGTGCAATATTTATCATAATAGTAGTATGTCTCGCACGTTTGACTCACGCGGGTTACCATAACAATACAACATGACGCCACTAGGTCACGTGACAAGACGTCACTTCCGGGGTCATCCAAATAAGGCCTCAAACGTGCGACACATACTACTCATAATTTTTGTATTACTTTCCCGAACAGTGTAACGTTGATGTCCACGGGCATTCAGGCATAAAGATTTTCGAGCCAAGATTAAGTCGTCCGGCTATGAAAGGTTCACGAGTTAGCCATCAAACCTTCGTTTTGAGCCTCCGATAACAGTTAACCCTGTACCCAACGTAACGGCCAAAACAGGCCAGCGCTATTCTCAAAAATAGACAATGTTCATTATTTTTTATTTTTTCATTTTTTGTCTCCAAGACATAGGTTATGACCCCTCGTTGGAACAAGCTCGTAGAGCTCGTTCCAAGGAGAGGTCATAACCTATGTTTTTGAGACAAAAAATGAAAAAAATTAGTTATTCAAGAATTTTTTTGGCAAGTGTCGTCTGCTTTTCATGTTAGGTAAAGGGTTAAGTTCTAACATTTTGAGCTGCACCCATTTGTTCATCGACCGACTGCGATCTCGCCAGATTGTTAGCATACGATTTGTCGAAACATGTCTATTATATTGCACAGAAAGCCTTTAAATTTATTTGGTAATTGTGGAAACCAGACATGTGGTCTAACATCATTTCAATTTTAATTGACAAATTAAAATTATCGATTTCAATTATCCGACATTTCGAGTTTTTCTCATTTTCAATATGAATGTGTCGCATCGCCTTTGGCAAATTGTTTTTTAAAAAGCTGATATCGTGATTAGATTGTTGCCCCACATTTTTTGTAAGATTCTAACCACATTCCACATGTACATACACAGAACGATGTGAATGGGTTAATCGATATGGCAGGAGAGCCAGCGCGGAACGATAGAACGAGAGGACGTAGGCCTCGAGTTTCCTCTTTCTGCGATCTTTCTGCGATAGCACAAGTGTCATATCGATTAACCTATTCACACGCGTGTGTCGTTCTGTGTTTATTACTCGCCTTCACGTCTATGAAAATTATTAGAAGGACACCCATCAATTCATTTGACAACTATCAACACAAAGAACACATTTTATCGCCTACCAAATTTGCGAGGGGAACCCGTGTTACCATTTCGTCCCCTGAGTTCCAATGTGTTCTATGTGCCTACTGGCACATAGAACACATTGGAACTCAGGGGACGGTATTCAGCTATCGCTAGCGATTGAAATTGAAATTGCATTGCATGATTTGTAGAAAACTCCAGTGAAATTTCGCTTCTATTTAAAGATTTCCGTTCTGCACATATGTGCGGGACATATTTTCATTTTCCGCATGGTTTCGTGTGGCTGTAGATGGGAATTATTTATTTATTTATTTATGTTTAAGGTCACATGTTTATGCACAATGGCTAATAATGACTGAGACAGTTTTACGGGTGGAGGAAGCCGGAGTACCCGGAGAGAACCACCGAGCAACGACGAGCAGCTGCCAGCTCCCCAACATCGTAACTCCGCACTGCAGCACAGGCAGGGTTAGATTGGTTGAAGACGTGCGTACCATCGACGTGCAGTACGCCTTAGTACACGGCGTCATCGTGCCCCCACACGGGCAATGGAGATCAAGTGTAGATGGGGATTACATAGAACAGGCGTTTAATAAAATGGAAAACTGTTTGCGTTGACATTACTCCTCGCTTATATCGCTTGAATTCATGAATGAAACTGATAACCAGACAAAGAATAAAGTGAGGAATCAATGAAAGACAAAACAGTAAATAAGTTAATGAATAAATGTTTAAATCAACGGCTGGATCCATAACTTCCTGATGTATCACACATAGAAAGAAGTGCCACTGAAAACAATATAAATGATATTAATAAAGAACATAGGCGAACTTGAATTCATTAATGTCTTGCGTTTAAAAACTAAAAGGAGAGCCAATCAAATCAAAATAAATAGATTTATTTATTAAGGTTTCACGACACTTTAACAGCCAAAGTCATATCGTGTCGATGACAGTTTCACGGTTGGAGGAAGCCGAAGTACCCGGAGAGAACCACCGAGCAACGACAAGCAGCTGCCAACTCCCCAACATCGTAACTCCGCACTGCAGTACAGGCAGGGTTAGATTGGTCGAAGACATGCGCACCATCGACGTGCAATGCGCCTTAGTACACTGCGTCATCGTGCCCCCACATGAACAATCGGGGTTAGGTACATTGCCTAAGGACACAACGCGGGAGTCCGAATCGATCGATCAGACGGTCACCCATCCAAGGACCAACCGGGTTCGACGTTGCTTAACTTCGGTGATCTGACAAGAACCGGTTACCGCAACGCCACCCCCACCCTCGGGATAAGATATTTGGTTCAGTGACACTCGGCAAGCCTCGTGTCTGGCCCAAATATCTTGCCGTTGGGTGAGATTTCCCCATCTCACACTCACACCCAACAGGGATAATAATACTCTTCAATCAATGCTAGCCTTACTTGTGTTGAGTTAACCCTTAAGTCCTCAGATTAATTTTAAAGTATTTATGGCCTTTTTCTGTTTACATAGTTATTGATGACTTGGCAGTGGTTCTACATCACTGCTGGCTGCCTATACAGGCAGCCAGCAGTGATGTAGAACCACTGCCAGGGAAAATTCAGTCTGCACACAAGAGTAATAAAAAGATTACACAAGGGAGCACCTGCTTCAATGCAATATAAAAGTGGCGGTTTGGGGCTATATGGGGGCTTAAGGGTTAATACGTTTGGAAGTCTGACGGTTTTTCGCTGTTGTTCGGTGGTTCTCTCTGGGTAATCCGGCTTCCTCCACATGTAAAACTGTCCGACACGAGGTGACCCTGGCTGTCGAAAGTGCCGTTAAACCCCAATAAATAAATAATAAATAAGTTCTCGAAATACATACATAATCAAGAACAATGTTTAGTGGAGCGTCACTCAGAAAAGTAGTCCCTAATGGCGCAGTTCTTTTTGAGCATTCAGTAATAGAATGTTATCAAAACAACGTTTCACCAACTTAAAAGCCACCTTTGTTCGATACGCAGCGCACAAAATGTAAACAGGCGAACAGGGTTAACGCTTCCCACAAGAATATAATGCATATGGCTGGTGCTTTTTGTGAAATGTTAATTAAGGATCCTATTTTACCGTTTTTAGGTATGAGTTTGATGGTCGGCAAATGGTCAGCTGATGTGATAAACTATCCAGTCACTCAAACGTTTTAAAGATTATTATTTATAGGGGTAGAAATATTTTTATTTTATGACATTATCGATCTACGAGGTTGTCAGGGACACCTGAGGCCCCGTAAGGCCTGGGCTGACGTGGGATTATTTAGTCCCGCTGATGAAGTTGCGGGAAAATTAGACCAACGTGGAGGGTCGGAATCCAAGTGTCGCGAACTCGGCACAGGGAGCTTGAGTTAGGCCGACGCCGTGATTCCTTCTCTGCCAAATTGGCCTGAAATAGGTTCGATTTCCGTTTGGTCTGATTCCTAATCACTTCAGGCTGCGTAATGGAAAGAATGACTTAAAGTAACAACGATTCTTTTATTTACACATAAAAATAAAGCCGTTTCAATATTTCAACAATCAACAATTCGATTCTTTTCACAGAAATTTGGTTGCTAGAGTTAAATAATTCTCAACAATCATATAGTCATTCTATAGCCCTGTACTGGCACTATAGTCTACACACTGGAAATGTTACTACCGTGAGCTCGCCATAAGAGCTTCACAAATCTGAAATGTTACTACTGTAAGCTCGCCATTTGAGCTTCACCCGCTTAGGCTCAAATGTCAACGTCTGCGCGTAACTGTACCTCTGGCTGTCGGAGGGTTCCGACCAGCAATGTTCGTCATCTATGAAGCCACCGTACTTCTGATTTGGGTCAGATATGGTCTACTCATACCTTATGTGCCTTTTGAAAGTCCTCCGTGAAAGTCCTATTGAAATATTCACCGTTCCTGGTTGAATTCACGATTCACAAATGCCCCTTATTGTGCTAGGGCGAAATTGTCACTCACACCGGTCTCCAGTTGGTATTACGATGCTTCGAGAGCAAAACAAACTACTCAGAACGCAATCAGTCTGACGCTTCAAAGGGTTAATACGCACAATACAATTAACCTACACTTCTGACTATTGCAGGCTGATACCTGCTACTCGACAGTCTAAACTTTAACGTTCCACCTGGGTTTTCCTTCTTAACGAACTTGGCACTTGTAGCCGCCTATCAACCTTATGCTATATCAATCGTGGAATGCCCTCTCTGGCGATTCCAGCCGTTTCAGGGTCCTGTGATCGAAGGTACCCCTATGCCAGGAAACAGAGTCCGCCTGCCCTGGACTTCACCAACGTGTGTGTGACCCCAAGTGTGTGTCTAATGCTCTGCTCTTCAAGGTATATATACTTTTTACCCTAAACTGTCAGGTGGACCGACGCTCATCTGTCCACCTGTCAAAACGGTAGGAGATGACGTATATCGAGGCGGAATCAATACAAGTTATCTCGCGCGTGACTTAACGGTGATTTCACTTGTCGAGAAAACCGATTCGTTCCTGCCAGGCATTGCTATTACTAATGAGGACACGACATTTCTATCTTTTAGAATTTCGTTTCTCAATTGGCCATGACGATATCCTGCCACCAACCGATTACGTCTCGTAAGACTCGCGAATACTGTATAAATTAAATGAGATTAGACCTTATCTAACATACCGTTTCTCCCCTGGGTCCCTGCGCTGAAGCTGGATATACACCACATGTGTTTTTTCCATGTCCAGCTTCACAGAGAAGTGAAATTCACGTAGGGTTTTCGCCTTGATGCGGAATATCTTTTGAACTTACACTATCTTTATATATGAGGCCCCTTGCCCCTATATTTAGGCTGGCTTTGACCTGACAGAGGTGTTCAGCCTTTTCGTATTAACCCTTTACCCAACGAATCGAACGCATCCGCCTGCGTAATATGCAAATTCAGCAGCTGAAAAAAATATCATTTTTCGAAAAATTTCAACAAAACCATATCATGTGACCCCTCTTTGGAACGAGCTCGTCGATCTCGTTCCAAAGAGGGGTCACATGATATGGTTTTGTTGAAATTTTGTGAAAAAAAATTAAAAAATGATATTTAAAATAATAAATTTTGATATCGTCTGCGTTGGGTAAAGGGTTAAAGGGACATGATGATGGTTCACTGACAGTCAGTTTATTTACATCTACATATCTAAACTAGATTCTGACCCACATCAAGTTCTCAAGCCATCAGTCAAATTCTTAAACGAGTCCTGTCCACCCCGTCCCTACTCTCGAACTTCATATCATAAAGAGTATGTAATTCTAAACATTTAAACTATGCTGAGGTGTTCAGGTAGCATCTGTAGATGTGCATAAAGGTTTCTGAATTTTGATTTGGGCCCAAGTGGTTCCAGCGGAACCACTTTTATTGTTATTGTTCGAAAATCGATTTTCATTGAAAGCCTCCTGGGGTCTTTAATTCGAAACCTTTAAACTATGCCAAGATGTTCCGGTAGCATATCTGTAGATGTCCATAAATGTTTCGAAATTTTGATTTGGCCCCGCAGTGGTTCCAGTGTAACCACTTTTATTGTTAGAAAATCAGTTTCCGGTGGAAGGCTCCTAGGGGTTTCAATTCGAAACGTTGAAAGTGTGTTCATGTTCAGGTAGGGTCTCGAGATGTGCATAAATGTTTCGAAATTTTTATTCGACCACATGTGGCGCCCCTAAAACCACTTTTGTCGTTAGAGAATTGGTTTCCGGTGAAAGGTTCCAAGGCGTTTTAATTCGAAACGTTGAAACTGTGTCCATATGTCCCGATAGGGTATCTAGATGCGCATAAAGGTTTCAGTTATTAGCTCATCTTGACAAAGTCAAGCTGAGCTAATCTCATCGCTTCCCGTCCGTCGTCCGTCGTCTGTCATCCGTCGTCCGTCGTCCGTCAACACCATGTTTTGGTCTTCTCCTCCAAAGCCACTGGGCCAATTCAAGTGAAAGTTTGTGTGAGTGATGGTCCCAAAGGGGCATTTCATTTTTGTTCAACTCAGCATGCCCAGCCCCATAGGGAGGGAGTGGGGGAAAATGCACCAAAATATTTTTAAAATCTTCTTCTCAAGAACCAGTGTGTACAATGACTTGATATTTGCTATGGAGCTTCCATATGAGGTGTAGAATCAAGTTTGTTCAAACGAAGTTCGTGAAGTAATATTTGGCTTTGTAATAGGAGGGGTAAGATTTTTGGCCCCGCCCAAAATTTCTATTTTCTGAACCGATGGTCCGGTATGAACCAAATTTGGTTTGTGGTATTATTGGGTCATAAGTACATGACCCATGCAAAAAAAAAAAAATTCCCGCATCCCCATGGGAACACTGGGAGCTAAAAATAGAAATATTTTCAAACGCCCATATTTCCCAAACCCCACGGAACAGAGAGCTTTTATTTTGTATGAAGTATCCTTATGACCAGTAGAATTGAATGGTAAAAAAAAATTGCCATCGGTTATGTTAGGGTGTTCTGTAATGGGCATCGAAAAAATGCTGAGTCAGCATATTTGCAAAAATTTAAAAAAATCTTTTCACCAGAACCAATCATCAGAATCTTTTGATATTTGGGATACAGCATTCATAGGGGGGTCAGATAAAAGTTTGTTGAAATAAAGCTCATTGGTTCATATTTGGGCTCTCTACAGGAGCCCGAAGTTTTAGCATAGGGTAATATGGGGAATATTCTTTAAAAATCTTCTTCTTCAGAACCACCAGTCAGAATCTTTTAATATTTGGTATACATCATTGTTATGAGGGTCAGATTCTAGATTGTTCAAACCAAGTCCCTAGGTTAATATTTGGGCTTCCTACGGAAGCCCAAATTTGATCTTTGTTCAATATGGAGGGTAATTTAAAAAAATCTTCTTCTTCAGATCCATCAGTCAGAATGCTTTGATATTTGGTATGCAACATCTCTATGGGGGTCAGATTCAAGTTTGTTCAAATCAGATCCCTAGGTATATATTTGGGCTCACTATGGTAGCCCAAATTTTTACTTAGTGCAATATGAGAAAATTTCTTTAAAAATCTTCTTCTTCAGATCCACCAGTCGGAATGCTTTTATATTTGGTATACAACCTCTCTAGGGGGGTCAGATTCCAGGTTGTTCAATTCGAGTGCCTAGGTTAATATTTGGGCTCCATATGGGAACATGAAATTTAACTTAGTACAATATGAGGGAATTTCTTCAAAAATCTTCTTCTTCAGATTCACTTGTCAGAATGCTTTCACATTTGGTATACAACATCTCTAGGGGGGTCAGATTCAAGTTTGTTCAAATCGGATCCATAGGTCAATATTTGGGCTCGCTATGGTAGCCCAAATTTGAACTTAGTGCAATTCGGAGAAATTTCTTTTCAATTTCTCTTCTTCAGATCCAACAGTCAGAATGCTTTCATATTCGGTATACAACATCTCTAGGGAAGTCAGATTTAACTGTGTTCAAATCAAGAGCCTGGGTTAATATTTGGGCTCTCTATGGGAGCCGGAATTGGCCATTTTGCTGAAGAATTAAAAATTTTGTATTCAGTACCTTCTAGAGGTACTAAGATTAATCCACATAGGTTGTATCAAGGGGCTTCATAGGGGAGCTCTACATTTTACTTATGATCAACTGAAGAAAAGGCATGATGCCCAGATTATTTTTGTCACTCCTGAGGGACTCAAGGATTGACAGTGTAGCCTATGGAGATGGCTTGCTTAATGTAGACTCATTCTTGGACTCTGTTTAAATGGTGTTCTGTACAAGATGAGCGCTTCAGGCCCCGTGGGGCCTCTTGTTTTATTAACCCCCATGTGGCTACTGTAGCACCACTTTTGTCGTTAGGGAATACGTTTCTGGTAAAAGGTTCTAAGGGGTTTTAGTTCGAAACGTTGAAAATGTGTTCATAGGTTCCGGAAGGGTATCTAGATATGCATAAAGGTTTCAGATTTTTTATTCCCCCCCCCCCCCCCCCCCATGTGGGGCCCGTAGTATCACTTTTGTCGTTAGAGAATCGGTTTCCGGCGAAAGGCTCCTGGAGCTTTTAATTCGAAACATTGAAAGTGTGTTAATATGTTCCGGTAGGGTGTCTAGATGTGCATAAAGGTTTCGCATTTTTGATTCGACCCCATTTGACGCCGTGTCAACACTTTTGTCGTTAGAGAATCGGTTTCCGGCGAAAGGCTCCAAGGCGTTTTAATTCGAAACGTTGAAAGTGTGTCCATATGTTCCGGAAGGGTATCTAGATGTGCATAAAGGTTTCAGTTATTTCATTAACCCCCACGTGATACTGTAGCACCACTTTTGTCGTTAGGGAATACGTTTCTGGCAAAAGGCTCTAAGGGGTTTTAGTTCGAAACGTTGAAAGTGTGTTCATAGGTTCCGGAATGGTATCTAGATGTGCATAAAGGTTTCAGATTTTTTATTCCCCCCCCCCCCCCCCCCCCCCCCATGTGGCGCCCGTAGTATCACTTTTGTCGTTAGAGAATCGGTTTCCGGCGAAAGGCTCCTGGAGCTTTTAATTCGAAACATTGAAAGTGTGTTAATATGTCCCGGTAGGATGTCTAGATGTGCATAAAGTTTTCGCATTTGTGATTCGACCCCATTTGACGCCCGTGTCACCACTTTTGTCGTTAGAGAATCGGTTTCCGGCGAAAGGCTCCTTGGGGTTTTGATTCGAAACGTTGAAGGTGTGTTTACATGTTCAGGTATGGTCTATAGATCTGCATAATGGTTTTGGATTCTTGATTCGCCCTCTTGTCGCGCCCGAAGCGCCACTTTTGTCATTAGAGAATCGGTTTCCGGCAAAAGGCTTCTTCGGGTTTTAATTCGAATTATTGAAAGTGTATTCACATGTTCAGGTAGCGTCTCTAGATGTGCATAAAGGTTTTGGATTTTTGATTCGGCCCCATGTGGCTCCTGTAGTGCCACCTTTGTCGTCAGAGAATCTGTTTCTAGCGAAAGGCCCCAAGGCATTTTAATTCGAAACGTTGAAAGTGTGTTCATATGTTCCGGTAGGGTCTCTAGATGTACATAAAGGTTTCGGATTTTTTTTATTTAGCCCCATGTGGCGCCCGTAGCGCCACTTTTATTGTTAGGTTTCCTGGCAAAAGACTCCTTGGGGTTTTAATTCTAAACGTTCAAAGTGTGTTCATATGTTCCGGTAGGGTATCTAGATGTGCACAGAGGTGCACGAATTTATTTAACCCTTTACCTAACCTGAAAAGCATACGACACTTGCCAAAATAATTCTTGAATAACTGATTTTTTTCATTTTTTGTCTCAAAAACATAGGTTTTTTGTCTCATTAACCTATGTTTTTGAGACAAAAAATGAAAAAAATAATGAAAATTAATTGACGATTTTTGAGAATAGCCCTGGCCGGTTTTGGCTGTTACGTTAGGTAAAGGGTTAATCTTCCCCATGTGGCGCCCATAAAACCACTTTTGTCGTTAGAGAATCTATTTGCTGCAAAAGACTCTTAGGGATTTTAATTCAAAATGGTGAAAGTGTGTTCATATGTTCAGGTTGGGTCTCTAGATGTGCATAAAGGTTTCGGATTTTTGATTCGGTTCCATGTGGCTCCCGTAGCGACTCATTTGTCATCAGAGAATCAGTCCCCCCCCCCCCCCCCCCCCACTCCCCGAAAGACTCCCGGGTGGGTTAATTCAAAACATTGAAAGTGTGTTCACATGTTCCGGGTGGGTCTCTAGATGTGCATACAGGTTTCAGATTTTATAGAATACCTTTTCATTCCTGTCTGTATCAAGCATTAATCAGTAATCAAGGAGGCAGATGCAGGGACATACTAAAGTGTGCATTGCACACAAATGGCACCATGTAGTTATTATTATGTTTCCCAATCGTGGCCTTATTTAATCGAATCTTTGAAGACAATATCATTACTATTAGACATGCTTATTTACTTTCGCTCCATTACTGGACTGTGATCTGTGATTAGCAGCCCAGCAGTCATGAGCGGCTCGAAGCGATAGCCTCGGAGCTAATGGGTGTGGGGGTTGCAAATCACAAATGCAGTGCAGTAATGAAGCCAAAGGAAGCATGAGAAAATCGTGTTATTATTATTGTCAATACTAAGAAATTATAAGAACGATTATCGACCCTTTTGGATTTATATTATTTCGTGAAAAGGATCAATATGGAACACCATTTATTGAGCAATATAAGGCAGAACACTTTATATTTAGGGAAATGTAAACAGATTTCCAGAAAGACGAAACGACTTCATGCGCAGAACGTCAGTGCGTGCTAGCCGCTCCGCGGGCGCTATTGACTAGAAATAGCCATTAGCGACCGGCTACGCTTTATAATCTATGTTTCAAGTTTATTATACTCCCTTACAGGCTGTGTAAATTAGTATTAACATGAAAGTACCGCACAATGAATTGATAACAATAAATATTATGAATGAAGACCCACCTTAGGTGTAGTTTTATGATTACGCCGTGTTGGTCCACTAATTTTGTTAATATCGTGGTATTTTTAAGTTGAATGAAATACTTATTGATTTACCCTTTACCCAACGCAGACGATATCAAAATTTATTATTTCAAATATCATTTTTTGAAATTTTTCAAAACATTTCAACAAAACCATATCATGTGACCCCTCGTTGGAACGAGCTCGTTCCAACGAGGGGTCACATGATATGGTTTTGTTGAAATATTTTGAAAAATAATATTTTTTCA
The DNA here is from genome assembly GCA_031216915.1 of Pictodentalium vernedei. Classification (NCBI taxonomy): domain Eukaryota; kingdom Metazoa; phylum Mollusca; class Scaphopoda; order Dentaliida; family Dentaliidae; genus Pictodentalium; species Pictodentalium vernedei. The sequence continues at coordinate 124,833,483 of CM062293.1, read as the reverse complement.
ACTGCTGAATATGCATATTACGCTGGCGGATGCGGCCGATTCGTTGGGTAAAGGGTTAAAAGATGTATAACTGCAGGCCAAGAATATATTGTATCTTTGTGAGTAAAGGAACATCACCTTTCATTTACTCCAAACTCATTTATTTTCAAACTGCACGCAAAGAAGGTAAATAAACGCCCCATAATAGCGTCGAAGTCCTTACGGAATTTGACTACACTCGAAACAGTGCCAACATTACACACTGCTCTGCTTTCAACACGTTTAGTATGAGATTATTTAGACAGCATCATTCGATTAGAGAAATTTACGCCAGAGACCTTAAAGATTCACGACCACGGGGTGGGGGTGGGGGGACAATTGGTTTTCGCTTTGACTCCAGAACCCAGGCTTCTTACTCCATTTTGGAATTCTTGAAAAAAAATATAGAAATTGTGTCAGTATGGAAAGGGTCTTCAAACTTATGGACAACACGTCAGTCAAGCTTCGAGGGTATTTAATGAAAGGCTGTTCAATTATTTTTTTTAAAAAACTTTTACCCTACGTAACGGCCAAAATCGGCCAGCACTGGTCACAAAAATAACCATTCAATTTTCATTATTTTTTTCATTTTTTGTCTCCAAAACATAGCTTATGGCCCCTCATTGGAACGAGCTCGTTGAGATCGTTCCAATGAGGGCCATAAGCTATGTGTTTGACGCAAAAAGTGAAAAAAATAGTTGTTCAAGAATTTTGTTTGCATGTGTCGTCTGCCGGTGCTTTTAGTGTAAGGTAATTTAGATATATCTAAATTTCAGCTTTTAGCCACAGCGCAACTCGGAATTGAACCAATTAAACCATGTTTCACCCATCTCACTGAATGCTCTATCAACCAAGACTAAGTTATGGAAATTCCGAGTTGAATTATGGAAAAAAACTTCCAACTTGAAATTGTGTATTTTGATATCAGTGTGCAGAGAGTCAATTCCTGGTAATTTAATAGTTTTTGTCGACTCGGAACAAGCAGCTTTGCTCAGCCTCAGAGTTCGAAGAAAAGTCATTATTCTAGCAAATATTTTTTAAAATACGTGTGTTACTGACTGTTTTCGAAAAAATCTTTCCACTGTCACATTATCGTCAACTTGAAATACTGGGATAATTATGACAAATGGGTTGACATGTCTGGAAAAGTACGGAAAAAGAATGGAACTCTTTTATGGACCCTTAAGCCTTTTCTCTTAACACCATTCATTGCTAGTTATTTTTACGAATATGAAAAATTCATTTCATACCGCCGGTGCACTTTCATCCCCCGAGTCCTGACGATTACTATTAGCATTTTACTATTGATTTTAGACTTTAATCAAACTGGTGTGTTATAACAAAATGTTTGTGGTGCAGCAGCAATGTATTTAATGATGGATATTTCACTCCATCGAGCGTCTTATGTTGCGATGCAACACTGATATTGTATTTCTGCCGATTGTACAAGTTCTATTGATAGATTGGGTGCAATGTTTTAGTAATGATCTGTTAATGTTTGTGAACACACGTACATGCTTCTAATCACACGAGACAGCTAATGAGCAGGTACTTTCTAACAAGCGCGCTAAGAATGCCGGGGTCAGACGGAATGATCCTAACACAGTCTTGATTATTGTTTACAGATAGTTAGAACTTGGATCGGCTACAAATTGTTGCAAATAATCCGACCGACTTGCTGGGTTTGGTGATAAATTGACAGTTCAGCCACACAGAATGACATACAACCGTTTATTACGATGATAACATTCTCCGTGTATTCGATGTGAAGAGGTCGTCTTTTTCAGGCAGCAGATGACTTGATCAGTTATAGGGATTGTTTATTACTATTTCCAGGAGTCACAGTGGTGAAATCAGCCCAAACAGTACAGTGCAGTCGCCGTACACTGCAAAAAAAATATAGGTTCTCTTTAGAACCAAAACTGGTTCTAATCTTGTCCCTGAGATGGAACCAGTTCTGTTTAAACAGTATTTATTTCAAATCAAATAAATTTACCAAGATTGACATTCAATTTTAACAGAATATTACATGAACTGAAGTAGATTCAGCAGTAAACTTGGAGCTTATTCAACGCAGTCGCCAAACATTTTGAAACAAAGGAGATATGAACAGTTGGGATATCGAATCAGTTTTGGTTCTGAAGAGAACCAAAACTGGTTCGATATGCCAACTGTTCACTTTTCCTTTGCTTAATAATCATTTGAGACAACCTCGTATAAGGTCTAAACTTACGACTGAAACCCCCTCAATTTATGTTTAGTTCTGTTAATATTTAATGTTAATCTTTATAAATTTATTTGATTTGAAATAAATACTGTTTAAACAGAACTGGTTCCATCTCAGGGACAAGATTAGAACCAGTTTTGGTTCTAAAGAGAACCTACTTTTTTTTGCAGTGTAGACTGGTTGTAATCCGCGCGTGGGCAGTGATGTCCACGCATGCGTTTACGAGGTAATAAAATCATCATCAGCAAAATTTTAATTAATGAAGCACCGGGTCGTACCCGGTGCTTCATTAATTAAATTTTTGATGATTATCCCCATAATCAGCGTTTGGAATATAATATTTCGTCCGTGGAAATATTGCCAACCCGCGGAATGTGACCAGTCAACGGCGTCCGTACTATAAATATATGTGAATAACATCTCTTGCCCAGGCGAAGGGCTGCACGGTATTTCGATAAACCGATATATACCGGTATTCAAACCAATATCGATTGAATACCCGTGTAATTACAAAATATCGGTTTGTCGTCATGATTTATTTACCCACAATTTAATTTTCAAGACGTCTTGAGTTTTTCAACTGTAGCTCAGAATGAATAATATTATCGCTTTATCCAAGGAATCGTCCGCATGTATCCACGTAATATGCAAACTCAGCAGTTGAAAAAATAATTTTCAAAAATTTCAACAAAACTATATCATGTGACCCCCTCTTTGGAACGAGCTCAACGAGCTCGTTCCAGTGAGGGGTCACATGATATTGTTTATAGAAATTTTTGGAAAAATTTGATTTAAAATAATAAATTTTGATATCGTCTGCGTTGTGTAAAGGTTTTTCGAACCGCATCATCAAGGCATGCCGATTCGTACCGTTGTGATGTCTCAAGTCTCGATTGTGGTATTTATGTTCAGATATCTGAACAGTTTTCGATATACCGGAATACCGCGGTATTTTTTTGAATACCGATACCGATATTCTGTTTTGAATATCGTGCAGCCCTACCCAGGCGGTTGCCGATTTCTTCACGAACAGCGTTTTGATCACAAAAGCGGTCTTTTTTCGATCTGATAGCGATCTGATCCCAACAGTGTCACACCAACAGGTCTACATTTCATGAATAAAATATTTCGAAAACGAGACCGAGCCAAAAACACAAACGAAAATGCGACCTGTGATTTATTGTTCTCGCATTTCTTTTCCAAAAGGTAAAGTTCTACTGTGTTGTGAGAAGGACAGCGGACAGATACTTTCTATGCAGACAATCTCGTATTTGGCAATACTATTAAGGACGTTAGGCATGTAAGGGTTAAAGTGTATAATAAAGAAAACTCGATAAATTATAATAAACCATGATATTAGCCTATTTAAAGATAACCGCTACTTTCGTAGGCAACTATAATCCTAATATACTTTAACCAACATGAAACTACTAATTACATCAAGTCCAACTGATAGTTTGAAAGTTTCAATTATAGTTCCCTAAAACTGCTAAGGTGGCATTCACGTCCAATGTGAAGAGCCGTTGTTCCCCACACAAACGCACATGCTTTCATTTGCAACTAATCAGTGGCGCTATGATTTAAAAAAAGATATAGTGTTTTCATACTGGCAAGTTTCAATCGTTTTCTGTTTTCTTGAATTTACTGCTGTGTGAAGGTCTCACAGTTTATCTTTAGTTTCCTTTCTTCCCCTGTTTCAGCTTTCAAATGCTGTTAAAAAGACCGGCTGTAAAGAAGTAAACTTTTCCCTTAACTCGCACAAGACTGGGAAATAAACGTGAATATATTAACTGGTAAAGTGCTGAATTATTTTTGGTCATCAAAATTTGTTCATGTGTCTTTGCCCTGTTACAATTTATGGGAGAGTGCCAACAGGCACTCTCCCATAAATTGTAACAATGCAAAGCCATACAGACCAAATACTTTCACTTCAAACATAATGTGAAGCAGCATATCAACAGAGTATGAAGCCTTTAACTTATGGCACCTGCCCTTTGGTGTAAAACCCAAATATGGGATTCCAGCAATCTACCAGTTAAGCATCACTTACTGCTCAAGAATAAACACCTTGTAGATGTTTGTAGTCAAGTGGCGTCAGGCTGTTCATTCTTGTCAAAATTTACTAATGGCCCTGCTTCCTATTATCCGATCCGCCTGTGCCAATGCACCTGATGTACTATATCGCGATGTGTAGACGCGACTTAAGATTTTTAGGAGTTAAACCTAACCAATAACATCTACGTGAGCATGACTCACTCTCTGCCACTAATATTTGCAGAATCTGTTCACCACCAGATCTGCTGTAACGTTGAGAGCCAAACTCTGTCAGATTACCTAGCCATGACGCAATCACTGCCGCTAATATTTTCAGAATCTGTTCACCACCAGATCTGCTGTAACGTTGAAAGTCAAACCAGATTCAGTGCAACTAGCTCTAAAACGCCATCAATATGATTCAGAAACCGAAATAAATGGCAGGATAGTTTCAAGAAAATTGTTCTCTCATTTCCTACATTGACACTACAGCTAGGCCACCGATCTTTATCCTTCGATGGCTCCATCTGCGAGCGTTCCAAGAATGTCGGGACCGATGTTACCAGTGATGGGAATGAGAAACATTTGTCTCCAAAATTATCCTGAAACCTATTTGTCCGGTAGGGAGACTGAAATGGAAAAGGTAACTACAGACTACACATTGATGCTATATCAATGAATGCTAATTTGAACGTTCCCCATGGAAACCTTTTGAAGTGGAACAGTACAGTACAGTCGCCGCGGATTGGTCGCAATCCACACGTAGGCAGTGACGTCCACGCATGCGTGTACCAGGTAATAAAAATCATCAGCAGCAAAAGTTTAATAAAGTGCCGGGTTGTACCCGGTGCTTCATTAACCCTTTACCCAATGTAACGGCCAAAGCCGACAGCTCTTATAACGAAAATCGCCAATTAATTTTCATTACTTTTTTCATTTTTTTCTCAAAAACATAGGTTATGACCCCTCTTTGGAACGAGCTCTTTGAGCTCGTTCCAAAGAGGGGTCATAACCTATGTTTTTGAGACAAAAAATGAAAAAAAATAGTTATTCAAGAATTTTGTTTGCAAGTGTCGTCTGCTTTTCATGTTAGGTAAAGGGTTAATTAATTTCTTGCTGATTATTCTTATAATTAGTGTTTGGAATCTAATATTATTACGTCCGTGGAAATATTGCCCACCCGTGGAAGGTGACAAGTCCACGACGGTTGTATTGTATGTGCTTACTGTAATAGATCTCTGTCTCACTGGTGTAATACGACACACTAACCGACTCCTGGGGTAGGTATGTGTGTGTCTACTAAGGTGAGCAATGTAATTGCGAACTCTGAGAAGTTGACAAATTCTTGTTTGAAATGTTTTACCGGTAAATGGAACCCTTTCCGATAGCCCAAGAGAGACCGCGCTTTTAAATTACATGTCTGAGATCAGCCGGTTTGTAGGTGTTTTCTAAACCAGAATTTTATTATGCTGGTTCTGAAAATTCTTAATTGCCATAGATTAAAAGTGCCGTAGCACCTGGACGACTTGTTGAAATTCACTTTATACTCTTGTTGCGGTTATGATATAGCCATCGATGCTGAAAGTGACCTTAAACACCAATAACTAAATAAATAAACGATTGATAAATATAAATAAATATAATTAAGCCTTTTTTCTGTTCACGTATTTTCAGGCAAACTGATTGGCTAAAGTATTTCTTTTTTCATAACACAATGAATCGAAAGAAACGCATTTAGGCCCACCCTAAACCACGCCCCCAATATCTGTCCTAAAGATTACGTTGCACAGGGTGAATGGAAAAGAACCCCTGCACGCTCATCTTGTTTCAAAATGAAAAGTAATTAATATTTATCTCATCATATTAAAAGCACTTTCCGAATAAAATTTAATAAACAATGAAATCCTTATCATGCTTTTTATTCCATGTTCAATTTGTTTATTTGTGTCTCCGGTACCTTCTATATGAGTGACGCAGCCCCCTTACTGGGTCTGCATCAGCTCTGGACGACGCAACCATGCCACACTCGGCTTATCAATGCTCCTGCGTCTGAGACATAGTCTCAATGACTGAAGTAAGATTCATGTCCAGAAAGGGCCAGTACTTGGCCATTTATTAACATACAGTGAATAAAGTGTTGTACATAATATTGATTTTACACGATACAGATTATTTATATACATATATGTTGTTAAACCCCAACCAATTCAAACCTCTAATGTCACAACTGGCAGAGGTGGGAGAATAAACGTTATGTAAAAATTGAGGTCCCACGAAATTGAAAGAACGGTGAGTGAGCCGGCCAGTTGGGCGGCCGGAAGCCGAACACATGGTCCTACCTAATCCCTAGTGACGCAGATGTGCCTTGATACCACGAACGACAGTCCCTTTCAAACTTTTATAGTAATGACGCATCCCTTCCCCATTGAAATGCACCCCATCCCGGAGCAAGGTAGCAGCGTGACGGTAAAATCGGCGGTGCTTCCAAAACATCACCCGCGGAGAAGTGTCGCCAAGGACAACGTCCTAAAATGCATTAAACCTGTCGACCTTGAAATTGTACCTATGCACGGCTGCTGCAGGAAGCCACACCCAAGAATCCCTACCATTGACCCTTCTGCGTAAACCGGATCGAAGGCGTGTCCGGTGAAAAGCCTGACTGACAAAAATCCGCTGCACCCCCCGAGATTCGCGAAGGTAGGTGCAGAATTCATCAACCTGATTACCTACAGAAAGAGGGTCGGCGTCAGGGTGACTTAAATCGTTACCACCTACCTGAAGAATGACAATGTGTGGCTGAAAAGTATCCACCAGGTGCATATCCCGTGCCATCATTTTTCCAAGCGTGTTGCCGCTGACACCATGAATGCGCAAGTCCACCTGATGTACCCCAGGCGACAGACAGAACTGACCCGCAAACTTGGTGGTGAAGTCGGCATCAGCGTCCAGGAAGGTCGCGAGATGACGACTGAAGCTGTGGCCCCAGATGAGGACACGAACAGGGCGTGAATCCTGAGAATGAGCCATGGTAGCTGAAAATAACTCAATGTATGAACGAGAAAACGAAGAAAAGGAGAATAAATTAAACGAATAATACGGTAAAACGAAAGCGCAGCATGCAACGAACGCGTAGAAGCGAAAACCGACGAAAAACGAAGATAGAACAGAGAAAAAAGAGTAACGAAACGATGGCGGGACCTGATTCCCGACTTGTTCCCACGAAGCTCCGAATGAAAATGCAGCTATACGTACTGAATTCCCCCACGCCTTAATAAATCTCTTTGTCTGTCCGATGGTCATTGGCCGAATTTGGAACCATGTGTTTTGGATTATTGAGAAACCCTTATCACATTGTCCCTTGTTTGACCTGGCTTTGGATTTAGCTGTCTATACAAATTAGATAAGGGTCTTTCCAGACGTGCCGCAGCTCTAACATTTGCCACCATGACTGATGGTGACTTGTAAGAGATGTCTAAGTACCGTTAGGCACAAACTTATTTACACAGCCATGCTTGGCTATGTAAATCCCCTATGCAATAGATGATCGTCTGCGTTCATCGTTTTACCGGAATCAAACCTAAACAATGGCCGGTCATAAAAATCCACAAACGAAACTCACGCCAACAAAACTTTCCAATTTCCAAATAGCCTGAATGAACTCTTTCTGAGACAAAGTTCACTCAACTTCATGTCATCTGGGTGTATATCGAACTCCACATTTACAAACTGTGTTTTCAGTTTCTCGGGAAATGGTCAAAATCAGAATTAAAGTTAATTCAGTGTTTCTTTGAATGACAACACCCTCACGTCAAGTGGAAAAGGAGATTGAAGTTTTGTATGGATGTGGCCTGTGACGTTCCTTTTAACTTACGCAATTCATTGGTCAATGAAATCTTTAATGACCAAGAAAATGTTTCAGTGAAATGTATCGTTATTTCAAACAGAAGTTTAGAAAACTATGCCTTTTTATTCAGTTATAATTAGGAAACACACCTTGGATCTAATTCTTGTTCGTCAAAGTAACAGCACGTCAGTACAAAATGTCCATGTCACAGACCCAGCATTGTCTGATCACTATGCAGTCTTTGCCAGATTGACACTAGCAACTTAAAAAATTCCACCCAAGAAAATTACTTATCGAAAATATAAATCCATAAATATTGATGCCTTGAAAATGGATATCAGTTCATCAATTCTGTGTTCGAACTATTTTTTTTTTGTAGTAGTCATGAATCATCTGAGCAATTGCTATCTTTATTTGAAGAAACTCTTAAGGGCATCATGGCTGAACATGCACCACCCAAGTCAAAAATTATAACTCATAGGGAAAAAGTGGAGTTGTTTACAGAAGATGTTAGAACTGCTAAACAACAGAGTCGCAGACTTGGGCGTCTTTACAGTAAATCGAAGCTTGAGGTTCACCGGCAAATGTTCTGCCACCAAAGAAATACAACTAATAAGATCATCAAAAAGGCGAAGAGGGAGTACTACAATTCGCTTATAGAGGAGTCATCTAATACAAGGGTGATGTTCTCGCTAACCAATAGCCTCCTTGGTAAAGAACAAAAAGTCATTCTCCCAGATCATCTAAATACTGAAGAAATTCTGGAAAAATTCAGCGAATATTTCATAACGAAAATTCAAGTAATTCTGGATAGTGTACCATCATGTGAACCACCAGAGTTTGATCATCTTGACATAAAAAGCGATGTTTCTAATTTTCACTCTGTCTCAGAAGACGACATTCGAAAAATGATTTTATCATCATCCAATAAATCCAATGATCTAGATCAAATTCCAATATTCCTTTTAAAAGAGACAATTGATTATCTTCTGCCAGCCATAACATCTATTATATCTGCACCCCTACATGAGGGGTTGTTCCAAACCCATTGAAAAAGGCACTTGTTACACCACTCATCAAAAAACCATCTCTTGATCCTGACAACCTGAAGAATTATCGACCAGTATCGAACCTCTCTTTCCTGTCTAAATTGTTGGAAAAGATTGTTGCTTTATAACTCAAAAATCATCTGCATGAACATGATTTTTTAGAGCCCTTCCAGTCTGCGTATAAAGCCAACCACAGTACAGAAACAGCCTTACTGCGAGTCAACAATTACATTGTTAAATCAGTGTCTGAGGGTAAGGTTGTACTGCTTGTTCTCTTGGATTTGTCAGCAGCATTTGACACAGTCGACCATGGAATTCTTATGCAGACATTGACACAGCATGGCATATGTTGAACTGTCTTCTCGTGGTTTGCATCATATCTAGAAGGTCGCAGTCAACAAATATACATCAATAAGATCGGTTCAGAAAGCAGGACGTTAATGTGTGGTGTTCCTCTGGGCTCAGTTCTTGGACCATTCTTGTTTACTCTGTACACTTCTCCTCTGGGTCGCCTTCTTAAAAAGCATGGCATATCTTATCATCTGTACGCAGACGACACCCAACTGTACATCACATTTAACCCATCTGTTCCAAGTGACTCATTCACCGCAGTCAATAACATGGAAACTTGCATAAATCTTGTGCGGGAATGGATGATAGACTTTAAATTGAAAATGAATGACTCTAAAATTAAATTCTTAGTGATATCCGGGGTTCGCACGCCTACACCCCCTGTTACATCAATTCTGTTTGGTAACAACATCACTATGAAAAGTGAATCGGCCAGGAATATTTTACTGATTATGGACTCAAATTTAAAACTAGACATCCATATCAATAAAATATGTCAAAAATGCTACTGGCAGCTTCGTAATGTTCGAAGACTGGGACCTTATCTTAACCAGTCAAGTCTTGAAAAACTTGTGCAGTCCTTCATCACCTCACAACTAGACTATTGTAATTCAGTGTCCCAGTGCCTGATTCAGAAGCTTAAAGAAGTTCAGAATACTGCTGCTAGGATAATTACTGGTACCAAATGCTCTGAACACATAACACCTGTTTTAAGACAACTACATTGGCTTCCAGTTAAACAGAGAATTGATTTCAAAATACTGATATTGGTATTCAAATGTATCCACAAACTGGCTTCAGTTTACCTGCAAGAGCTAATCACCGCATATAAACCATCACGCAGTCTCAGATCTAAAAACCAAATTCAACCAGTTGGTTGTACCTTTTAGCAGATCTAATCAGGCTCATGATCGTGTGTTCTCCATTGTGGGTCCCAGGTTGTGGAATTCCCTGCCAATTAGTATCAGAATTTCAGAAACTCTCGATGTCTTCAAAAGAAATCTTAAAACTTTCCTATTCACTGAAGCATTCTCCTGACCCTCTGTAAGAGGCAACCAAAACAGATGTGACTCTTTATTTCAGAAAAGTGTATTTATATTCTGTCAAGCGTTTTTAGCACTATTTGTGGTTTTACGCTCTAGAAAATAAATTATTATTATACCCCCCGCAAACAAAGTTTGGGGGGGGGGGGTATAGGAATCACCCTGTCCGTCCGTCCGGCTTTCCGTCCGTCTGTCCGTCTGTCCATCCTTATAAGCGCAACTTCTATACCGTTTGAAGAATTTTCATGAAACTTTACACAATGGAAGAACTCCATATGAAGATGTGCATGAAGCAATACAATTCCGTTCTGACATTTCCAAGGGGAGATAATCTAACTTATACATTTTACAACTGAGGCGCGGGAGGTATCACTTTGTGAGCTTGTTCACAGTACCTCTAGTTATTATTATTAAACGTGATACGACCTGGTTTTTATTTTAACTCCGCAACGTAGAGAGTGTTTAAATTTATTGCCCCTTAAGTTTAATTATGAGGAATGATCGTTTGTTTCTGTCTATTTCTTGAGTTATGAACACCAAAAAACAAAGGCCAAACATAGTGCCAATGGGCTTATATGATTCTAATCTTGTAATGTTGTCGCGATAAAATGATATTTAAAATAATAAATTTTGAAATCGTCTGCGTTGCGTAAAGGGTTAAGCTCTTCGTTTTTTGTGCATCTGTACTGTCATTGTGGGTAGTATCGCCTTTGCTGATGGACTGCTGTTACGTGCGCCAGAATACATTACGTAATATATATTATCGGTTCGATTGAGGAAAGGTCGTGGAGGATGCGTGGTGTATCTTGGATAGGATTTCGCACAAAAGTAGCTGACGTATTGAGCAAAGACCCAACTCCGATTTACATAAAAGCAAAGATGTAACTCTTTTTTCTCATGATGTTCCGTGTTCAGTGTCGCGACCTCCTACCTATTTTGTACCCATATTGGAGGACCAAGGCGAACAAAAAGAGTGAAAGTAGATGTGAGCAATGGAATGTTGATATGCAAAAATACTCTGTTTGGTGGATAAAAGGTACATGCATGTTGTAGTACAAGAAAACATTATTTATTTATTTATTTATTTATTTATTTATTTATTTATTTATTTATTTATTAAGGTTTAACGACACTTTAACAGCTAAAGTCCTATCGTGTCGGTGACAGTTTTACGGGTGAAGGAAGCCAGAGTACCGGGAGAGAACCACCGAGCAACGACGAGCAGCTGCCAGCTCCCCAACATCGTAACTCCGTACTGCACCACAGGAAGGGTTAGATTGGTTGAAGACATGCGCCCACCGACGTGCAGTACGCCTTAGTACACGGCGTCATCGTGCCGCCATGTGGACAATCGCTGTTAAGTACCTTGCCCAGGGATACCACGCGGAAGTCCGAATCGATCGCTCAGAAGGTCACCCATCCAAGAACTAATAGGGCTCGACGTTGCTCAACTTCGGTGATACCTAATCCTCTAAATCTCAACCTACTTCATTATACTACTTGTATGGAGAGTATTCTTGTGCAAAATGTCGATAGCTTTTGAAATCTAGAGAGATAAATTGCAAGAATTACGTGAAGATTGGATATCATCTGTATTGACCGAGTTCATACAATGGGCACAATACTATCAATCGATGACAGTGTCTGTGATTTCTTATGTAAACAAAATGAAAACAGAAAAGCGCCATTTTTGTGGCGTAGGGTGAGCATGTATTGTATCAGCGTAATCGATGAGTGTATGCTCACCTATAGCTGTTTGGGAAAATATTGGGGCACCATTCTCATGTGGTGGTATCACAACTTAAATGTTTTATATTCTCAGAATGTGCCAGTTTCATATTATCTTTGAAATGAAATGTCTGTAGTGTTTTTGCCTTTTTTACAATTGATGAGTGAGTGCCTAATGGCATTCTCCCATAAACTGCAACAAGAAAAAGACATGTCAGCAAATTTTGACGACCGAAAATAATTTAGCGACCAGAATAGTTAATATGGCCGTACAAACTAATTCGTTCGTTGTATATATTATTCCCGACAAATAAGTGTATCCATGCGCTGAATTGCATTATGAATGAAAGTGCTATACTTCTTAATTGGCAATTAAATATTCCGGCAAATTAAACCGTTTAATCAATGGCAGTTGTGCCGTGAAGAGGAAAAAACTGACATGTTACACTGCATTTCTGTTCAGGTCATTTTACAGAGGTATACCCATTTTTGAATTTCCTGAAACCTTTTCTTTTGTTATCGAGTTACAGAGAAAACCTTTCATTGGATCATTCGCGGATTTTATATAATTCTTAAAATGTGTATATCAGGACTTTTTGTTGCCTCTGATCTTTGTCATATGTTTTGATGACTCTGAGTGGTTTGGGACCAGCCATCCCATTGTGTTTGCTTGTTTTCGATATAGACCATAACGAGCATTGTGCTGTGTTTGCTTGTTTCCGATATAGACCATAACATGCATTGTGCCAAACTTAATTGACTCACTCCATCAGAATGCAGATTGGGTTGATTAACCCTTTATCTAACGAATCGTGAGCATCCCCTGCGTAATATGCAAATTCAGCAGTTGAAAAAATATTATTTTTCGAAAACTTACAACAAAACCACATCATGTGACCCTTATTGGAACGAGCTCGATGTGCTCGTCCCAATGAGGGGTCACATGATATGGTTTTGTCGAAATTTGGGGGAAAATGTTTTAAAAAAATGTTATTTAGAATAGTAAATTCTGATATCGTCTGTGCTGGATGTCAAGGTGATAGCTTGGTTTTCTAATTTGTTGTTTAAAAGTGTAGATATTTTCGATAATCTTTCTCACTCGGGTTAAATGTAAAGGGTAAAGATAGATATAGGACGGACCCCGAAAACCGATTTGTCACTTAAACCGACCAGCAATAACTCAAGCGCTGCTCATTAAGCATGAAATTTTATGTCCATTGCCGCGTTTCTGTTTAACGCTATAATGGGATATGTGGTAAGAGATTAAACATAGTGGAATGCCAGTTCTCTCCTGTCGTCATTACCTATGTAATCATGGCCAGTTAATAGGTAATTTTCTGTAAATACAGTACATCGCATATGTTCTGGACACACACCCATATTACGCATCTAGCATGTCAGTCACTGAAATGTCAGGATATGCAGAAATGTGAGTCTTTCAAAGGAACTTTAAAGCGAATATTAAATTAAGATAGATCTAAGCGGCCAAGTTCAAGAGAAACAATTAAACTGAGAATTAATGTTCTGGGTATCGAAATAAAAATCGGGGGATTTCTCGAAAAATTCATTTCAGTCTGAAGGTGTGTAAGACTGTGGGTCGTTGTGAGTAGATGGGGATGTCCCATGCTAAAGGCTAGAGGAGGTGCCGCATCGGTGCGAACGTATAGGCACGTTGTAATGTAGGGGTGCCACAGAGCTCATATTTAGAATAGGAGCACTCGTGGGCCAAGTCGGTGGCCATATATGAGAATAGAATCAGAAACACGAAGTACGAGCTGAGGGAGCTATTCGCATTTTGATAAACGACATTACCTGTTTTAGAAGGCAAGCCATACGCAGTCAGAGTAGGCTTTGCCTGTATGAACATTATTCTGAGATAAATGGAGGGGAACGTTTAACTCCATTGGTGGCGACTGCTTGAGTGAAAAGCGTCAAGTGAAGTGACAATAAGCTAGTGGTCGTGCGGCGGCAGTTGTAGAGTGACGTTCCGTCACATGTTGAGTAAAACCTCTGGTAAAGTGACAGTAAGTTAGTGGCCGTGCGACGGCAGTGAGAGGGTGAAGTGAAGAGGCGACCAAAGAACAAACACAAGCGAGAAGGAGAAAACACCAACGACAACAGAGAATGCAGGCCCGAAGAGAGACATTTCGTCACTAGAGGGAAGGCGACATAGTAAAATGAGAATACGTTAGCGGGTGTGCGACGGTAGTTGTAGAGTGACATTCCGTCGTGAAGAGGCGACCAAAGAACAAACACCAGCGAGAAGGAGGAAAACCCAGCGACAACAGAGAATGCAGGCCCGCAAGTGACTCAAAAACTGTGTGGGTAGGGGGTGATTGACGTTTTGTTCATCTTATTCATTGGATTCCATGTAAGTCACAAATTACCATATTTATTTGTACGTATGTGCATTAAAATTGTTGTTTTCAGTGAACCCCTGTTGATTTATGCTTTTGACGAAAAGTTACAGACCCCTTCAGGATAAGAACCACCCCATCAAAAGAGAAACGGGCGGGTTCGTCACGGTGGGACACACGTTCACGCACGAATTCAGGCTTCACTCCTTGAGTTTTGTTGAAAATACGTTCAAGCACGGATTCAGGCGGCACTCTTTGAGTTTTGGCTGAATACGCGGCGTGAATCTATTTCTTCCAGCAGCGACAAAGCCCGGTTTACAACACTGGTTAAAGGGTTAAATCGCATTCAGCTTATTGATAGGTTCGAACATTTTATTTGATTTGATTTATCGTCTTATTATTAACTTTCAAACGCAGTTTATTAACTGTATAGAGTATTTTTAATGTTTAATTTCCGAGACAATTTTACTTTGTCAATAGTGGGACAGGTCTCAGATTAAATACAGAGTTATCATATCTCTCGTTATTAAACTAGTTGCTCTAAGAACATGTCGTGATATAAACGACGAATTTCCAGTGATATTGAATTTGGGTTGGAGCATTGCGTTTATCGCTCTTGTAATAAATAGACTGGAGATTGACATCCCACAGACTCAACTAAAACTTGGGGCTTCCATTAGAATTGTGTGAGCGTTTTATGTAATGATTCGTTTACATTCACGCTCCTGGAGCTTGGTAACGTGTGGATAATTTCAATGGTCTTACATAAATACCTCTTTACTCTTTACCCAATACAACTAATATATGACACTTGTAAAAAATAAATAAATTCTTGAATAATCAGGCTTGGCAATTTCAGGAGAGCGATTTTTTAGCTCTCCTTTCTGCCCTCCTGAAAGAATTAAGGAGAGCGAAAAATTGCCCTCCTAAATATTTTGGTCTGGGTTGATTGAGATTACATGTATTATGCTCACATTAAATTTTTGTTGAAAGCAAAAATGTAATTTAACTTCGAAGTCACATAACATCACGTAATTTCATTTTGAAAGTGGTTTAGTGGTAACAGGTAATGGCTGCAACCATACCCAAACACTGTTGCAATCATTTGAAGCAAAATGGGTCTTAGCAATATTTTTTTTTCTGTCAGTTTCAAGTTCAACAACTGACCTCACAGTTTGAGGGGTAATTATTCAAGGAATATTGACACTATAATATACTACCATTACTACTATCCTGTCACTTGAAGCACTTGCACCAGGATGTGACTGTAGATTCAAGCAGACCTGTTGTCCAAGAAAGTCATACGTCTACCACTACCACCTTCAACCCCCTTTGGGGGGGGGGGGGTTGAAGGTGGTAGTGGTAGGCGTATGACTTTCTTGGACAACAAGTCTGAGTACACACACAGGTCTTGTCAAGTGTGTGTTCGGTTGTTGAGTGAGACATCTAGATGTCTAAGAGATTTCGCTTTACCTTAGTAAAGTTAATAAAATCACTGATGTAGTCTGTTGGTTTCAGTTTCAATGAGTTCGTTCTACTGGATACTTAAAATGCTGTGTAAAGCTAATTGCTCTCCTAAGCTGATTGAGGGGAGCGATTTTTTGCCCTCCTGCATTTTTCAGAATGCCAGGCCTGAATAATCATCACAATTCATTTTATGCCTAAAACAACATTGTTTTTGACCCCCACAGTGGACCATGGTCATTCGAATGAGGAACCATAAGCTAGGTTTGTGCGCCAAAGACTTGAAATAATATTAACATTTGAACTGGGTGTTTTGTGAATAGAACCCTATAAGGATATGGTCGAAAGGCTAGAAGATAAAATGTTAACAGGTGCTATAAGCGATAATAATCAAAACATTTTATCCATCGAGCTTGTTCTTCTGTTCATCATATCAACAGTGTGTGCATCACATACAATACAGATATTGTACTTTTCATTAATATAAAAGTCTGGGGTGAGATTTGCTAATTTTATCCCGAAAAGAATAAAAACATGCAAATTACTGTAAAACACATTCGGTGAACAAAGCGCCAATATGGACACATGGCGTAGGTTGGGGTGACATTGATAGATATTCTTAATGGCGGGTTATTTGTGAACTTGGTGCTTTTAATTACCTTGCCATAAAAATCGGAACCGTCTGTTAGTTTCGTTTATTAAGACTATCAAACGGAAACATGGCCTTATTTTCTATTGATGTCATAGGTTTCTTCTTCACAATTACATTTTTAACCCCCTGCACGCTGATGTCAAAATATCCAGATTTGAAGTAGCCATTTTTCCCATAATGCAACTGGAAATTTAACCAATTCAATCTTGTTTGACAGAGCTCATTGAGCTCTGTCAAACAAGATTGAATTGGTTAAATGTCTAGTTGCATTATGGGAAGTATTTGCACCCTGGACTTTAGATGTGTCGACATCAGTGTGCAGGGGGTTAACTGGACTTTCCTCGCTCTTCTATCATTTTAAGTGAGATACTTTATCGAAAGTCGATTTTCATGTCGATATAAGTTATATCGGGAATAATTTAAGCCCACTACTTTTTAATTTGTTCATAGATGACATTCCTGTCTCTTTAGCAGATAATAACACGCTTCCTGAATTAAAAGGTACTGCTTTTCCTTGTTTGCTGTATGCAGACGATCTCGTTTTTCTCTCTACCACTAGAGACGGCTTAAAATTGTCTCTCAACTCATTACATGATTTCTGTAAGAGGTGGAGACTCACTGTCAATAAGCAGGAAACGAAAGTGCTTATTTTCAACAAGGCAGTTAGAAAAGTTAATAGTTCATTTACTTGTGGCGACGAACAGCTACAAACAGTGACCTCATACACGTACCCCGGAATTGTTTTCACGGCATCGGGCAGTTTCACCAGAGCGCTATCGAACCTTAGAGCTAGAGCACTCAAAGCTTACTTTAAATTAAACCGCCTGTTTTTGTCAGGGTCCAAGGATAACATACACGTGAGAGAAAAACTATTCGATGCGTTGGTGAAACCAGTTCTGTATTGCTCGGAAGCATGGGGAGACCAGGCAGCCTGAAATAACGAAAAGCAGATTGAATCGGTACATTTGCATTTTTCAGTGCAAAAATATACTGCAGGTACACTCGAAATCTTGTAACACTGCAGTACTAGCGGAATTAGGTAGGTACCCACTGGCTATTGACAGAAAAACTAAACTTGTGTCAAATTGGCCGAAAGCGGTAACGGTTCAGGCCAACCCATTGTTAAGTTTGGCTTATAAGGAGATGCGGGAATTTAATCATACCTGTACATCAGAAATTGAAAGCGTCCCTTCAACTTGTGGGTTTCGCAACGTGTGGCTGAACCCAAACTGTGCTCCCCCAAATTTTGAGAAACAATTAAAAACGCGACTCCGTGACGTGTAGTGTCAGACGTGGAAAAGCGGATCCACACGAAAAGGCTTTCATTCGGATAATATTAAATTAAAGTTCTATCATTCGGTCAAAGAGAACTACTGCAGGGAGTCTTACATTGATACACTTCCCGCGAAGGAAAGGCGATTTGTCACCAGATTCCGTATTAACGCTCATGACTTGGAGATAGAGCGGGGTCGCTATCAAAAGCCGACACCAGTACCCAGGGAACAGATGCACTGCAAACAGTGCAAGACAAATTGAGTCGAAGATGAATTACATTCTTTCTTTGCCTGTTCTAATTACAGCGTTTCTCGAAATGAGCTTATCAACTTTGTCGGCAAGCGACCTCCTCACTTCCACCTTCTGCGGCAACTGGAAAGATTTACATTGCTATTTGCCTGTGAAGATGTTGAAGTTATTCGCGAGGTCGGTCGGTTTGTAACCCATATCCTGGCGCACAACAATCAGTAGAGTGAATAAAGCTCAATTTGGTCATGACCGTGTAAGCACTTTCGAAAGCCTATCGAAAACGACCGATGTTTCCGAGGGCATGATAATCTAGTTAGTTTAATCTAATTAGTTTAGATTGCCAATGGGATTCATGTATCGTATGCCCACTCACAGGAGTGACTCAACAGATGAGATTAGTCTGTTTAATCTGTTTACTCTTATAATATGTGTCGCATGGTTAACCCATTGCTTATTTTAATTGTTTGTGTGTTTTATGTATACCATACCTTTTATTCTTGGTCGTGCAATAAACTTTATCTTATCTTGTCTAAGTTAGAGATATTGGCTCAAGAGGGTTTTGCAATTTCTTTTGGCATAACCGTTTTGGAATTGTTTAAAATTTCCAACTTGTACCAAAGGGTTGGTGTAATTGGCATCCCTGGCACTAGGCTATTGCGTCCTGCGACGCACCCAGTATGAAATCAACCTGTTAAATTAACTTCTTGGCGAGAATTTATGGGCTATTTGACAAATACTGTCATAGTTTTTCAATCTGAACTGGAAATCCGATCACTCGCGGAAAATTCCGTGGCAATGCCATTTTCCACATTCGTCAAAATGAGGTTTCTCAGAAAGACAAATGTGAAGTTTGTGTTGACGCGGGTCTTTTTGTTGCGTATGTGTGAATGAAATGATTTCAGATTGCCGTTGTCGATAAACGTGCTATGGGTTTTATTGGATACATAGCTATAATTTATTTCAGTAATACAAAGTTTTTTCCCCTACTCCTGCCCAATTATTGGTTAAATAATGCACAGTTGCTGTTCGTGGCAGTCATTTATTCAAACAGCAGCAGAATTAAAATTAGAAACGGCCAATATTCGGAACTGATGTCACGAGGGTTTCCCAGATTTGTTTACCTCAGATAACTTTTGGGTAATTTCGTTTATATCTTCGTAATGTCGTGTTTTCTGAAATGTCGTCTGCATTAAAGCTTTTATTAATCACAGATTTAAGTAATTTCGCGTCGCTTCCTATGTCTTACACTTTGTATACATAGGTTTCTTTACGTGTTCTTTCCACATACAAGCAAAATCTGAGTAAGTATTCTTTTCAAAAGTAGCGACTTGTTGTCCCATTTACTGGTATTTTGTAGTTATTCCGTCACTTTCTCGGGACTTAAGCTTCCTAAATGTACTCAAAGTCTTACTCAAAGCTATACGCAAATAGTCGGGAATAATGACAAATATTGTCTGAAAGTCCTTCGAAAATAGCTAGAAATGTCATTGAAAGTCAGTGAATTACTCTTATCCTTGAGACGATGAAGGTTATAGAAAACGCCACTGGTATGGTTCCTTCCAAATATACTATATGAGCTCACCTGTCGAAAAATGCGGGAATATTGGATCTCATGTGCAGTCGTGCTGCCACGGGATGGATGTAATTGGCTGAAAACTATCAACCTTATATACACATACCTTCATGCTTGAAAACCTCCAAACTTGTTCATGTACTCTCACCCCGACATCTCTATAGAACCATTTTATTATTGTTATTACTTCACTTTCTAGTGGACTTAAGCCTTCAAAAAGTACTCAAGGTGCTCCTGTTGTGATAAAAAGTTACATTCCTCCCCTCTTCCGTGGAAAAACCTTGGACTTTCGCCCCTCTATTTCATTTAGCCTGGAGCCAATACTATAAAACTTTTATGATTGTATTTTTTAGAATTCTATTTTCTACCTGTCAATATATAAATCACACAGATAAATCATTAGCATTTCAAAAGACGTACAAATTTACCTATCGGTAAATTGCTACGTCTTTTGAAGCGCTAGTGATCCATTTCAGTCATTTAATTTCCATGAACAGAAAATACAATTAGTGAAAAAACAACTGTAAAATTTTTATAGTACATGTTCCTGTGCTATGTTCGTTGGTTCTTCAAGGTTTGATTCTGTCTTGATTTCGCAATCTCTTATAATGCAAATCTTGACTTACTGGTGTTTGTCGTGTTCAGGAGACAATACTTATAAAACTTTTATAGTTGTATTTTCTAGAGTTGTATTTTCTCCTATTAATATAACTGACTAAACTGAATCATTAGCATTTTAAAAAATATGGCAATTTGCTAACTGGCAAGACTGGTAAACTTTTATAGTATTGGCTCCAGATCGCGATCTATCGAGAAAACGACTACTTTTGCGATCACAGTAAAGGCAAACACTCATTTATTATGATACATGCGTGTTCGTTCACCATTGAAGAACGTCAATATAACAATAACATGATTTTGAAGTGCTTTACAGTGTATTAACGGCTCAACAGAAATGGTTAACAGCCCACAAGCTTCGTCGCGGGCCGCTGATAAGCTCAAGGGCTGTTAACCATTTCTGTTGAGCCGTTGATACACTGTAATGCCCGACAAAGTCATGTTATTTCTATTATTGCCACTTTCGTACATCGGGTACATTACGATTAAATTATAAGGGAAATAAGATAAATAAATGAAATTTGACGTTTTAGAATTAAAAAAAAACAGCGACACTACCGTCTGATTTGTTGACAAACAAACCGGGTAACATGACTATCGTCTGATCAGTCTACGGCGAAATTTGGAAAGTTGGATGATGAAATATATCTTCGAAATGCGAACTTTAGGCAAGGAGTTTATTCATCAAAGATGTCATCACTTACTTTGTGGGCATCGCTTTCTATATTTGATACATTATCTATCCGTGACACAAAGGGAAACACTTGAAAAAAATGTGTTAATTGTGTTTACAAATTAAAAAAATCCGAATTGAATTTCGATTCAAATGGAAATCTGGGGAAAATATTGTTGATCGGCTGAGAGATGTGACGTCATTGTCTATATTTAGACGTATCGGGCTATTATTGACGTATTGGGCTATTATAGTCAATAACGGCCCAACACGTCACATGACTTGTACTTGTTGAGCATTACGAGGTTTCAACGCCCGGTAAAACATCGTTAATGTGCTAGGAACGCCCGCAAAAGTGGTAATAATGGTGGTTAAAACAGTTTTGTCTACGACTGAGGCGTTAAGATGATGTAGAATATTACGCGATAAGTAGAATCCAATTATCGTCTCCGTTTTACATTTAATTGAATAAAATTCAATTAGTAAAATTAATTTGCAACTAGCATGGGAACTCGTTTGTGATCCTTTATGACTGCCGGGGTGTATTTACCCTTTTGAAAATTTGAATGTACCAGGAATGATTCCTTTGATAAAAACTATGCAGCTATTAACTTTTTGCATCAGTAATGCGCTCTCTGAAGTGTACACATCAAAGCATTGCGTTTTGACACTGAATTCAACGACATACAGTGTTCAGTTACTGAATGAAGCAAATATTATTATAATCACAAACATTCCACCTCAGATAAGGCGGAATTGCTACTGCTCTCAGATGGTGTGTATGGTGGAGGGGTCTTGTATCTGCATATCATAGAATGCGAAAACTCGAATTGAATTAGCAGGACTCAACGATGCATGCAAAGGAAATTCACATAAGTTTGTTTTGTCAGGTAGGTGAGTTTATTCTTTAAAATGTACTGTGTGTCAAAATGGCGCTAACATGATTGAACGATAATAAAATCGTGTTTGCTGTCGTAACCGGTTGGTATACCACACGACACTGTTGCGTATACGTGATCCACACATTTCCAACCGGCTTGTTTATCCTCCTGATATTGATCGTCCCCTGAGTTCCAATGTGTTCTATGTGCCAGTAGGCACATAGAACACATTGGAACTCAGGGGACGTGATGTCAAAATACCAAAATTTCAAGAACAATTTGTCCTATAACGCAACTAGAAATTTAACCAATTCAATCTTATTTGACAAGAGCTTAATCAACTCTGTCAAACAAGACTGAATTGATTAAATTTCTAGTTGCATGATGGGAAAAGTTTGCACCCTGAAATTTGGATATTTCGACAACAGTGTGCAAGTGTGTGATCATGTAAATTTTTTTCGCCTTGGGTTCATCTCGAAAGAGGAACGGCGGGAAAATTTTGAAAGTGGAGAGGTCGAGTCAATGATTCGAATTTTTGTATGTGTGTTGTGAGTGTAGATGACCGTGGGTATGCTTCAGTGTGATTTTTTAAATCGTTCATCATCATCCGGAATTCCACCCTCATTGACTGTTCTGGGGCCTCCTCGGTGAAAAATTTGGAAAATGATAAGTCAGTGTCGCCCTCCAGTGGCTTCTTTGTACACGACCACAATGCTTTCCAGCCAAAATATTCCCTCAAATTTGTATGGACTTTTTACAGGTTAAAAAAGTGAAGCCAATTTATGACGACGTACGGGAGACACCAACCTAGGCTATAGTCATATACGTGGGTATGGCATTATCCGCAGTTTATGCTTATGTGTTATCGCGGATAATTCTTTGACCCAGTGGTCTCGGTGCTCATAGGGGGTGCCAGGTGCGCCCCCCCCCCCCCTGGATGCACCCAAAGTTCAGAGGATATTTCACTTTGGAGTAAAAAGTGTTGAAAGAACAATTACGTTCACTGTCGTAAATAGTTCCGATTTAACTCCTAAAGTTTATATTATCCTTCTGTGAATTTGTGGACATGGAGATCCGGATATTTCCATAAGACATAGTGTGCTTGTGAACCTGTCGATTACCGCGACGGTATTTACAAGATGGACCTTCTAATGAAGAACAAAAAGCCTACAGTCCCGATAGCATAAAGAATTATGTTATTTCTGACACTCCTCGTGGATTAATTTTCTTCCTGGTGGCTTTTATTCAAACCACTTGGGGTAGCTGCCTCCATCCCGTGGGAGTGGGGAGGCTTTCTGACCCCACCATACGCCTCCGTGAATTGCGCAATTAGCGCCACGAAAGTGGACTGATACGAAACATTTCCCGGGATTATTTCACTTTCCAGTTAGCATTTGTCCAATTCTCATCTGTCACTTCCGTATTTCACATGTGTGCTTCAACGCACATTTGCATCAAATGGTACAGTGGTTCAGTTTCTTTGTTTGAATATTGGGGTTTAACGGCACTTTCGACAACCAAGGTCATATTCTATCAGATAGGCTTACGATCGAGGAAGCAGAATATCCGGAGAGCAGCACCGAGCAACAACAAATAACTATCTGACTCCGCAACTTATTAACTCTGCACAACCAAGGTTAGTATCGGTTGAAGTCAAATGTAGCACCGCGGTACCCTATGCCTTATTACACACCCATTCCAAAATTAATGTTTGTTCACGACATTCCAAAACGTGCAACGAAATTTGTATCTTGCACACGTGTGATAAATTTTTTTGCATTTTTTCCACCTGGAAGAGAATCAGTCATACTTCTGAGGTTATCTTTTCCAAACAGTTGGCCAATCATTTCTTCACGTTACAGATGACACTGCTTTGGATTTTTCGTTGCTGGAAAATCTAAGAATAAACAGGTTAGAATATGAGTGACGCACTTGCTTCGTTCGTAGTGTAAACACAGACTGATGTTAAAAATCAGATTCAAGTGTTAAAATTTGAAACAAAAAACCTTACCGTTCCATTAATTACTGAAAATCTGGCATTCCCCAGTGATGACAAAAGACTTTGCCCAATAGGAGCCGCCGAAAAAATAGACGAGGAAATATGAAATATTCAGAGTTACGATTCAGCATTAATACGTCAGCGTTCAGTCCATTTTATCTACACATTGGGCTGCCCTACCCATCCCATACACCAATAATGCAACTCGCATTTTTTTAAAAAGTCAACAATATATTAAAAATATTGTAATAATAGCAACAGAAAGAAATAGAGGATAACTACGCTGTTTTAGTGAATATCGTGAATTATCTCATGAATGTGGACTTGAAAGTTTAATTTTTCACGAGCGCTTGCTCTTGTGAAAAATAATACTTTCAGGTCCACACGAATGATATAATTCCCGATCTTTACAAATACAGCGTAGATATTATTTTTTTTATATGCTACGTAACATTTTACTGCTCAGTATTCAGCCCAGTTCGATGTCAAGGTGATAGCTACAAGTTGCGATTTTGTTGTATAAAGGTGTATATATCTTTGATAATTTTTCTCGTTCGAGCCAAGGTATAAGAATGTGCGTTTATATGACGGACCCCGAAAACCTATTTGTCACTTAGACAGACCTGCAATAATTCAAGAGCTGCTAAATGAAGTATGAAATATAATGTCCATTATGGCGCATTTGTTGAACGCTACATGGGCTATCTAATAACTGATCAAAGGAGTTCTCTCCTGCAATCGTTATCTACGTAATTATGGCCAGTTAAGAGGTAATTATGATGTAAACGGCATATCGCATACACACACACCCATATTACGCGTCTATCCTGTTTCCGAAATGTCAAAAGATACCAAAATGCGTCTCTTTCAAAGGAACTTTAAAGTGAATATTAAATTAAGATACATCTAAGCTGCCAAGGTCAAGAGAAGCGATTAAACTGAGAATAAATGTTCTCGCTATGGAAACAAAAATCGGGGGATTTCTCGAAAACTATTCATTTCCAGCCAATTCCAGTCTGAAGGTATGTAAGGCAGTGGGTCGTTGCGTGTAGGTGGGGATGTTCCATGCTCTAGGTTAGAGGAGGTGCCGCATCGGTGCGAAAGTATAGGTACGATGTGACGTAGGGGAGCCACAGAGCTCATATTTAGAATAGGAGCAGTCGCGGGCCAAGTCGGTAGCCATATATGAGAATAGGACCAGAAACGCGAAGTACGAGTTCAGGGAGCTAATTTGCATTTAGGTAAACGGCATTACCTGTTTTAGAAGGCAAGCCATACACATAGGCAGAGTAGGCTTTGCATGTATGAACATTATGTTGAGATAGACGTAGGGAAGAGTTTAACCCCAATGGTGGCGTCTGCTTGAGCGAAAAGTGTCAAGTAAAGTGACCATAAGCTAGTGGCTGTGCGACTGAGGGATATTCCTTGATATCCATTGAGTCGATGGATATCGAGAAATATCTTTTAGATAGTTTGCGACAATTCACAGGCTAGCATATAATAAAAGATCAGTATTTTAAGGGAGACATCTCAATGAAGGATTAACCCTGGTACACAAACAGAAGAAATAAGAAATGACCTAAACTCACAGAATGAGAGCAAACCAAAGGGGACTAGACATGAGAATTTAGCAAATGGTTTATTTTTAGTGCAAACATTTGTGGGGATACTTTTAACATTTGTTATTAACTCTGCACAACCAGTGTTAGGGTCGATTGACAGAAAATGTACCACCGTGTTGCCCTACGCCTTAATATACAGCGCTACCACGCCCCCATATAGGCAATCAGGATGAAGTGCCCAAAGATACAGCACATATGGCGCGGTTAAGATGGAACTATTATAAGTTTTCTCCACCAACACGTATGGTGTATGGAGATTTAATACCTGGATGTCGGTTTTTAAACACCGAGCCACAGGCGAGGTGTTTAAATGAGACATCCAGGTATTAAATCTCCAAGTACCATACATGTTGACGGAGATAACGTTTTTGTCCCGTTTGAAACACAATAGAAACATAGTGGAGAAAAATTTGTGGACGCGTTTCTCACGCTTCGTAAAAAGTTGGACCAAATTCATGATTAACTATTTTGTTTTTACAAACGCAGAAGACAACAGATAGAGTTACATCCCTTGGGTCTTTAAGGAAACGAGTAAACAGTATTTTGTTGACATATCTCTCCCCCCCCCCCCCCCCCCCCGAGTTCTAATGCGTTCCCTCTGCCTACAGGCACAGAGAACACATTAGTACTCAGGGGACGAATTATTTGCTCTTATTTTATTTTTCTCAAGTTGTTTCATTTTAATTATTCGACTATTTAATTTATAACAACAAAATATGATCGAATTGTCGGAAATCTGATGATATTTGTGACTATTTTCCGTTTTTTTTTTTTTTTGTTCGATTTTTATATCCAGGCGAGCAAACGCGGAAAGCTTTCGTTTGAACCACATACCCCGATGTTTCGCGTGCGCTTATACCCTGGATGTCGCACGCTCTCATATACCTTGGATGTTGGGTGCACCCTTTGTCATGGCTATTTGTCCAAGGCATTCTGACCATTCAAAGGACAGGATTTATCGGGATGTAGGGACAATGGCATTTCGATCTCGATTATAGTGCTCTCAGATCAATGAGTAAACATGTCACAAAGCGTTAACAATGAATGGTTAAGAATCAAATCTGTTATTTGTTGTTTTTTTTATTAGCGAGACATTAACTGATAAAAAATATACGCTTGTGACGCAGATATGAAGTCTTTAATAAAGGTGTACATAAACGCTATGGATTTTGTGTCGGTGATCACTTGTACACGATAAACGAACATAACTTTGGGGGATGGTAAATATTTCGAACGCCGTAAGTGATTTCATCTGTCACATTGAGAGTTCTCTTCTATTTTTGCAAGTTGAGATACGATCATTTACCGTGTGTGAAATATGATTAACTTTAATACGTTCTTTGTATGCATCACACCAAACGATTGCGTAGTATTCATCATCAAAATGCTTCAAAGATATGCAATATTTTTCCAAGTGTTTTCAGTCGCAAGGCGTATAATTCTTTTTCGTTTGGCAACACGTTTTTTTTTTTTTATCTATACTCAAAAAATTCATCAGTCAGTTTGCTGATAGGCTCTTTGTCTAACACAAGGTAAAACTACGAAATTGGTATATTCGCTAAAAATATCTCTGCAGTTTTAAGAAGTAATCAAATGTGTTAAACGAAAAGCTTTCGTACGCAAATCGAATATCAAAAATAATTTTCTCTAAAAGATGAAAACAGATATGAAGCTTTTTTCCTCCTTTGCTTTGGCGACTGAGTTATGAAATAAGGAATAAATCGAGTGCGTTACACATTTTATTTATTTTATTTACCATTTAACTATTTTATTGTGTCTGAGTCAAAACAAGCAGTATTTACGCTAAAAATATCAAGACTTATTGTTTGTCGCTGGAATGGAAGCATTGCGTCGTAACAGAGCTGGGGGTTCTAATTTTTCAGATTCGGTTTCGGTTCGGTTTTAGGAGAAAACTCGGTTTCGGTTCGGTTTTTCTATGTGTTAAGAACAGACAGGAAATAACACTTCAGGCTCCTTAATTTGGGAAAAATTCGCAATAGATTGTACGACATCATTCACTACAAAAGCTGTATTATATTCAGTCTAACTTTCCTTCGATCCTTCTTAGAGGCTCTAGGGGATCAGTTGATAAGCTTATGCGGCAGGCCTGAAAATAAGCCGTCTGACATTTGCAGAATGAGGTCTCCAGGAGGTGAATTTGATCATGCTAGCTCATACAGTGGGCCAATATATCCACTGGGTACCTCGTTCTGTTTAGGTTTGAGACCCTTATTCAGATTGAGGTTCACAGAGGGTAAATTTAGTGATGCTACCCTGCTGTGCAGGGTAGCATCACTAAATTCACCCTCTGGGGACCTCATTTTGCAGGTGTCAGCTTGCTTATTTTCTGGCTTGCTATGCGGTCAAAAAAAAACATAAATCAGTGTAACAAATGAATCTAGTTCATCTAATCAATGTTGTGTTCTCATTGTCACATTCTCTCCCTTTTTGACACGTATTAAATAATTATTAAACTTCAGTACAGATGGGAGAAAAAAATATCTTGCTTTTGGAGAGACTTTCTACAAGAGAGGCAAAACTGGCATTTCTTAACCCTTTACCCATCGTAACGGCCTAAAACGGTCAGCGCTATTCACAAAAATCACCATCCAAAATTTTCATTATTTTTGTCAATTTTTGTCTCAAAAGCATATCTTATGCCCCTCACTGGAGCTCGTTCCAATGAGGGGTCATAAGCTATGTTTTTGACGCAAAAAAAATGAAAAACATTAGTTATTCAAGAATTTTATTTGCCGGCGTCGTCTGCCTTTCGTGTTTGGTAAAGGGTTAAAACAGCAGATGCAGATGCAAATTTACAAATGTTGGCAGACGATCATCAAAGTTATATTAAAGGGCTGTGATAAAGTATTACATCATGGAATAGCTGTGAAAAACTGACTTGGTCGATTTCCTTTCCTCTGTAGAAAATGAGACAAGGAGAACACGACGTATTCGCCCCTTTCTAGGATAGAGTGACAAATGTTCGTCGGCCCAGTTCCCTCTCAGTAAGAGGGTTTTATCAGTTTATGCACAAACACAGTAAAACCGTTCGGCCGATTTTTGCTGGCTCTTGCAGTTCGGTTTCATGGTTTTCCACAAAACAGGAACGGAACCCCAACGTCGTGCCCTCTTTGTGGAACTGCAGTCACATTAGTGCCGTCAATATTCCAACTACATCGTCGAAGGCATACCTTGATAATGTACTTGGGATATTAGTCATTATAGTTAAGAAAACTCAAGACTTCTTTGAAATTTATTGATAAATACAGATTATCATGATTATGTGCATGTCCTGTTATTTGTATCAGATTCGAGGTGGTGTCCAGAATGGGATCTCAACGAGCCGGCTTTGCCGGTGAGTTGTGATCTCATTTTTGGACACCACCGAGAATCTGATGCAAATCACAGGACATGCACATTACCGTGATAATTCATTTATCTACCAATTCTGTCACATAAACAGATTAAATCTTAAATTATTAAAACAGTTTTGGGACATAATGTTGGGTCGATCACTGAAACGCACATAGAATGTATTCATGCGCCTGTTTTGATAGCCCGTCGCGTTACCAGAAACGGGTCATCTATATGATACGGAATCAGAATGAGTCGTCTGTGTGATACGGAATCGGAACACATGATGTGATACATACCGTTTTTCGTGTTTTTTTATGCCCAAATCAATATAATTGTTAGATAAATAAATAAAAATACACATGTTGTGATCAATTTCTTATTCGATTAATACGTACCGTACCGGTACTCCATATTGGTGATTCGAGGCCCCCAACAGCCCGAATCGGGTACTACAGGCCTCCAATTCTACTTGACACAACTCCAAGTATCAGATCTAATCTTTAAAGAATGTACATGTTCACTTGCAAGAGAGAAGTGATATCTTAGACTCCAGTCCTGGTGAAAATGTCCCGACAGAAAATTGTTTGCGGATGCCACACCCCTACCGTCACCACTATAATAACACTTCGCCCGGCCGCTGATTTGTCGCGGTTCTCTTACGAGAAGGCATTGGTTACCCCTGTACTCCCAACTGCCTCCCTATTCCCGGGCTTTTTCTCTCCTCCCAATACTCAGAGACGAACTACTTGATGACATCCGTGCCCCCGTCTTCCCTCTCTCTCCGATAAGCATATTAACCCTCTCCTTTGTATCACTCACTACCCACATGTCCTTCATTCTTCCATCCCATTTCCTCTTATACTCCTAGTGAATCTTATTCTGTTAGACTCGTATTTTAGGCATTCTAGTAGAAAGTGTAAGTGTTCCAGGGTCCTTTCCACTGTTTTTCCCAATTTTTCCCGCGATCTCAGCTTGAATAAGAGTGTTCCCCCAAACGTGCCATCAAGGAACCATTTAAAACCTGGCTTCTCTTTATCACGAAGGCCACCCAAAGACCTCTTTGATTCGCCCCCCCCCCCCCCCTTCTCGCCAATTAAGGTTACAATCCTCCATGTCTCTTTCTCTGGCGATTGTTTGACCCTGGGTTGTCCCTACTTCTTTAACCCTTTACCTAACGAATCGGCCGCATCCGCCCGCGTAATATGCAAATTCAGCAGTTGAAAAAATTTTATTTTTCAAAAAATTTCAACAAAACCATATCATGTGACCCCTCGTTGGAACGAGCTCGTTCCAACGAGGGGTCACATGATATGGTTTTGTTGAAATTTTTTGAAAAATTTGAAAAAATGATATTTAAAATAATAAATTTTGATATCGTCTGCGTTGGGTAAAGGGTTAAGTCCGAGATCTCCACTACTTTTGGTATTATCTTTTAAACGTATTGTAGAAATTTTTACCACAGTACGTTAATAAAGCAAATATTTATCCTAGGCTTGTACAGCGCATTGCTTCATTTATGAGGTGTGCTATCGTTCTCGTGCACCTGTGGCTCACCATATTTACAAGTGAGGTACATCTTTCCTAGCGCTCCCGAACAAGTTCTGCTTGGGGATCGTTTGTTCGTGTGTGCAGATAAATAACATAAGTTAACATGTTCTGGATATCTCAGCCCCCGTCAAAACGTAGGCGTAACCACTAACCTGTAAGTCTCCATACAACCACAAACTGCCACATTCATATTGCTTTGAAAACGTTGCTCTCAGGTGTATTCGTCCCTGAGAATTTAACCGATGGGCTGCATTTATCTTGGCAATGTTTTTACATCACTATTGGCTGGCTGTATTGGCAGCCAACAATGCTGTTGAAACACTGTAAGTCATCTGAAGCTGTGTATATGTATATAAAGTAGTAAATATCCTAAAACTAAAAACTAATCACAGGCTTACCCATTAATCCATTGCTGGTGCATTGCGAATAACCTTTCAAGAACAGTCGTTCACACAGTCAAACGCGCCAGGAGGGTGAATGTCGGAAACCGGGCTTTGTCGTTGATGGGGGAAATAGTTTCACGCCGCGTATTCATCCAAAACTCAAGGTGTGTTGCCTCAATCCGTGCGTGAACGTATGTCTCACCGTGACGTACCCGCCCGTTTCACTTTTGTTGGGGGGGGGGGGGGGGTTCTTATCCTGAAGGGGTTAATGACTTTTCCTCAAAAAGCATGGATCAACAGGTGTGTGACTTACATGGAATCCAAAAGAATAAGAAAACAAAACGTCAATCACCCCCAACCCACACAGTTTTTGAGTCACTTTGCGGGCTCGCATTCTCTGTTGTCGCTGGTTTTTTTCCTCCTTTTCTCTGGTGTTTGTTCCTTGGTCGCCTCTTCACTTCACCTTTTCACTGCCGTCGCACGGCCACTAACGTATTGTCACTTTATCGAGACGCCTTTCCTCCAACATGTGACGGGATGTCACTCTACCACTGCCGACGCACGGCCACTAGCTTATTGTCACTTTACTTGGCGCTTTTCATACAAGCAGTCGCCACCAATGGGGTTAAACTCCCCCTTACGTTTGTGTCAGAATAATGTTCATACAGACAAAGCCTACTCTGCCTATGTATGGCTTGCCTTCTAAAACAGGTAATGCCGTGTACCCAAATGCAAATTAGCTCCCTGAGGTCGTACTTCGTGTTTCTGATCCTATTCTCATATATGGTCTCCGACTTGGCCCGCGACTGCTCCTGTTCTAAATATAAGCTTTGTGGATCCCCTACGCCACAACGTGCCTATACTTTCGCACCGATGCGGCACCTCCTCTAACCTATAGCATGGGACATCCCCATTTTAACGCATCGACCCACAGCCTTACACACCTTCAGACTGGAATTGGCTGGAATAAATTTTTCGAGAAACCCCCAGATTTTAATTTCCATAGCCAGAACATTAATTCTAAGTTTAATCGCCTCTCTTGAAGTTGGCCGCTTTTGGCATCTTTTGACATTTCGGAGACAGGATGGATACGTAATATGGGTGTGTGTCCAGAACATATGCGATGTACCGTTTACATCATAGTTACCTCTTCACTGGCCATAATTACGTAGATAATGAGTACAGGAGAATACTCCTTTGATCAGATATCAGATGGCCCATGTGGCGTTCAAACAATGCGCCATAATGGACATTAAATTTCATACTTCGTTTGCAGCGCTTGAATTATTGCTGGTCTGTCTAAATGAGAAATCGGTTTTCTGGGTCCGTTATATAAACGCGCGTTCTTATACCTTGGCCCGAACGAGAAAAATTATCAAAGATATATACACCTTTATACAACAAAATCGCAACTTTTAGCTATCACCTTGACAGTGAAATCTCATTTGTTGTACTACAGGTTGTTCCTGATATTTTGAACGAGTCCTCAGGAATGCGTCGCGTCTTCGGTTCGCTTTCTGCACTTAACTCTCTTCAGCACGTCCCGACACACACAATTCTAAAAGCATAGCTAATAGGGCCT
The DNA here is from genome assembly GCA_031216915.1 of Pictodentalium vernedei. Taxonomy (NCBI): domain Eukaryota; kingdom Metazoa; phylum Mollusca; class Scaphopoda; order Dentaliida; family Dentaliidae; genus Pictodentalium; species Pictodentalium vernedei. The sequence continues at coordinate 124,800,956 of CM062293.1, read as the reverse complement.
AAAGAGGCTGACTTGTCCAGATCATACCTGCTTGCCTTTGACGGGCAAAAAACACACCCGCGGTGTTTTCACAATACAGCCTGCATTTTTCTACGTCTCAAATTTTTCCCTCACCCTGTCTGCTGTAAGTCTCTACCACCTTTCACTTTATCTAACGCCACTGCATCTGCAACCTTTTTTCTGTAATTTTTAAACCCTTGCTAATCCCAAGAATCGCTAAGGACGTATTTACCAAATTTTACCTCCACCTCATTCCGCAGATGGTGGTATACGGGGAGTAATGGTCCTGCGGCATCCCTCTTGATCTCAACTTTTATCTTACATTTTAACATTTATAAGCTCACGTCGTCACTGAGCGCTTTCGTCGCGCAAAACCTTTTGTCTGCTACAGGAACGGGTGTTGCAGTCATAACACAAGAACAGTTAAATACTGTTTACCTTGGAGAATGAAGTGTATGAACACTTCTATTTATAATGACTAAATTGTAACAATTACTTGCTGGTAAAACTGTTTGGTCGATTGGGGTTCACTAATTATGTAATCCATCATCACTGTTTTTTTAATAAACAACAGAAATCGTTGTGTGATAAATCCTTACGTGTTAAAAGTTACCACAAAAACTTATTATTGCCTACGAATCCCACAAAGAGTTTTTTTTAACTTACAAATTCTTCACAAACATGTTGCGAACGAAAATGAATTAATTCTTTATCTTCGGAAGTCTCTAAAGGTTATTTTTTTACACTGTAAGTAGATTGTGTACACTAAATTTGAAAATCGAAAGCGACTACATACCATTTTGATTAGATTTATCACTCTATCAATTACATTTAAGATTTGCCGAAGTCATTCGTTATTGATTGAAATTTAAAATGTGAAATTATGAGTTTATTATTTTGACAGTTTTGCCACAAATTATTTGTGTATTTAAAACTCAAACAGCGCGGAATAGACGATTCTACTAAGTAATGATATCATTCATTACTTTACATCACACTCCCTTTGAGTCATTAGCTTTTGTTGCTTCAGAGTATGAACTAAACAGAAGATCTAGAAATTCTTTGGGCATATTTCACCATCAAATTCTCTATCATGCAATCTCTAAGGGTTCGACTTTCGATCACTGATTGGAAGCCCGCCTCCTAGTTCGAGTTTTATTTCCATAACATAGCATAGATCCCTCACCTCACACTCAAGAAAGTGGTTTCAGTTAAGGGGCATAATCCATGATTTGATACAAAACAATGATATTTGAATGCCGATTTATATGCATAGTGTTCTGTAGGTTCTGTTTTTGTTAGGTGAAGAGTTAAATATGATAGGAGGTTGGCACGTTCAAGTACTGAAGATATGTCCGTCAAAAGTATGCGTCGTCCAGCAAAAATAAACCAATTCAGATTATATCTAATGCATTTTGCTCCCGCGTTGTGTCCTTGGGCAAGGCACTTAACCCCGATTGCCTACATGGGGACACGATGACGCTGTGTACTAAGGCGTACTGCACGTCGATGGTGCGCACGTCTTCAATCAGTCTAACCCTGCCTGTGCCGCGGTGCAGAGTTCAGAGTTACGATGTTGGAGAGCTGACAGCTGCTCGTCGTTGCTCGGTGGTTTTCTGCGGGTACTCCGGCTTCCTCCACCTATAAAAACAGTCACCGACTTGATATGACCCTGGCTGTTAATGTGTCGTTAAACCCTAATAAAAAAAAAATCTAATGCATTTCCCAAACCGTATTGCCGGTGTCATACAGAAAGCCGCTCGTGAAAAATTAGATTTCTGTACAGTAACGAATGAGATAATTCTGTCACATACTCAAAAACCAGGGCTCCAATTCCCAATGAAAAGTCCTCGAAATTTGGCCTTTTCCTTGAAAAGTGCTTGAATTTGTTTCTAACCTTAAAAGTTCGTACTTTTCCACCACTACCCTTGAAAAGAACTTGAATTCAGTTTAGCAATGAGCTCTTGAGGCAAGAAGTTTCATGAAAAACCACCCCACATACAATACATGCAATATCACAAAATTAGTCAGGAACCACTTCTTTTTGATCTCTATATTATTCTTTGAGTGGAACAGGGTGCCATCTGCAATGCTTTAGCATTGCAGGTGGCACCTTGTTGCGCTCAGGGACGATACTTATCTAGCTCGTTTGGGGTGTCAAGAAATCATGTTCTCGAGGCTGGAATTCTTTGGGCTGTTCATGGTGTTGTAAGTTCATATGAAAATTATACTAGTTCTTAAAACTCAGGCTTCTAGTCCTTGCAAAATGCTTAAATAGTGGTTGAATTTGATTCTTTAAGATCAATGGGAACCTGGAAAACAGTTGATATCCTTTTTTATAATACGCTTTGTAAGCAATGTTTTAATCCCAATTGAAACATGTTTTAATTGCAATTAAAATGCCTAAACGCCGATATCAATCTAAACTTATTGCGCAACGCGCGTCACTTCCGGGAAGATATTTAGAAGTTATTACTTGGGTAGTTCCATACCGGCCGAGATTTCAACCCTCCGTAACTTCGGTCAAATGCTGTGTGCAGTTATTGAGGGCTGATATCTCGGCCGATATGAAACTAACCAAGTAATAACCTCTTTATATATTAAACCAAAACAAATAATTACACAACTTTCTCGAATGCATTACAGTTTTCTGGCCGTTTTATCGTTTTTCATTCTTTTCATAAAGTCCGAAGATTCCTCTTGTCCTAGTTCAGCTTTCCAAACGTCTCGGCTTCCCCACATGGGAGGCCGCGACGTTCAGATAGCTGAACTGTCTCTTCTCTCCCTTCGGCGATTCTCTCCTTAAGACTCTGAATCTAAAGTTTGGGTTGAATTTTCTGTATAACTCTCTTCTGTCGTCTCTTCCTACACACAATCCTCACTCATTGTCGTCACTAATCCCTCGTCACTCAAAAACTCCACTTGATTGCACTGCATTATAATTTGTAACACTAGTTTTCTAGATTGCGTTCGACGAGTAACTGTTTCGATGTGAACAAATTCGTTGCACCTAGTAACGACTCATTAACCCTTAACCCAACGCAGACGATATCAAAATTTATTATTTTAAATATCATTTTTTTTTTAATTTTTCAATTCAAAAAAATTTCAACAAAACCATATCATGTGACCCTTCATTGGAACGAGCTCGACGAGCTCGTTCCAAAGAGGGGTCACATGATATGGTTTTGTTGAAATTTTTTGAAATATAATATTTTTTCAGCTGCTGAATTTGCATATTACGCGGGCGGATGCGGCCGATTCGTTGGGTAAAGGGTTAAGGGGAACGGCTCTGGCTTGTTCCATATCTGCCGAGTTCGGCGTCATATCAGCCGAGTTTGGAGTCATATGAGACGAGCACCATAATGGGCAATTGTGGGAAAGAAAATTATATCACGTAAATAACCGCTTATATCCGTCGTGACGATGTCGCAAAAAAACTCTGCTTATCCGTCGTGATATCGAAAATATTTATTAGACATTTCCCCTATCTTATAAGGTACAGTACAGTCGCCGTGGATTGGTCGCAATCCACACGTGGAAAGTGATGACCACGCATGCATTTACCAGGTAATAAAAATCATCAGCAAAATTTTAATTAATGAAGCATTTGGTTGTACCCGATGCTTCATTTATTAAATTTTTCATGATTATTCCTATAATTAGTGTTTGGAATCTAATATTATAATGTCCGTGGAAATATTGTCCACTCGTGAAAAGTGTCCAGACCATGGCGGCTGTACTGTAGCATAGAATATATTCCTATTTTTTATGATTTCCAATCCCAGATAGTTGAAGGAAGTACAATCATCAGCGAGTCGACGCCGTAAAAAGAGCGTTGTTGAAAGAAAAATTGATTCGTCTGCTCTCTCCGTTTACCAGTCCGACTTCCTATGGATATTTATGCACAAAGTGATACCTGTAAAAAGAGCGTCGGTGCACGACAAATAAGAATTCACAAACGCGCACAATTATTTCCCGGGACTCGGTTCGTTTGGTAGTTTGTTGGGGACAATGCTGTCGGAAACCAGGGCTTGTCGCTGCTGGAAGAAATTGATTCACGCCGCGTATTCAGCCAAACTCAAGGAGTGTCGCCTGAATTCGTGCGTGAACGTATGTCTCACCGTGACGAACCCGCCCGTTTCACTTTTGTTGGGGTGGTTCTTATCCTGAAGGGGTTAATAACTTTTCGAAAATCATAAATCAACAGGGGTTCACTGAAAACAACACTTTTAATACAAATATACAAAAATTAATATGATAATTTGTGACTTACATGGAATCCAGAAGAATGAGAAAACAAAACGTCAATTACCCCCTACCCACACAGTTTTTGAGTCACTTGCGTGCCCGCATTCTCTGTTATCGCTGGTTTTTTCTCCTTTTTCGCTGGAATTTGTTCCTTGGTCGCCTCTTCTCTTCACCTTTTTACTGCCGTCGCACGGCCACTAACGATTTGTCACTTTATCGGACACCTCTGCTCTAACACGTGACGGAATGTCACTCTACCACTGCCGTCGCACGGCCGCTAGCTTATGGTCACTTTACTTGACGCTTTTCACACAAGCAGTCGCCACCAGTGGAGTTAAATTCTCCCTTACGTTTGTCTCAGAATAATAATGTTCATACAGGCAGAGCCTTCTAAAACAGGTAATGCCGTTTACCTAAATGCAAATTAGCTCCCTGAGCTCGTACTTCGTGTTTCTGATTCTATACTCATATATGACCACTGACTTGGCCCGCGACTGCTCCTATTCTAAATATGAGCTCTGTGGTTCCCCTACATCACAACGTGCCTATACTTTCGCACCGATGCGGCACCTCCTCTAACCTATAGCATGGGACATCCCCCATCTACTCGTAACGACCGAGAGCCTTACGCACCTTCAGACTGGAATTGGCTGGAATGAATTTTTCGAGAAACCCCCCGATTTTTATTTCCATAGCCAGAACATTAATTCTCAGTTAAATCGCTTCTCTTGAACTTGACCGCTTAGATCTATCTTAATTTAATACTCGCTCTTAAGTTCCTTTGAAAGACTCACATTTTGGTACCTTTTGACATTCTGTGACAGGCTAGCTGCGTAATATGGGTGTGTGCCCAGAACATATGCGATGTACCGTATTTACAAAATTTAAATATTAACTGGCCATAATTACCCAGATAATGACAACAGGAGAATACACCTTTGATCAGTTATTAGATAGCCCATGTGGCGTTCAACAAATGCGCCATAATGGACATTAAATTTCATGCTCAATTACCAGAGTTTGAGTTATTGCTGGCCTGTTTAAGTGACAAATCGGTTTTTCGGGGTCCGTTATATAAACGCACATTCTTTTACCTTGGCTCGAACGAGAAAAATTATCAAAGATATATACACTTTTATACAACAAAATCGCAACTTTTAGCTATCACCTTGACAAATGCAAGGTATTCCAAATCCTGGTGATGCAAAAGATGTTCTCAAACATATTCAAGTTTTCACAGTGGATGTATATACGTCACCAAAAACAAATCCCTCACTGAAGAGTCCTTTGGAGATGTTATTGTCTGGCTAAATTGTTGTTTATTTTATCAGATCATCAGCAGAAATTGTGTAATTTGATATTGAAGTCTCTGTATTTTGATTTAGATGGATGTGTTATGACAAACCTCTGGCGAATTTATACATACGGAATATGGACACGGAATGTACGTCAGTCAAACAATTAAGAGAAATTGGCTTTTACGTATATTTTTGACAAGAAATGTTTGTTAAACTCTTTCTTAGTTTTTATAAATTCCAGAAACTTTTAACTAATTAGGTAGGCTACATACACCGTTTTCTGAAATGTGAATTGTACACTCTACAATCAGTTGGGTTAAAAATCAACCCAAATCGACTGGGTTGAGTGAATATGAACCCACTTGGGTTCATATTCACTCAACCCAGTCGATTTGGGTTGATTTTTAACCCAACTGATTTTAGAGTGTAAGAACAGACTGACTTTCTCCAATGAACTATATTTTCATGTCATCGGTGTTTATATAAATGGTCTAAATCTTTTTTAGAAACTAAAAATAAAGTGGTTACTATATCCTCCGCGCCGATTCACTTTGGCACTAATTGCGGCAATCGCGGATAATTGATCGTTGATAACTTATTTTAATAAAATACATTATAGCGCATCAATGTATGTTTACTGCCAAAATGCTGAGTCACTGGTCAGAGTTTTCAAAGCGTAAGCCATTAACGTCACTGTTGATGGGCTTGGAGAATATATTTTGGGCATCGCTGTGATGTTCTTTCAATCCCGTGCCTGTCATGAGACGAATCTGGCAGTGCTGAAATGGCTTGGGGGCAAACGGCAGTTTCCTTGCGGCGAGCTATCTTGCTTCATTTATAAGCGGATCAAAAGGCTGCACTTAATGGTGAAATTAAAGCCATCTGACGGAGATTCTAGCGACAGTCCAGTAAAATTCCGTGAATCACACATGCACTGATTCAAGTGATACACATTTTCAGGGTATTTTCAGTATCGCTCAGTCGATTAATCCACAATCAAACGGATTAATCGGTACTGGGGTGCCATAATCTACATGTATATACAATGCGGCATGCGTTTGATGTATATATTTATGTGGGGGTGAGGAAATATAATCACAACCCGTTCGAAACGGTTTGTCAGGATATCTTGAAGAAATTCGGGCAGAATATATTATTTCTTTAAAAGAAGGAATACTGGAATGCTTGTGCATTCTAATTTTCAGGCCGTCAAGAAGAAAATATTCTACCATGAAGATGGTGCTTTCGACTGGACAAACTCGAATTTTGGGGCGATAGTAGAAATGGAGGGGTCGTCTCACTTACCCGGTTGCTATTGTTTCGGTAAAATGTTGGAAAATTAGGTAGATCAAAGGGAGGCGGATAAAAGTCAGTATCAAGTAAGCTTGTTCGCTTTACTCAGTTCGTGTTCATAACCAACAACCAACCGGATAGGTGGGACATACCAGATTAACCCGTAAGTGCCATATATTAATTAAAAATTACTTTATAAATACACTAAAATCCAGTACTGTGAGACACTAAGTCCGAGTAGTTTAGTAGTCCAATTTCTCCAGCAAGAAATATTCTTTTGAAATGTTCAATTGAATTGTGTATTTTTTCTTTATTTTCTTTTCCTGGGTGTAAACTTTCCCGCAGCACTCAGCTGCAATATTGTGGATTCCTGGCATGATATTTCTGGTAGCACTGAAACCGCAGTTTGTTGGTTGTTTAAGAAAACATAAAAATAAAAAGAAACCCAAACAGTCGCTGGTTTGGGAGCAGCCCCAGCATGTTATCCATAACGGTTACAAAAAGGAAAAAAATCCACCAATATGTGTTTTTGAAAGCTGGGAGTCATCCATCGAGCCTATAAGGGAGAGTGGATGCTGAGCCTTGGTCATCTGGTCTGCTTTCAGGGAAAACAGATGACGGAGTTATGGGAGGGACCTCCCCCCCCCCAAAAAAAAAGAAAAACAACAAAAAATAAAAACACACACAAGCTCACATCCACTCGCAGACACACACCCGAAAGCCCTTAAAAGGGCTATATATCTTTATTCAAATCTTTATTTATTTAAAATGTACGCTCGTCCCAGCCAGGCAAGCATTTTCTGATTTTTCCCATGACCTCTTCTACGATTATTGGTTCGGTTAATTCATGGTTGTCCCCATCTTCATGCTTTTGGTCGAAGTTGGGTTCATTGAAAATTGAATTGTTATCTTTGTCAGATTCATTTACTTTCACCTTGAAATCATTGTCATATCTGTTCCCTTCTTGTGGACGATGAGCTTTCATTAGAAGGTCGGCAAAAGCGCTGGCTTTTTTGCCTTGTCGTCCAGGGCCATAGTTCCGTCGATAGTCTCCAGCGCATTATTATTGGCTGAGGATACTAAATAATGCTGCATATTTATACACTGTGAATTCAGTGAGTACTAAAAAAGAACTCGTTTTAAAATAAACTACAAATTCTGAGAGTACTGAAAAAAAGAAAACACTTTAAAATAGCCCACTGTACTCGTAAAAAGAGTTAAGAGCGATGAGTGTCATTGAAAAATGAAAACACACAATGGACAATCATCAACACAGACAAACATATACTACTCAAAGTTTGCTAAGCACCAAGTATATCCAACTATCTGTTTTACGTTTCTATTGAAATATTGTAATGAAAAGTGTGTATATATATATATATTTTATTTAATTATATCTTTAATGATTTAAGTACAGAAATAAGGATTTTATTTGTGTTTGACATTATTTTTTAGCTTTTGAATACGATAACCATGGAAAATGGATATTATTGGTAAAAGAGGAAATTTTTCAATTTGCCAAAAAGTTTACGGAGCGAACTGGTATGGGTTCAATATCGAGTATGAGACCCATTACTGATAATTACAGCTTGACAACGCCTTCTCACGCTCCGAATCAGGTTCCTGGTGGTCTTTTCTGGGATCTTGTTCCATTCTTGGACCAGCATGGCACCAAGCTCCTGGACACTTCTTGGCTAGACTGGACGGGCTTAAATTGCAAGCTGCAACTCATTCCAGACATGTTCGATTGGATTGAGGTCAGGGGATCTTGCTGGCTAGTCCATACGCTTAATCCCCTCCCTCTGTCGGTACTCCCCGGCAGCATGGGCAACATGAGGACGGGCATTATCGTCCATCAGAATGAATCTCTCACCCACTGCACCTGCATACAATTTGACGTGGACATCTAGAATCTCATCAATATACCGCTGTGCAGTCAATGTACCACGTTCAAGGACACAGAGTTCTGTACGTCCATCCTTGCTGATGCCGCCCAGACCACGATTGACCCTCCACCATAGCGGTCATGCTCAGCAATGTTGGCTGCATGGATTCGCTCTCCTGGTCTTCTCCATACCCAATAACGCCTATCTGTGTGGTCTAGGCAGTACCTTGACTCATCTGTAAACAGGACAGGTCGCCAATCTTCTCTGGTCTATCAAACGTGGTCCATAGCCCATTCATATCTTGCCTGGCGGTGGTTCTGGGACAGCGGAATGCGAATACATGGATTTCTTGTTCATAGACCACATTCGTGCAACCTTGCCCGGATAGTCTGCGTCGAAACATTCACCCCGGATGCATTCTGAAGGTCACTGCGAAGCTGGGTTGCTGTGGCAAAGCGGTTCCGGGACTGGATGATCAAAAATCGGTCTCCAGTTGCAGATGTTGCCCTGTCTCTGCCACCACCATGCCGTCTTACTGGTGTGCCATACTGCTGAAATCTTGCCCAGGCGCTGGTGATCACCGTATGGTGCTCACCAAGGGCTTCACCAACCTGACGATGGGTACCCCCTTGCCCCACCATCCATACAGCCCGCCACATTTCTGCTTCAGACAAATGTCTTCTTACATTTGCATTTGCCATATTCAATCATTAAATCACAAGGGTTTGTGTTGTAATGAAAATTGAATACCCTACACATGTCATGTACATGTAGACAGTACACGAAAACATCATGAAAATCAAGGGGTACATGCTTTCCATGATTGTCACGAAATGTCTGCCTGTCAAGAGAGCTTATGAAAACACTGGGGACTATCTCAATACATTCCTCAATCATATGCACCAAACATATCGCAAATATGTCACAAGAAAATTTCACAATGATGTGTTACATATTTGGTGCTTAGCAAACTTTGAGTAGTATATATTGAACAGACTATAGCGCATTTACTTAGCATATTAGTTATTAATTACCTACGACCAACCGGGTAGGTGAGACTAACCCGAAATGGATCGATCCTTCGTTTCTAAAAATACCTGCTATGTGCCTAAGCCCACGGAACCGGCAGAGCCGGTTCCAATAACACATCACACCCAAAGTGTTTTAGAACAAAGAAAATGGTATGATATGAGTAACACCGGAGTACGGGTTGCAGTTTAGAAAAAACACACCTGGGACCAATGCTATAAAACTTATACAATTGTATTTTCCCCGAATTGTATTTTCTACAAGTGAATCTAAATGACGGAAATGAATCATTAGCATTTTAAAAGATATGGCAATTTGCCAACTGGCAAATTGCCACATCATTGATCACGCTAATGGTCCATTTCAATTAGCTATTTCCATAAACAGAAAATATAATTCTGAAAAATACAACCGTATAAGTTTTATAGTATTGGCCCCTTGTCTCATCTCTGACCGAATTGAATAATAATTTGAGCCGTGTGGTCTACCAGAAGCATTGAGCGCTGATTATTTAATAACTAAATGAGAAAAAAGTATGGAAAAATTATTTTCGAACGCACGTCTGGAAATGCACCTATTCCTTGATGTAGAATTTTCACACAACAGCTCAGGGTAGTAAAAGATTTTTTAGCTCACCTGACTGAAAGTCATTGGGAGCTCAAGTGATCACTTTCTGTCCGTCCGCCCGTCCGTCCGCCCGTCCGTCCGTCTGTCCGTCCGTCCGTCCGTCCGTGAACTTTACATTATCGACTTCTGCTAAACCCCTGGGTCAAATTGAACTAATGGTATGCATGGTCCTTATCATATGTTCATTCAAGTTTGTTCAAATAAAGTTGCCACGCTCCATAGGAAGGGGTGGGGGAAAAAGCTCCAAAATTCTAGAAAAGGCTTCTTCCCGTGAACCAATGGGTACAGTGACTTGATATTTGGTATAGATCTTCTTTCCGAGGTGTAGTATCAAATTTGTTCAAACGAAGTTCGTGGAGTAATATTTGCCTTCGTAATGGGAGGGGCAACATTTTTCTATTTTCTGACGCGATGGTCCGATTTGAACGAAATTCGGTATGTTGTATTATGGAGCCATAAGTTCTTGATTCATCCTAAAAAATATTTCCCATGTTTCCCGTCGGAACCCAAGGAGCTAAAAATACAAAATATTTTCACACGCCTATGTCCCAAACCACGCGGAACAGAGAACTGTTATTTGGTATGACGCATCCCTAGGGCCAGTAGAATCGATTGGTAAAAAAAATATTGTCATCAGTTGTGTAATGGTGCTCTGTAGAGGGCATCGGAAAAATGCTGAGTCAGCATATTTGCAAATATTAAAAAAAAATTCTTCCCCAGAACCACAGATCAGAATCTTCTTATATTTGGCATATAACATCCTGGGGGGGGGGGGGGGGGGGTCAGATACAAGTGTGTTCAATTTAAGCCCCTCGGTTCATATTTGGGCTCAATACAAGAGCCCAAATCTTAACTTATGGCAATATGGGAAATAAGCATTAAAAATCTTCTTCTTCAGAACCACTGGTCATAATGTTTTAATATTGAGTAAACATCATTTGTAAGTGGGTCAGATTCAAGTTTGTTTGAATCAAGTCTCTCAGTTAATATTTGGGCTTCCTATGGGGGCCCGAATTTTAACTTTGTGCAATATGAGGAAATTTCTTTAAAAATCTTCTTCTTCAGATCCACCAGTCAGAATCCTTTCATATTTGGTATACAACATCTCTTGGGGGGTCAGATTCATGTTTGTTCAAATGAGTCCCTGGGTTTGGAGAATGAAGGACATGTGGTTAGTGAGAGACTCAAAGGAGAGGGTTAATGTGCTAATCGGAGAGATTCGGAAGAGTGGGGCTAGGGATGTCATCAAGCAGTTCGACTCCGAGTGTTGGGAGGAGAGAAGGAGTCTGTGAATGGGGAGGCAGTTGGGAGTACAGGGGTAACCAAGGCCTTCTCACCCGAGAACCGCGACAAATCAGCGGCCGGCCAAAGTGTTATTGCTATTTTATTTGGGCTGTATAGTGTGAGGGGGGGGGGGGGGGGGGGCAAATTTTAACGTACTGCAATATGAGGATTTTTTTTTAAAAATCATCTTCTTCAGATCCACCAATCAGAATCTAAATTCTATGTAAGCTGTTCATTCTTCACTTAGGTATAAGTGAATCTTGTAAAGGAACAGTGACTACAGACCTTCTGGTTTGTCATGTCAGGTCATCAACACCTCACTGTAACAGCTTTGACCAAGTTGCTACTAGTTCTATCAAACTCAAGGGAGACTTTAAATAACTGGCCATAACCAGCAGAGGTAATCCAAACCAGATTATGTCTGACAAATTATTTTCATACTCAGTAAATATTGTTAGCGTTGCTTTTATTATTTCAAGAAAAAATAAACATAAACAAACATCACTGAAATCATTTAATATAGGTGAAAGAATTATACTGTCAACATTAAATCTCAAGTCTGCATTCCATATCTGGTCTGCATCAAGTTGCCAAGTGTCAGATGACAGGTTATTTCTTCCCACCATCAAGAAGCCATGTGTTCGATTAGTTAATTATAGATAATTATCATATCCCATATATGTGTGTGGAATTTGTCATGGAACAGAAATTAACTTACTCTCAACTATCACAGTTCTTGTCTTATTTCATAATCCTTCCATAAACATTGAACATTATCCTTTTCATCAAACACTACACATAGTCAAGCTAAGCTACAGTGTCAATGACACTTTAATTTAGGTTTATATGGGGGGGGGGGGGGGGGGTGCAACGTTTAACTTACAGCACTGTGAGGACATTTCTTTAAAAAACCTTCTTCAGATCCACCAGACAGAATTCTTTCATATTTGATATATAACATCTCAAGATGGATCAGATTCAAGTTTGTTCAGTTTGAGTCCCTGTCTTAATATTTGGGCTCTGGTTGGGGGGGGGGGGGCAAGGGGAGTGGAGCAGGTTAGGTTCAAGTTGATCAAATCCTTTCCTTAGTGTTTTTCCATAAAATTCGCCTTTCATCACTTAATTCCTTTGTAGTGTTGATGAACCATGTCTAACTGAATGTGACCCCAAATACTTCTTTCAACCACTTTGTCAGGTGAGCGATTAAGGCCTCTTGGGGCTCTTGTTTCTGACCGTCTCGCGCGACGCGGAAGGCATTGTCTAAATACGTCACGGGCATTAAACTCTCTCGGAATAAAATTTTACTTTTTGATTGAGGGTTGGTTAAGTAGTGTTTCACTAGCTTTGGTTAACACAAGATTTCTTCAACCATTAACACTTTACCCAACGCAGACGATATCAAAATTTATTATTTTAATATCATTTTTTATTTTTTTTCAAACAATTTCAACAAAACCATATCATGTGACCCCTCTTTGGAACGAGCTCGTCGAGCTCGTTCCAAAGAGGGGTCACATGATATAGTTTTGTTGAAATTGTTCGAAAAATAATATTTTTTCAACTGCTCAATTTGCATATTACGCGGGCGGATTCGGGCGATTCGTTAGGTAAAGGGTTAAACACTTACTTCCTTGTTTCCCGGTCCAGTAAAACTGTTTAAAGCTTCTGTCATTCATGGATGTCATTAAATGATATGGCAGGTATTATGTATGATCCCGCCATATGGGCGGATGTCAGGGGATTCGTATGACTTATCCTTTAATTGGGAATGTTTGTACCAGTCTGTGCAAACATAAAACAACGATTCTTTTTGGGAATAAGAAGTTGCGAAACCTGCCTTGTTATTCGTCATATTGTTATTTGTCAGCGTCCTGTGTTTTGAAACTTGACTGAAAAGAAAATGGTCGTCTCATTCCATTTCGAACACTTCAAGGAAATCATTTATTCGTCATTACAGGGCAACACTATCGATACTTTTTCAAACATTTGCTCTCCTGTGTATATAACAATTGATTTGGATTTTGTCATTCCTCAGTATGTAAGTATCTACTGCAGTCGAAGACAAATATCTCATTTGATCATGTTATTCGGTCTGGAATCTTGAACCATGCTTATCATTGTTGAGACAGGCTTGGCAATTTCAGGAGAGCGATTTTTAGCTCTCCCTACTGCCCTCTTGAAAGAATTAAGGAGAGCGAAAAATTGCCCTCCTAAATATTTTGGTCTGGGTTGATTGAGATTACATGTATTATGCTCACATTAAATTTTTGTTGAAAGCAAAAATGTAATTTAACTTCGAAGTCACATAACATCACGTAATTTCATTTTGAAAGTGGTTTAGTGGTAAAAGGTAATGGCTGCAACCATACCCAAACACTGTTGCAATCATTTGAAGCAAAATGGGTCCCAGCAATATTTTTTTTTCTGTCAGTTTCAAGTTCAACAACTGACCTCACAGTTTGAGGGGTAATTATTCAAGGAATATTGACACTATAATATACTACCATTACTACTATCCTGTCACTTGAAGCACTTGCACCAGGATGTGACTGTAGATTCAAGCAGACCTGTTGTCCAAGAAAGTCATACGCCTACCACTACCACCTTCAACCCCCTTGGGGGGTTGAAGGTGGTAGTGGTAGGCGTATGACTTTCTTGGACAACAGGTCTGGGTACACACACAGGTCTTGTCAAGTGTGTGTTCGGTTGTTGAGTGAGACATCTAGATGTCTAAGAGATTTCGCTTTACCTTAGTAAAGTTAATAAAATCACTGATGTAGTCTGTTGGTTTCAGTTTCAATGAGTTCGTTCTACTGGATACTTAAAATGCTGTGTAAACCTAATTGCTCTCCTAAGCTGATTGAGGAGAGCGATTTTTTGCCCTCCTGCATTTTTCAGAATGCAAGGCCTGGTTGAGACAGTGTACGCGCGAGTACAAGATAATATATCGATATTTTAAAATAATCGATATATAAATACAATACTATGCCGATGTCAAACTTTTTCTTAATTGCTAAAAAAGTGTCTGCATGTGGCCGTCTGAAAAGTTAATATTAATTGATTTTCAAATGTGGAATGATGGAAAATTGTTGAACTGTACCAACAGGCTTTGGATACGAAGTACATTATATCAATCCATTTCTCTGCATCTAAAATATCGTCTCTTTAAACTCGAGAAAATAAATTGTGTAAGACAAATATTCTGAATCATTTTAGGGAATTTAATCAAAACTAAGAAATGTCCACCCTTCAGGAACCATGCCTTGTTCTGAAATTTGAATGTACTCAGTGATAATATTTAGCATTTATTTCATATAACAAATAAAATAAATCTTCATTAGAATCTCGATGATATGAAAATATCACTCTATCTACATGGTTATCACAGTATAACCGCCTTTGTAACAGTGGATGGCTCACCGTAGGATATATGCAGATTATTATGATTACGTGCATGTCCTGTGATTTGTATCAGATTCAAGGTAGGTGGTGTCCAGAATGGGATCTCAACGAGCCGGCATTTTTGGACACCGCCGAGAATCTGATGCAAGTTACAGGACATGCACATTATCATGATAATTGATTTATCTAACAATTCTGTCAAATAAACAGATTAAATCTTAAATTTTTAATACAGTTTTGGGACATAATGTTGGGCGAGAAACAGTTAAAATAACATTTTATTGAACTTCGTTGGTGTGCACTCTAACAAACAATGAGTAGCGCGGTCACCGCAATTTTCAAAGTTGTGTTGTAAAATTATTCACTCTTAGTGTCACTTCCAATGACGATCCGCTTGAATTTACGAGTGTGTGACATGAGCACATCCTCAGGAACCAGGTAGGTGTAATATTGAATTGTGCAGTTTCTATTTATTTGGTGGGGAGGGGGGTCATTGACTATTAATAGTTCTGTCGCTGACTGTAAGGAATTTTGTTTTGTTTTGTAAATGATCTGCTGAGTCGATCACTGAAACGCAGTGTATTCATGCGCCTAGTAAATAACACCTCAGCTCCTTGACTTGGAAACAAATCCGCAATAGTTTGTACGATACCACTCACTGCAACAGCTCAGTCTGTAATAATCTCCATTAGGTTCATCTATCTCCATTTATATGTTCATCCTAACTTCCCTGGATTCCCTTTGATCATTCACAGAATTCATACAGCTCTTGAAAAACCCTTGAAAATGAGTTTTTTCTTGAAAAACCCTGGAATTTGAAATTAGCCCTTGAGAAACCCTTGAACTTTCAGAAATCTCTTGAAAAACCCTTGAATACCAAGCTATTTCCTGGGCATTGTAAATATATGTGTACTCGCCTTTTACTTGTTTGTTGCGCTCGTGTCGCTCAGTTAAAAAAAAACATAAAAAAGTATGGAACGTTTTACCAAGATTACTGTAACACAGATCACACTTTGGGCACCAGTACTTTCTGACTTCCAAAGTCAGATCCGTGTCACATGAATCTTAGATTTTTAGAGCTCATACAACAAGCTGAATAGTATATGTAGCCCTTGAAAAACCCTTGAAAACCCTTGAACTTTGTGATCAAATTTTTGTATGAACCCTGATTCAGTGCATGGGGTTCTAGGAGAGCAGTTGCTAATACTATTCATCAGATAGTTGCATCTAAGTACTTAATTCTACGAACTGCACCTCAGAAGAAATCAGCGACACTTGTCTTTTTTATGCCATAGAATTAAGAAAGGACGCTGGTTTTGTTTACATTGGCACGGCGGGGGTTCGAACCCACGCCTAGCGAAACTATACTAAACAAAGCACATCACTCTGCCACCGAAAGACAGGAACCCACGCCGAGAGTGTTTCCTTCGGCACCAACCGCCCAGCGAAACTATACTGAACCACGCACACCACTCGGCCACCGAGTTTCCTTCGGCACCAACCGCCTAGCGAAACTGTACTGAACCACGCACACCACTCGGCCACCGACAGACCTGCGAAACTATACTGAACCACGCACACCACTCGGCCACCGACAGACAGGTCTGTCGGTGGCCGAGTGGTGTGCGTGGTTCAGTATAGTTTCGCTAGGCGGTTGGTGCCGAAGGAAACTCTCTCGGTGTGGGTTCGAACCCCCGCCATGGCAATGTAATACTATTCAGCCAGAAAAAACATCTAAATTAGGGCAACAAATGAATAAAATTCATCTAATGCTGTGTTTTCGTTGTCACATTTTCTCCCTTATTAACACATCCGGTGGACGAGTCAATAAGGGAGAAAATATGACAATGAGAACGTTACGTATTCTCCTCTTTGTCGGATAGGCTAGGTGGCGAGATTCCACAGTAACCACTAGACCAGTTCTCTTCTAGTACGATAGCTTAATCAATTCATGCACAAGCACGGCAAAACCGTTCCGCTGTTTTTGTTTCGTGGTATTCCGATCCGGTTTTTTGGTTTGCCACAAAAACTGGAACTCAACCAAAAATCAAAAATTCGTCCAGCTCTATTTGTGAGATGGGTCATTTTCGTTTTAGCAAAGCTATTTGGTAATTGGCCTCAACATTTGCATAGTATCTAGTGTGTAAAGGTCGTAACTCGTCCTGCAGGGCTAGTTGATGTTGGCACCTTTCTAGTTCGACTTTTTTTCTTTTGAAACTGATTCACAGATTAAAGAATAACATCACTAAACTCTTATTAATATTAATGAGTTTTCAATGTCAACCACTACCTCTAAGCGAATTGCAATAAGAACTCATATTGAGATTCAACCCCTCGGTCTTTTAATCATCAATAATGTTTCGTCCTCGTGGTTTTAGTCATCAATAACGTTTCGGTGCAGACAGTGATTATCTTGTGTAATAAATGACTTTCCACTGTACAAATGCAGTTTGAAACTGAAGATAAGGTGCTGCCAGAACGTGTGCTCATTCTAAGACAATTTGAGCTGTTAATTCACATGACACGTTAGAGTACTTTGATTTCTTCAGTGGCCTCTTTCTGAATCAGATCGCGATCCCGACGCGACATACACCATTTGGCCGACATTTGTTGAGTACAATATTGCGAACTAAATTAAACCTTGAAGAATAAATGAAAAAAACACCTGGATATGTTCATATCCTCAGACTAAAAGATGTGGTGTGGGGTGGCTTTTTTGACAGCGGAAGACATATACAAAACGACTCGCGTGTGTGAATGGGTTACTCGGTATGGCACAAGTGCCAGCGCGGAATGATAGAACGAGAGGCAGCAGGCTCGAGTTTCATCCTTCTGCGATGGCACAAGTGCCACATCGATTCACCCCTTCTCAATCGCGTGTCGTTCTGTGTTTATTACACACCTTCACGTTTATAAAAATAACTATTAAAAGGAAACTCAGCAATTCATTTGACACCTATCAACAAAAAGAAAACATTTTATCGCCAACCAAATTTGCGAGGTAATCCCGTGTTACTAATTCGACACCTGGGGATTTCATAGAACAGGCGTGTAATAAATATATTTTGCCTGCTTCATCCCCCCTCATGCTGGGTTAAGAGTATATATTCTCCATCCCCATAGTGGAAAGTCTGCGGTCTTTTTCCAGGGAACGGGAGAGATGTAACTTTTTATACCAACTGGAACAACCTACAGAAGTAACCGAAAATAGCACTTAAGATTCAGTCGTTACGTATTTTTAGTCGACAGTGATAGTTTGGAGTCTGCGGTGATATGGCTGGGAAAGCGGACAGAAATTTTCGTTGGAAATTTTCGATCCGCTGTTATGAGCACAGTACCATAGAACTGTCTTTGATAATATTGTTTTTTTATTACACGCCTATTACTTTTCCGCAAGTTCCACGTGTTCCGTGGGGATTTCCGTTGGTGAACCATTTTGTCGCCTTACGTCAAAAGAACTAGAGTCCGCCCATTTTAGTAATTTGTCAATCGAAATGTCGCATTTTGACACAACTCAATTCGGCAGCTGCAGTGACAGTGGATAAATCGAATGTCAATTGTAAATAACGTTTGAATTTTTAATTTAATAGATTCTTTGTCACAGACAATATAGAGGCGTGTAATAAACACAGAACGCCACAATGTGTGAATTCATTCGTCAATACGGCACTCATGCCATCGCTGCGCCTCTCGTTGTATCCTTCCGCGCTAGCACGTCTGCCATATTGGCGAGCGCATTCACACATCGTGACGTTGTGTGTATAGCTGTTCCCAACAAGCACGATGATTTGCATCAGGCAAATACCCTATTACTTATTTTGCTCTGGCAGCTATTCTTCGGTAGTTCTTCCATATTATATCTGAGAAATACACTTTAAAATGATTGAATGTTCCTATGAGTCAACCATAAATTCGTAATTACGTCTCTCACTGCTCTAAACAGTTTAAAATTTTCACACATTATCCTTTTTTGTTTTCTAAAACATGCCTTCTGACGCCTCACTGGAATGAGCCTGACAAGATAGTTTCAGTGAGAGGCGGAGGCATAAACAATGTTTCTAAGCAAAAATGTTAACCCTTCACCTAAGTTGAAAAGCAGACGACACTTGCAAATAAAATTCTTGAATAACTATTTTTTTCATTTTTTGCGTCAAAAACATAGCTTATGGCTCCTCATTGGAACGAGCTCAACGAGCTCGTTCCAATGAGTGGTCATAAGCTATGTTTTCGAGACAAAAAAAAATGAAAAAAATAATGAAAATTGAATGGTGATTTTTGGGAGCAGCGCTGACCGGTTTTGGCCGTTACGTTGGGTAAAGGGTTAAAATATCAAATTTGAATGGAGCTTTTTGTGGGTTGCGCATGTTGATTTCAACAATACTTTAAGTAAAGGGTTAAATATCTTTGAAAAACTATTGAAATGGTGTGGTACCAAAATACATACTAAAATTGTTAAAAAAAATCATTATCTCTCACGAAGGCTTTGCACAGTTGGAAGATAATTGATGTTCTTCGCTTGCTTAAATTTCCATAAAGGTCCCCTTCTCTGAGTGAAGCATTGATTGCATAAGTGTAATCGTTGATACAGATTTGTGTATAATTTCGCTCTGTTATACAATAATTCCGTAACTTTCATATCGGCGTAGATATTAGTGCGGAAGAAATTCTTATCAGAAGTGAAGTAACGAGGGCTTATATCTCAGCCGATATGCAACTAACCAAGTAATAACCCCTTTATTTATTAAAACAGTAGATAATAATTGAAAAATGTTCCCTGATCTGTTACAATGTTTTGACTGTTTTTGTTTCTCATTCTTTTGGTAAAGTCCGACGTTGCCTTCTCTAGGTCAGCTACCCGAACGTCTCGGCTTCACCAATGGGAAGACTCGACATCCGGAACGCAGAACTTCCTCTTCTCCCACTTCGAGGAGTCTCTGCTTACGACTCTGAATCTTAGTTTGCGTTGAATTTTCTATTCAGCGCTCTTTCTCTCTCTCTCTTCTCTTCATCCACCTGATCCTTGCTTATTGACATCTTTAATTCCCCAGCATACAAAAAGTCAGCTTCAAGCTACTCCATTATGTCTCGTGACGCCAACTTTCAAGATTGCGTTCGGCGAATATCGATGAACACACTAAAAACTAAAGTGTTAAAACAGACACTTTCAAGGTGTTAAACCCATTCTAACTCTTGGGGTTTGATTTTAACACTCAAAGTGCAATGCTTTAAGCTCTTTGACATTACAATCGTCAGACATCTGAAACTTGAATGTATGGCACTTCCCATGTGTCTAGCATTGGTGGTTCTTCCAGAATCGTCCATAATTTGATTTGCGCTTGGTGGGTACATAATTAAAAGGACACAACGCAGATGACGCAGATCAGGCTCGAGAGTTCGAGCCTGTTCCGCGTCATCTGCGTTGTTTCCTTTTAAGTGTCGCGACATTACACTTGTCAAGTGGTATTATTGTAACACCTGTCAAGTTCTGGGATATCTACACTTGAACAAAGTGCTAGTTCAGCACTTAGTAAGTGTTAACTACAGCACTTCAAGTGTAGTTTTTAACACTTTAGTTTTTAGCGTGAACGATTTCTCAATGCAAACAAATTGATTGCGCCCTGTAACGCACCAAGGAGGACAACTATAGCGTGGTTCATATCTGTGGAGATCGGTGTCATATCAGCGGAGTTTGAAGTCTTATCTACCGAGCCTGATAATGGGAATTCTGGGAAAGAAATTCATATCTAATAAATAGTAGGCATTATGGATGCCACGATGGAGGCATTGGTACCAATCGCCTGGACTTAAAAAAATCATGTCACACCAAGTTTACTAAGTGCAGCACATCTCTGTTGAAGAATAAACATTATGTACTGTAATGTTCTGCAACCAAGTAGTTCTCAGAGTACGCTTTCTGATTTAAGCAGCTTTTTTTCTGAAGCAAAAATGAAGTGCGCATATTTCAAGATTTAATACACGGCCTTTTAGGGTCTGCATTTCTACCTCATTCCCAAAAAGAAATATCTGCAGCAAAATTGCCAATTGCACTGACCGTGTTTTTCCCGACTTAACATCTTCCAGTCATCCGACCCAATGAACACTCAATCCGAGTCCCGAACATATTATATTCATACATATTGGCACTAAACTGTCATCCATTATGTTTTATTCGGGTTTAATGTAGGGTGATTTTTCCAGCACATCTTTAAGAATCTCAATTCCATGAACCTAAATAGATATGTGGTGCCTGATAAATTGTCAAGCACCACTGGTCATTTGAGGTCCCCGAAATTATGATATATTTAGCTTGAAATTTGTTGATGTCCCTAGTGGATTTCCAGACACAGACAATGCCCATTCACAATTTCCAGCGATCAAAACATGTTATTTTACAAATTTGATAAATTTGTGACATCAGTGCTCAGTCTTACAATACACGCGTGTTAGAATGTAACTTAAGCACATCTTGCCTAAATAATCGGACTTGATAATCAGGTCCGAGTATTTTATTTCGTGATCTGCATAAGTTACATTCTGCCATACCCGAGTATTTTATACAAGATTAGCACAGGTTACATTTTCAGTTTTCTCTTTGTATGAATCCAGTGCTATCCACAAATAGAAAATATTCCCATCTATGTCCAGACTATTATATCCCGGCTTATCACCTTAGCACATACATATATCTTACCTCCTACAAGTATCTGGGAATTTCATTGGTTCAAAGACGTCACATGCAGACTGCATATAAAACCATATACTGCCTGCCAACATCTATATACGCTGACAGCTATGGGTAATCTCCCCTTTGTTCATTGATTATTCAAAATGGCGGCAGCCGATAAACGCTTCAAGTTGAAAGATTGAGTGTTGGAAGCCCATATTTGGTCTGAAGTGCAGGTTAGGCAACTAAAAGGCTTTATATTCTGTGGATGTGTGCCATGTTACTTTCGAAATGAAACTGTTTGGTATGTATGGATTTGCCTTGTTACAATTTATGGGAGAGTGCCTGTTGGCACTCTCCCATAAATTGTAACAAGGCAAAGACACATGAACACATTGACAGAATTCTCTCATTTAATTTTGATCGCTGTTGTTATTAGTTCTGTGTATCGATGCAGCAGTCGGTAAGATATATTCGTTACACAGTTTGTTGGTGGCCTAATATGGTATATATGGTGTCAGTTAATTCCATATTGGACTCGAGCCTGACACCATATATACCATATTAGGCCACCAACAAACTGTGTAACTAATAATATTCTGTGTTTTGAAGCGGTTAATTGGTGACGGAACGTTTATAACGAAACGTTAACCGACTACGCATTCTCTAACAGTTTCAGTGCTAATAAGAATATTTTTGCTTTGAAAAACAAACAGTTGCGTTTAAAAAGAGAATCGTAAAGTTGATAAAATTTTCAAAAGAACTTTCGGTCGATCCAAACGTTGCACCAACTGCATTGTAGGCATATTGTGATTCATTAAATGTATGGGTTACGAAACAAAATTCGACGTTCCTGGGGCGATGAAGCCTTGATCTCGATCGAAAACCAACTACTTAAGAACGCAGACATCCCTTGCGTGACACAAAGAGTGCAGGATGATAGTCACCAGAAACAAGAACGCAATGGACGCTATGCCCAATTGTAGAGCTAGGCGGTAGTGCAATTTTGAGTTCGGTATCGGTTTCGGTATTTTTAGGGGGGGGGGGCATATCACGGTATTGGTTGGGTATTCGGTGTCTGACATGACTGAGATTTACTGATTGTACTAAAGGGAAATTCACATTAGGAAAATTCAGAATGAGTTGTTCTTAGATCATTCTACCACAGTGCTACAAACAAGGCAGAAAATAAGCAGACTGTCATCTGCAAAATAAGGTCCCCAGAGGGTGAATTTAGTGATGCTACCCTGCACAGCAGGGTAGCATCACTAAATTTACCCTCTGTGAACCTCATTCTGAATCAGGGTCTCAAAACTAAACAGAAAGAGGTACCCAGAAGATAAATTGGCCCACTGTATGGAATAGGATCATCAAATTCACCCTCTGGGGACCTCATTTTGCAAATGTCAGACGGCTTATTTTCAGGCCAGGCTACAAATGCGACTACATATGAGTTTTTTTTGCCGACACAAATCATATCTACAGCAGTAATTTTGTGACTTGTTCTAAACACACTAATCTTTAACTGATAGAGTGCTGGAAGCCCACTTTTGGGCTTTATTCTGAAGTGCAGGTGCCATAACTTAATGGCTTCGTATTCTGTGAATGTGCATCATATTATTTCTGAAGTAAAATTATTTCGTCTGTGGAGATTTGCCTTGTTACAATTTATGGGAGAGTGCCAATAGGCACTCTCCCATAAGTTGTAACAAGGCAAAGAGACATGGCTGTTCAACATTGGAACTGTTTGCCAACACAAGTCAAATCAACAGCAATTTTGTGATTTGTTCTGTACACTCCTTGCTAGAAATCACTGCTGAGCAACTGGACATGTACAGTTTGTAGTCTAGTGGGAAGTCGGGAGAATTGCCTAGGCCCTTCTTCCATGACAAGGAAACCTTCAACTGCTACAAAGCATCAACAAGCCTGAAAAATAGCAAATGTAGGAAAATTTGAAAATTCAGACGGTTTCGGTATTCAATGATTGGTTCGATTCGGTTTTTCGGTATCCCGATGGTATCGGTTCGGTTTTTCGGTTTATTGCCCATCTCTACCCGATTGAGCAGTGAATATATTTGCGTCGTATCATTGGTAATTAAAAGTGAGAATGATAGTGGAGTTTTTTCAGATGCTATAACCTTGACGAACGATGTGGGTTTAAACCCACTAACGGCATTGTTATTTTTTTATATTTTTAGCTCAACTTTGACGAAGTCAAATTTGAGCTATTGTCATGGCCCGTCGTCCGTCTGTCCGTCCGTCCGTCTGTCCGTCTGTCCGTACGTCAACAATTGGCTATGGCTCGGGCTAGAGGTCGTATTTATGAACCGATCTTTACGAAACTTCCTGTGTACCTTTGTTATGACCCTGGGACGGGAACGAGTGTTTTTAGGTGTGGTCCGAAATTCAAGATGGCTGCCAGCGGCCATTTTGTACCGATGATGCAAAAATCAATTTTTTGTACAGAACTTCTGTATGAAAGTTCTGATTTGAATAAAGTTTTGTATAAATGTTTAGTACCATGGGATACATCACATATAATACGGGTTTTTTTCTCGTGTGTAAATTATACAAATTAGACTGACTTTGATTTATTTAGTGTTACTTTCAGAGCTGTAAGTGCCAAGCTGCAATGGCTCGGGCTAGAGGCCGTATTTATGAACCAATCTTTACGAAACTTCTTGGGTACCTTTGTTATGACCCTGGGACGGGAACGAGTGTTTTTGGGTGTGGTCCGAAATTCAAGATGGCTGCCAGTGGCCATTTTGTACCGATGATGCAAAAATCAGTTTTTTGTACAGAACTTCTGTATGAAAGTTCTGATTTGAATAAAGTTTTGTATAAATGTATAGTACAATGGGATACATCACATATAATACGGGTTTTTTTCTCGTGCGTAAATTATGCAAATTAGACTAACTTTGATTTATTTAGTGTTACTTTCAGAGCTGTAAGTGCCAAGCTGCTATGGCTCGGGCTAGAGGCCGTATTTATGAACCAATCTTTATGAAACTTCTTGGGTACCTTTGTTATGACCGTGGGACGAGAACGAGTGTTTTTGGGTGCAGTCCCAAATTCCAGATGGCTGCCAGCAGCCATTTTGTACCGACGATGCCGAAATCTGTTTTTTGTACAGAACTTCCATATGAAAGCTCTAATTTGAATCATTTTTTGTATGAATGTTTAGTACCATGGGATACATTACATATATTACAGGTTTTTTTCTTGTGCGTAAATTATGCAAATTAGGCTAACTTTGATTTATTTAGTGTTACTTTCAGCACTGTGAGTGCAAATCCCAATACGGCTCGGGCTAGAGGCCGTATTTATGAACCGATCTTCACGAAACTTCTTGGGTACCTTTGCTATCACTGTGGGACGAGAAGGAGTGTTTTTGGATCCAGTCTGAAATTCAAGATGGCCGCTAGCAGCCATTTTGTTCAAAATTAAGTGCAATCAGATTTTTGCACAGAACTTCCAAATGAAAGATCTGATTTGAATAAATTTTTGTATGAATGTTTAGTACCATGGGATACATTACATATAATACAGAGTTTTTCTCGTGAATAAATTATGCAAGTTAGGGGTCCGGGTGGGACTTAGAAAATTTTGGACCAAAATCCGGAAATTAGTTTTTTGGTTTTTTATGCGTTTTGGTCAGTTTTAAGACAAAAAAAAAAAAAAATTTTACACTGAAAATTTGGGGTCCGGGTGGGACTTAGAAAATTTTGGACCAAAATCCGGAAATTAGTTTTTTGTGTTTTGATGCATTTTGGTCAATTTTAAGAAGAAGAAGAAAAAATTTTAGTCTGAAAATATTTTGTTTGGGACTGAAAATTTCCACACAAAAATAATAATCTACAATGATTGGTCTTAATCTGTAGTCCATTACAGTCACCTTGTAATTCTTTTATTATTGTTGACTGGGCCAAAACAAATACTAATTCCTGTCATATTCATTATTCAGTTGTCTTGGTCACAGCAAGTACTAATTCCTGTCATATCCAAGTTGAGCTACAGAGTCATTGACTCTTTCATTGTTAGCTTTCCTCTGGTCTTTGGGGAGTCTGGCAGTTGCTCGGTGGTTCTCTTCGGGTACTCCGGCTTACTCCACCCGTAAAAATTGTCCGACACGAGGTGATCCTGGCTGTCAAAAGTGTCGTTAATCCCAATGAATAAATAATTAAATTCCACTGATCAGCTAGTCGAGTGGAGAGAGCCAGGTTCCCCAAAACTATTCAGTAGTTAATAGGCAGGCATTAAACAGCTATCAAGTACTAAATGGAAACAAACAATGTTTGACTCCAGATCGCATTAGTTAAAGGCACACCGTGCCCCGTCTCCTATTTTGGTGATTGGGATTAAGGGCCTTGCTCAAAAGCACACCTTAAGTGGCGTCGGTCAGTACTGAACCGATAACATTCTGGTCACAACTCCAATGTGTTAACCCTTTACCCAACGTAGATGATTTCAAAATTTGTTATTTTAAATATCATTTTATAAACTTTTTCAAACAATTTCAACAAAACCATAGCATGTGACCCCTCTTTGGAACGAGCTCGACGAGCTCGTTCCAAAGAGGGGTCACATGATATGGTTTTGTTGAAATCTTTCGAGAAATAATATTTTTTCTGCTGCTGAATTTGCATATTACGCGGGCGGATGCGGGCGATTCGTTGGGTAAAGGGTTAACCGATGAGCCTCCGCCCCTTCGTGGGTTGAATTAGAATACTGTGACAAACAATTTTATTTTTCAGGGTGCCAGGTTTGTTTGATGAAAAACAGGCTCTCATTGATGATCACAACTGTCACATCCGCCCACACAATGTCGTTTATCGTCTGTATACATTTTTCGAAAACTAGACAACAGTTCTTGGTCTGCTCAGTCGATATCGAACTGAACGTGAAAATGCACACACTAGGTGTAACAGCTCTCCTTCAAAGGTTCGAATAACAAACAGATTAATCAAAATTGACATTTATGCACCTTAGTGGTATTTTATTCTCTGATAATAGAGGCTTATTGTTCATAATGTTGCGCCCTTTTGTTGCAGAAGAGGGCACGAATTGTGTGATAAATACGATACAATGCGATAAAAGTAGCATATCGTGTCGTTTTCTGGGATTCTTGACGTTTGTGTACGATCATGCTTCAGGCTATATCCAATCTTGACCCTTTACCCAACATAACGGTCTTAAAAATCGTCATTAATTTTTTTTTTCAAAGTTTCCTCCAAAAGTACCTCACAGCTCCTCATTGGAACGAGCTTCTTGAACTTGCTTCAATGAGGTGTCATAAGCTATATTTTGGAGGCAAAAAATGAAAGTTTTTTGTTTAGAAGTTTTTGCAAGTGTCGTCTGCTATTTTCATTTGGAAAATGGGTTTATTATTGAAGAGAGAATTTTGTTTCGCGAACATTTTAAAACCAAATGTCGTGTTTCAGTTGAATGTAATATCAGTTCAAGAAAAGTAGTGTGATTCTTCTGCCAACCAGTAGTGACAACGATCTGGGTTTGTTTTATCATTGGCTTGTGAAGGCAATTCGGGTTTTGTTTGTGACTATAAGACGTTTCTTGAAGAGAGATAAACAGGCCGTTCCGCCGTACACCACTAAAATCTTTCGTTCCATTGGCGTCGTTTATTATTCTATATGGAGGAGGGATTGTTGAGTCTTTGGAATCTTTGTCTTTGCTGATGACACGTCGTTAAGTGAATACATCATTGCAAAGATCTCAACGAGACCATTCTTGTAAGCGATTGTCTAAGCTTAATGTTATATTCTAACTGCGGGCATGATATAGCCACAGATGTTGAATGTGAACTTAACCGCCAATAATTAATTCACTCACTCACTCACTCACTCACTAATGAGGCCTTTCTAGCAGTGTTTCAAGTGACATCCTGCTGTCGTTTATTCTGCTGACCTCCCTTTGGTTTTCCCGCAAGTTGAACACTGCTTAATTCTTGTGATAAACACGTTCATTTGTGCTGGTCCAATGGACCCGATATTCAATGCCCAGGCTGAGACCACCTCACATAGGCAAATTAGTTATAAAATAAAAGATTGTCTAAATCTTACTCTATTTAATGGTGTCCTGATATGGCCGTGGAAGCTGTCAGTGTGCATACAAACTTAACACACCCATCCCACGTTCATATTCCTATAGAGCTACAGTTAATTCATTTCAATTATTATAATTTAATTCAGAGTGTTTGATTGTATTATAATTATCCCCTACGCGACGAAAGTTTCCTTCATTTATATCATTGCTGTAATATCAACTTTTGTGCGGACGACAGTTTTATTATTTTCAACATAGGCCAATACACGCGGTCTCGAATACTGAAGAGAAAAAAACCCCAATGTGAACAATCCGTTGAGTGCGGTTGGACACGCCCATATTTTTTTAGTTCGCAAATGGACAAGTGAGGGCGCGGTGGCTCAGTTGGTAGAGATGCAGGCTGCAAGCCGAGAGGTCCTCAGTTCGAATCCCACCTACGACAACCGCGTTGTGTCCCTGGGCAAGACACTTCACCCCCATTGCCCTCGCGGGGACACAGTGTCGTTGTGTACTAAGTCGTAATACATGTCGATGGCGCACCTGTCTCTAACCAATGCTAACCCTGCTTGTGTGGAGTTAGTATGTTGGGGGAGCTGACAGTTGCTCGCCGTCGCTCGGTTTTTCTCTCCGGGTACTCCGGTTTCCTCCACCCGTAAAACTGTCGTGGTCATGATTAGCCATTGTGCAGAAATATATGACCTTACACACCAATAAATAAATAATAATAAATAATAAATGGGCAAGTCAAAAGAAAACATTCATACGGTTGAAAATTATTCATCGAGTTATGAAAACCTCGTCTCTACAAATCATATGGAAGCAAAACCGATATTATCTCCATTATCTCTGTTTTTCTCTTGTTTAACTCTGAATTTAACTAATCATATCTTGTTTGACTTGGGTTCTAGATATTTCTTAATCTGAATGCTATTCTGATTTTATTCTCGATATTATTATTTTCTTCAAGTATGCATCCCTGACTTATCTTGTCATGAAAATCAACTATCGATAAAGTTATCTCCCCTGATGAAATTATTAGTCGGGCGAGGAAGTTCCAATTCAGAAGCATATTATTGTTGAGAAAACACCAATGACATCGGTCGAAAATAAAGCTAAGTTTCCTTTTGTTACGTCTAACAAACGAAAAGAGCAGACAACTCTCGGAGCTATCTGTTGTTTTCGTTTATTAAAAGTTATAACGTGGCTTTTTATGGCAAGATAATAGAAGCAACAAAGTAACTGTCCAGTTTGATTTTGTTTAACAAATGTGTTTTTACAGTAATTTGCAAGTTTTTATTCTTCCTGGGAAACAAATTAGCAAATATTACCTCTTAGACTTTCATATTAATGGAAAGGATAGTGTCAGTTTCATTTGTCACGATGTGTGCAGTGTTGATATAATGAACAGAAAAGCAGTTGCAGAACATCAAAAGATGGTGTGAAAGTGCCGTTTTCTTATTTTTAACCCTTTACCCAAAGCAGACGATATCAAAATTTATTATTTTAATCACTCTGTTTTAAAATTTTCTAAAATTTCAACAAAATGATATCATGTGACCCCTCATTGGAACGAGCTCGATGAGCTCGTTCCAATGAGGGGTCATATGATATGGTTTTGTTGACATATTTGGAGAAAAAAAATTTCAACTGCTCAATTTACAAAATACGTGGGCGGATGCGTGCGATTCGTTAGGTAAAGGGTTAAATGGAATCCCACAGAGAATAATAGTGAAACGTTCAAACTGTTTGGGAAAAATTGTAAAAAGTCAGCTTCTATATTTTTCTATATTTTCATATTACTTCCCAGGACAATGTCTTAAGTTTGTGAAATTATGTGCACATCAATGATAAAAATTAGCAAACATTTCAAAATTTCAATTTTTATATGAAATCCCAATATCTTTAGTGTCAAATATGCTGTCAATTTTAAGAAATTAAGGGAGCTATCTTCCTGTAAATCTCTGCATCGGCGAAAATTGTCCGCCATGCGCAAGACAAAACAAAATACAACGCAACATACTTTTACATTAGCCTTATAAAGAATTCTAGACACATTTTTATTTCTTCATTAATAAAATGGCAATTTCTTGTGAATAACACTGGCCTGCTATGCCGTTGCATATGGGCCATTGTGCCAGACAGAATGAAAATTGCAAAAGTGGTACCAATATTCAAAGCAGGTGACGAGCATTGCTTCACCAACTATAGACCTAGTAGTCTCTTGCCTACTTTTTCAAAGATTCTTGAAAAACTTATGTCCAACAGCCTAACAGATTTCTTGGACAAATTTAATATTCTTTATCCTCATCAGTACGGTTTTAGGCAAAAACAACACAGCACTATACACCCCGCCCTTCAGCTACTGAACAATATAGCACTGGAAAATAATAAACTCGCAAAACATAACACCTTGGTGGTGTTTTTGGACCTATCCAAAGCCTTGGATACCATCAAACATGATATCCTATTGAGTAAAATTGAAACATATGGCACACGAGGAGTAGCGAAGGAGTGGTTTGTGAGCTATCTCTCTAGCAGAACCCAGTATGTCTCGTACCGTGAACACCTGTCTCATTTAGCTCCAATGAACTGTGGAGTTCCCCAAGGTTCTATATTGGGGGCCATTCTGTTCCTTTTATACGGTAACGACATTAGCAATGTAACAACACTAAACCTTCTAGCTTTTGCAGACGATACCACAGTACATGACTTCGAATCTGACATTACTCGCCAAACCAGGTACCTCAACGAAGAACTTCAAAACTATTTGAGTGGTGTTCTAGCAACCAATTGAAGTTAAATACTAACAAAACAAAAAGTATTTTAATTAACCCAAGTAATAAACGCAACCTGGTCAGTAATCTGCAAGATGACATTTTGATTAATAACCAACCCATTACCAGGGTGGAGTCCACCAAGCCTGAAAAATCATAGAAATTTCTCGGAATAAATATCGATGATAACTTGTCCTACAATGCCCACATATCACAGATCTACCTTAAAATATCCCGTGCTAACTATAGCCTGAACAAAGTTAAACACATTTTTCCCACGATGCCATGAAAACCCTCTATTATGCCTTAATTCGCAGCCACTTAACATATGGTATCTAGATTTGGGGGCGGTCTAAGGAAGTCAAAAGACTTGGGATTATGCAAAAACGTTCGGTGCGCATAATCAATAACAAGCGATACAATTCTCACACCGAACCCCTTTTTAAAAAAGACAAAATACTTAAAGTTGAGGACTTGTACAAACTTCACGCGTCCTTATTTGTTTTAGACTGGCACAATGGTACACTACCAACATCCTTCAAAAATACATTCAGCAGCGTAATACACCCATCAGGGATGTCGACAAGGCAATCAGGTCTCTTAAAGGTAGAAAAAACTCGAACCAAATCACTAGAAAATCTCCCATTGTATGCATTTCCTAAAATCTGGAACGCGCTTGACAGCTCGATCCGTGATATAAGAAATAGGCACATCTTCAAGAAGACGCTAACTAACAATATATTGTCGTCATATTCAAGTGAGGTTTACTGTAATAACCCTTACTCTCCAGACTGCACATATTGACAAGAAATAAAAATCCCCGTTTATTTTAACCCATATTGATTATAAGCATGCGCAGACAAATACCAGGTATCTTAAATAAAGCGTGGGTGATTATCCCAGATGGTTGAACGTGCTCATTGTTGGACATACCCCCAAAGCTGTGGGGCATTTTGTTGCTGTTTTTTCCTTAATTTATTTCCTAGCCAGGATGTTGAATAGACTAAGATGGCAAATCGTCATTTTTAAAGGCTTAGTAATTAGCCAGACACAAATTTTCTTATCCTCCAAAAAGCTATTAACTTAGAATAATCAACTATACTAATCATTTACCTAACAAAACGACTACAACCGCACAGATTTTTAGCCAAAGCGTGGCTTCCTTGGCATCGCATGTTGTGGCACACATCTAATAACACCAAGCAAATGTTGATATGATTGAGGCCAGCTCTATGAGCTGGTGTCAAGGATGTTAATATTTTGTATGGTTTCATTGTATGCTGGAAACGAAAAACCTGCTTCAAGTCATGAAATTCGTTATCTATGCGGTCGGGCCCTTTTGAGCAAAGGGTTAAAAGATGAAGAATGCAACTCTTGAAAATGTATCTGTCTATGCCTTATGCCTTATGGTGCTGGCTCCCGATATTACCTACTGGTATAACCTTCATCTGAAATCTATTGTACAATATAAATGTCAAGAATTGAATCTTTTCTGGATACCTCGTCTCGTATAACCTGTTGTCAGAAACCACTCCATGTAGTCTTCCAATTAATAGCTGTAATATGCTGTAAGTTGTGTGTCAGAACTTTCAGAAGCTCCAAGATTATTCGCAACGACGACGGGTACTTAGAATATGGAGTGGGCTGGCATTTAGGTTTGTCTACCTTGAAAAACCGCTGGATTTCTTACTGGACACACTGTAAAACGTGGATCCTGAATAAATAAATAATTTCCTCCCGCCTTGAAAACACTTTCTTGAAAGAAAGAGCTACTGTTGCTTCCATTTGCTCTCATAGTTAGACTGCAAATAAACTGTTATTTTCTTAAGGGAATGTCGGGTAGACAGCTAATCTGGCTACGTCATTCCCAACGGTGTGCCTATTTCTGCAAGACAAGATTATGTGAATTGTACTGTGAACCATTTTTGCATACCGAGAATAAAGAATTATCTGTCTATCTATGGGAAAGTGTTAAACAGATGGAGAGGACAAGTAGTTGTAGTAGGTGTTACCAAGCCGTTTTATTTGTATCTAGGCACTCAGTGTCCGCTGTTTAACCACTTTCGGACTCCTACTCAATCCAAGTACCCCAGAAGTTTATTCAACCCTGTGAATGTCAGTGCGATCGGCCTTTTTCTTCCTCAGCTAAAATACTAACAAATGACATACAGTAATGAAGTAAACACGCGTGCTGTACATGGTTGTATGCTTTATTTAATTTCATACTACATGTATTATAGATTAAATCCCATCTCTCTCTTATGATATTTGCTTTTTGTTCGAATAAATATGAGCTGACATTAATTTGAGACCACACTCTGTTTGCCGATTTTTTTTTTATTTTGAAGCCAAATTAAATTTCTGCATCGAGCGAGTTCTTCGTTACAAAACGCTCAGCTGTTCTATAACTAGAGAAAGGGCCTAATAAGTTCATGACGCAGCTGCGCAGTGGTGTTTTGTCATTGAAAAATGTGAACAACGAGTATTCGTTGCATATCAAAGATTGGTATTTGTTTCATCCAATATGACATTTCTTGGGTATTTTTTTACTGTCAGCTTGTCACGCTATTCTTTGGATCATGAAAACGTTATTATTTTCTTCAGACCTGATATCCCACATGGCGTCAATATTACTACCTGATTTATATTCATTCTCCCAAAAAGTCGCTCTTATTGGAAATGAATATTGTTTTTCATCGAAGCTTCTTGTTCTATAGTAGTGAAAAATAAGCAGATTTATTGACCAAATAACTCGATAACAAATACCTCTCCGACAATATTGTGATAACGTTGGAAAACAAATAAATGTAGGTTGCTATAGAGATTGTTGTTTTTTTCAAATTCCCTTTGAGTATGTTGTTTGACACAGAATTATTTATGGTGTTTTGAGGTCACATACTTATGCACAATGGCTAATCGTGACCGTGACAGTTTTACGGGTGCAGGAAGCCGGAGTACCCGGAGAGAACCACCGAGCAACGACGGACAGCTGTCAGCTCTCCAACATCGTAATTCTGAACTCTGCACCGCAGCACAGGCAGGGTTAGGTTGGTTGAAGACATTCGCATTCGCTCCGTCGACGTGCAGTACGCCTTAGTACACAGCGTCATCGTGCCCCCATGTAGGCAATCGGGGTTAAGTGCCTTTCCCAAGGACACAACGCGGGAGCGCGAATCAGTCGCTGAAATGATCACCCATCCAACTACTAATCGACCTCGACGTTGCTTAACTTCGGTGATCTGACGAGAACCGGTTACCGCGACGCCACCGCGCCCCCTGACACAGAATATCGTCAGAGCTTATATTTCGTGACGTTGCTTAACTTCGGTGATCTGACGAGAACCGGTTACCGCGACGCCACCGCGCCCCCTGACACAGAATATCGTCAGAGCTTATATTTCGTCCAAATTTAGGAGAATCCATTTGGATTCTCGCGAAAATGGTAGCGAGAATTCACATCTGCCATTAGTGTCCGAGAATCCCATTAGGCCACCATGATTGAACCCATATTGTATACTAATAACACCTTAACCCTTTGCCCAACACGGATTTTTAATTTTTAAATCATAAACTGAATTTGATAATTATTTTAAAAAAATAAACAACATTTATCAATAAAACCTAACAAATATGGATGTTATATTTGTACAATTGTATTGACAAAGTGTCAGGATATTTTTGGCCATTTTAGCTTTGTATCGGTTAATGTGCTGCCGGTATGTCAGGTAAAGGGTTAAATTGTTTTCACGCGAATCCCACCAGAGGTGCAGCGAGAATCAACATGGATTCTCGCTGGTTTTGTTGTGCGAATGTTTGCGAGAATCGATACTCGAATTCTTGTCGAAATATAGGCCCCGACCGTACATGACCGAAAAAGCCGTTACATGCCTTGTGTGTTTGGATGGGACTCAGACACGATTTCCCGAAAGGGTGTATCGTGGCGCAGTATGCTAGGAGAACAGTGCATTGATGGTACACATGCCTTTAACGAACTCTGACCATGTTTGTCCAGATTAATAAGTTCAAGAATTCGACTGTTATTCGTCTTTGCTCGGGGGTTCTTTTCGGGTACTACGGCTTCCTCCACCCATAAAACTTCCGACACGGCACGCCCCTGGGTGTACAAAATGTCGTTAAATGCCAATAGACAAACAATTATGACCAAAAAAGCTCTGGTACATAGAGATTATTACCATTATGTGAATCTACAAAATCTACCCTTAGAACCCGGAGCGAGACTCGGATACATATTTTGTACATCCACATAATGGTAAAAATCATTTTATCTTACAATATATTGGGGATAAGTCAAGAATGTAGACGAATATATATCGAACTATTTATTCGTACGGATGAACAAAAAGAAAAAAAATGGAACTCACGCGAAAGGAACGTGCTTGTATCCGACCCTCTGATACAAACATCTGTATCGGGGGGTCGGATATACGACAGTTGCGGAGTTAATACAGACAAAATACATGTTGATTGTAAGATAAAAAAACGATAAACAGTGGATTTGTTTTAATATGCGGAGTATTTTCTCTTCAAATAAAATTTGTAAATTTGAGTGTGCTTTCGAGTGAGTTGTCGTTGCTTATTTAAATACATGGGGCGGAGACTGCAATGTCATTTAACATTAAATAATTGGTGCTGCTAGAAAATCAAGTGTTAACAGAAAATAAAGTTTTAACCTTTTAACGACGAGATGGAACAAAAAATTCTTTAATGACTTAAAATTATAACTTCTTGTCTCCACTTGAAAACATAGTTTATGACCCCTCTCCTCGACCCCATTGTAACGAGCTCGCCAAGCTATATTCTTTTTAGACATCTTTTTCAGTTTTTAAATCATTTAAACGGCGATTTTTGTGAATAGCGCTGACCGGACGTGCCGTGTTACATTAGTAACGAGTTAAACAGAGAGCATCGTCTTTAAAAGGGTTTATGATTCAGGATGGAATCATTGGATATCAATTCTCGAATGATTCTGATGTTGTTTGCTTCTCACGAGGACGTGACAAATGTATCTCAATATTCCTGTTCTTCATCTTTACAGTGTAACGCGTTCGATATTATATCTCTGTGGGATAATTTTTATGCCGTTCATGTTAACTCTTTGAAATGTGACAGTATCTTCCACGTTAGTCATTGAAGTCAACTGGAAAGGTCCGTATTTCCAAATGAAACAGAACACTGCATTTTGATTGGCTTAGAGGTACGGTGTAACTTGCAATCCACAGTAGCTTTTTTTTTACATCATGGTTAACACGGTGTAAAAACAAGAATACACAATAGTAGGCTATATGGCGCAGAGGTACCCATTTTTATTTATTAGCTCACCTGGTCTAACAGGCCATGTGCGCTTTTGCTATCACTTGGCGTCCGCCGTCGTCCGGCGTCCGTAAACTTTTCACATTTTCATCTTCTTCTCTGTAACCACTGAGCCGCTGTGAACCAAACTTGGCAGGAATGGTCTATGGGAGGTCTATTATTGAACATTTGTTGAACGCCACATGGGCGGTCTGGATAAAACATTAAAGGTAGTAAAAGCCAGTTCTTTCCTGTAGTCATTATCTATGTAATTATGACCAGTTAATAGGTAATTTTTATAAATACGGTACATCGCATATGTTCTGAACACACACACACACACACATATTACGCAGCTAGCCTGTCACAGAATATCAAAAGATACCAAAATGTGGGTCTTTCAAAGGAACTTAAAAGCGAATATTAAATTACGATGGATCTAAGCGGCCAAGCTCAAGCGAAGCGATTAAACTGAGCATTAATGTTCTGGCTTTGGAAATAAAAATTGGAGGGTTTCTCGAAAAATTCATTCCAGTCTGAAGGTGTACAAGACTGTGGGTCGTTGCGAGTAGATGGGGGTGTCCCATGCCATGGGTTAGAGGAGGTGTCGCATCGGTGCAAATGAATAGGCACGTTGCCTTCTAAAACAGGTAATACCGTTTACCTAAATGCAAATTAACTCCCTGGGCTCGTACTTCGTGTTTCTGATTCTATTCTCATTTTTGGCCACCGACTTGGCCCGCGACTGCTACCATTCTAAATATGAGCTCTGTGGCTCCCCTACATTACAACGTGTCTATACTTTCGCACCGATGCGGCACCTCCTTTAACCTGTAGCATGGAATGTCTCCATCTACTCGTAACGACCCACAGCCTTACGCACCTTCAGACTGGAATCGGCTGGAATGAATTTTTCGAGAAACCACCCCGATTTTTTATTTCCATATCCAGAACATTAATTCTCAGTTTAATCGCTTCTCTTGAACTTGGCCGCTTAGATCTATCTTAATTTAATACTCGCTTTAAAGTTCCTTTGAAAGACCCACATTTCGGCATATCCTGACGTTTCGGTGACAAGCCTGATGCGCAATATGGGTGTATGTCCAGAACATGTGCGATGTATAGTTGTTACAATAATTACGTATTAACTGGCCATAATTACATAGATAACGACTTGCAGGAGAATACTGGTCTCTCTAGCTCTTTCAATCTTTATCAGATAGCCCATGTGGCGTACGACAAATGCGCAATAATGGACATTAAACTTCATGCTTAATTTAGCAGTGCTTCAATTATTGCTGGTCTGTTTAAATGACAAGTCGGTTTTCGGGGGTCCGTCATATACCTATCTTTACGCTCTACATTTATCCCGAACGAGAAAAATCATCAAAAATATATACACTTTTAAACAAGAAAATCGCAACTTTTAGCTATCACCTTGACATTCTGAGACAAACGTAAGGGAGAGTTTAACTCCGTTGGTGGCGACTGCTTGTGTGAAAATCGTCAAGTAAAGTGACAATAAGCTAGTGGCCGTGCGACGGAAGTCGTGGAGTGACATTTCGTCATTTGTTGGAGGAAAGACGTCCGGATAAAGTAACAAAACGTTAGTGACCGTGCGACGGCCGTGAAAGGGTGAAGGGAAGAGGCGACCAAACAACGAACACCAGCGAGAAGGAGGAAAAACCAGCAACAGCAGAGTAAGGGAGAAGTTAACTCCATTGGTGGCGACTGCTTGTGTGAAAAGCGTCAAGTAAAGTGACAATAAGCTAGTTGCTGTGTAAGGGCAGTAGTAGTGTGACATTCCGTCACATGTTAGAGCAGAGGTGTCGGATAAAGTGACAATACGTTAGTGGCCGTGTGACGGCCGTGAAAGAAGTGAAGAGGCGACCACCAAGAAAGAAATACTGGCAAAGAGGAGGAAGAACCAGCGACAGCAGAGTATGCGGGCCCGCAAGTGACTAAACAACTGTGTGGGAAGAGTGTGAAAATCGTCAAGTAAAGTGACAATAAGCTAGTGGCCGTGCGACGGCAGTCGTGGAGTGACATTCCGTCACTTGTTGGAGGAAAGACGTCCGGATAAAGTAACAATACGTTAGTGACCGTGCGACGGCCGTGAAAGGGTGAAGTGGAGAGGCGACCAAACAACGAACACCACCGAGAAGGAGGAAAAACCAGCGACAGCAGAGTAAGGGAGAAGTTAACTCCATTGGTGGCGACTGCTTGTGTGAAAAGCGTCAAGTAAAGTGACATTAAGCTAGTTGCTGTGTATAAGGGCAGTAGTAGTGTGACATTCCGTCACATGTTAGAGCAGAGGTGTCGGATAAAGTGACAAAACATTAGTGGCCGTGCGACGGCTGTGAAAGAAGTGAAGGGGCGACCAAGGAAGAAATGCCGGCGACGAGGAGGAAGAACCAGCGACAGCGGAGTATGCGGGCCCGCAAGTGACTAAACAACTGTGTGGGAAGAGGGTGATTGACGTTTTGTTTTCTTATTCTTTTGGATTCCAAGTCACAAATTATCATATTTATTTATATGTATATGTATTAAAATTGTTGTTTTCAGTGAACCTCTGTTGATTTATGCTTTTCGAGGAAAAGTTATTAACCCCTTCCGGATAAGAACCACCCCATCAAAAGTGAAACGGGCGGGTCCGCCACGGTGAGACATACGTTCACGCACAGATTCAGGCGACACTCATTGAGTTTTGGCTTAATGCGCGGCGTGAATCTGTTTCTTCCAGGAGCGACGAAGCCCCGGTTTCCGACAGTCTTCTCCTCTGAAACCACAGTGCCAAATGTTCTGAAACTTTGCATGGCTGATGACTGGGACAACCTCTACCAGCGTTCCTCATTTAATGTGATTGGGTTTCAAACATGGCCAAAATTGCGGCTTATAGTTACTATAGAAACCCTATGGGAAATAACATTTTCATCTACTTCTCTCGAACTACTAAGCCTAAGTTGGCAGGAATGGTCTATGGGAGGCCCCTACAAACAATCCTCTTTTTGTTCCTGTTGGTTGGAAAACATGGCCGCCAGAGGCATTCTCTCTTTCTCTTGGGTTAATTATGGAAAATGTTTTCCAAAACTACAAGCTAAGCCAAATGTTTTGAAACTTTGCTGTTATATGCCATTATGAAAATATAAACCCTATGCCGGCAGGGTAAATTGGATAGTACAGTAAGTGGAGAGTGGATTGTCACTAAATCACCTGTGTAATGGAATAATCACCCAAAGTATCAGTTTAAAATTCTGTACAAGTAGACAAAAAACCACAAGCAATGTGCCAACCAATGGACCTCTGAGTTTAACATGGAAGTCCATTGCCCGGAACTTTGCTTGTGATTGTTATGCTTTGCAACAAATTTGCAGTTATTGCTTGGGTGGAATTTCCACTCTGTGGATGGTTTTAGTGATAATACACTCCCCACATACTGTAGCAGTCTTCTCCACCGAGAACTGGGACAGTGATAAAATATTGTGTACAGTAATATGTTGGTATATAACTGGAAATAACTTTGCTACTATATGATTTCAGACAAAAAACTGTCAAGTCGTGATAGATGACAGGTGTTTGGAAAATTTAGTGTAATCTTATACATTCTCCACATTATTATTCTTTTGATTTAATCATTCATTCAAGATGTGCATAATGACAAATCCTTTGAATAAAATGTTATTTTTGTGTAACCCTTTACCTATCCAAATGCTCTTTGAAAGAGAGAACTGTCTGAAAAACTGTAATTTTCAAAATGTTCTATTCATAAATGTGTGCTGGCACTATTCGGTAAACAGTATTACTGTGATACTGTTGATTTCTAACTTAACCCTGCACATATGGTTCCGGAGAAGTAGATTGGATTCCCACCAATTATGGCCGGAATATTCTGAAATGCAGTCTGTCCGTCCCTATCTGTCCATCCATCTGTCCGTCCATCCGTTCGTTCGTTGGTCTGTCTGCCTGCCTGCCTGCCGACGTGCCCATCCACGCACCCGCCCCTATGCCTGCCGACGTGCCGGATTGGTCTGATTGGTCGATTTTGAAAAATCTTCTCCTGTGAAACTGCAAGGCCAAATGTTGCTCAAACGTCACATGATTGATGACTGGGACACCCTCAACCAATGATCCTCATCTTCTTCTCTGTAACCGCTGAGCCGGTGTGAACCAAACTTGGCAGGAATGGTCTATGGGAGGTCCTCTACAAATGTTCCGCATTTTGTTCCCGTTGGATGAAATATTTATTTATTTATTTATTTATTTATTTATTTATTTATTTATTTATTTATTTATTTATTTATTGGTGTTTAAGGTCACATATTTCTGCACAATGGCTAAAAACAGGGCTTCTAGAGGCATTCTTTGATTCTGGTTGGATGTTCAAAAATCTTCTCAGAAACCGCCAGGCCAAATGTTTTGAAACTTCACATAAATGATGACTGGGACCCCCTCTACCAACGATCCTCATTTAATGTTGATCGGGTTACAAACATGGTCGCAATTGCGGCTTACAGTTACTATAGAAACCCTATTAGAAATCACATTTTCATCTTCATCTCTGGAACTACTGAGCCGACGTGAAAACCTAGCAGGAATGGTCTATGGGTGGTCCTGTACAAACGTTCCTCATTTTGATTCCATGGGTATGAAAACATGGCCGCCAGAGGCATTCTTTGATTCTGATTGGTGGATTTTGAAAAATCTTCTCATCTGAAACCACAGGGCCACTATTTTGAAACTTTGCATCGTTGATGACTGGGACCCCCTCTATCAACGATCCTCATT
The DNA here is from genome assembly GCA_031216915.1 of Pictodentalium vernedei. Lineage (NCBI taxonomy): Eukaryota > Metazoa > Mollusca > Scaphopoda > Dentaliida > Dentaliidae > Pictodentalium > Pictodentalium vernedei. The sequence goes on along the minus strand of CM062293.1, from coordinate 124,760,290 downwards.
TTGTTGCCGTGGGTTGAAAAACATGGCCGCCAGAGGCTTTCTTTGATTCTGGTTGGTGGATTTTCAAAAATCTCCTCCTCTGCAACTGCCAGGTCAAATGTTTTGATACTTCACATAAATGATGTCTGAGACTCCCTCTATCAACGATCCTCATTTAATGTTGATTGGGTTGCACACATGGCTTCAATTGCAGCTTATAGTTACTATAGAAGCCCTATGGGAAATCACATTTTCATCTTCTTCTCTTGAACTACTGAGTCGACCTGACCCAACCCTGGCAGGGAGGTCCTCTACAAACGATCCTCATTTTGTTTCCATGGGTATGAAAACATGGCCGCCAGAGGCATTCTTTGAGCCTGATTGGTGGATTTTGAAAAATCCTCTCATCTGAAACCACAGGGCCAAATGTTTTGAAAGTTTGCATGGTTGATGACTGGGGCCCCCTCTACCAACGATCATCATTTAATGTTGATCGGGTTGCGAACATGGCTTCAATTGCAGCTTATAGTTACTATAGAAACCCTATGGGAAATCACATTTTCATCTTCTTCTCTGAAACCACTGAGGTGATGTGAACCAAACCTGGTAGGGATAGTCCATGGCAGGTTCTTTACAAACGCCCCTCATCTTCTTCTCTGGAACTACTGAGCCGATATGAAACAAACATCGCAGGAATGGTCTATAGGAGGCCCTCTATAAACAAGTTCTCTTTTTGTTCCCGTCGGTTTGAAAATATGGCCACCAGAGACTTTCTCTGATTCTTATTGATGGATTTTGCAAACATCTTCCCCTCTGAAACTACAAAGTCAAATGTTTTGAAACTTCACATGTTTGAGGACTGGGATACCTTCTACCAATGATCCTCATATAATGTTAATGTAATGTTGCAAACATGGCCACAATTGCAGCTGATAGGTACAATGGAAAGCCTATGGGAAATCACATTTGTATATGTAGTTCCAGGTGAGCGATTGCAGGCTCTTCAGAGCCTCTAGTTAATTTATACCTTCTGCTCTGTTATGTTACAACAAAAATAAAAATACAGGAAATTTAATATCTAGTGCAATAAAATATTAAAGATATGGATATCATTAGAACTGGCTCATTGAGCCAGTGCCGATGACATCCATATTTGTCTGGTTTTATTTAGAACCTTACAAAGTACAAAGTAAATGGTACACCAAAATTCTTGGAAATAAATCCGTTATCCTTGTGTTTTCCAGGGTGTATGGAAGTTTACACCGGTCTGGGAACCCATACACCCTTCGGCTTTGCCTCAGAGTGTGTGAGTTCTCAAACCGATGTAAATTCCCATACACCCTGGAAAACACAAGGATAACTGATAATATTCATTATTGGGGAAGGTCAATTGATATCTTCAACGTGCAGCCTTGGGGCTGCACGTTAAAAATATTAATCAGTCAATCCCACAAATTCGCTGAGCAGCCATTTTACTTTATGCAATTATTTTGTTTCATTATTCTGAACCGAATAATGATCATTCAGGTTTAAAGGGTATGTCTGTCTGTCTGTCTGTCCGTCCGTCCGTCCGTCCTCCGCCCGTCCGTCTTTTGGGGTTTAACTACACTTCCAACAGTCAGGGACATACCGTGACGGTCTGCTTTACGGGTGGAGAAAGCTGGAATACCCGGCGAGAAACTATTATCTTCTCCAACTTAATAACTCTGCACAAGTTGAGCGCTTGACGGTAAGTGCACGATCGACGTGCAGTACGAATGGTACACAGTGCCACCGTGCCCCCACGTGCGAAATTGGGAGTATGGGTCTTTAACAAGGACACAACGCAGTCGCCGCTGGTGGGGATCGAACTGGTTTAAAGTGCAATGCTCTAACTACTTAACCACCGCACTCCCGAATCAAAGGGTTAACCTCCGCAACGATGATAGAGTATCCATTGAGACCTAACCCTCGCAGTTAATCTTTCAAAAACAGACACTCTCTTCTCATATTTAGACACATCTCTAAAAGCAGAACTTGATCGTAAAGGGTTGGTATCATAAGCTTCGGGTGTTCTGCCTCCGCGCGAGTACGACATGTGACAAAGTAGATGTATTACATAAAATATCTTTGCGTGTAAGTGAAAGTCTTACACATTAAATGTTTTCTTTTCCTTTGACACATGAATTTATTGATAGCATTTCAACTATATAGTTCGACAGTTAACCGAGGCCGGAGAATTATCGCTTCCATTACAACTATTACTACTGGGGCGCGGTGTCTCGTAACGATAGGAGCCAGGTGGCTCTGAATTCGATTCTAGCCCAAGTCACATTCGTTGGTTTCTTGAACATGACACTAAGCCCCACCCCATCAGTTCGTGAATATTGGAAGGTAGTTACGGAGTGTGATGAGATGTTAACCATTCTGGTGATGCTTATGCTTTTATCCAATGTGAATCCAGCCTAAGGTGGGGATGTGATTGATTAATAAGAAGGAAACCAAAGCAATTACTTGTTCCTTGTAGCTCGTCTTCTGTCGATATTCTGGCTTCCGATACAAGTAAAACTGTCCGATGTTTGACACGACATGGCCCAGGCTGGTGAAAATGTTTTTGAACTTCAGTAAGGAAACACCACTATAATATGTCACAGCGAAGACATCTGCTCGTCGTTTTAACACACATTCACTTTGAAAATAATCATTGTCAAATATTATGTGATTACGCGGAAATATTCTTCCTCTTATGAAAAATATTTGGGATGAGAATGGACTACTGTTTGGGAGGTTAAAAAATAAACAAAATTTGAATAGCAAATCTTTTAATACTTCTTGACTGGTTTGACTGATTGGTTAGGTGAAAGGTTATAACCTGACGATTGAAGAGTCTGAGAAAAGATCCTAACGTGGATGGCACAATAAACGCTTCCAGTTGGCAAGAGCTCAATCGTAGTGTAATGTTTTGAGATTTATTTCTGTCTTATCGATGTTAAGAGCAGAATATGTATGTTAAAGCTTAAGCATAGAGAAAAGATATACACAGAACGACACACACGTGTGAATGGGTTAATCGATATGGCACGAGTGCCAGCGCGGAGGATAAAACAAAGGGGTCGCTGGCCTCGAGTTTTATCCTTCCGCGATGATACAGGTGCACTATCGATTAACTCATTCACACGCGTGTGTCGTTCTGTGTTTATTACACGCCTTCACGTCTATAAAAAACAACAATTATTATAAGAACACTCAGCAATTCATTTGACAACTATCAACAAAAAGAACACATTTTATCGCCAACCAAATTTGCGAGGGGAACCCATGTTACAATGTCGTCCCATGAGGTCCAGTGTGTTCTATTTGCCTACTTGCACATAGAACACATTGGAAGTCAGGGGACGATTTTCAGCTATCGCTAGGGATTCAAATTGTAATTGCGTTGCACGATTTGTAGAAAATACCAGTGAAATTTCGCTTCTATTTAAAAACCGTCAGTCAACGATTTCCGTTCCGCACATATGTGCGGATCACATTTTTATTTTTCGCATCGTTTAGTATTGCTGTAGATGGGGATTACAGAGAACAGGCGTGTAATAAAATTCTAGAAAGTATCCATAGTCCTAGAATCGGAAAGATGAAGTAGTTGATGATATTGGTGTATACCACCCAACGAGTTATTTATATTGGGTCAGTGTTGGGACAACGCAGGCATTTAGCTTCCACACACATTTTCCCACCACATCACAAAGTCCTGTTAAGGACCCATTCCAGATACAAATCCATCTAGATACATAGATACAGTACGTGGAGAGTGGATTGTAAGTAAATCACCCGCGGAGTGGAGTTATCATCCAAAGTATCATTTTCAAATTCTCTACACATGGACAAAAAACACAAGCAATGTTTCAGCCAATGGACCTCCGGGTTTAACCCGGAGGTCCATTGGCTGAAACTTTGCTTGTGCTTATTATGCTTTGCAACCAATTTGCAATCATTGCTAGGGTGGAATCTCCACTCTGTGGGTGATTTGGTGATAATACACTCTCCACGTACTGTAGATAGTTTATTGAAGCACTATTACACCTACAGTAAGGCAGATTGCATAAATAACATACAATATTTTTCGGTTTTGGGTTTTGGGGTTTTTTTTTTGTTTGTTTGCTCGTTTGTTTGTTTGTTTGTTTGTTTGGTTGTTTTTTTTATGAACCACTCTAAAAATGACCTGCCTCTGATGAAAATGTGTCTCATAAGCCTTCATAGGCTGGATTTCATATAAATATTTTGTAAATACTCCATGTATATTATGTATGTGTATTGAAATGTGACACTTAAATAAAATATTCTACTACTACTACTACAGTATGAATTATAAAATACATACAGTGGTTTTTAAAGAAGATCAACAAAGACTTTTTAAAGGAGAGGCAATCAACCCAGCTCGTGTTTTGGCAATTAATGCGACTATCTCCTTGAAGAACAGCAGGATCATGTTACAGATGATATTAATGAGAGTCGAACTGTCATTCTTCATAATGAGTTCGAAATTGCTGACATTTACTGGCTTTTATAAAATCTGGTGTATCTCTCCTTATGTTGAACAACTGGGCTCTAATGTTTGAATAGACCGTGTAATCCATGATAAAATCAATCTCACTTTCAACTTCGCCTGCAGCTGCACAGACATTAGAAGCCTTGCGGAGCCGACGATCTAGTGGAATAGGGGATTGCAAATGTCTGCCTCTCCCAGTACTCAAATTATGACTGCTTATGTCTGGTAAACATAATCATCGCCTCACACACGCCTTTAGTATGCGTAAGATACAGTTCAAATACCTGATCTCGATTGAATGTACGATAAGTACGAAGTTTATTATTACTACGCTTTTTATTGTCGTCATGAATAGACTCGTGTAAAAACTGTTCGTATTCCATATTCAATTTATCATATAATATCCTGGTTTCAGTATTGCCAACCACCAATCTGTGATTCCTTAACTTGAGAAAGGGTACACAAATTATTTCAGTGGGGCACAATAAGATCACGTTTCCAGATTTCTGGCCAGCTCATAAAATGATGCATCATCGGTCAATTTGTACTTTTAAGTTATTTTCAGGTCTTAAAATTTATCCCGATTCTCCTTTTGCGAAACTTTTTTGTCAGGTCCTCAATAATGAAGAATTTGAGAACATTGGTATACCCCTGTGAGTGCAGTCAGTACATATTCCATAGTTAAAAACAAACCACATATTTATGTATTTACTAAGGTATAATGCTTTTAGGCATGCGTCCAATTTTGCCGAGTTTCTTGTCTTATCGGTATATGCATAACACATATTCCAACGTACGGGCTACTGGTGGCCTTGCTGACGAAATTCGGGTACAATGGCAGTAGTTTCTAGTGAAGCCTTGGCTGACTGGATAGGCAGCCAAGACTTCACTAGATACCACTGCTAAGTCAAAGTGTTGCCTTATTACGAGGGAGCAGAAAGTAAGTAGAATTATCCAGACCTTTATTAAAAGGCACTTTGCCAACATACGGCAAGGATCAAATGAACATTTAGCGTCAAGCAAAGTTGATTCTCGTTGTTTTGTGCATGTTCGAGAATCATTTGTAAGAACTGAATCTGATTCTTACGTGGATTTTAAGTCCTGATTTTTGCTATCATAATTGTTGACACAGAAACAGCATCACTTAGGAATAATGAACTCAAAATAATATCTTTGCTGAATAAGACTCAAGAAGAGACGTAATGTCGAGCGTAAGTAACAAAGGTGCCATTTTGACATCGAAGACCGAGATAATCGTGGTATCTTCCATCGAAGTACATTCAAATTTACATTAATACACGTTGATGCAAAAGGGCCAATTACCTATTTTCCATTTTTGCCGAGTCAGAGTGGGGACTGGTCTCACAACGTAATGTTATTCTGTTGTAAGAGGCATTTTGATTATATTTATCGTAGCATTAGTTTTGTTATTTTGACAGGAAAACCTTCTTGTATAATAACCGATAGTTTGCTTTCATGAATAATACGCGGGGGCATTTTTTAGTAACTTGCTGCGTAAGACAATTTTGCAATCATATTATTTATATCTGATTTCTATTTTCAGATAAGTGGAGCAGTCTTTGTCACTGTGGTAAACAAGTTCTGTTTAACCCTTTACTTAACATGAAAGACAGACGATACTTCCAAACAACATTCTTGAATTACTATTTTTTTCACTTTTTTCTCAGAAACATAGGTTATGACCCTTCTTTGGAACGAGCTCGACGAGCTCGTTCCAAAGAGGGGTCATAACCTATGTTTTTGTGCCAAAAAAATAAAAATAATAATGAAAATTAATTGGCGATTTTCGTGAACAGAGCTGTTTTTTATTGAGGTTTAAGGTCATATATTTCTGCACTGTGGCTAATCATGACCATGACAGTTTTACGGGTGGAGGAAGCCGGGGTACACAGAGAGAACCACCGAGCAACGGCGAGCAACTGTCAGCTCCCCAACATACTAACTCCACACCAGCAGGGTTAGCATTGATTGAAGACAAGTGCACCATCGACGTGCAGTACGCCTTAGTCCACGACGTCACCGTGCCCCCACATGGGCAATGGGGTGAAGTGTCTTGCCCAAGGACACAACGCGGTTGCCGCAGGTGGGATTCGAACCTAGGACCTCTCGGCTTGCAGCCTGCACCTCCACCAACTGAGCCACCGCGCCCCCAAATAGAGCTGTTACATTGGGTTAAGTGTTAACTGGTGAGTTTGGTCTCGGTGACCAAAACCCGGGTTGAAAGTCTTTCAAAGTGGTCAGCATAGAAATAAACGAAACGATTTTCTAAACTTATCGTTATACTTGTGTTGCGATCACGATATTGCCATAGATGTTGAAATGTGTCTAAATACAAATTAGTATATTAATGATGATAACTTTTCGTTGGAAGGAGTTCGTTTCAGCAAAGACACGAACTATATTTTATTTGGAAAAATCTTTGGTATCATCGACCATCCGAAGTATGCTGGAGGGTCATTGAAACGCACTTATGACGTGCTTGTGTCCAACTGTCGTCTGAAAAGATGGAGAAGGTAGACATGATCCCCTTCACAACGAGTGATGAGAGCAGAAAACTTAACGCACCGGTGTACTAGTTGGTCAGGTTTTAGTCAGACTCTTACTGAGGTGGACCCACCGCCAAAAAAATAATAATCTCACATAAACCCCAGTCAATAAATCTGGTGGCAAAGCAGTTATTTCTGAAATTTCCTTGCTGCCTACAGGGTCAGCCAAGGTTTGACCTCAGTCAGTGTAATTTGATATTTATCTGAAAGACTTCATAGCGATTTTATACAGGGAAACAGCTTTGATGCCACAAAGTGTGTTATAATCTCAACTAGATCATTTGTGGGTGTACGGTTGTAAGAGGTAGTGGACTAGAAATGTATCGTAATTATGAGTTGAGACCCACCTTATCATTAGATGGCTGTAAATCAGTTATGGAAAACCATTCCTATAATTACGCCAATTTAAGGGAGAGGTTTTGATAATTAGTATACATCATAAATAAATAAAAAGTCTGTGTGTATATCTTTCCTCTTAAACATTTCAAAATTTTACTAGATATAAAACGTTTGGCTTAGCTGTATATACATACTGTGCACAGTCACTTGAAACATTCAAACTACTAACAGAGTGATCTGCCCATTAGTGAAATTAAAATGAATGAGTTATAATTCTATTCTCTATCAATCTTTAAGATTGGAAATTCCTTGTACAGAAAAAAAGTTGGTAAGATTTTTCCGGTACACAGTTTGTAAGTGAATAGGATATACAGACAATGTGGTAATAATAACACTTTGGCCAGCCGCTGATTTGTCGCAGTTGTGGTACACACTAAAACCTAAAGTGTTAAAACTGACACTTTCAAGGTGTTAAACCCATTCTAACTGTTAGGGTTTGATTTTAACACTCAAAGTGCAATGCTTTAAGCACTTAGACATTACAGTCGTCAGACATCTGAAACTTGAATGGATGGCACTTCCCATGTGTCTAGCATTGGTGGTTCTTCCAGAATCGTCCATAATTTGATTTGCGCTTGGTGGGTACATAATTAAAAGGACACAACGCAGATGACGCGAATCAGGCTCGAGAGTTCGAGCCTGATCCGCGTCATCTGCGTTGTTTCCTTTTAAGTGTCGCGACATTACACTTGTCAAGTGGTATTATTGTCAACACCTGTCAAGTTCTGGGATATCTACACTTGAACAAAGTGCTAGCTCAGCACTTAGTAAGTGTTAAATACAGCAGTTCAAGTGTAGTTTTTAACATTTTAGTTTTTAGCGTGTATATATGTCATCGGAAATTCAATATCCGACAAGACTAACATATATATGTTGGTAATAATCTTCACCGTCACCTTCCCGTCTCTTTTCTCAGTACTCCGATTTTATCGGAGTACTGAGAAAAGAGACGAAAAGGTGGCGGAGGATTTTATCTAGGGATGTATCGTTTACAGGGGCGACACTGGCCTTGTTTGAGGCGAACGGCTTAAAATCAGATGGCCAAATATAAAATAAATGGAAAAAATTGTAATCGGCTTCACTTTGATGAATCGTCACTACGTTCAATTCACAAGCGCAACAACGCGTTTTATTTTCTCAAAAATAAATATGGATGGTATCTATGTACGCACGATAAATAACAACTGTTGTAACCTGACTTTGTCATGCTTACAATCGAGAAACCATAGCTGTCTGTTACGATATCGCGCTATGGCGACGTTCCATATTCATATGGGGATTTTTCAATTCAAAAGAGTAATGTGTTTTCCTGATGCCTGAATAGATACTATATGTTGTGCAATCACTTAAAACGACTGGGTGATAAACATGTAGATATACGGCGGCAACTATATGTGCTCTGTGGAACCTCTGGGTATTTTCGTCATTTTGGGAAGCCAATTTTCACCAGAAACTCTTTTTAGATAAACATTTTACTTCCTTTTCACAAATAAGTTTTCAGACAAATTTGTCATGTTGTCCTCAATTATGTTATGCATATATTCAGTACCCATTGACGTCTCTACAGTGGAAAGACTTCTTGGAAATATAATTCGATTGTAATATCCCACTTACCCAGAGGCGTAAATCCTGGGGTGTGTGGAAAGGTGTTACACCCCCCCCCCCCAAAAAAAAAACATATTCAGATCTTCTGTTCGCAGGGCAGCGAGTGGGGTATGTTATCCGGTTACCACGGTCCGCGGCCCACGCAACTACTGCCCTGTCAAGGAATTGTTTGCCTGAGTGTTGCCCTGCCTAACAGAATAGAGCTGAACAGTTGGGGCACACCGGGTACCTGTCTACCTGATATATCATGGTCTTGTTCATCTTCCATTTCAGTTCATATGCCCTGCTGCCCATGCAAAAGGAGACCAGGGTGTCCTTGTAAGTTCAACAATTCTATTTAGAATATATTTATTTATTTTCCTGTGTGGAGTGCCCTGCCCAACAGGACGTCTACTATCATATGATATGTACTTTTGAAATCACTTGATTATTTATTTATTTATTTATTTATTTATTTATTTATTTATTTATTTATTTATTTATTTATTTATTTATTTATTGGTGTTTAAGGTCGCATATTTCTGCACAATGGCTAATCATGACCTCGACCCCGAGCAACGGCGAGCAGCTGTCAGCTCCCCAACATACTAACTCCACACAAGCAGGGTTAGCATTGGTTGAAGACAGTGCACCAGCGACGTGCACTACGCCTTAGTACACAGCGTCACCGTGCCCCCACGTGGGCAATGGGGGTGAAGTGTCTTGCCCAAGGACACAACGCGGTTGCCGCAGGTGGGATTCGAACAGAGGACTTGCAGTCTGCATCTCCACCTACTGAGCCACCGCGTCCCTGAAATCACTTGAAAAGCTGATATATATGCAGGGATATATGCGCTGACAGTTGGGCAGAATGATGATCCCCCATCCCAATATTTTTCGGTAGTTACGGGCCTGCACACACCTTAATTCTCCGAAAATTGAAGGCAAAAATAACGCAATTTCAAGCAGCAACTTGTTCCTCCTGATACAACTAGGTTATCCAATCAAATCAACCTTGTTTGACAGAGCTCATTGAGCTCTGTCAAACAAGATTGAATTGTTAAACTCCTAGTTGCATTATGGGAAAAATACGGCTCGCAATTGTGATATTTCGACATAGCCATGTGCAGAGAGTTAATGGATTATTGTCGTGGCACACTTATCTTTTTTTCTAAACAATTGTTGCTGCGTGAGTGTCGAACTGTTGACATGCTGCTGAAGTCCAAAGTTTGTTCCGTTATTAGGTTGATACCCTCATCAAACACTAGATTCGATTCTATTTTTGGTTGTTAATTATCATTTCTTTCTTTACGTTGAAAAAATATTGAAATTGATAATATGTAGAGTAGTTTTCCGGTAGCAGCTGCTTGAAGTTTACAAGAGTGCTGTTTTAAAGAAGGAAGATTCGAAATAGTCGATATTCAACGCTCGATGCAGTACGAATGTCGCGTACGATGCGATAAAATCATAGCTAACCCTCTGCACACTGATGCTGAAATATCAAAATTTGCAGTTGCACATTTTTCCCACTGTGCAATTCAATCTTATTTGACAGAGCTCAATGATCTGTGTCAAAACAAGGGTGAATTGGTTAACCCTTTACCCAACACCACAAAGCTGACGACTCTTGCAAACAAAATTCTTGATTATTTGTTTTCATTTTTTGCGTCAAAAATATAGCTTATGACCCCTCTTTGGAACGAGCTCGTTCCAATGAGGGGTCATAAGCTATGTTTTCGTGACAAAAAATGAAAAAATAATGAAAAATGATTGGGTTCTTTTGTGAATAGCGCTGGCAGGTTTTGGTCGTTACGTTGAGTAAAGGGTTAAGTTCCTTGTCTCATTATGAAAAACATTTGCGGCTTGATATTTCGGTATTTTGACATCTGTGAGCAGAAGGTTAATAAATTTTCTTCCCAGTTTACATTTTTCACACATTGTTGTACTTCAGATGTGGACCATGCTGTAAACCAATCACAGATATATTTACTGTTAAGATCAATGAGCAAATTGAAATATAAAATCACCGATAAAAATTTGACGTTACGACTTGTTGCGTCAAAATTGTATTCACTGATTATATATTTGACGTTGATTTGATTTAACGCTTGTGTTGTAATCGTGATAAAGCCTAAACGTCAATAAACAAACAAATAAACCAGTCCAATACGCATGATGGAACATATGATCATTAACTGTAATTTCGAAACAACGATTTATTGCGTGAAAATTATAATTGATAATTTCATGTTGATTTTTTGCACTTTTCAGTGTAATCAAGGCTAAAATTACAGATATTACACTGCCTGGAAACTAAACTGACACTGAATGATCGTTCATTATGATATAAGCGCACCTTTCATAACACTTGCATTGCGTTTATTGTGTGAATATCTTAACCCTTTACCTAACGAATCGGCGGCATCCACTCGCATAATGTGCAAATTCAGCAGTTGAAAAAATATTATTTTTAAAACAAAATTCGACAAAACCATGCCATGTTACCCCCTCATTGGAACGAGCTCGTTTCAGTGATGGGCTCACATGATATGACTTTGTTGACATTTTGTGAAAAAATTATAAAATTAATATTTAAAATAATAAATATTGATATCGTCTACAGTACGTGGAGAGTGGATTGCAACTAAATCGCCCGGGGAGTGGTGTTATCACCCAAAGTATTATTTTCAAATTCTGTACATGTGGACAAAAAACACAAGCAATGTTTCAGCCAATGGACCTCCGGGTACAATCCGGAGGTCCATTGGCTGGAACTTTGCTTGTGCGTGTTATGCTTTGCAAGAAATTTGCAATTATTACTTGAGTGGAATCTCCACTCTGTAGGTGATTTAGTGATGATACACTCTCCACGTACTGTAGGTTGTTTAAAGGTTTTAGTATCGAAAGACTTCACGTTTGACTATTGTTTGGCAAGACACGATTTTGGGGAGTTCCATTTCATCTGTTTCAGCAATGCGAACACTAACAATGTACACCTTTGGATGCTTTCAGCAGTATTTTTCCGAGGTCACTTTAATTGTCTGATGCTAACAACTTGACACTGTTGTTACAGTCCACTCGCCGTGGACTGGTCGTAATCCACGCGTGGGCAGTGATGTCCACGCACGCGTTTACCAGGTAATAAACATCATCAGCAGCAAAACTTTAACTGGTAGAGTGCTGGAAGCCCATTTTTGGGCTTTATCCTGAAGCGCTGGTACCACGGCTTGAAGGCTTGATATTCTGTGGATGTGTTTCAATTAATTCTAGATGTGATATTATTTAGGCTGGGTGGAATTGCCCTGCTACAATTTATGGGAGAGTGCCTGTAGGCACTCTCCCATAAATTGTAGCAAGGCAATAACATGTGAACAAATTTTAACACCTCAAAAAACTTGGCACTCTACCAGTTAATTAATGAAGCACCGGGTTGTACCCGGTGCTTCATTAATTAAATATTTGATGATTATTCCTATAATTAGTGTTTGGATCTAATATTATTACGTCCGTGGAAATATTGCCCACCCGTGGAAAGTGACCAGACCACGGCGGCCGTAATGAAGCTAAGAGAAAATTAAGTAGGGTTTTCCACTTGATCCAGTGTAATTTATGACCTCCTGGACTAAGAAATGGCCTCTTACATCACACCAAGCATTCGTTACATTGATAACATTGATTGACTTGCTATTTTCATGTTGGGGGTGATCAATATTATGCGTTATCTTTTCAGATTTAAAGTATCATATATTGAAAGGAGAATTATGTCTATCTACACTTGAGGCGTGATATATTGTGAATGAAGCTGATTACCAAACAGTGTTGAATCGGTAAGTAGAAAAAATCTATGACATGTGTTTGATGTATGTGCGTCTTCTGTTAGTCATTCGTCGATTTTTCAAAAGTATCTGCAGTAAGTGTAGCATGTGCTGTTTTGTGGATGACCCTTTGGGTAAGAAGAGTTCGGGCATGATTTAAAGATGAACGCACCTTTAAATGACTGTGGTGGGATGATATAACACGACGCAGCTACTTATATAGGTAGGCTATTGATATACACTGGGTTTCCGGAAATTTTGGATAAAAGATAATTAACCCTTTACCCAACGAATCGCCCGCATCCGCCCGCGTAATATGCAAATTCAGCAGTTGAAAAAATATTATTTTTCAAAAAATTTCAACAAAACCATATCATGTGACCCCTCGTTGGAACGAGCTCGACGAGCTCGTTCCAACGAGGGGTCACATGATATGGTTTTGTTGAAATTTTTTGAAAAATTTGAAAAAATGATATTTAAAATAATAAATTTTGATATCGTCAACGTTGGGTAAAGGGTTAACAGGCTTGCAGTCCACCAGTCCAATTTTGTTATGAATTCAACTCTGTTATGGGCTATATATATTTACCCACTTATCGTTGAGTTTTCTTGGCGACCACTGTTGATTGAATGTGACATCCCTTTCATTCAGAAAGATATACAGATATTATTCCGTGCTCCTGTTATAGATATTTCAATCAAGGAGTATTCATTTTATCTTAAAGACATCAAGTTATTAAAGGAATTAGTGAAAGTACGCGGTGTATTCATAAAAACTACAGCTGTGGTGACTCTTCGTTCATAATCAGGGAATGCCGGGAAGGGGGCGTGATTACTCTCATTGGCCATCACTCTCCTAAATGTTTCACTAGGGGCGCAATTAATCACTCGCCTTCATTATATGTATGGAAATTATGTCTGAGAATCAAGTAACATTTTGCATTTCAGTCACTCGTAACCTAACACCATCGGGCGACGATACTTGCAAAACATTTTCTTGCATAACTAACCCATTTTTTGCTTAGAACATAGCTTATGCCTCCTCATTGGAATGGGCGCAATGGCCTCATTCCAGCGAGAGGTCATAAGCTATGTTTTGGAGGCTAAACAAATGTGTGGCCATTTTCGTGTGTAGTGTTCGTCAGTTTGGGGAGGCATGTTAGGTAAGGGGTTAAATTCACTCTCCTGAATTTTTCACTCTCGGACAATCAAAATAAGGAGAGTATTTATTCACTCGCTGGTATTCTCTTTACAACAGTGACTGCATAATTATTTATTTAGTAAAGAAACATTTATAATGGTATTCGAAATGTCATCAAAGACTCGGTCAAATAAATTATTAATTGAGAAACATTTGTTGCGTTGATTCAAAGTAAATGAATGTTTATGACATTTATAGATTCACTCGTCTGAAATATTTCAGACGGGTGAATCTACATGCAGGCTAAAAACTAAAGTGTTAAAAACTACACTTGAAGTGCTTTATTTAACACTTACTAAGTGCTGAACTAGCACTTTGTTCAAGTGTAGATATCCCAGAACTTGACAGGTGTTACAATAATACCACTTGACAAGTGTAATGTCGCGACACTTAAAAGGAAACAACGCAGATGACGCGGATCAGGCTCGAACTCTCGAGCCTGATCCGCGTCATCTGCGTTGTGTCCTTTTAATTATGTACCCACCAAGCGCAAATCAAATTATGGACGATTCTGGAAGAACCACCAATGCTAGACACATGGGAAGTGCCATCCATTCAAGTTTCAGATGTCTGACGTTTGTAATGTGTAAGTGCTTAAAGTATTGCACTTTGAGTGTTAAAATCAAACCCTAAGAGTTAGAATGGGTTTAATACCTTGAAAGTGTCAGTTTTAACACTTTAGGTTTTAGTGTGTGTAGCCGCTCGACTGTTTGAGGTCTAAACTAGTTCAGGACAAAACAGCATCGAATTCTTAACAGAAATTGGTAAGTGGTTTGAGAGCTTGTTGTTGGTAATGCTAAACTCTTGATATATACCTAGTTCCCGGAGTTTGGTTAACATATAAATATTTGAACAACCCTGATATTATGACAATGTACTGGTCGGTAATGAGCGGAGTAGCAGTAGTTTAGGCTCTGCTAGATGCGTGAGTGGTACCATGAAGATAACCCGGATATTGGTGCATGTCCAGCAAACATCACAACAGAAGTAATTATCTGCATTCGAAAATATTTGAAAAGCAAACTGTGTAATCCTCCAATTGAAGTCCTGTAGCGATTTGTATGCATCGTCAAATAAACCCTTCATTCGTACTGTTTTGTAGACAGAAAACTGTTTGACTGAGTAGGTATTTTCAGTCAGCTTAAAGCAACGCTTCTGTGTGACCAACAAATCATATATTTCTATACTTTTAAGTGTTCCTACTCTTCCACATTTTTCGTAGATTGTGTCTTATAATCCCGTTTTTTTTTAATTCTAAATGCGGACAAATGATCCAGAGCGAAATGGAAAATAGGAAGAAAGCAAAACATATTATTAAAAGTACGAACAAACTAATAGTTTTTCTCGTTATAATGATAATAAGGTTATGTAAATGTGAGGAAGAGATGTACCAAGGGCTCAGTGCTATTTCATTTTTAATTTTTTTCCTCATTTTCCGGTGACGTACATTTCAAATATTTTAGTGGCATCAGTTGTCATGATTCCAAAATAAATAAAGGCACTAAATCTCATCTAGAATCGGAACACTTTTCTGTTTTGACTTCAGTGTAGAATAAACCATTAAAACATACGAATTGTAAGTTCAAATTAAACATATTATTATCTTCTGGGTCAAAAAAGAATGTAAAAAAGAAACAAATGTGAAACAATAGCATAAAGGATGAAATATAATAGTTCTAATGCTGCATGTTTGTGGACAAGAAGTCATGCAAAGAGTTTAATGACATGTTGTCCACCCAACCGTATACAATTTTGCTACGGATTTCAAAATAGCACGTGCTACCCGAGAATGTCAAATTCTTTGTGTTATGTTGTGCTAGAGAGCCTGGGTTATTGAGAAAACACGCTACTTTTTGCCTTCCGACATTTTAAAAAAAGCCAAGGTTGACCGAAAATCAGAGGCTGCGTGCCATTGCTATGCATGAGGCTGGGATACCTCCAGATGAGCACGCTGCTGAGTTCGGAGTCACCGTGGCCGCTATTTACCGTCTCATTGGAAGGTATAGAACCACTGGATCTACTGCCAACAGACCGCGTTAAGATCGACCAAGAGTTACGACCCCTGCACAAGACCGACACATCAGGACGTCTCAATTGCGGGATCGCTTCCTTCCGGCGATGAGGACAGCAGCAATTACTCCTGGTAGAACTAACAATAGAATTAGCGCACAAACTGTACGCAACAGACTCGCTTATCACGGCATCCGAAGTAGGTGTCCATACCACGGACCAATCCTTACCCAACGTCAACGTCATCGTACCGTCAGAATGGAATGAGTACGTCAGCGTGTTCGCTGGATTCAGTAGCGTTGGAGCACAGTTCTTTTTAGTGATGAATCACGATTTTGTCTACGGCGCGCTGTTGGTAGGGCAAGAGTGTATCGCCGACGAGGAGAACGGTTTTCTGATGCTTGCGCGCGGGAATGCGACCGTTTCGGCGGGGGTATTGTAATGGTTTGGGTAGGAATTTCCTTGCACCATCGAACGCTGTTGATCTTCATCGATGGTAATCTGAATGGACAGCGATATAGGGGCGAAATTCTTAACGCTGTTGTTGTCCCGTTGTTCAACGCTGGATTGCAGTTATTCCAGCGAGACAATACCCGATGTCACGTGGCGCGTATCTGTCGTGACTTTCTTGAGGAGCAGAGCATCGAACTTCTTCCCTGGCCCCCACTTTCGACAGATTTGTCGCCAATCGGGCATCTTTGGGATCAAATCGACCGTCGGGTACGACTTCATGATTTTCAGACGTTAGGCCATTCACGTAATGTTCTAAGGCAGGAGTGAAATGCAGTACCACGGGGTGACATCCTGAGAATTATCGGGTTCATGCGCCGTCGATTTCTTGCCATCCAAGAGGCATACGGTTGACATACACGCTATTGACTGCATGTTTAAACTTTACATTTCACCCCATGTCTGAATTGCGACGTCCTGACGTGACGCTGGCAATAGTAAGAACATGAAAGTATGCAAATTCATGCAGCTAGACTCGAAATATGAATTTACAATAATTTGTTTGGGATTAAAGTCGATAATACTAAAAAATTGCTTCTCGAGGTTTATTATACTTTCTTTTTTGACTCAGTATATGTTTCCGCGAAAAATATAAGGAAATAGTGAAAACGATACCTCGTAGTTTCGTCTTGACGGAGGCAAGATATACTGATTACGCTATTTAAAAATCATATTTTTCACTTCAGATACACCCAGCGAATCACAATGAAATCGTATGAGCACGAAATAAACTCGCCTAAATGTTTTGAAAGTGAGAAATATTGACTATTGTATGGTGCAAACTTGTTAATGTTCTTTGTGGTAATAAGTTAATATCCATCAACGTTTCTGTGCGGCTTTCAGTGAAAATTTGAGGGAACTATTTCCTATCGCGGACGACTAATTCTGTGGCTGAAAGCAGTTCGTTTGGTATCCGATGCAGGCTTTTAAACTGAAATATTTGCCGCTGTAGAAACAATTACTTCTGCATTAATTTGGGTTCAAAGCTTAAGGAAGTTTTTGGAATAGACAACGCATAAGATGAAAAGAATACCTATAGGTTTTTAGCTCATCTTGACAAAGTCAAGCTGAGCTAATCTCATCGCTTCCCGTCCGTCGTCCGTCGTCTGTCGTCCGTCGTCCGTCAACACCATGTTTTGGTCTTCTCCTCCAAAGCCACTGGGCCAATTCAAGTGAAAGTTTGTGTGAGTGATGGTCCCAAAGGGGCATTTCATTTTTGTTCAACTCAGCATGCCCAGCCCCATAGGGAGGGAGTGGGGGAAAATGCACCAAAATATTTTTAAAATCTTCTTCTCAAGAACCAGTGTGTACAATGACTTGATATTTGCTGTGGAGCTTCCATATGAGGTGTAGAATCAAATTTGTTCAAACGAAGTTCGTGAAGTAATATTTGGCTTTGTAATAGGAGGGGTAAGATTTTTGGCCCCGCCCAAAATTTCTATTTTCTGAACCGATGGTCCGGTATGAACCAAATTTGGTTTGTGGTATTATTGGGTCATAAGTACATGACCCATGCAAAAAAAAAATTTCCACATCCCCATGGGAACCCTGGGAGCTAAAAATAGAAATAATTTCAAACGCCCATATTTCCCAAACCCCACGGAACAGAGAGCTTTTATTTGGTATGAAGTATCCTTATGACCAGTAGAATTGAATGGTAAAAAAAAATTGCCATCGGTTATGTTAGGGTGTTCTGTAATGGGCATCGAAAAAATGCTGAGTCAGCATATTTGCAAAAATTTAAAAAAATCTTTTCTCCAGAACCAATCAACAGAATCTTTTGATATTTGGTATACAGCATTCATAGGGGGGGGGGGGGGGGGGGGTCAGATAAGAGTTTGTTGAAATAAAGCTCATTGGTGCATATTTGGGCTCTCTACAGGAGCCCGAAGTTTTAACATAGGGTAATATGGGGAATATTCTTTAAAAATCTTCTTCTTCAGAACCACCAGTCAGAATCTTTTAATATTTGGTATACATCATTGTTATGAGGGTCAGATTCTAGATTGTTCAAACCAAGTCCCTAGGTTAATATTTGGGCTTCCTACGGAAGCCCAAATTTTATCTTTGTTCAATATGGAGGGTAATTTAAAAAAATCTTCTTCTTCAGATCCATCAGTCAGAATGCTTTGATATTTGGTATGCAACATCTCTATGGGGGTCAGATTCAAGTTTGTTCAAATCAGATCCCTAGGTGTATATTTGGGCTCACTATGGTAGCCCAAATTTTACTTAGTGCAATATGAGAAAATTTCTTTAAAAATCTTCTTCTTCAGATCCACCAGTCGGAATGCTTTTATATTTGGTATACAACATCTCTAGGGGGGGGGGGGGCAGATTCCAGGTTGTTCAATTCGAGTGCCTAGGTTAATATTTGGGCTCCATATGGGAACATGAAATTTAACTTAGTACAATATGAGGGAATTTCTTCAAAAATCTTCTTCTTCAGATTCACTTGTCAGAATGCTTTCACATTTGGTATACAACATCTCTAGGGGGGTCAGATTCAAGTTTGTTCAAATCGGATCCATAGGTCAATATTTGGGCTCGCTATGGTAGCCCAAATTTGAACTTAGTGCAATTCGGAGAAATTTCTTTACAATTTCTCTTCTTCAGATCCAACAGTCAGAATGCTTTCATATTCGGTACACAACATCTCTAGGGAAGTCAGATTTAACTGTGTTCAAATCAAGAGCCTGGGTTAATATTTGGGCTCTCTGTGGGAGCCGGAATTGGCCATTTTGCTGAAGAATTAAAAATTTTGTATTCAGTACCTTCTAGAGGTACTAAGATTAATCCACATAGGTTGTATCAAGGGGCTTCATAGGGGAGCTCTACATTTTACTTATGATCAACTGAAGAAAAGGCATGATGCCCAGATTATTTTTGTCACTCCTGAGGGACTCAAGGATTGACAGTGTAGCCTATGGAGATGGCTTGCTTAATGTAGACTCATTCTTGGACTCTGTTTAAATTGTGTTCTGTACAAGATGAGCGCTTCAGGCCCCGTGGGGCTTCATGATTCTTTTTTTGAGCGGTTACCATTACTGATTTTATTCGTGATTAGCAGGTAAAATTTTTTATCATATGACTCGTCCGTTTTGTTCACTTTAAAACATTTGATATTTTGTTTTCATATTAATCAGTGATAAATAAAGCCTTCCGTCAATTTCATTGGTCAATTTCAAAACTAGACAATTTGATTGGCTAAACAAAATACAACTGGGTCACATTTACATAATTTCAGTAGGGAGAATTTACGTTATCTGTCCTATTTAGGGTGGGTTATATTATATTAATCTTTTACCTACAAGAAAAACGCCGTTCATTTTTTTTTTATATTTTCACTTTTTGCTTCCAAAACATAGGTTATGACCCCTCATTGGAACGAGCTCATCGAGCTCGTTCCAATGAGGGGTCATAACCTATGTTTTGGAAGCAAACAGTGAAAATTTGTAGTTATACGAGGATGTTTTTTTCCAGGTGCCGTCTGCAACTCAAGTTAGGTGATGGGTTAAAACGTCATACTAAGTGGCTAATTTGTGCGTGTGTGTGTCATATGATAAATAGAATATGAAATGAGTGTTTTTCTCATATAATATTTATGAAACTCGTTCGAATTTTCCGTTTGGGCTCGCCAGAGGCTCGCCAAAACGGAAAATTCTTAGACTCGTTTCATAAATATTACACGAGAAAAACACTCATTCCATATCCTCTATATATTTCACATGCCAGTCGCTCATGAATCTGGTCAAAAAACATAACTGCTTATTATTGCCGATTAAATACTGCAAATCGTGATTGGAGGACAGGTGTCTTCTACTTATCTTGTATATTGATTGATATTTAACTCATTGCATGCTGCTGATGGGTTGTCCCACCCACGGACAGAATTTATCTTGTCACTGAAATAAGTATAATTGGCATATTTTTGCAAATTTAATGAAATGTTTCCTCCGATAAATGGAATGGATTCTTTCACAAATGATTACTTGGGTTAAATTTGGATGAATATTTCTTCAAATCTAGTCATGGCTGCTTTACTGCAGCCATGACTAGATTTGACAAAAAATATCTTCAAAAATACCCCGCGTGTTAAGAGTTAACAGCAGAATGTGATATGACACAACGTGTTAAACAGTCACAAAATTGAAAAAAATTAAACGCCGAAGACAAATAAAAAGAAACATCAACGAAAAGAGAAAAAAGAGAACAAAAACTGAGAAAAAATATTTAATAATCCCCCCACAACCCGGGAAGTGGAGCAGTGCGTATTTACTGTAGTATACACGTTCTGAGTCACTGGTAAAATGGTGCCCGGGACCAATGCCTGTGGTTGAAGTCCTCAAAAGTGGGCAGCACATGTATGAACGATTGGCTAAACATGACTTCTTTTTCATACTTATGTTGCGGTCATGATATAGCCATAGATGTTTAAAATAATTTTAAACACCAATATGTAAATAAATAAATATTGATAAACAACACTGGTACCAATGGTGATTCCCCCGCCCCAGCATTCTACAGTAAATTAAATAAATGGAAGCTTACTCCCCCACCAGTTTTCAAAAATATGATACTTGACGCCAAGTTAAATTCTCCAAGTACTCCAAACAAAGAAGGAAGAGACCACCATGAGTGTCTCAGGCGTGCGTCTGAAAATATATGGCTTCCATAAAAGACGAAATTCAGTGAATGCCAGATAGTGTAAATCTTCACAGGTTTTGGGTGAGAGTACAGCGAATATCTGAGCATAAAGAACACAAAAAATGTTCGCCTCCCTCAACGCCCTTGTCATAGCAACAAAATGGACAATCAGATAGGAAGTTATTGAATTTGTCGCAGTTAAGGTCACTATAACCAGAGCTCAGTGTTATAAAACTTGTACAATTGTATTTTCTATAGTTGTGACTATGAAATGAATCATTAGCATTTTCAAAGATGTGGCAATTTACCAGCTGGCAAATTGCCATATCTTTAAAAATGTTAATGATTCATTTTAGTCTGTTATATTAACAAGTAGAAAATACAATTCTAGAAAATACAATTGTAAAGGTTTTATATTATTGACCCCTACTTCGTTGTTCTGCGTGACTGTTGTTATGATTTCTTGTTCCGAAAGAGAAATATGACAAAAATATGGCACTGCACAAAACGTAGCGTAATTTATCAACTATAGATTCTAGAAAATTCGCGGGAAAATAATAATCGTATATCCCGCAGTGAAGATACAGAAATTTTCACTTTCACTGTATCGAGAACGTTACGAAATCACTTCCGTGTATCAGTGCTATTGTTGTTTATAAATGACGATATATGTTAACCCTTTACCTAACGAATCGCCCGCAACCGCCCTCGTAATATGCAAATTCAGCAGTTGAAAAAATATTATTTTTTCATAACATTTCAACAAAACCATATCATGTGACCCCTCGTTGGAACGGGCTCGGCGAGCTCGTTCCAACGAGGGGTCACATGATATGGTTTTGTTGAAAATTTTTTAAAAATTTAAAAACATTAAATTTAAAATAATAAATTTTGATATCGTCTGCGTTGGGTAAAGGGTTAACTGTTATCATTATAGTTGTAGTAAATATACTGTACGTTAAAACTTGATACAGTTACGAAGTACACAGTTCGGCCGTTGTGGTCTGGACGTAATCCACGCGTGGGCAGTGGTGTCCACGCATGCGTTTACCAGGTAATAAAAATCACCATCAGCAAAATTTTAATTAATGAACCAGGTGCTTCCTTAATTAAATTTTTGATGATTATTCCTATAATTAGTGTTTGGAATCTAATATTATTGCGTCCGTGGAAATATTGCCCACCCGTGGGAAGTGACAATTCCACTGCTGCAGTGCTGTACAAACGGAGATGTTTGGGCACTATGTGCTTCAATTTGAATATCCCCGACTTATCGCTGAAATGTGCTGTCTTTTTTTCTAAAATATGTATAATAAACTGTAGGGCTGCACGGTTTTTCGATAAACCGATATATGCCTGTATTCAAACCAATATCGATTGAATACCGGTGTAATTGCAAAATATCGGTTTATCGTCATGATTTATTTACCCACAATTTAATTTTCAAGATGTCTTGAGTTTTTTTAACTGCAGCCCCAAATGAATATTATTCCTTTATCCAAGGAATCGTCTGTTTGTGCCCTCGTAATATACCAATTCAGCAGTTGAAAAAAAAATTCAACAAAACTATATCATGTGACCTCTCATTGGAACGAGCTCGTTCCAATGAGGGGTCACATGATATAGTTTTGTTGAAATCTTTGGGGAAAATCTGATGAACTAATTTTGAAAATAATGAATTTTGATATCGTCTGCGTTGGGTGAAGGTTTTTCGAACCGCATCATCAAGGCATACTAATTCGTTCCGACTGTGTTGCCTCGAGTCTCGATTGTGGTACTTGTGTTCATATATCTGAACAGCTTTCGATATACCGGTATACCGCGGTATTGTTTTGAATACCGATACCAGTATTCTGTTTTAAATACCGCGCAGCCCTAATAAACAGAAAACCCAAATTATCTCACGAGTGACCGAGATAAATGTATATTTTTCATGAGTGGCTTGTCACGAGCGAAACATAAACGTCTGTTGCGGTCAGAAATGAGATAGTTTACAGTATTCACTCCAGAACACTGGATATTCTCCATATAGTACTTTCTAAAAGATAAAAATGTGTTATTAGTTGCGTACTTTGTTAGTAACTTAACATGGCATGTACAATGTCAGTACATTACGTGTTGAGACAGGTTGGGCTAGAACTAACAATAAAAAACAGTGTAATGAATATTTTATAACGGACTTCCTTTTTTATACACTGATCTAACGATTGTGATCAGTTCTGAAGCGGTTATTGTCTGTCGACATTTTGAAATATCACCGAACAAAAAGGGACTCTTGATTTCAACCGTTTCTAGATTTTGACTGACAGTTTATATGCAGCTTGCATGTGACATTTGTAGCCATTTTGAAATTGTAAGAACTTTTTTTCAAATAAAAAATCTTAGAAATCATTCTCAGAGATCTCGCGGAGAAATTCAGCACTTAGAGGTCATTTTTTATCAGGATAGCATGGACAGGGTAGATTTTACACGCGATGCCACCTTTTATGACGCCACCTTTCAACATCCGAGCAACGATGGGTAATTTCGCAAGCTATGTGTTTATAATTCACCATTAATATTGCTTTTTTGAAAAGCGTCACTTTTCTGTTGCCATTTTCATAACCATATTGGATTTCATAGAGGGTCATTTTCCATTCTGTCAGTATTCAAAATGTGTTTAAGGATTCCTTTAGAGAAGCTGAAAAAATGTTATGTGTAGTCGTAGGGGGCACATACTGGGTTCCATTAGCTCTCGACTAAGTTGATTAAAGTTTAATCATTGTTTTGTTGCGTCAAAAATTCATAAAAGTCTGTCACTCAATCAAGGGCGCTAAATTGGCTTTGACTAAAATGTATGACAGAAAACTATTGCCTGGATGTATTAATAATGTAGAAACTCTTTCTGAGGCAAATGGTATTCCACTGTTAGTGCTTTGTGATTTTGAAGCTTTGATTGGATGCACTTTAAACATGCAGAATAATCGAAGTTTATCTCGCTATAGTTAGTCATATGGAACACTGACGCTGTTTATAATGCCTATGATGCGAACTGACTTATAGCCGTGCTGGTGGTCTCTCTTGCTGAGAATTGGATAATAAAAATTAATTTTTTAATCATTCTTCATGTGTTCTCCATGGGTATTCCGGACACCCGTGTTCGTAAAAATATTCGACATGACATGATTCCGGCTGTTGATTGTGTCGTGAAATGGAAAACAGTGAGCATTCGCGTAACGCTGAGTTTTACTGTTTTATCTCGAAATTTCACGCAGGTATGGCTTGACATCATGTACACGAACAAAATCACAGTGGGATTAGGAGCTCGCACCAAAGTACTTGCGTTCTCTTCGAGACACCGACGCCACTTGCGAGTGTGCAACGCCGGACATTAAGATGCATTCCACGTTGAATGAAATTAAGAAAAAAATATTGTTTCGTTCTGGCAGGGTATGGCGGGAGTGGGTTTGAATGGAGTTGGAGGGAGGTTCCCCGAGAAATCTTGCAAATGAAACCATGACTCTAAAGAGTTCTTGTTAATGTCAACCACTGATTTCTAAACAACCAGTTTGCCGTTCGCTAATTGGCCACATATAGAAAAGTGTCCCATCTTCCGCCTTCATGTGGTGACGGGTGTGTGTGTGTGTGTGGGGGGGGGGGGGGGGGCATTTTGCGATAAATAGACAACGCGCGAAGGTTTTCAATTTTCCGACATCTCGCAACCGCCGATTGCTTTTTAAAGAATAAAAAATGACGTCTGCGCAAAATGATAATGTTGATGATATACACATTTTATTTTCACTCCAACCCTAACTGAATATTTACAACATAGTTCACTTATTATTGACCAAAACACGTGCTGATATTATGTTACAAGTTTTCGTGCGAGGCTTTGATTGGTATGTTTTATGATGTGAAAGCTGTTACGTTGTGACTGCAGTCACAGCGTAACAGATTTCACGTCATCAAACGTCACCAGTGGGAGGAGTTACAGCGTCTGTTTTCCTTAGACCATCTTGAGTAGACGCACACTGAGTTGCATCATTTATAGCCGATGTTCCTGCAATTCAGTAAAAAAGGGATCAGTGGGGTATGTGAGTGTCCCCAGCAAATCCCTCTCGAAATCTCTCTGTGATTGGTTAACTAAATTGGAAAATCCTATGTTTAGTTAACACGGGTGAATGTTCTCTCCGGGATATACCCTGAAAGCGCCTTTGATGGGTTGTGTTCCGTTGTGTCCCAACTATTGAAAGTATTTTAACCCTTCGCTCTACGTAAGTGAAATATACCGTCAGTGCTATTCGCCAAAATCGCCGTTCATCTTTTATTATTTTTTTTTTATTTTGTCTTCCCAAACATAGCTTATGACCCCTCATTAGGACGAGCTAGTCAGACTTGTTCAAATGAGAGGCTGCAAAACGATGCTTTCAAAGCAAAAATATGAAACGGTTCAGCCATTCAAAAAATCGTCGTTTTTAGTTGTGTTTGTCAAAGGGTTAAACCAATATAAACTAACGCAAATCTAAATCACATTGTTGAGAATATCAGGTACACAGACCTGAAAATTATCCGCAAAAGACTGCCTAGGTCGCGTATGGGTTACTTCAGTTGCAAAATAAGCAAACGAACTACACAGTACGAAAAAATAATGCAGCAAAAATAGACAGAACGCGATGTGTGTTTGAATCGGTGGGTGTTTTACGTAACGAGTTGGATTGCGTAGTCATATTTCGCGAGAGTCGTAGGCTTGAACGATATATGACTACGCCATTCCAACGAGTTATGTAAATAGATAAATTTTAATTCCGATGTTCAAACCCAAAAGGCGAAGAGTTCGTTTGTTTTATTTGAAGCTGTACTGATCAATTAGATTGATAAAAAATCAAAACAACCTTTTGGGGACCAGTCTAAATTACATCCGCTATCTTTTCTATTGGGCGAGTTTGTTGAAAATCGTTTTGCTGATTCCGTTTGGCTGGTGTCCATTCACGCTCAACCATTTGGTGGCTATTACTGTTAGTAAAAACATAAGTACAAATTTGGGCAGATTTTAAAATAGCTGGGAGAAAAATTTAAAAAAGAAGTTCAAAGCATATCAAGAGATCCGAAGATTTACCGAAATAAAGTTGATCAATTTAGATGTAACGGCAGGCATGGCATTCTTAAAAATGCAGGAGGGCTAAAAATTGCTCCCCTCGCTTGGCCTAGGGGACCGATTAGCTCTCCACAAGGTTACAAAAGCTAAAAGTGGCAAGATGTTGTTTTACTAGTAATGAATTCTGCCTAGGGGGCTTTGTACATTATATTTGGTGCTGCTAACAAGGTAATCTAAGAGAGACGTATACACTGCCTCTTCCACATCGCCGGGCCTCAGCAAGGCCCGGAGGTGTGAGAGAGGCCGTGTGGCCATCTTACAGAAACCACTAACATAGCCGAGAGATCTGAAAAGATGTGGGTTTTAGGTATAGGCTGTTTTGGTAATCATTATTTTCTAAGGCCAGGAGGGCTAGTTGACGCCATCCTTAATTTCTTTAAGTCGAGCAGTAGTCCAGCGAATAAATCGCTTTCCTGAAAATGCCAGGCATGTAACGGGGGATCCGCAGACGAGACTGGGTTAATGTTGTGGTTGGAAATGATTGCTTTTTTAATATTATTTAATTTTTGGTTAACTAATTTTTTGTGAACCGACTTTATTTTGCTTTGGATGTTTTCATTTTCACACTACGCGACAGACGATCGATAATTCTATAACAAAATTTGGAAACTTTTCGAAGCGTAACTAATGACTCGGCGGGAAAGGAACTAGTATAAACGGCGCTTGGAAAAAAAGTTCCGTCCTGTACATCACCAGTTGAATACAGAAACATTTATGTCATAGCGGCGATTCCGTTAAATACAAGGGTTTAAAGTTTAATGGATATGTAATAAAATGAATTCCTAATTCCGCATGTTCTGCGAGTCAGACTTTGCAGTCTTTCGGGTCTAATTTGACTCAGTGGTTGCGCATTGCATCCATATATGAATAGGATGGCATGCAGTTTACATCTTAACCAAATTTCCGCCAAAATAATTAGCAACAACAAACGCGCCATCTCGCCAAAGCGAGATCGCGCGTTCGTTTTGCTATATATTTTGTCGGAAAGCCTGTTAACCTTTTACCCAACGTGACGGCAAAAACCGGCCAGCATTTTTCTAAAAAATCGCCAATTAAATTTCATTATTTTTTTAATTTTTTGTTTCAAAAACGTAGGTTATGACCCCTTATTGGAACGAGCTGTTTCCAATGAGGGGTCATAACCTATGTTTTTAAGAAATAAATGGAAAAAATTAGTTATTCAAAAAAATTTTTTTGCAAGTGTCGTCTGCTTTTCATGTTAAAAGGGTTAAGGCTAGCAGTAGTATCTCAGGTACATTTGAGGGGTTATTTGGATGACGTCATGTCACGTGACGCAGCAATTCGAAATAGTACAATTTGTCGGGTTGTTTGTGGTAATTCTACGAATCGGGAAATTACTCCACTTCAATCGAACACACCCCTGTACCCTCTTGGTACTATAGCACTACGTGCTACATCGATAAAATGGGAAATCCGTATCAAATTAAGTCAATTTCGGTGATTTTGGGTGGATTTTGGTGATTTGGAGGGATTGTCGGGTTGTTTGTGGTAATTCTTCGAATCGGGGATTTACTCTTCTACAAAGGAACATACCCTCCGAACATACCCCTGTCTTGTTGGAAGGTTTTGGGTCACATAGCAACCACGTGCTACCATAGACACCAAGATGGCTGCCTCCAGTATACAAAATGGACGACGGAAACACGTATCACCCTAATAACACGCGCTGCGCATGCGCACTAACATCACGTATCACTATGGGGATGACGTCACAAGATGGCCGCTCACGCGTGTTACCATAACAACACAACATGGCGCCACTTCTGTCACGTGACATGACGTCACTTCCGGGGTCATCCACCGGGGTCATCCAAATAACCCCTCAAATGTACCTGACATACTACTGCTAGCGTAGTAAAAACAATGCTTAATAAAACAGAGAAGGTGGAAAAGTATCTTTACACGCTTTCTGCAGGTTACCACCATGCTATATAACACAACCTGCTAACGGATAACGATATGAGTATTTTATTCCCAGGCGTGTGTACCCTATACAGTCTTTTGTTTCGAGAACGTGGGAAATCGTGTAAAATGTTACGACATTATTACAAGAAAGCCTGTATACCATATTTTCTATTAAATTCACTCTAATTATCTGCACAAATTTATCGTCACTCCCCACAGATAAGTGATCGATAGCTGAATTCGAAATTGTATTCCCCAATGACGATGATAAGAATTTTGTTTTGTTTGAGAAACCAAGTAGGCAACAGGGATGTGATGAATGCTGATACGAAGTGACGTTAGGTCTGATCCAGGAAGTTTTTAACTCTTATAATGTTGCAAGTCACATATATGATATTCGTAACGGACGCTATTAACTACAGCTGCGATCATCAACGCACCGAAGAGGCGAGGTTCCAACGGAGGGGTGTGGCCAGGCTCTCCTGGAAAAAAAAATCACTTCTTAAAACCGGAGTTACAATCTAGGACTCTTTCCCGACGCTCTGACTGCGTGTCTATCACGTTCAATTTTACTGTTTTGGCGATGTGTTTTCTAAGATGATGGGAAGTTTCGGTTCATCAGACAATTCGAACTATAGTTCGCCATCCAAATCCAAGTTAGGGACAAATCTATTTCCATGTAATCTAAAACTTTGGCATCTCTCGGACTCTTGGCGCGTAAAAGAATGTTGTATTCCTTGTTCCAAATACGATGTTTGCCAGAGAAATCGGTTAGTCTGGACAGAGATATTAATTATGTGTACGCAGAGCTGCAGTATTGCTGTAAATCCACATGTCAACCCTTTATATCACGATTGCTATATGAATTCAACGTTATTCCTTACACTACAGGCATTAACCCTTTACCCAACGCAGACGATATCAAAATTTACTATTTTAAATATCATTTTTTAAAATTTTTCAAAAATTTTCAACAAAACCATATCATGTGACCCCTCGTTGGAACGAGCTCGTTCTAACGAGGGGGTCACATGATACGGTTTTGTTGAACTTTTTTGAAAAATAATATTTTTTCAACTGCTGAATTTGCATACTACGCGGACGAATGCCGCCGATTCGTTGGGTAAAGGGTTAAGAAATGTGCTAGGTACACCGCGGGTGGAATCTGCGTTTAAGAACGTCATGTAAGAACGTATCTGATTAGTCGTTAAGCGCCTGATTTATTTATTTATTGGGATTTAACGACACTTTCGACATACCGTGTCACTTCGTGTTTGACAGTTTTACGGGTGGAGGAAACCGGAGTACCCGGAGAGAATCACCGAGCATTGGTTGAAGATAAATCAACATCGACGTGCAGTACGCCGTAGTCCACAGCGCCACCGTGCCCCTACGTGAGCAATTGGGATTAAGCGCCAAGGACACAACGCAGTTGCCCCAGGTGGGGATCGAACCGTGAACCTTTCGGTTCGAAGTTCAATGTCATAACCACTGAGCCACTGAGCACCCTCTGACCTAATGACGTGAATTAAATGCTTCGACATAATAGTGTCAAGCAAGAAAGTAAACAGACCGCAGAAGCTGAATTTCCAAGATAGGACCGCAGGAGTTGAATTTCTGGATAGGACCGCAGAAGTTGAATTTCCAAGGTAGGACTTTCGTATCCAATCTTTGGTACGAAATGTCGAGAAATTTGGGTACGAAACTACCCAAGATTTCGGTACGAAACGTCCAAGGTGGTCCGAAACGTCCATAGTACGAAACCTCCAAAGTAAGAAACGTCCAGATCCCTTTTACAGCTGTTTTTTATTTCCAGCAGTTGTCTCTTCAAACCGCTTTGAAGGCGGTTAGCGTTATCTTTTTAAACTACCGGGTATTAAACATGGTCTGTATATTTTTTAGCCAAGTGGTTGTCACACCGGCGTTAAATGATTTTGAGACCAAGATTATATTATGTGTTGCCTTGTTCAGAGAGTTGATATTTAAATTCTGTCTATATTTTCAATTCAATTTCAGTCGAAGCAAATAGAAAAAATTAACTGCTTTTAGAAGTTCATTTTCAAAATCATTAAAACGCCATGTGTGAAGTAATCATATGCTTCCATCAATAGATGTTCTCTGTTTTATGCTTGTACGTAATAGACATTTTTCCATCATATTGATCGTAAAATACGATAAAGTGTGTTTATAAAAACCAGAAGCGCAGCATGGTTTCGCGAGTCTTTGTGATCGAAGCGCGATGTTTTTTCTCACTGTCAGGAAGTGCATACCGGAACATATTGTCGAGATGTATTCCAAGCTCTCATAAATGAAATCAAACCTGTGTAAATGTTAGAAAATCCCTGAAGTGACTTATTGTTTATCACACATTTTGAACATGATTTTTCCGGTTTATGATTGCATAAAACAAGTATATATTACTACGGCCATCTCCGGAGGAAACTCGTCACCTGTAGTGCTGTCTGGTAACGTATCATGCCCGAGACTAATGGATCGGGCATCACCTCTGGCCAGACAAAGCTGTTTTCAAGAGACAGCTACTTGAAAGTGTACGGTACAGATCATGGACTTTTAAAATAAAGAACTGCATGAGAATAAATTTAGTGTAGTGAACTTACATTTAGGCGTCATCAAATGTCATCTATCTGTACGCTGGGAAATATGTGTTACTGACCCGTTTTGAAGTATACTTTCTCATCATGGTAGTACATTCCATTTAAGCCACCAGTCAAATTCTGTTAGGACTTCTACGCTGTTATGGCATTGAACCAGTCTTGGGGCGCGGTGGCGTTGCGGCAACCGGTTCTAGTCAGATCACCAAAGTTAAGCAACGTCGAGCCCGGTTAGTCCTCGGATGGGTGACCGTCTGAGCGATCGATTCGGACTCCCCCGTTGTGTACTTGGGCAAGGCACTTAACCCCGATGGTCCACATGGGGACACGATGACGCCGTGTACTAAGGCGTACTGCACGTCGATGGTAAGCATGTCTTCAACCAATCTAACCCTGCCTGTGCTGCAGTGCGGAGTTACGATGTTGGGGAGCTGGCAGCTGCTCGGCGGTTCTCTCCGAGTACTCCGGCTTCTTCCACCCGTAAAACTGTCACGGTCATGATTAGCCATTGTGCATAAATATGTGACCTTAAACATCAATAAATAAATAATAAATAAATATAAATAAAACCAGTCTTGCCCTTAAATTACAGATGTAAGTTTTTAAATTTCTTGTTCGGTTTTGGTTTTTCAGGTGGAGAAAAACCTCGGTTTGGTTCGGTTTTCGGTTTGTTCATGAGGCCAAGTAAAATTCATTGAAACTCATTCTTATGTCCGGAGTCATAACTGAATGGTAGTGAAATTGAGTGAAACTCAATGAATGTCCGAAATAAGCTATAATACATTAAGAATCAGGAAGGCCAATATAATAATTACCTAAATATACAGAACTTTTATTGTGCTTGGCCATTTTTCGAGGTCTGACACCTACACGCAACTTGTGGAAAGCTGCAAACACAACTAAACTGAAATGTCGGAAATTCACAGAATGTAGCCTTCCCAGAGTAGTGAGAGTACCCAGACACTGCCATTGGCAGTGTCTGGGTACTCTCACTACTCTGGGATGGCTACATTCTGTGAATTTCTGCAGCAAGAGAGTATTTAATAAAAAACGAAAAACCTTAGATTACGGGATGTCGACGGTTTCGGTTTCGGTTTTTTGAAAAAACTAAAACCTCGGTTCGGTTTCGGTTAACCTACAGCTCTACCTTAAATACTTCATCGCCTATGTTAACTCAATCGGATGGAATATTTCAAAGACGAACCTCAAAAGTTCGCTTATCCGACCAACTGAAATATTCCAACCGATCGAATCTAAAATATCCAAACCATTCATTTTCTCTGATTTAACGCAAGAAATATTTCTCAATTGAGACTTAGGTTTGACCGACTCACCACAGCTGTAATTTTATGACTACGCCGCGTAGTTCCTCTAATTGTGTTAACATCTTGATGTTCTCAAGGTGAATTACATATTTATTGATTGGAAAAACTATAACTCGTTCACGAAAGAATATCGAAATGTCGTTGTGACTGACTGACCCCACATTACCTCAACGGTAGTCAGCGCGCAGACTCCACGAAAAGTGGATAAAGAAACACACATAACAGCATCGAATTCCAAACAGAAGCTGACTGTTGACCTGAGGGCTGCAGCCCCACCGTCACGTTTTTTGTTCCCCTTGACAACGCACGAGGAATATTACACTACATGGAATGTTTCTTCCAAGCA
Source organism: Pictodentalium vernedei (assembly GCA_031216915.1). NCBI lineage: Eukaryota > Metazoa > Mollusca > Scaphopoda > Dentaliida > Dentaliidae > Pictodentalium > Pictodentalium vernedei. The sequence goes on along the minus strand of CM062293.1, from coordinate 124,727,710 downwards.
AATCAATTTCCTAGTATAAAACATGTACTAAACACAGTTAGTAACCTGGTTCGATTTGGGCTATTATACACTCACTCTCGAAGAGAATGGGGGGGAGGGGTATTCTGCATTACATTCATCCGTCCGTCCGTCCATCCGTCCATCTGCGGCGATATCGTACCAGTGAGTGGATGGATTTCGGTGAAATGTAATATGAGAGATCGTTATAACTAGCCACTCCTACACACGTTTCAATTGGGGCTGTCACGATTAATCGACTGTTGATCGGTCACGGCGAAATCGATTAGTATTTTTCGTTGTCGAATAATCGGTAAATTGTATCCCGTTTTAGACGTTTAATAATTAAAAGAAAATTTGATGAAAAAACTATTGATTCTAAAGGTAAAGAGTTAAAAACATCGATGTTAAACCCCCAAGAAGCTGTTGGAAGCAATTGTCTTTCAGGTACATTCATCAAAGCTTTGATGTTCTGAACTTTTGAACCGTCAGTGTAATAATCAAGACCGGTCGGCAGTTGCGAAGTTCGCAACTGCCGACCGGTCTTGATCGTTACACTGACGGTTCAAAAGTTCAGAACATCAAAGCTTTGAATGTACCTAAAAAAGGATGGTCTTTGTTGTTTCCTTGAGGTAGGTCAACTGACTTGAACTTCATTTTTATCGACTTCAAAGAGAGGGAGGGGGGGGGTCATTTAGGTACGATTAATCGATTATTTGCGACGATTAATCGATTCCTAAATAAAAAAAATCGTGACAGCCCTAGTTTCAATGGTCAGTATTGAGGGATATTGATCTGAAGGCGAGAGATGAAATTCGCTCGAAAACTGCTTTCGAAAATGTTATGATATTGAAGTCAAAGCAGCTACACGTCAAGCCCACTCTAGCATGTCCTCTACACTATTGCGAATGGGTAGGGTACGATAGCTCTGTAATTCTTGAGAGCATGCGGGTGATCAATTGGGAAAAAAATAAAATATTTCAAAATCTATTTTTTTAAACCCATTGAACTCTAGTGGTATCTTCCATGCTAGTTCAATGACATCAATTAGAAGAGTCTATATTCATTATTCGGGGTAGACCAATCGATATTTTCAACGTGCAGCCTCGGTGCTGTAGTTAAAAATATTGATTGGTTTACACCACACATTTACTGAACAGCCATCCTATTTAATGACGTTATGGCGTATCACTTTCCTGGCCGGAAAAGCGGCCGCTCGGATGCAAAGGATTAATGTTTAAAATTCGGGGCGAATGAAAAATTACTAATTTTCAATGAAAACAAAAGTTCGACAGTATTGTTGTTATGAAAATAAATAATGCACATGTATTGATGCATGCTGGGAAGTTACTACAATTAATTTTAAAGTACAGTACGTGGAGAGTGTATTATTACTAAATCACCCACAGAGTGGAGAATCCACCCAAGCAATAATTGCAAATTTGTTGCAAAGAATAACCAGCAGAAGCAAAGTTTCAGCCAATGGACCTCCGGGTTAAACCCGGAGGTCCATTGGCTGAAACATTGCTTGTGTTTTTTGTCGATATCTACAAAATTTGAAAATTATAGGACGGGTGATAACTCCACTCCGCCGGTGATATACTTACAATCCACTCTCCACGTATTGTATATGTATATATTACCCAATGTAGTCAGGTTTCTTTAGTTTTAGCTCGGCATATTATTTGTTAATAAGGTTTATACTACACTATTTTAGAAAGATTTGCGATGTTCTAATCTCTTGTTCTCGTAGTTACGTAGGTTTGTATAAATATGTTTGTCTGACAAGAATACCACCCATGGTCAATAGCAGAGCGTCAAATAATAAACATAATATTTTCGTATTCAAAGCTAATTACATGTAACTTACACAATTTTTATTCTTATATGCTGCTGTTAGCTGCATGGGGGTTGAATGTTGTGTTTATGTATGTCTTGCAACGTGTAGTGGAGTTCAACTTGACTACGGTGATGCAGGTAGCGTTTTCTAATAAGGGTCAAAACCATACAGTTTCCGTCAAATGTTATACAAGTGTGAAGTATCGCGGCCTGCCATACCTCTTTGCTTTGCATCGCCAGTGTATTCATGTCGTAAAGAGGACACGTACTGTTTAAAGTTGACATCGTGTTGGTCAATTTTACGGGCGGAGGAAGCCGGAGTACCTGGCAAGAACCCCCGAGCTGTGGCAAGCAACTGTCACACCCTCCAACTTACCAACTCAACCCAAACAGAGTTAGTAGCGGTTGAAGGCAAGAGCGCCATCGACGTGCAGTACACCTTAGCACACAGCGCCACCATGTAATGGTGATAAAGTTTTTTGCCCAAGGGTACTATGCAGTGCCCGCGGGTTAGGATCTTGCCGTCGATCTTTCGGTTTAATGTCCAATGCTCTATCCACTGCGATCCCACTGGAGTAGGTACCACAATTATCTCATGAGTAACTGCGAGGAAATATAAGTTTTCGCGAGTGGCTGAAATCTGCGAGTGAAAACTTGAGTTTTCTTTCAGCCAGTCACAAGCCTGATAACTTTGATACCAACTTAAAATGAACAGGTATTCTTTTTATGATACACTCTAAAATCAGTTGGGTTGACAATTAACACAAATCAACTGTGTTGCGTGAATATGTACCCTATTGGGTTCATATTCACCCAAACTAGTTTATTTGTGTTGATTTTTAACCCTGATGAATGTAGAGTGTATGAGTTCCGATGGTTCAGTTGTTAGAGCTCGTTTTATTGCAATTTCGATATCCAAACAACGACGAAATGCTCAGTGATGTCGATCTAAACGGACTGCGCATACGCTTCATTTCCGGAGAGATATTCTCTATCTGCTGTCGCATTCTCGCTACCTTATTATGCCCCCGACTTGAAAAGTCGAAAGGATATCTTATTCCGTATGTCCATCCGTCCGTCCTTTCCGTCCGTCCCAACATTTTCCCCTGTATCTCAGCCACTGCTACTCCGATTTGAATGATATTTGGAGTTGGAGCATCGTAGGGAGACGATACCCGTATAGCGTGAGTTTCTTCCACACATTTCTCCAGAGTTATGGCCCTTTTCCACTCTTTCAACTTTGAAAATTTTTGGCGGGTCGTGGGCAGGTCGGTGGGCATTGGCCCACGCTTTGCGTTGCCCATCTTGTTAAGATAGCATGTAATAAAAAACGGCGTTTCCCCCTCTTGAGATGCTTCAAAGTACCCGAATTGTGCTTTTGCTTCCGATTTGTCAAGGTATAAAAGATCCTAGTGGTTGGATGGGGTTTGATTTAGTGAGTGAGTGTGATCAATTGCTGGTTATTTTTTTCGTAGACGAGCGGACTATCCACTAAAAAAGTAATAACGTCCATTTATAACTGGACAACTTCACAGAGAGAGTGAAGACAAACGTTCACCACTAAAAAGTGGAACTAGTTAAGGGTCGCCCGTTTACTGATTCATACTCTTGTTATCTTTTCTCTATCTTATCTCCCCGTTTATTACTTCACTCAGTGATCGACGGACCGGCGAATGGATGAATGGGCTGTCTGACCCGTTCAGACACTGGACACTGCTGACCTCTACGGTAAATTCATTAAAGAATAAAACTCTCCTCCTTAGACACAAAGACAGATAGTCATTTACGAAAGTAATTATGAAGTATGTATATATGTTATTGTTTTCATTTTCATTGTTATACTCCTACACTCAATTAATAACTCCAACACTGCAAACAATTCAGAATGACAACTCAATCAGTAAGGTTAACTTTGGTGTAAAAGAAGGTCAAAAATTACCCCGTACAATTATAGAACAAAGCTTGTTTAAATTAAAGAGACCTGGTGACCACAATCATAATGGCGCATAATATCTCATTGGACGAGGTCCAGAATAATTCGGAACATGATTTTGAAGGGATTTTTAATGAGAAACTAAACGAAACATCCTCTGGTGATGAGTTCCCTTCCAATTTTATAAAAAGTGATTGCAAATATTACCTACCTGAAGAAATTCCCCTATTGTTAGACAGTTCGAAGGAGCAATTTTCGGTCTTTCACTTAAACTGTCAAAGCCTTAAGGCTCATTGGGACTCTCTTAACGAGATGCTCTTTAAAACACAGGGCCGCTATAACAGTTTTGACGTCATTGGTCTAACAGAGATATTTCAAATCCCGCCTGGATGTTCCTATACACTTCACGGCTACCATCCCATTATCAGCTCCAATAGACCAGAAGGAGACGATGGTCGAGGTGGCGTTGGCATATACATCAAAGAAAATATACCCTTCAAGATTCGTAGAGATCTCTCGGTATTTATTCCACATGTCTTCGAATCCTTGTTCATTGAAATTAAATTCCATAAATGTACGAAGTTGATAGGGATAATTTATAGGCCCAATACACAACCTAAGGCAGACATTGATTTGTTCTTAGACAAACTAAATGTAATAACCGATAAAATCAATCAGGAACACAAAGAGACATATTTAACGGGTGATTTTAATATTGATCTCTTGAAATCAGATATACATGCCAAGACGAACTCATATTTGGATATATTAATTAGTCAAGGTTTCTTACCATATATCACCAGACCGACCAGAGTAACGAGCCATTCAGCTACACATCACGTCTTTACAAATAATTTTGGCCCGTCACATCGATCAGGCATCATCATTACAGATGTTTCGGACCACTTTGGCATTTTCCACTTGATAACACATAATAAAAGCGACAAACCTCCAGCAGTAGGCTTGACGCGGAAAATAAACCCAGAAAGCATATCCCAGTTTGAAACGCTTCTCTCTCCAATGGACTTTTCCGCCGTTTTCGAATCTGATTCTCCAAATGCAGCATATGATACCTTTATGGATATTTTCCGGTCGGCGTACGAAAAGGCATTTCCCTTAGTAACCAGCAGGTTGAGAAAAAAATTCGTGAGAAGAAATCCGTGGATGACTAAAGGACTCTTAGTGTCATCAAATAAGAAATCAAAATTTTACAATAAAAAATTAAAATATCCGTCGGAAAATAATATTAATAACTACAAAAATTATTGTAGAATATTCAATAAGATAAAAAAAACAAAGTAAAGCAATGTATTATTCAAAGATTCTGGAAAAAAAACAAAACTAACCTACGCAGAACTTGGCAAATAATAAATAATGCCTTAGATAAGTCAAAGAATGACGCTGCTCTTCCAACATTCTTTATAACAGAAAATAACAAAGAAATAAATGACGCGAGCGAAATTGCACACCAATTTAATAACTACTTTGCCCAAGTTGGAAAACGCACCAGTGAACAGATAAGCAGACCCAATAAACACTTCCTAGACTTTATGGGCAACCACCTACCCAAAAGTTTTTTTACCACTCCAACAACTGAATATGAGGTTGTTGCTGTTGCCAAATCACTGAAGTCGAAGAAAACCGAAGATTGTGATGGTATATCAACAAAATTACTCAAGTATACAATTAATGCTACAGCCCCTGCTTTAACTCATATTATCAATATCTCCTTCAACAGCGGCATTGTTCCAGACAGAATGAAAGTAGCTAAAGTGATTCCGATTTTTAAAAATTGAAATGAGTGTAAATTCAATAACTACAGGCCTATAAGTATTCTACCAGTCTTTTCCAAATTACTGGAAAAATTAATGTGCAATAGAATTACATCTTATCTGGAAAAGTACGATATTTTATATCACCATCAATATGGGTTTAGGAAAAATCACTCCACTATTCATCCGATTATGTAATTACTAAAAGTAATAGGGACAGAAAACAACAAGGAAAGTAAAAATAGTACATTAGCGGTATTTCTAGACCTTTCAAAAGCATTCGATACAATTAACCATGGCTTTTTATTAAAGAAAATGGAGAGGTATGGCTTCAGAGGCACCAGTTACAATTGGTTCAGAAGCTATCTTTCAAACAGGGCACAATATGTCAAATATGGCGAACATGAATCAAACTTAACTGAAATTCAAAGCGGTGTTCCACAGGGTTCTGTCCTTGGACCTGTTCTATTTCTATTGTATATAAATGATATTAGTCGGTCGACATCCCTGGACCTTCTGTCTTTTGCTGATGATACTACTGTCCATGACTCTATCCCACAAACCGAAACCGATTCAGTGGACACAAATCTCAATCTCGAACTCACCAAAATTCATGAATGGTGTTGTGCAAACCAACTTGCATTAAACGCCGGCAAAACAAAGTATATTGTTATAAACCCAAATCAAACAACACAAAATCGGAGATATCCTAACATTTATATAAATAACCAAAAGATAACGCGGGTTGGATTAAATGAGGAAGAAAAATCAGTGAGTTTCCTGGGTATAAATATTGATGAAACCCTATCATATCAAGCCCACATATCAAAAATCTGCGCAAAGATAAGATGGGCTAATTTTACTTTAAATAAAGCAAAAAAAATATTACCCCAAAAGATCATGAAAATACTTTATTTTTCCCTTGTACAATGTCATTTAATATACGGTATTCACATATGGGGCAATTGTAGGGCAATTAGGGACGTATTGAAAATACAAAAGCGCTCGATCAGAATAGTAAATAACAAAAGGTTCAACTCCCATACAGATCCATTGTTCGCAAAGGATAAGATACTAAAAGTCAATGATCTGTTTAAATTACATGCTTGTCTTTTCATGTTTGACTGGAAAAACGGCAAGCTTCCAGGCTCATTCGGAACATTTTTCAGTATTTCCGACACAAATACAAGACAGTCGGGTCAAGTTCAAATTACGAAAACTCGAACAAAAGCACTGGATAGACTAGCGGTATATGCCTTTCCCAGACTCTGGAATGAACTGGATCCAACCCTGCGAGGAACAGGTAATAGAAATGAATTCAAAAAGAAATTAAAAGAGAGACTTCTCTCTTCGTATCAGAAAAGCTGTCTGTGCGACAACCCCAACTGCCTCGAGTGTCAGCCTGGACAATAAGTTATCATACCGATTGTTCATGCCATGCTGGAATGTAAAAACAGGAGTAGTGTATCCTGAAAGACCCTGGTTACCCCCCCCCCCCCCCCCTTCGAAATGTGTACCTAGACTAATTGGTCTCATCACAAATAGTTTCTTGACCGATCTGGGGAAGGGCGGGATGTGTTCAGCTATTTGCTTTCTTCTCCGCTGGTATTAGACAAAATGTTTGAAAATTTCACTCTTTTTCAGAACGTTGTGCAGTTATTCTGTTGTCTTGACTTGAAATATCTACACATTATTTATTCTTTCCAGTGTCCGTATAATTACCCTTGTTATTACTTGCTTCTGAATAATTGCTCCTGGATAACTCGTCCACCCTTAAATGTATAAAGGAGTCACCTGGTCTGTAAATCAACAAGTCTAGAGGCTTACGGGGTAATTGTTGGCATTGTTGGCAGTGTTGGAGTTTAGAGTTTAAAATTGGTGGGATATGACAGGTAGACAGCCAATCTGGCTATGTCATCTCCCAACGGTGTAAATCAATTGTAAATTTATAGTATTGTTATTACATTGTAACTGTATTTGATTTATACCGTTAAATAAAAACTAAATCTAAATCTAAAATCCTAGTTTTATAATTATCGACAAACTATTCGATTCGACACCGGTTGCACTACAATTTTACAACGATGGTCACTTTCTACCGATGAAGTGTTTCGCATCCTTCCGGTTCTCCGTTCTATCCCGGAAAATTTCTATTCCGAAACATTGAAGTGCCACGATAAGTCCAATGGACTTACTGGGTACGAACTCGAATCCCAAATTGGCTTGAACAGAAGAAAGGACTTATAAAATTATTCAACATTTCGAAAAAAATCCGGATTATTATTGCTGGATATTTGATATCTTGATTGACGTCACTACGTATCCTGTTGGTCTTGTTTGTGGATTAACATTAACCATTTGTCTAACACGTCTAACAGGCGACACTTGCCTGCACATTTTCTTGAAGAACTAAATATTTTTCAATATTACCCTGAAATTTTTGAATCAACAACCATATATTCTACTTTTGAAGCTCGTGGCCACTTGACCTTTATCAATAACTATGAACATTTGCAAGTACATCGTGTGATCACATTAATTTTATATAATTCTTTACAGACATTATATGTGGGGAAACCTGGATCCGATCGAAAGGTCGTAGCTTCAATCCTGACCCGCGTCATGCCCTTGGCCAAGACACTTAATCTCCATTCAGAGCTTATATTTCGCTGAGAATCCCAGAATCGATTCAAGCAAAGATTCGTACAACAAAACCACCGAGAGTCCACGTAAATTCTCGCTGCACTTCTTCGCTGATTCGTGTGAAGAAATTGAGTCAATTTAACCCTTTAACCAACATAACGGAAGCACATTAACCGATACAAAGCTAAGATGACCTGAAATATCCCGACACTTTGTCAATAAATTTGTACAAATATGGTTGTCATTGAAACCGGTTTTATTGGTAAATATTGTTTTTTAAATTATGAAATTCAGTTTTTGTTTCAAATTAAAAACCTGTGTTGGGCAAAGGGTTAAAGTGTTATCAGTATATAACAGGAGTTCAGCCGTGGTGGCCTTATGGGATTCTGGGACACTCATGGCAGGTATGAATTTTCGCTTCCATTTTCGCGAGAATCCAAATTGATTCTTCCAATTTTAGATGAAATATAAGCCTTGCCATTGCCCATGTGGGAACATGGTGGCACAGTGTTCTAAAGTGTATTGCGCGTAGATAGAGCTCATGCCTTTAACCCATTCTAACCCTCATTCTGCCAGGTTGGTAAGTTGGAGAGTCCAACAGTTACTCGCCGCTACTCCCTGTTTGCCTCTGGGTACTCTGACTTTTTCAACCTGTAAAATTGTTCGAAACGAAATGACCCTGGATTATGAAAGTGTATTTAAATCCCCCCAAAATAAATCCTACCCGTAAAATAACGAAATTGTCACGGAACTGGGAGTAAATACCTTTCGTGGGGGTGTTGGGTGGGAGGTGATCCAGGCCTGGAAATAAGCTTTCTGTCATTTGCAGAATGAGGTCCACAGAGGGTGAATTTGCTGATGCTATTCCATACTGTGGGGTATTTTATCCTCTGGGCACTTTCTGTTTAGGCCTGAGATCCTGATTCGGATTGAGGTTCACAGAGTGTAAATTTAGTGATGCTACCTTCTGTGCAGAGTAGCATCACCAAATGTACCCTCTGGGATCCTCATTCTCCAGATGACAGTCTGCTTATTTCAAGGCTTGGGGAGATCTACGTTTTCGCTAGTGACACAGTCGACATTCACAGGTTGTCGTCTGGAAATATTAAAAAATGATCGAAAGCTAATTTATTTACATGTATAGAGGGATATATGGTACATTTACTTACAAATGCATTAGCAGTCCAGGAATATATATACACAGCACACAATTGCAGTTCGTACTACTATATATTATACCTCACGTGACTTCCTTGCATTCTGATTGGCTGAAAGGCGATACCCTATTTCGTGTAGTTGTCCAGCACAGAGCTGAAGGGTCACTACATGCGGGCACTATATGTTTTCTATTTTTAGCACGGGCACTATATACATTTTCTGGTTATAAAAACGTACAAAGCAACGATTTTTCTAAAATGGTGGCAGAAAATCCCGGCCACCAATTAGACAATTCGATTTACATAAAAAATATACACTTCGTTTTTTTAGTGTCGCAAGAATGGCCGCAAAGTTTTCCGAGGTGATACGTTCCGATAAATAAAGATTATTACCATAATGTGGATGTACAAAATATATATCAGAGTCGAGCTCCGGGTTCTAAGGGCAGATCACGACGAGTCGAAGACGAGTCGTGATCTGCCATTAGAACCCGAAGTGAGACATTGGCGTAGGCGAGGAATAGTATCATTGTGCCTAACAATTATCAATATCCATACATTATTCCCATTTCTCCTTTATTGTTTAAAATAAAAACATCGTTACATGTTTACAATTTGGATTGTAGATTATTTGGTTAATTTGCATTTTCGTGTTGTTCGATATAATATAAGGAATAGTGCATGGTTTGGAGTTGACTGCGCCCATATAGTGCCCAGTGAGGTGGTGTAGTTCCCTCCGCTTCGCGTCGGAAACTACACCACCTCACTGGGCACTATATGGGCGTAGTCAACTCCAAGCCATGCACTATTCCTTAAATATGTTGGCTCACGTCGCCCGTCACAGCTAGCTGTATCCTCCTGGTCACGCTGACATCTCTGACTTCTCCTCGGTCGTCGTCTTTCTACGCGGTTTTGGTAGTAGTATTTACGATAGAGTGTTTTTGCATGTTTTTCATCAACAATTCCCTCTTGGGGTTAAACACACCGTCATCTGGACTTAGTTTACTAAGAGTTCTACTATCATACGCACTCTCCCCGTGGGAACCCCGGGAAGTAAGCAGCACTTGTTTACTGTGGTAAACCAGTTCCGCTTTACTAGTAAAATAGGACACAGTCACCAATGCTTGGGGTGAAAGTCCTCTAAAATGGGCAACATGTTGATCAACGATTGACTAAACTTGACTTCATCTCCATGTTGTGTCACGATTAGCCACAGTGCATAAATATGTGACGTTAACCACCAACAAACAAACAAACATCATACGCACTCTTCAGCGCCTCCGCACAATTGCTTCACTGTCGTAGTCACCGTTCCGTATTACACAGCTCAGTTAAAAATTCACTGATCTTGCTCTCGCAGGGTTAAAGCTCAACCCTCTCTCCACAGATCTTAACTAGTTAGCAACTATAAATAATGCTCAAATGCCCTCCGCAGTTCATGGCTGTCCACTGGCGCGACTTTGTGAACCTTCGCCGAATATCAGAATAGCGCCACCTGTGGCCTACTGAGTTCTCTAGGGCATGAGTGAAATGCCTATACCAATCGTATCCCAGATTATATACAGTTTGAAAGAAATTAATTTTAGCCGTAATTGCTCTCTTTGGAATTGGAGGCGCAGCAAGATTTATGCACCTGAAACTGGACTTCGGTTTCAGTTTGGTGTCTTAGACATTTTCTGACCATAACGGACGACAGTTATGGGTGCCTGACGATCCTTGCATTTCCACCCTAAGATAAGATAAGATAAGATAAAGTTTATTGCACGACCAAGAATAAAAAAGGTATGGCATACATAAAACACACAAACAATTAAAATAAGCAGTGGGTTAACCATGCGACACATACTATATGAGTAAACAGATTAAACAAACTAATCTCATCTGTTGCGTCACTCCTGTGAGTGGGCATACAATGTATGAGTCTCATTGACAATCAAAACTAATTAGATTATCATGCCCTCAGGAAAAGAAACATCGGTCGTTTTTACCAGCGGTATTGAACATTAGCCTTTCGAAAGTGCTGACACGGTCATGACCACACAGAGCTCCATTCCCTCTACTGATTTCGGTGCATCAGAATATGGGTTACAAACCGACCGACCTCGCGAATAACTTCCACATCTTCACAGGCAAATAGCAATGCACATCTTTCTAGTTGCCGCAGAAGGTGGAAGTGAGGAAATCGCTTACCGACAAAGTTGATAAGCTCATTTCGAGAAACGCTGTATTTAGAACAGGCAAAGAAAGAATGTAATTCATCTTCGACTGAATTTGTCTTACACTGTTTGCAGTGCCTCTGTTCCCTGGGTACTGGTGTCGGCTTTTGATAGCGACCCCGCTCTATCTCCAAGTCATGAGCGCTAATACGGAATCTGGTGACAAATCGCCTTTCCTTCGCGGGTAATGTATCAATATAAAACTCCCTACAGTAGTTCTCTTTGACCGAATGATAGAATTTTAATTTAATACTCTCCGAATGAACGCCGTTTCGTGTGGATCCACTTTTCCACGTCTGACCGTACACGTCACAGAGTCGCGTTTTTAATTGTTTCTCAAAATTTGGGGGAGCACAGTTTGGGTTCAGCCAGACGTTGCGAAACCCGCAAGTCGAAAGGATGCTTTCAATTTCTGATGTGCAGGTATGACTAAGTTCCCGCATCTCCTGGTAAGCCAAACTTAACAATGGGTTGGTCTGAACTGTTACCGCTCTCAGCCACTTTGACACAAGTTTAGTTTTTCTGTCAATAGCTAGCGGGTACCTACCTAATTCCGCTAGTACTGCAGCATTGCAAGATTTCGAGTGTACCTGCAGTATATTTTTGCAAAACTGCAAATGTACCGATTCAATCTGCTTTTCATTATTTCGGACTGCCTGGTCTCCCCATGCTTCCGAGCAATATAGAAGAACAGGTTTTACCAACGCATCGAATAGTTTTTCTCTCACGTGTAAGTTATCCCTGGACACTGGCAAAAACAGACGGTTTAATTTAAAGTAAGCTTTGAGTGCTCTAGCTCTAAGGTTCGATAGCGCTCTGGTGAAACTGCCCGATGCCGTGAAAACAATTCCGAGGTACGTGTATGAGGTCACTGTTTGTAGCTGTCCGTCGCCACAAGTAAATGGACTATTAACTTTTCTACCTGCCTTGTTGAAAATAAGCACTTTTGTTTTCTGCTTATTGACAGTGAGTCTCCACCTCTTACAGAAATCATGTAATGAGTTGAGAGACGATTGTAAGCCGTCTCCAGTAGTAGAGAGAAGAACGAGATCGTCTGCATACAGCAAACAAGGAATAGCAGTACTTTTTAATTCCTAATGAAAATAATCGTCCCTCTCAATCTGAAGACTGTTAGTTCTAAATTTGTTTGTGCATTATAGTTTTAGAACTTATCAACACATCGCCTTCCAGATCTCCACATATGCGATACAAAAACGCCTCTAATGGTCATTAGTTTAAAGTACCAAACCGATTAGGGGATTTTATGGTCAACCGTCGACACAGACGTGCGTTCCTTACAAATGGCTTTTCTTTTGATAAATCATTAAGCAATCTTATTTATTTATTGTTATTTATTGGTGACAGTTTTACGGGTGGCGGAAGCCGGAGTACCCGGAGAGAACCACCGAGCAACGACGAGCAACTGTCAGTTCCACAACATTCTAACTCTGTCCAAGCTCCGCTCAAGCAGGGTTACAGCGGTTGAAGACATGTGCACCATCGACGTGCAGTACGCCATAGTACACGGCGTCATCGTGCCCCCATATAGGCAACCGGTATAAAGTGCCTTGCCCAAGGACACAACGCGGGTCGCCCCGGACGGGGATCGAACTCGGGACCTCTAGCATAAAAGTCCAACAGTCTTCCAATGAGCCACCGCGCTCCCAAGCAATCTTATTACTTTCCAAAGCGTGATGTTCCGGGATTTCCGGGTTTGATTATAAATGATAACTTCACCAAGTGAATTATGCAATCAACAATTGCGTCCGGTTTCCGTGGGCGCAAACGAAGACTGGCGTAATGGGGACTTCATTGTTTTTTTGTTTTTTTTTACCCTTTACCTAACAGACGACACTTGCAAAAAAAATTCTTGAATAACTATTAAACTACTCGACGAGCTCGTTCCAATGAGGGGTCATAGCCTATGTTTTAGAGACAAAAAATGAAAAATAATGAAAATTAATTGGCGAATTTTGAGAATAGCGCTGGCCGGTTTTGGCCGTTGCGTTAGGTAAAGGGTTAAATAATATAATTATCGTTAATAATGAAAAGTAATAAACAGAGTTCATTCGAGGCGAGAGACTATATTGTAAAACACTCGTGCGCATTCGCGCAATCGTGTTTGTACAACGTCCCTCACCTCTCGTGAATTATTTCACGCAACCAGTCCAGTCAAGCGATTACTCTCTATATATCTCCAGTTGTTTCTAAACTCACTTAAATAAATTAAATAAATAAATTGGAGGAGCATGTGAATGTGTTGTGGAGTTAATATGGTCGCACGATTTAGTTATAAGTATTGCTATTTCTAGTTGTTGATAAAGGTTAGGTGATCGGAATTTCCAAAAATGTACAGTACAGTCGCCGTGGAATCGCCGTAATCTACACGTGGACAGCGATGTCCACGCATGTGTTTACCAGGTAATAAAAATCATCATCAGCAAAATTTTAGTAATGAAGCATCGGGTTGTACCCGGTGCTTCATTTATTATTTTTTTTAGTCTTATTCCTGTAATTAGTGTTTGGAATTTAATATTATTGCATGTGTGGAAATATTGCCCACTCGTGGAAAGTATTTTCATTTTTTTTTTTTTTTTGTTTCAAAATGTAACCTATGGCTTCTCATTGGAAGGCGCAACTTGAGATCGTTCCAATGAGAAGTCGTAAACTATGTTTTCGAATTTTGGTTTGCGATGTTTGAGAATAGCGCTGGTAGTATATGATTGTTGCTTTAGGTAAAGGATTTAGCAAATATTAATCTCTATCTTTAACTAATACTACTTACCTCGTACAGCGTCACATCATCATCATATATAGATAATCCCATTTTCTTTCTTGGGTTGATCTTATTTTTGAAAGAGGATGGGATAAAAAAAATGTTCTCAGAATCCAGAAGTATTCGAAATTGCTTGTTGAGAATATTAATGAAGAAAATTTGATTGAAACTCCGCATACAGAGTTCTGAAACTCTAAAATTACTGTGCTTGGAAGTATTTGCAAAGTACCTCAAAACGTTTTTGAAAAAGTTTTTTTTTCAGATGTTGAATTTTTATTTTGGGTAACATGTGGAAACCCTGTTTTTGTTATTCTTGGATGGGACTAGGGTGTTCTGAACAATGGGAGTTGATAATTCTTCATAAGTGGTGAGTGGGTTGTCTGAGTTGTAGGGAGAATGTAATATATAGAGGATACCTAGTGTTTTTGAGTGGATACCGAAGATTATCTCATGAGTGACCGAGACAAATGTTTATTTTCGCGAGCGCTTTGTCCACTCAAAAACACTAGATTTTCTTTTTATTATACGTTTTTATGAGAATCTGATCATTCCTATCGATAATTCCACTCGTTCCAACCTTGAATCGATGCATGAAAGTAAATAGCTGATGCGCATTGATACTCGAAACAGGTAGCGTTTTGCGATCTAATTCAGCTGGCGGGTTTCATGCATCAATTCAAGGTGAATGCGTGTTGAATTATTGCTGGAAAAACTCAAAAACACTAGATTTTCTTTTCATTATACGTTTTTAGAACAAATTGATCATTTCCAGCGATAATTTGACTCGTATTCATCTTGAAGTGATGCTTTGAAAGCCGCCATTCTGATTGATACGAAGAACTGAAAATAGCCATAAAGGGTAGAAAAGCTAAATGTGCTGCATACATGAGAAGTAGAAAACTTAAGGGGGTGGAAGGCAATGAGGCCATGGTAGCAAAGGAAGAATACCAACAAGCACGAAATAAAGTAAATAAGATTAAAGACGACAAGCGGAGAGTGCGAAATAGCAGTCTTATTAGAACGATAAGAACGACATGAGGGGTCGTTTTCGAACGTATTTTGGAAATGGGTGAACAAACGTAACAAAGAAAGTAACCCACAGAGTATTAAAGTAGATGGCAGAGTTACAGAAGAGCGAGATCAAATCGCATTAGAACTCGTCAAGCACTGGGAAAAGGTAAACGATAAGCGATGGAGCATGGGGAACCCACCAGAGTGTCCGAACCAGGTCGAGGAAAATCTATCGAACTTCGTGTGCAGCGAAATCAAAACGCAAGAGGTGCGAAGGGTGATCTCAAAATTAAGGAATGGAATAGCGGGAGGGGTGGACGAAATTTCTAACGAGTTTATCAAAAAAGGGGGAGAGGAACTCTTGGAAAGCCTAACTGCCTTATTCAATTTAGCCATAGAAAAACAAGAGGTCCCAAAGGAGTGTGGGGGGGGGGGGGGGAAGTAAAGTGACATTTATTCACAAAAAGGGGGAAAAAGACGTCTTGGATAACTATCGAGGGATCTCTGTCAGCAGCAACATTGGAAAAGTCTTTTGTAAAGTCCTGTATGGGAGATTAGAGGAGGTGATTGAAGAGAAGGGTTTTTTGGGGGAAATCCAGAATGGCTTCAGGTTGGGAGGGAGAGTCACTAACCATCTTTTCACGCTATCCCAAATGATAGAATCCGCGAAAGCAAAAAAGAAAAAGATGTTTATGGCCTTTTTGGATGTTAAAAAGGCATACGATAGAGTATGGAGGGAGGGTATGTGGCGCAAGCTGGAGGCTCTGGGCTTGGGAGGCGAGTTTGTTGGAATTATGAAAGCATTATATAAAGATATACAGAGTGAACTTAGCCTGGGAAACATTACAACAAAACGTGTGCCTATGAAGATAGGCCTAAAACGGGGGTGTATCCTTTCGCCAATTATTTTTGCATTGTACATCAAAGGTTTAGAAGATGACCTCCTGCATAGTGACGAGGGGGGTTGCAGTTGGGGACTTGAAGATCCCAGGGCTATTTTTTGCAGACGATATGGTGCTAGTGTCAGAAAGCGAAGAGGGGCTAGCGAAGATGCTGGGAATTGTTGGGAAATATGGGAGCAAATGGAGACTCGAACTTAATGAAAGCAAGAGCAAAGTTATACCTGTGGGCCGCAAAGTGGACCCCACTCGAAGGTGGAGAGTGGGGGAGTTCTGCATTCCGGAAGATAGCAGCGAACTTCTTAGTGTAGGGGAGACTAGCGACTATGAGTACCTGGAGGCATCTACCGAAACCACACAAATAAATTGATTCTGAAGGGGCAGCGAATCCTTAACCAAATGAAAGTTATAGGGAGAAACAGTTTCAATAAGGTTTTCGTGGGGAAAACCATTTTCGAAATGGTGGGTCTGCCAAGTATATATAACATACGGTACGGAAGTTGTACCCCTAAACCAGACGGCTGTTAAGAGCTTGAAAATTCTGCAGAACGATGCAGGCCGATGGATAACAGGGTCGAATAATGCCACAGCGCTAGAGGCAATCAGGGGTGAGCTTGGGTGAATGAGGATCAAGGACAGGATAGACCTATTGAAACTCGGTTATCTTAATTATTTGGTAAATCTCTCCGATAGCCGATGGTGTAAAGTAATGTTCCTGAGAACTTTCAACTCAAATATCAAGACGGGGTGGATGGTCCAAGTGAGGGAGCTAGTCGAAAACTACTCATTGGAGATCTCGGACCTTGACGTTGGGGCAAACCAGCCTGTAAAAAGATCGTCAGATAAAGGGTCATGGAGGATTGTAAAGTAATTGGAGAGAGGGGGTCAAATCAAAGAGATCTTTGGGTGGCCTGCGTGATTAAAAGAAGCCTGGTTTTGAAGAGTACCTTGATGGCACCTTTTTTTTTGGGGGGGGGGGGGGGGTCACTGTTGTTCAAGCTGAGGTCGCGGGCCCTGGAGTTGAGGGGAAAAATTGGGAAAAACAGTGAAAAGGAGTGCCAGATGTGTAATTTGGGCGTGGTGGAGACCCTGGAACACTTTCTTCTAGAATGCCCAAAATGAAAGAACAAGATTCACGGGGAGTATAATGGGGAAGTGGGATGGGAGAATGAAGGACATGTGGTTAGGGGGCGACTCGAAGGAGAGGGTTAATATGCTAATCGGAGATATTGGGAAGAATGGGACAAGGGATGTCACCAAGCAGTTCGTCTCCGAGTGTTGGGAGGAGAGAAGAAGCGTGGGAATAGGGAGGCAGTTGGTAGGACAGGGGTAACCAAGGCCTTCTCATACGAGAACCGCGACAAATCAGCGGCCGGCCAAAGTGTTAAAAATATTAATACCGTGAAAGTGAACATTTTTGTATCTTCACAGTGGGGGATACGATTTCTATCTTTCTTCAATTTTTTCGATAATCTGTCGTTTAGAAAAATCGGGTACTTTGTTGTACATGTGATAGGATTTGACTCTGATGTCAGTATAAGTGGTTCAGTAATGCACCAAAACTCTACGTTTGCTCTTTGAGCCTGCCAATCATACATTTTGGATTCAAATCGAAGGGAGCACGGTGGCTCAGTGGTCAAAGATTCGGACTTCAAACCGAGAGATCCATGGTTCGATCATGACCAAGGGTAACTGCGTTATGTCCTTGGGGAAGTTTCAAAGGCACTTGTGTACTAAGACTAAGACGTACTGCACGTCGGTGGTGCACCTGCATTCAGCCTATGCTTACCTTGCATGTACAGACTTCGTACATTGGGGAGCTTATAATATGTCGCCGCGGCTTGGTGATTCTATCAGTGTAAAACGGCTTCCTCCATCCGCAGAGTTATCCGACACGAGATGATCCTGGCTGTCGAAAGAGTCGATAAACCCCTATAAATAAATAAATAAATAAATAAATAAATAAATAAATAAATAAATAAATCAGGTCTATTCGAAAACGAATCGAACCTCAAGTCGAATTAGCGTCTTAATTCTTGGAGATGACCAATTGGAGGAAAGTTGATGATGTAAACCTGATTTGTTCAGACTGTGATGGCTCAAGTCCCGAATGATAAAATATTCCAACTACATCATCGAGGTATGCTTTCGTCGGAGGCATGATTTGATGATGTTGGAATATTATCCAGTGACGATTATAGTTCAAAAACAGAAACGGTGCGAGAATTACCTTTACAAGTCGTGCGCTCATTGTCGACCTTGCTTGGAAACTTTAATTTGCTTTTAACAGTGGTTGTGACTACTGAGACTAAAATAGGTATGTGTGGTGATATGGACGGAGATGCTTTTTTATGTTGATATAGCGGAAATCACACTCAGTCTTTATTTTCAACATTATTTATGCACAATTTTTTTATGTACAAGTTTGCTGAGACGACGGAAGATGACTATACCAAACTGTTATTTATTTTATTTATTTATTTATTTATTGGTGTTTAAGGTCACATATTTATGCACAATGGCTAATCATGACCGTGACAGTTTTACGGGTGGAGGAAGCCAGAGTACCCGGGGAGAACCACCGAGCAACGACGAGTAGCTGCCAGCTCCCCAACAACTTAACTCCGCACTGCAGCACAGACAGGGTTAGATTGGTTGAAGACATGCTTACCATCGACGTGCAGTACGCCTTAGTACACGGCGTCATCGTGCCCCCACGTGAGCAATGGAGATGAAGTGTCTTGCCCAAGGTCACAACGCGGTTGCCGCAGGTGGGATTCGAACCGAGGACCTCTCGGCTTGCAGCCTGCACCTCTTCCTACTGAGCCACCCCACTCCCATACCAAACTGTATTCCCGTGAATAGATTCGAAGGGAAATGAATCGGGAAGCCGATTTTGAATCGAACCAAATGCCAGTTTAACTCGTTGCATTCTGCTGGCGGATACTCCTGCCCAGCATAGGGTTTCTCTTGTCACTGAAATAAGTATAAGTTGGGCACAATTAATCGTATTTTCCCGCTGTAAATTGAATGGATTTTTTCATCAATGATTTATTGTGTTACATTTATATTAATTTTTCATCAAATCTAGCCATGGCTGCTTTATAGCAGCCATGACTAGATTTGATGAAAAATATCAAGAAAATACCCAGCAGGTTAAAAGTTAAGATTCGAGATCGAATCGAATCTCGAAGCTTCGCAGGGTCCCAGTTTGATCGTGAAGTAATCTGCTTTACTTGACTTGAAATTGTCAAGGCAAGCTACAATCCTATCAATTCGAACGAAAAGTACCACTCTGTATACATCAACAAAGATTGCTATGTATCCAAACAAATTCTTCTGCAGATTACCCCTGCATGTTTTTTGATCACTCCCGCAAAATTTTCAATTTTATGAAACCTTGATAGCTAGGTGTCGTAGTATCACAAACGCTGGCGCGAAAATCCAGTCACATATATCCGAACTTTTGGTCACATCTTTTTATTGTAACGGTTCAAGAGGAGGGACGTGGTGGCGTTGCGGTAACCAGTTCTCGTCAGATCAGCGAAGTTAAGCAACGTTGAGCCCGGTTAGTCCTTGGATGGGTAACCGTCAGAGCGATCGATTCGGACTCCCGCGTTGTGTCCTTGGGCAAGACACTTCACCCTGATTGCCCGCATGGGGCGCGATGACGCCGTGTTCTAAGGCGTACTGCACGCCGATGGTGTGCATGTCTTCGACCAATCTAACCCTGCCTGTGCAGCAGTGCGAAGTTACGATGTTGGGGAGCTGGCTGCTGCTCGTCGTTGCTCGGTGGGTCTCTCTGGGTACTCCGGCTTCCTCCACCCGTAAAACTGTAACCGACACGATATGACCTTGGCTGTTAAAGTGTCGTTAAACCCTAATAAATAAATAAATAAATAAATAAATAAATAAATAATTGTTCAAGATTCATATTTCCAGTTTCCCGGTTTGATTATATTTTTTTAATTCCACCTGACACTCGCATGCGTTGACGTCGTTTGTGTGATAGTCAACCAGCGTTCATCCACACATAATGTGAAGATCAACCGAGGAGGTTTTGACTCTGCAACTGATACTGTCTGGCAGGCACGGCGGAGTGGGGGACTGAAGGGTCTGTACCCACCGCGTATCTTTTCAGAAGGTGTCAATTTATCTTTTATATAACATAATAAAACTATTAGTGAAATTTCATAACATTGCCACTTCGTGGCAGGAATATGTCGATGGAAAGCAACACGTCCTGAGCTTCCAACCATAGGTCCCTACATGATTCATAACTTTCGTTTACTTGCAGCTGAAACTCGCGAGTTCGCTTTACCTCGCCTCAAACTGAGCGAAATTGTTCACTTGAATTAACGTGTGAGTGAAATGTTTAAAAAGAAAGGCAGTACGCAGTTGTTTTGAGCATTTCATTTATGTATTTCTTCATGTGAAGGATTTGAAAAATAAACCCTAAGCTTACTCAAGCTCACCTCCTCCCAAAGAACACACATATTCAAAAAATAGAACATTTAGACTCAGCCCCGCCACTTTCAAAATTATTCCGCCTCACATGCTGTACAATAAGGGTTATATCCTTATCCCATAGTTCAATAGGAACAAGGTGCCATCTGCAGTCCAGATGGCACCTTGATCCCTTCAGGTGACGAATTATGATAATATGCTTATCTACTCGGCCAGTATTCTCTTAACTGATAGAGTACTGGAAGCCCATATTTGGGCTTTACTCTGAAGTGCAGGTACTACAACTCAAAGGCTTCAAACTTTGTAGATGTCCTTCATATTATCTTTGAATCTAAATTAGTTAATCTGTATGGATTTTCCTTGTTACACAGTTTATGGGAGAGTACCCAAAGACACTCTCCCATAAATTGTAACATGGCAAAGACTTGTGGACACATTTTGATGACTAAAAATAATTCAGCACTCTACAAGTTAACCCTTTGCCCAACGTAACGGCCAAAACCGGCCAGCGCTATTCTCAATTATCGCCAATTAATTTTCAGTATTTTTTTTCATTTTTTGTCTCAAAAACATAGGTTATGACCCCTCGCTGGAACGAGCTCGTTTCAACGAGGGGTCATAACCTATGTTTTTGATACAAAAAATGAAAAAAAATAGTTACTCAAGAATTTTTTTTGCAAGTGTTGTCTGCTTTTCATGTTAGGTAAAGGGTTAATCAATGTGCATACAATGGCGTGGCACCTTTGTGATTTCCTAGAGTATTTGATCTGTTCTGTGATATTGTATTTTTTGAGGGGTGTGGTATTTGAGGGCTTACTAGGTCAGAACATGCTTTGGATGATATTTTTATTTATTTATTTATTTATTTATTTTGGGGGTTTAACGACACTTTCGACAGCCTGGGTCACTTCGTCTCGGACGGTTTAACGGATGGAGGAAGCCGGAATACCCGGAGAGAACTACCAAGCAACGGCGATCAGCTAACAGACTCCCCAACGTACTAACTCCGCACAAGCAGGGTTAGCATCGATTGCTGACAAGTGCATCATCGACGTGCAGTACGCCTTCGTACACGGCGTCACGGTTCCCCCATACGGGCAATCGGGATGACGTGCCTTGCCCAAGAGCACAACACAGTTACCCCTTCTGGTGTCGAATCGGAGACTTTTCGTTTTGAGGGTCAATGCCGTAACCATTGAGCCACCGCGCTCACCCAACGCAGACGATATCAAAATTTATTATTTTAAATATCATTTTTTAAATTTTTTCAAAAAATTTCAACAAAACCATATTATGTGACCACTCTTTGGAACGAGCTCGACGAGCTCGTTCCCAAGAGGGGTCACATGATATAGTTTTGTTGAAATGTTTCGAAAAATAATATTTTTTCAGCGGCTTAATTTGCTTATTACACAGGCGGATGCTGGCGATTCGTTGGGTAAAGGATGATACACAAAAAAACATTCGGGATACTGCCCCAGCACAATGACACCACTAACAGTCGCCCTGAGAATATACAAGATGATATGGCTAAGGGCTCATGTATTAAACGCAATGGATTCATCTGCACCATTTGTTTCGAGGAGAGTCTCCAGGTACAAGTAGTTTCTAGTACGCTGTTTTTACTATCTACCCAACTATAAGCCAGAAACAGAATAAGCGATGCACAATTAAAGTACTTTACTTACTGTCAGAATTACGCTGTGAACCTCTCTCAATGACAAATTCATTGAATTAATTAAATCGGCGCTCACAAATTAAAATTATTACAATAGCAGCACCTTTAAGCAGCAATCATTTTTTCTCTTTGCGAAAAGAGATATCGATCAGCAATACTTCATGCCTCGAGTGGAATCTATAATATCTCAGTCTTCCGTTAGTCGTATTGTGTTACAACAACTTATTCATTTTGGGTTACATTAGCAAAGTTGTTATGAATATTCAGTGAATTATTTTAGGAAATCTCGGTGGTTTGTCATAACGATTTCCATTCTTAATAGAAGGAATTTTGAGAAGGTAAGTTTTATCTTTCGCGTTATAGAGAAATATTTGTTTCGGTGAAGCTTGTTTTCCTAATATTTCACATGGTAGGTTACAATCGTTGAAATTGTATTGACTGGTACGAACATGAATTGGGCATTAAAACTCTGCATTTTCTTGACGGTAAATCCTTATGAAATACTGCCACGTGCAAATAGCCGAGTATTTTATGGGGTTGAGAGGACATTAGTGAAAATGTAACCCTAAACTCCATAAGAATGTGGGATTACATGCCGACCAATTAGCTTTCAAGTTCGCCAATATCTTATCGGCTGATGTTTTTTTTTTCCTTTCGCAAAATTCAGTATTATATACGAACCGATCCCGCGTTTGATGGGATAAATTATTGTCGTTTCTATTTCGTAGGTATTGTGCAAGATACCAGCCTTTGCCAAATAATGAGATTTGTACCCAGTATATGCAACCGTTGCACTGGAGAACCTTCCTTGAAGAATATCTTGTCTCAACTCCTGCAATTCTGGGAAATAAATTCGTTGAACATGATGTGTCGTTCGAGACTTATAGCTCAGCAGGTGTTTCAAGTTAAGTGTCGTATGCCTGTATAGATAGACGACACTTGACTAGAAACACCTACCCAGATTTTACGACTTCCCCTGCTCACTAAATCCTGGTCCGTCAGTGTCAGTGCTCCTGCTACTAAAGTCACGGACGCATAGACTCGACTTCAGGTTTTGGTATATTAAATATTTGGCTATTTTCATTGTTATACCTCGCCTATCAAAGTCATTCAGTTTCACACTAAAAACTAAAGCGTTAAAACTGACACTTTCATGGTGTTTAACCCATTCTAACTCTTAGGGTTTGATTTTAACACTCAAAGTGCAATGTTTTAAGCACTTAGACATTACAATCGTCAGACATCTGAAACTTGAATGGATGGCACTTCCCATGTGTTTAGCATTGATGGTTCTTCCAGAATCGTCCATAATTTGATTTGCGCTTGGTGGGTACATAATTAAAAGGACACAACGCAGACGACGCGGATCAGGCTCGAGAGTTCGAGCCTGATCCGCGTCATCTGTGTTGTTTCCTTTTAAGTGTCGCGACATTACACTTGACAAGTGGTATTATTGTAACACCTGTCAAGTTCAGGGATATCTACACTTGAACAAAGTGCTAGTTTAGCACTTAGTAAGTGTTAAGTACAGCACTTCAAGTGTAGTTTTTAACACTTTAGTTTTTAGCGTGTTGTTATTCTCGCCTTTCCTTCTTTCCCAGACTCACAAATTGGTTAAGTCTTTCTGATACAGCCTTGGATTCTAAACAAACAGTGAAACTAAAATGATTCGTTGGTAATCTTATCTTCGAATCAACTGTTTATCTTTCACGCGATATGATTGCTGTCATTATAAACAAATTTCAGGCAAACTTTTCCTTGTTAAACACAGTTGTGATTGAAAGTTCTCTACAAAGAATATATAACAAGGATAATAGCAGTTAAGGAAATAGCAGAAACAAGAAAAAACTATTCAGGAAATCTCGGGGAGTTTACTTTGAAAGATATTGACATTATCGAGCCACTACCAGATTCTTTGCTTGAGATTCTTATTGTACCATTCATATTTTCAAGGAAAGAAAGGGGGGAACTTTGCCACTTCAAGATTTGAGATGCTTTTCCCAATAATCGAGAAGACTTTAATTACATTCTTTTTGTACACGGCCATTTGCATAGTTATTTTGTCCAGAGGTCATAATGCGTAATAAATACTTAATATTCCTAAGTGCTTCAAGGTTTTTTTTTCAGAATTGCCGTTACACTCCTGCTATTTTTTTTCTGAATGGGTTATTACGAAAATGTTTGTCCAGAAATATATTTGGGGACAATGGTGATATATTGCAACTTATACGAACTATTTTTCCGGATGATTTCAGGTTCTGTTATCGGAAAGTACGCAATACATACACGACATTACGGAAAATGGCGCGAACTGGGACGATTTATTTATGAAAAAGTCTGTCAAATGCTTCACAGCATACTGCTCTGGTCATCAAAGATTGTCCAACCCAATCAGAACGTGAGCGACAAAAACAATAGGAAATTGTCCGTTTCTTCACCCTTTGAACTCTGATGGTATCATCAATGTTAGTTCAATGGCAGAATTTGGAAGAGTCCGTATTTATTATTTGGGGGTAGAGACCTATTAATATTTTCTACGTGTAGCCTTGAGTCTGCATGTTGAACTGCATGTTGAAAATATTGATTATTCTACCCGACATATTTAATTAGCGGCCATACTACTTGAAATTATGGCGTATCATGTTCTTGGACCGGAAAAGCGGAGATTCATGTTCAAATGATTATATGATGTGATTAGATCAGCTCAAGGGGAGCGCGGTTGCTAAGTGGTTACGTCATTGAACCTCTAACCGGTTCGATCCCCGCCAGGGGTACCTACGTTGTGTACCTACGCGAGGCATTCCATCCCAATTGTCGGCGCGGGACACGGTGGCGCTGTGTACAAAAGCGTACTACACGGAGATGGTGCACTTGTCTTCAACCAATGCTAACTCGGTTTGTATGGAGTTAGTATGTTGGGGAGACTGGCAGTTGCTCGCCGTTGTTCGGTGGTTCTCTCCGGATACTCCGACTTCCTCCATACGTAAAACTGTCCGACACGAGGTGACCCTGGCTGTCGAAAGTGTCTTTAAAACCTGTTAGTTAATTAATTAATTAATTAATTAATTAATTAATTAATTGATTGATTAATTAATTAATTAGTGTTATTATATACATCTTCACCTAGATTTAGCGATCTAGTAGAAGTTTTATATCAGTTCTCCTTCCCACCACATTGTAGAATCTCACCTACCGAAAAAATAAATGCAAAACTATTGATTCTCAGAAATTATTTTTGTTTGTTTTGACTTCATTCAGTCTTGATTCCGCAATATTTTATTTACGAACACGCTGGTAGAAGTGTGACACGACCAGGTTGTGATCTGGTCAAGACACGGACCGCTTTTGCGATTACAGTACCGTTAGCCGAACATCGTTAACTAAACGTATCCTAAACGCGTAAATATTTAAAGCATTGTATGGAGTGCGCATGCAGTTTTCAAAACATTAGTTCAACTCTTAACCCGCTGAGTATTTTTAAGATATTTTTCATCAAATCTAGCCATGGATGCTGTTAACCCTTTACCCAACGCAGACGATATCAAAATTTATTATTATAAATATCATTTTTTCAAATTTTAAAAAAAATTTCAACAAAACCATATCATGTGACCCCTCGTTGGAACGAGCTCGACTTAACCCTTTACCCAACGCAGACGATATCAAAATTTATTATTTTAAATATCATTTTTTTTTAATTTTTAAAAATATTTCAACAAAACCATATCATGTGACCCCTCGTTGGAACGAGCTCGTTCCAACGAGGGGTCACATGATATGGTTTTGTTGAAAGTCTTTGAAAAATAATATTTTTTCAACTGCTGAATTTGTGCATTACGCGGGCGGATGCGGGCGAGTCGTTGGGTAAAGGGTTTTAAGCAGATTTAATGGATAATTCTTCTAAACTTAATTCAAGAAATCATTGGTGAAATAATTCAATCAATTTACAGTTAGGAAATTGGATAAAATGTGCCTAAATTATATCTATTTCAATGTCAAGAGAAATCCTTTCTGTGCAGGAATACACGACACCAGCATAAGGGAAGAAGTGGAAAAAATTCACGAAGGGTCACTGTAGATAACCCTAATCTTTATTAATTGTGTACCAAAAGAGATGAAACAATGGCACCTGCCGAAGGAAGTGCGTCCTGTTTGTCATTTTCTGATTGATCTGAGGGAGAGAATTCTAATTTCTGAAGTATATCATTCAAACGGACGAACAGACAAACTAATATTTGTACTTTCTGTTACAGCGAAGAAAAAAAAATATATGCAGCAGAAGCTTATTCATTCTTCGTGACTGAACATTTTAAAAGATAATTTACGTTCTAGAGAAATTCATTCAGGAACCTTATTAAAAATATTGCACGGTTGTTTGGAGTTGGCTGTGCCAACCGTGGTCCTCAAGGATGAATTGGCCACCTCCACCGGTCATATTCAAGAAAATCGGATATCATTAAAGAAAAATTATTTTCGTATTGAAAGGATTAAGGTGTTTTCTCCTTCGGGCAAATAAAATAGAAAGAAGTCCCTGCTAAGTGCAGGATTGTGTTAAGGGGTCGTCCAACCTAACTTTGGTCAATTTTTTGACATTTTTCCCAATGCCTCAGAAACAGATAAGAGAAGTAAGGAAAGGCAAATTATATATCAAAATAATGAGTAAAGTGCATAGAAAAGGTACATATAATTTTTTTCAGGAAAAAAAGTGAATTTTATGATTTTGAAGAAGATTAATTTGCAAATGGCATAAGTAACGAACCGGTAAAACCACAAAATAATCGGTAATTCGAAAGCCTTGTCCTCAATATAATGATAACATACTACAGACTCGGAGAAAGCATTTTTTTGACACACACTCTGGTGGGTTTTGACGTTTGAATGTAATAACATCAACACAAATTTTTGATGTTCCGGATGTGGCCATGCTTCAACGATGTTTTTCCGGTCATGTGATTACGATGTGGTTCTTGCAGAAATACTCAATTTGGGCAATCGTAAGAATGCAAAGACGTGATCACGCCCTTTATTTGTTCGAGACAATGTATGAGCGGATTTGCAAACAGGTGACAGCAAGTACTTGAGCTGTTAATGTCATAACTGCAAAATATGGTTCGAAATTCCCTCTCGCGTTTACAGGCCGTCTGAACTTTTTTGTTGACAAAAAATCTGAATTATTGCGCACTAGAAAGACAACATGAACCACTTGTAAAAAAAATAACCGAGTGTATAAAATCGGGACGATACACACAAAATAAGGCAATATTCATAACAAAGTAAGCAGAATGCTTCAGAAATCACTTTTTCACGAAGTATATTCCAAGTGACCTGGAACTATATTGAGCGTGTTAATTTCCCCCTGTCGCTGCGAAGTTATTTACTTCCTAGTAACCATGGAATTTGAAGGCGGGTATGTTTGATGTCTGCAAAGGACCGATTGAAGATGGGTTGAAAATGATGCATTCGTGCTTTTAAATAAGGTGCGCTTGGACGATGCTGAGAATTTAGTTTTTTCTTGCAATCAACCATAGTAATACAAGCGTCGATCAGTGTCTTTTATGATCGTTTTACACTGACAAATGTGACAAATCTCCTTCACCGGAAACCATCCCCCAATTTGCATATCACAATAAACATAACCGCTGTCACGGAGTGTCAGCGTGGCCGTGTGGTCAGAACCGAAACGAATTATCGAATGCACGGTCAATATTAGCTGCAATTGGCTTTTAAATAAATGAAATACACGAAATATTCGCAATTTCTTCATTATTCATGCCGAGTTACTTTTTAACCAAACCACATGCGTTCAGTTTCGTTTGTCGGCATCAAACTGATATTGTTTGTGGTAATTAAATGGTACGAGAAGGCGCAGGAAGCCAAATATTTTCCATCATCTATTATTTAATTCAAATTGATAATTTCTTTTATTTTACTGAAATTATGAACTGATAAGGTGGGTGTGTTGCGATTATTATGCCCCAGACCTGGAAGTTGGAAAATCAAAGGTGCATCTTGGGCCGTGCAGTGGTGACCCCTGTCCTCTTAATCTTAGTCTTACCCATTCATCATTACATGTACGAACATTCCCCCTTGTATCTCAACCATTGCTACTCCAATTTGAAGGATATTTGGTTTTGTGATCAAGCATCATGGGGAAGCAATGCCTGTGTAGCTGCTGTAGCATGTGTTTCTTCCCACATTTTTTCAGAGTTGTGGTACTTTTTCACTCTTTTGAGTTAGAAAATTTTGTTTATAACTAGTTGATTTGTTACAATTTGTTGCAAAGTGCCTGCTAATACCCTCAATTGTATTGCTACAGAATTTTCTTGTGAAGATTTTGTTCCTATTACTTATCAAGCAACAACCTAATGAATATTCTGTATAAAGCCACCAATCTGATGTTTGACACTTTTATCGGAGCTGTTTTGAAGGCTTATGGAACTCGAAATGTTGATTATGGCAGGACTTTTCTATTCACCCATTAATTGATAAATTAAGTGTTATAGTTGGAAGTAAGAAGCATGAAAGGTCCAGAACTAAAACTCTAAAAAGAATGTTTTGCAATGTAACATGATTTTTGCAGATACACTTATTTGGAGGTTTACCTGTCTGATAGTGTTTGGAACATGTGTGGCCAGGATCTTCAAAAAGAAAAAAGAGTTAAACTTTGAGAAAAAAGGCATATGCCTTGAGTGCCGGAGGTAGAGTCATACAAGGAAGAGAGCCCCCCCCCCCCCCCCCGAATTTTTTTGTGTCAAATGGAGCTCACTTGTCATCTTTTTGGGATTGCTTTGTGTACTGCGTTCTTGAAAAAAATATGTGAGACCCTCTGGATGTGCCCTTCTGATCTCAATATGTCAATAAGCCTCCTTGGGGAAAGTACATGCAATAATGGTTATGTAAGGTTGATTTGATGTGTTTTGAATAACAATGCACTTTTAAGTACATTAGATGGTTTATTGCAGTGACAGGTTACAGTTACCCTTATTTCTTCTCCAACAGATATCATGAGTGTATTGGTGTTCAAGAGTTAAACAAAGCTAATATACTTATTGATAAACCAGACAAATTTAACAATTTAATCACTATCAAATTGATGCATGGGATAAAAGGGGTTACAGTGCAAGGGGTTTGTATATATATTTATTCAACTACAATGTATGACTTTGCAGTGCATTCTGCATAGGAGAATATCATATTTTCTTTCCAAACCATTACAGTAACACATAATCTTGATATTGGGAGACACTCTTTTGTCCTTCCATACTTCTTCTGCTGGACTCCTTCAAGTTGACCTTTGTTGAACTCCCCAAATCAATACATAAACAAAAGAAAATGTCTGCCTTCAATCAGTGAGCACTCCACTTATAAAATTTGGTCTCAATCTTCATTACTTTCATGAATTAGGAAAAGATTTCTTCGAGTATGTACTTAAATGTTTATAGAATACAGCTGTTATTTTATTTTGAGGTATTTTATTGTAAAAATTTTGTTCTCTTACTTATGCCACAGCAGACTTTCAGGTGGTGCTATTTACACATGGCAGCAGTTCCATGGCAAATTTCAGTTTGCACATGTTCTATGTTTCATTCCAAGCATTTTGGTATATAATTTATTGGGGTTATTCATTTTGGGCCTTTTTTAGACTTGAAAGAAAATTACATGAAATTTGACCAAAGTTAGGTTGGACGTCCCCTTAATGCTAATCAGTTTAGTATTTTGATAATCCGTGTGAGTTTGCTTTCTGATTAGAGACTGGACCAAGCCACTGTACTAAAATTGAACCTGTACCTTGGTTATGATTATACAGTGGAGCCCACTTAACTGGATATCTTTTAATTGTATATCCCTGTTAATTGAATATAATTTTCAAACACAAAACCATTTACCATACCTTCAGTACAAATCTGATCTGTAAATTGCATATGGGTTGTAGAGTAAACTCGTGTTAATTGTATCTATATTTTTGTAACATGTCGAAAAAATTACTGTGACACGCACCAAATTCCCCTTATTTATCAACCTTTTTTGGCCCCACTTCATCCAATACAGGCATTTATTCTATTGTATCTTGTTTGACAGAGCTCTATGAGCTCTGTCAAACAAGATATAATAGAATAAATGCTCAGTTTACCTCCAGAATACAAGAAACTGACCAAATCCCTGTTAATTGTGTACTTCTGTTAATTGAATCATTTTCACTGGCAAAATGGATATTCAATTAAGAGGATTCAACTGTATTTACAGATTTTGTCTGTAGTCTTTTTTAACAAAGTGGCAAAATATATCAACACTAAAATAGAAAAAAATGATGATTACGCCTAAAAAAGTAAAAAATCTATTTCTCAGGCTCTTCCACATGGTCCTTTCGTGCTTTCTTTTTCTAACCAGTGCAAACATAAAAAAATAAAAATTAAATGGTTTATGACTTATATTTTACCTAAGTTAATAAAATTGATAAATTTGTTCCTTGAGTACAATAAGTCTTTGCAATGCCTTAGCACTGCAAAGCCATCTTGCACTCAAGGAATAAAATACACCACCACCCATGTTATTCTGTAGATTATGAGGCTTAAAACATTAAACAATCTTAGAACATGAACTTTTTTGGATGGCAAAGAAACAATTACAGAATAAAAAATAAAATAAAATACAGCCCGCCCACATGCAATTTTACAAAAAAAAATGTCACGAGAAACAGAAAATCTACTCTGTTGGGCCTCGTACGAACGCGCGAAACAATTATTGTAAGGTAAGTTAAAGATAAGATAACCTTTATTTCACTTTCTCGAATGAACAGGTGTGGCATACACAAATTAAACAACATGTAAACTGGACATGAGTTTGAACATATGATGCAGATTCCAGATTAGTCAGATAAAAAATTGTTAATCAGGCCTGTTGCGTCATCGTAATTTGCCTTACAATGTGTGTGTTCCAGTTACAAAGTAAATTAAGTTACTAATTGGTTAATTAATTGCCCCGGGCGAGGAAGAACCGACAGTTCTCATCAACTATCGATAGTACAGAATCATCAGTGTATCACATTGCCTGATCTAAGACGTCATTAAGTCACTAATACATGTTTGTAATCGTATGCGTCCATTTGATTTGTTCCTGTAATTTGTTACCTGTTCATCAATGTTCTTGTCATCTCTCTCTGTTACTGAGACAATAATTATCTTATCTTAATTTATTTTGTCAACGGTGTTGAACGATAGAAAAGGCAAACCATGAGGACCTGAACACAATAGGTTAATTCCAGTCCAATGCGAACTATGTTTTCCTGTGGGTCAGAATATGTGTTATAAACTGATCAACCGCGCATGTAATATGGACATATTCACAAGCAAAGAGCAATTTAAATCGTGTATGTTGTTTGTGGTTAAACTGCGGAATGGAATTAAATGTCATCCACCCTTTCGCTGAACGCTATACCCGGGGCTGACAAAGAAACCATGTAATTCATCTTCAACGGAATTTGTTTTATACTGCTTGCAATTTTGGTATTCTCTGGGTATTGTTGTCGGCTTTTGAAAGTGACCTCGCTGTATCTGCAAATCATGTCCGCCAATGTGTAATCTTGTGCCAAATTACCTATTTTCCATTGTGAGTAAATCGATATAACGATCCCTGCCGTAGTTCTCTTTGACCGCATGATAGAATTGTAACTTATTGTTTTCCAAATGAACACCCATTCCTGTACTGAAGAATTTCCATGTCTGAGTGTGCATGGCACAGAGTCGTTTTAGGTGTGTACTGAAGAATTTCCATGTCTGAGTGTGCATGGCACAGAGTCGTTTTAGGTTATTTTGAATTCGCGGGAAAATATTTTGAATTTAGCTACACGTTGCGAAACTCTTCAAGTTGGAAGAATACTTTCTGTTTGTGATATACATGAGTGACCAGACTCCTGCATCCCATTGTAAACAAAAAGTTGGTTTGAATCTTGATTGTTTTTAGTCAATGTGAGACAAGATTAGTCCTTATATCAATAGCCAGTGGGTACCTGCTCAACTCCACCAATACTGCAGTATTGTAAGATTTTGGATGTGCTTGCAGTATATGTTTGTTTACTGGCAAAATAGGACCCAGTCATCAATGTTTGGGGCGGAAGTCCTCTAAAATGGGCAAATTGGGTATAAATGATTGACTACACTTGACTTTATTTCCATGTTGCGGGCACGACTAGAAATTGTGCAGAAATATGTCACCTCAAACACCAATAAATAAATACTTGCAGTATACTTCTACAAAATTATAAATGCATTGGCTCGGTCTGCTTGTATTCTCAACGAAGATTACGTTAATTTTTGTTTTGTTGCTTGGAGTAAATAGAATTATTGGCTATGCGACCGCTGTGCCATTTCAGTAGTCGTTTAACCCTTTACCTAACATGGGAAGCAGACGACACTTGCAAAAATAATTCTTGAACAACTAATTTTTTTCATTTTTTGTCTCAAAAACATAGGTTATGACCCCTCGTTGGAACCTATGTTTTTGAGACAAAAGATGAAAAAATAATGAAAATTAATTGGTGATTTTTTAGAATAGCGCTGGCCAGTTTTGACCGTTACGTTGGGTAAAGGGTTAAAAACCACAGACATTGATTAGGATATTGGGCATTATCATATCATCTATTGGGGACAGCAAGGCACCATCAGCAATGCTTTTGCATTGCAGATGGGGCCTCGCTGCACTCAAGGAGGGATACGAAAAAAACTATAAACAGCAGATTAATTTGCATTGTGTTTCAAAATTATATTCGAGTCTCTGTGCCATAAACTGACAAATGCCTGGAAATGGGCCAAACTCAGAACTGCACCACACATCGACAATGTCAGCATTCCAATGATAAGGGTGCATATAAGTGTTTAAGGCGATTGAAGTGTAAAACTGAAATTCCTGGCTGGTAGTTCAGTGTTGTTAAATGTGGAATCACTATTGCAAAGGAAATGGTGAAATAATAAATTACACTTTATAATGATGAACAATCCTAGATTTATGTGTTTCATTTCTCCAAAGGCTGCAAACGCGCGGTAACAATTTAATTAAGGGCCCAAGGTTCTTTAGGTACACTATAGATTAACTTGAAATGCAACAAACACGTCAGAAATATGTTCAGATGTGTATGTGGATAAAGGGTAATAGAACAAGTGGTAATAAATGTATTACCAGCAATGTGTTATTCAAGTGTCTAGACAAGTAAACCGAAAAACGTTTCGGACATGGGAGATTTATGCTTCCGCGGAGGCCGTTATTTGTGCAAATGTCCCATAAAGATAAAATACAAATAATGTTATACATTATGTAATTAAATATCATAAGTTAGTGTGATGAGTTGACGGTAGCATCGATCTCCACCAGGGGTAACTGCGTGGTGTCCTTCAGCAAGGCACTTAATCTCACGATTGTCCACGTGGGGGGCACTGTGGCGATGTGTACTGAGGCGTACTGTGCGTCGATGATGTACTTGCCGTCAACCAGTGCTAATCCTGCTTGTGCGGAGTTACTACGTTGAGGAGACTGACATTACTCGCGGCTGTTCGGTGGTTCTCCCCGGGTACTCCGGCTTCCTCCATCCGTAAACAGTCCGACACGAGGTGACCCTGTATGTCGAATGTGTTGTTAAAACCCAATAACTAAATAAATGAATATAAATGTTGGTAACACGATTTGAGGTTTGCGGCTCGGAGCATTTGTTCAACTCAGTTGAACATACGCCCCGAGCAGCAAAACCTCAGACCATGTTAGCGTAAATTCACCCAATAGCATATATCTTACCTCCTACAAGTATCTGGGAATTCCATTGGTTCAAAGACGTCACATGCAGACTGCATATAAAACCATATACTGTCTGTCAACATCAATATGCGCTGAAAGCTATGGGTAATCTCCCCTTTGTTCATTGATTATTCAAAATGGCGGCAGCCGATAAACGCTTCAAGTTGAAAGATTGGGTGTTGGTAGCCCATATTTGGTCTGAAGTGCAGGTTAGGCAACTTAAAAGGCTTCATATTCTGTGGATGTGTGTCATGTTACCTTCGAAATGAAACTGTTTGGTTTGTATGAATTTGCCTGTAGGCACTCTCCCATAAATTGTAACAAGGCAAAGACACGTGAACACATTGTGAGAATTCTCTCATTTAATTTTGATCGCTGTTGTTATTAGTTCTGTGCATCGATGCAGTAGTCGGTAAGATATATTCGTTACACAGTTTATTGGTGGCCTAGTATGGTATATATGGTGTCAGTTAATTCCATATTGGAGTCGAGCTTCCCTTCGCTCGAGTCCAATATGGAATTAACTGACACCATATATACTATATTAGGCCACCAATAAACTGTGTAACTAATAATATATTCTAATAAGACCCCACCCATAACCCAAAACCTTCACCGTGAAGTGATTAAGGCAACTTTTAACGATAAAGAGTTTAGTTAATAAACCTGAGTTACCTCTCTTGTTCCTCACGACGTCACTGGACAAATAAACAATGAATCAGATAAAGATCGAGATCGAGATCGCCCCACCTTAATTGAAATCGTAAAGCGGTCTGTAATTTAAAAAAAAAACCCACTTCATTCGCAACATCGTCTGATGCACGTGTGGAAAATCTAGGAAAAGGAAGCGGTCTGCAAGTCACTCCGTTGATGAAATAATTTCGAAACGTGCAACCTTAATGCAAATATTTCGCGTGGTGACGTCAAACGTTAACACATGCTACTGGACCCGAAAACATAGAAAAAAACTACGCGAGCTCTCGTTCAATCAGAGGGCGAGGATTTGGGTCTTAATTCAACAGACATATCTATTTATGTATTCTTTCAATAGATTACATACTAAGTTAGCTCGCAATGTAAGCACTTTACCTTATGAAGTTCATGATGACATTGCCGATAATCTTCATCAAATAATTAAAAAAAAATTCTTCTTCCAACCTGCAGCATAAGATACATTGAAACGATCGTGTCAAGCTTGTTCGCGCTTAGGGTCACCTTGGGCTGCACGGTATATCGATAAACCGATATATACCGGTATTCAAACCAATATCGATTGAATACCGATGTGATTACAAAAATATCGGTTTATCGTCATTATTTATTTACACACAATTTAATTTTCAAGATGTCTTTAGTTTTTTAACTGTAGCTCCGAATGAATAATATTATCCCTTTATCCAAGGAATCGTCTGCTTGTGCCCTCGTAATATACAAATTCAGCAGTTGGAAAAATAATTTTAAAAAATTTCAACAAAACTATATCATGTGACCCCTCATTGGAACGAGCTCGTTGAGCTCGTTCCAATGAGGGGTCACATTATATAGTTTTGTTGAAATCTGGGGAAAATCTGATAAACTAATTTTGAAAATAATTAATTTTGATATCATCTGCGTTGGGTAAAGTTTTTCGAACCACATCATCAAGGCATGCTAATTCGCTCCGACTGTGATGCCCCGAGTCTCGATTGTGGTACTTGTGTTCATATATCTGAACAGTTTTCGATATACCGGTATACCGCGGTATTTTTTTTGAATACCGATACCGGTATTTAGTTTTGAATACCGTGCAGCCCTAGGGTCACCGGCTGTGACACGAAAAGAACAATACAAGAAAATGACGAATTGTTGGCGGATTTTACTATTTATTAGACGAAGGATCAACTCTTTAACAAGTGTGTTTATTTTCCTTAATTTCCTTGAATATGTAAACAGAAACAGAACTAGTCGAAGCCTATACACCATGTTATACATGTATAATGAAGATGAATAAAATGAAGTGAACTCTCAATTCTTCTTCCTCCGACAATCATGAACATTTAAATGCACTGGAGAACGCTCTCCCGGTACGTCTAAAGACATCATATTCATGTCTCGGTATTCTTCGAATATATTTTCCAGTGATGTTTAGACCACTCCTCACCACGATGTAAGGCTGACCTGGGCCCAGTACTATAAAACTTTTACACTTGTATTTTCTAGAATTGTATTTTCTAATTACGACTTTAAATGGATTGAATGAACCATTAGCATTTTCAAAGATGTGACAGTTTGCCAAATCGTCCCCTGAGTTCCAATGTGTTCTATGTGCCAGTAGGCACATAGAACACATTGGAACTCAGGGGACGAAATGGCATATCTTTTAAAATGCTAATGATTCGTTTAAGTCAGTTGTATTAATAAGTAGGAAATGCAATTCTAGAAAATACAGTTGTAAAAGTTTTACAGTGTTGGTCCCTTGTCATTCTTCCTAATTCTGTAAACGTGGGCAATTGCCATCATTTTATAAAAACATAGTGCAATCTCTTCATGTGTTTATTTGATTAACGCAAGGCATAAAAACTTGTTGGTAAACCATCGATATATGCAAACCTGTAATACAAATGCGGAAATCGGAATAACATGCATTATTGTTTCACCCTGACCCAATAAAGTGGCATTTTGAAATATGTACCATTTGCAGTGTACTAACCGATGACCTAATTATAAGCACCCATTAACAAAACAGCCCATCAGCCAGTAACCAATGCGTCTACCCAAGCATTATCTTAAAAGTTGCATTCGCTATATAGTATTCATCCTCCAGCTATGCATTTGTCAAGATGACATGTGAAAAGCACGGGCCTGGAAGTAGTAGACTGCCCCAAACGAAGTTTACCCTTGAACAACATCTGGCCAGAATCATTTGCATTATGCCTTTCAGGAAGATACTTAACCTAGCATGTCCCTTTGGGAGCAGGGTAGTTCGGTGGGCTAGGTACATAAAACCTCGGTGATACATGCCTTGAGCCAATGCGAAGGGATGTGAAGCTGTCCTTGTGGTTAAGTAATGCGCTTGGTATTCTGACCG
Source organism: Pictodentalium vernedei (assembly GCA_031216915.1). Taxonomy (NCBI): domain Eukaryota; kingdom Metazoa; phylum Mollusca; class Scaphopoda; order Dentaliida; family Dentaliidae; genus Pictodentalium; species Pictodentalium vernedei. Next base: position 124,690,474 of record CM062293.1, on the reverse strand, counting down.
GTTGCTTCAACTCTATGGTTCTTTCAGAATACATCTACTTCCACCTCGCTTAAAACCCTCGGGCGCAAAATGACCATGGCTTGTGAAATTAGTTGTAAAATCCCCCAAAAGAAAACAAAATATTTGCTGTTCGAAGACGGAATCGGTAGAATAAAAATGTCCATATCAAATACCAGCCCTCCAAAGTCCGTGAGAAAATTTAGCTTTCAACCTTACGAGAGACTAATTTAAATTGATGGGAGACTGAAGAAAAATACTAGATGCTTTGTATTCGCCTGAACAGTGGCATTCGTCTCTTTGTCCCAACTGAAAAAGAAGTGATGTGGCCATCGATTGACGACCCTGCACATCTCAAGTAGATAATGAGAGAATCGGAGAAAACTCTAAGTGCAGCTGCTACAAGCAATATTATGACTTATAAAATTAATTTATTAAATTGCGTTTTTTGTCTTGAACGTAATGCAAGTTCCCTGTGGCGCAAAAATATTTGTTTGATGTCAACGTTGAATAAACTCAGAATAATTTTGCATTATTATATTTGGATTTTTACGGACTTATCTTATGGTGAAAAATACATTAATTAAATTGGTATTTTATCTCATAATACAAAATGCGGCTCTCAGCATTTCAGTGTTTAGACTTTCAACTTTCGTCATTACCAGCTATTTAACATTGTAACCAACACCGTTCGCATCCCATGCTTAAGTTTCAAAATAAGCAGTTCAAAAACAGCAGATATTTTCTAAATAAATTCTCTGAAACCATATCATGTTACCGCCTCATTGGAACGATCTCGCTGAGATCGTTCCATCCCCTCATTGGAACGTTCTCGTTGAAAACGTTCCAATGAGAGGGCTCACGTGGTTTTGTTGAAATTTTTTTGAAAGATTGTTAACAAAACTGAAAAGAATAAAATTTGATATCCTGTGTGTTATTTAGAGAACAACATTGAACTTGCATCATTCGGTATAAACCAGGCTCAGTGTAAAAATACATAACACTTTCGAACCGTTATGCAAAATTTGGCTGAGCATGAGCAGGCTGCAAAATAGTCCCAAATTAGGACGGAGAATAAATAATAATTAAATACTACAACCCTAATAAATTATTAGTGAATCTTATAAATACATAACCAGAACCGCACATACGTTTGAATGGGTTAAGAAATATCACACGTGATTGCTTTGGCTCAGGATATCACGAGAGCCAAAGGCTCTCGTGATATCCTAGGCCAAAGCAATCGAAGGCTCTAGTGATATCCTGAGCCAAAGTAATCGAATGCGATAATTTTTAACCCATTCAAACGTATGTGCGGTTCTGTATTTATCACACACCTCCCATGTAACAACCAGTCTACACGAACATTGAACTAAAAGCACTTTCAAGTGGTTAATTGCTGCGTTTCCTTCGTTGCCAACGAGACATTACTGTTAGGTGGTGGAGTACCAACCCCAATTTAATTTTTAATTTTTACGGCATTCAATTGGTCGAAACCAGTTGATGCCGATCAGTACCACGGTCACGGTGATCGAACTTCAAATATTGACTTAACTGCGGGGAATAAGACAACAAAAAGTTTTTAAATAGCGACACGTTCAGCATACTCCATCATTATATGACCAGTTGTGGAAAGTATTTGTCAAGGAACGAGCAGAGAGAATGTTATTTTTAATTTGATTTTTTTTTACTAGAATCTTATTGATTAACTATCGCGGGTAAACAAATCTAAATGGGGAACTTGGAATTCCCAAGCGATCTCGACTCCGGTGTTTTCGACCAATGATGACTTGATTTATTCAGAAGTGCTCCTTCTCTGTTTACGTTGGAAATGAAATCAAACGTGTTTTGTATAATTACCTGTGCGATACAACTTTATTTTTATCGTAGAGGCAGAACAGTGGAAAAACCGTGTTTTACATTAATATATATGTGTGTGATAAAAAATAGACTCTTCCATTTCCCTGGCGAAAGAAGCACAAAAGACGATATCTTTCTGGGCGTCAGAATTGAAAGTTTAACACATTCGCCGGGCATTTCTCTAGGGGTTCACCAGATAGGGGTGTTTTGTTTTGGTTGTTTATTACTTTTTTCCATTGAAATTATATCTTTTGTTCTTGTTTACTCATATTGTTATATACATTGTGCTGTGAAGGTATTTAAAAATTATCATATTATTTGCATATCAAAATTTCACTCGAAAGCAATTTGCAAGTAATTCAAAAACTGTTTAGTTTTCAATCATGATTCTTTCAAAAGGCAGTTCAGTCTATTTTTGTTACTTGTTCCATCACTTATTTAGAGTTCATGTTTTATCAAATCACAAAGCGTTATCCACACATTAGACGAAGTTTACACTGTCTATAAAAAGGGGTAATGTCTTCGAAGAAAAATTTCGATATTCCCACAAAACGCTAATGACTTAAAATAATCATTATCACTTGCGACCCTACACGTGTATTTGTTACACTGTTGAGTCATGTGTAAATGTCTGTACATATCTGTTAATATTGTCTGCAAAACTCGGAACAAATTAATTTCGAGATTCCACGGGACTTGCTATCTTCTGAGATGAATTATATCTAAATCCATTTTTCATCTCTTGCACTGCCATACTTTACGGGGCGCTTTCATTCTCGCCACCATGGAAACGCCGAGAAATGGGGGCGTGCATGTTTAACTCTTTGCATGCTGTAGGCGGATATTCGTGCCCAGCACAGAGTTTCTCTTGTCTCTGAAATAAGTATAATTTGTGCACATTTAATCGTATTGTCTCCCTGTAAATGGAATAGATTTTTTCACCAATGACTTTTTGTGTTACATATAGATTAATTTTTTATCAAATCTAGTCATGGCTGCTTTAAAGCAGCCATGACTAGATTTGATGAAAAATATCTAGAAACTACTCAGCGGGTTAAGAGTTAATGTGATTAATAATTTCTGTTTTACCGGTAAAATAAGACCCGATACCTCGGGTTCAAGTCCTCTAACATGGGCAGTATATACACAGAACGACACGCTTATGTGAATGGGTTAATCGATATGGCTCGAGTGTCAGCACGGAAGGAAAAAAACGAGATGCCGCAACAAGTGCCATCCATTTGAACCATTCATACATGCGTGTCGTTCTGTGTTTATTACACGCCTTCACGTCAAAAAATATTGTGAAGAAGGACACTCAGCAATTCATTTGACAACTATCAACAAAAAGAACGCATTTTATCGCCAACCAAATTTGCGAGGGGAACCAGTGTTTTTATTTCGTCCCCTGAGTTCCAATGTGTTCTAAACAACTCAAAGTTTGCTAAGCACCAAGTATATCCAACTACCTGTTTTACGTTTTAGTTGAAATATTGTAATGAAAAGTATATATATTTATTATTTAAATATATCTTTAATGATTTAAGTACATAAATTAAGATTTTATTTGTGTTTGACATTATTTTTTAGCTTTTGAAAAAGATAATCATGGAAAATGGGTATTATTGGTAAAAGAGTAAATTTTTCAATGTGCCAAAAAGTTGACGGAGCGAACTGGTATGGGTTCAATATCGAGTATGAGACCCATTACCGTTAATTACAGCTTGGCAACGCCGTCTCATGCTCCCAATCAGGTTCCTGGTGGTCCTTTGTGGGATGTTGTTCCATTCTTGGACCAACATGGCACCAAGTTCCTGGACACTTCTTGTCTGGACTGGACGTGGTGAAATTGCAAGCTGCAACTCATTACAGACATGTTCGATTGGATTGAGGTCAGGAGATCTTGCTGGCCAGTCCATACGCTCAAAGACCAACCCTCCCCCCCCCCCCGGTCGGTACTCTCCGACAGCACGGGCAACATGAGGACGGGCATTATCGTCCATCAGAATGAATCTATCACCCACTGCACCTGCGTGCAATCTGACGTGGACATGCAGGATCTCATCAATTTTCCGCTGTGCAGTCAATGTACCACGTTTAAGGACACAGAGCTGTATACGTCTGTCCCTGCTGATGCCGCCCCAGACCATGATTGACCCTCCAACATAGCGGTCATGCTCACCAATGGCTGCATGGAATCGCTCTCCTGGTCTTCTCCATACCCTAGAACGCCTATCAGTGTGGTCCAGGGAGTACCTTGTCTCATCTGTAAAAAGGACAGGTCGCCAATCTTCTCCTGTCCATCCAACGCGGTCCATGGTCCATTCATATCGTGCCTGGCGGTGGTTCTGGGACAGCGTAATGCAAATACATGGTCTTCTCTATCGGAGATCACCTTCGTGCAACCTTGCCCGGATAGGCTGCGTCGAAACATTTACCCCGGATGCATTCTGAAGGTCACTGCGAGTTGCTGTGGCAAAGCAGTTCCTACGGGCCTGAATGATCAAAAACCGTTCGTCAGCTGCAGATGTTGCCCTGTCGTTGCCACCACAATGCCGTCTTACTGGTGTGCCATACTGCTGAAATCTTCTCCAGGCTCTGGTGATCACCGTATGGTGCACACCAAGGGCTTCCCCAGCCTGACGATGCGTAGCCCCTTGCTACACCATCCCTACAGCCCGCCACATTTCTACTTCAGACAAATGTCTTCTTACATTTGCATTTGCCATATTCAATCATTAAATCACAAGAGTTTGTGTTGAAATGAAGATTGAATACCCTACACATGTCATGTACATGTGGACTGTCCACGAAAACATCATGAAAATCAAGGGGTACATGCTTTCCATGACTGTCCCGAAAAGTCTGCCTGTCAAGAGAGCTAATGTAATCACTCGGGACCATCTCAATACATTCCTCAATCATATCCACCAAAAATATCGCAAATATGTCACAAGCAAATTTCACAATGATTTGTCAAATATTTGGTGCTTAGCAAACTTTGAGTAGTATATGTGCCTAATAGCACATAGAACACATTGGAACTCAAGAAACGATTTTTAGCTACCGCTAGTGATTCAAATTGTACGATTTGTAGAAAATTCCAGTGAAATTTCGCAAATAGTCCGTCACCGATTAGTCCGTCAACGATTTCAGTTCCGCACATATGTGCAGAACACAGATTTTCATTTCCCGCATGGTTTAGTTTACACAATATTTATTTCCAAAGTATTTTTAAATTATACAGTAACAAGTATAAATTGACAAAAAAGTAACAAACGCATGGTTTAGTGTTGCTGTAGATGGGGATTACATAGAACAGGCGTTTGATAAAAAGGAAAACGATTGGCTGTACTTGACTTTATACAAGTTGTTAGGTCCGATATTACAAGAGAAATTCGGGAAACGGTATGAGATTAAGCGAATGCTTGACCAGGAAGCCCGCCATATGGCAAAACACGAAAATCATACCAAACTCGAAAGTTTCAGATAGTTGCAATATGCGGGACTGAACGCTGAGACCAAGGCCCTACTGATAGCGACTCAAGACCAGGCTATAAACACAAGGTATTTTCAGAAGTCCCTGAATACAAATGCCGTTCATACATCATGCAGAGTGTGTCATCAGTACCCTAAAACAGGGAAACTTATAATTTCTGCATGTCCTGGGTTAGCCAATACAGAATATTTAAAAGACAACAACGTTGCCCAATATGTCCACAGGGCAATATGCAGACATTATAACATGACAACCTCAGATAAGTGGTACAAACTCCTGCAATAAAATTATACATAAAATGGTAGCATAACACTGATCTGGACCCACAAGTCCACACTGATCGGACCATTTCATGCAACTGGTCTGATGTTATCGTCAAAAACAAAGATGAAGGTGCTTGCCTGCGTGACGATGTTACGATTCCCAGTGACTATAATGTTGTTCAGAAAGAAATCGAGAAGGTTCAGAAATACAAAGATGTAAAGATTAGGGCCATTGACATGTGGCATATGAAAACCACCATATTAGGTAATAATAATATTAGATGCAACTGGTGCGGTGAGCAGAATCTGAAAAAATGGCTAACATATTGTCCAATAATGATAACTCACATCCAGAAAGCCGCCCTTCTTCGCACCGTACGAACCTGGTGCAACGTAGCGTGATACAGACAGTATAGGGTGTGTTGTCACGGCAGTTCAGCCGCCCATACTAACAAGAATCTCTTCCAAGAGAGTGGACATATGGTAGAAAACACGATAATAATAAAAAACAAGGGTCGAGATCGAAAAGTTGGTTCCGTCTTGCGAGTCTTCGTGGTAGGTAAAAACTGTAACGTTTCATGAAGTGAAAGCTGTTACGCTGTGACTACAGTCACAGCGAAACAGCTTTCACGTCATCAAACGTCATCGACCTGGGAGGAGTTATCACGGTAATTGATTTGCCGCCATCTTAGGCGGTGGGAGGTGCTGACGTTCCAGCAATCCATGTATATATAGATCAGTATTGACGATAGCACTGCTCTGAAAGTATTTTGCATATCCACAATTTAAGTAGTAACCGTTGTTACATGAAACCCAAACCAAATAATTATTCGTTTCTCGATTGTATTTCAAGATTGGAGAAGAAAGGTCGTTATTGCCATCCCTCTGGGGGCAACAGGCAGATTGAGTCCCAGCAATCCGGTTGTGGTGAGATCAGGGTTTTCGACAAACGCGCTGTTCCTTGGTGACATTTTCGAGTGATAATTCATCTCTTGTTATCGGGCATACATTGCTGAATATTCGTTCGTAACTCTCACCTCCGCCCACCCCACCAGCCTCCCTTTCCACAAAATATCCGAGCACCCAAAGTTAAGAAGATAATGAACAGATAGTCTCATTTAAATCGGGCGGGTACAAGATTAGTTCCACAATCTTCATACAATAGAATGGTGAAATGTTCTTGTAACACACTAACATTTACTTTATCGATTGGTTCTATTTAGTTGAGGATGTCACACAATAATCCTTCGGAATTACCCCATCACCTTTGAATGCACGTTGTCATATGCGGGCGTCAGTACTTCTGACCTTCGGTGTGAAATTCTCTTTTACTTTCATGTTTTCCTGGACGCGAAAAACAATTTCCCAGCGGGGAGTATCATTTAGCTAATATATTCGATATTTTTGCACTTCTTTCCTTCGCTGCATTATTAGCAACATAAAAAAACAAATATTTAGAGACATAATTGACCTAATCTGTCTATTTCTTGGTCTCAGTGCGTTTCCTTGCCGCTTTTGTTTTCAATATTGGGACTCGCGACTAGCTTAGCCCCCAACCCACACGCACTTTTCTCTGTTTTCTGGTTGGAACATGATACAACTTTTCTTCAAACAACGTGTGTTAAAGCTTAGTCAACAATAATCAATGACTGCTCATAGTATTTAACCCTTTACCCAACGTAGACGATGTCAAAATTTATTATTTTAAATATCATTTTTTTAAATTTTTCAACTAATTTCAACAAAACCATATCATGTGACCCCTCGTTGGAACGAACTCGACGAGCTCGTTCCAACGAGGGGTCACATGATATGGTTTTGTTGAAAATTTTTGAAAAATAATATTTTTTCAGCTACTGAATTTGCATATTACGCGGGCAGATGCTGCCGATTCGTTGGGTAAAGGGTTAACGTGAATGTTTACAAAAGATATTATCACACTTATGATTACTCTTTTATGTTTTATTTTTCTCTTTTAATAATATTTAATTTTCAGTTGTTGTTAACAATCCTATTTTTGTTGATGCAATGCGCCTTGCTTTTGGCGTATTTTCTCATTAAAGCTATTGTATTCTATTGAGGTTTCCATTGTCAGAAATATACATGACTCAATTTCCAAGGACGCTTAGTGTCACATAGATTGGAAACGAGTGTTTCTGAGTGGAGGGAGGTTGAATGAGAATCTGCAGGTCATAAAAATATTCTCCACAACGCATGTTTGTTCCTGTTCCCACCTGCAGTTTATAAACTGATGGCTGACCTGAACTGGAGCGGATAAATAAATACTTTTATAATATCTTTAAAACATCCGAAATTTGGATAAAACTTTTCTGAAAAGTAACCAGTTACGCATTATGTTCAGGAGCCAATACTATAAAACTTGTTTAATTCTATTTTCGAGAATTTAATTTTCTAGTGATGGCTTTAAATGGGTTGAAATTAAGCATTAGCATTTTCAAAGATGTGAAAATTTGTCATTTGGCAAATTGCCATATCTTTTAAAATGCTAATGATTCATTGATCTCAAAATTAAGGAATGGAAAAGCGGAGGTGGTCGAAATTCCTAACGAGTTAATCAAAAAAGGGGGAGAGGAACTCTTGGAAAGCCTAACTACCCTATTCAATTTATCCATGGAAAAACAAGAGGTCCCAAGTGATAGGAGAGAAAGCAAAGTGACATTTATTCACAAAAAGGGGAAAAAGGACGTTTTGGATTATTATCGAGGGATCTCTGTCAGTAGCAACACTGGAAAAGTTTTCTGTAAAGTCCTGTATGGGAGATTAGAGGAGGTGATTGAGGAGAAGGGTTTTTGGGGAGAAATCCAGAATGGCTTCTGGAAGGGAAGGAGAGTCACTGACCATCTTTTCACGCTATCCCAAATGATAGAATCCGCGAAAGCAAAAAAGAAAAAGATGTTTATGGCCTTTTTGGATGTTAAAAAGGCATACGATAGAGTATGGAGGGAGGGTATGTGGTTCAAGCTTGAGGCTCTGGGCTTAGGAGGCGAGTTTGTTGGAATTATGAAAGCATTATATAAAGATGCACAGAGTGAACTTAGCCTGGGAAACATAACAACAAAACGTGTGCCTATGGAGATAGGCCTAAAGCAGGGGTGTATCCTTTCGCCAATTCTTTTTTGCAGAGTGCATCAAAAGTTTAGGAGATGAACTCCTGCATAGCGACGAGGGGGTGGCTGTTGGGGACCTTATGATCCCAGGGCCATTTGTTTAGCAGACGATATAGTGCTAGTGTCAAAAAGCGAAGAGGGGCTGGCGAAAATGCTGGAAATTGTTGGAAAATATGGGAGCAAATGGAGACTCGAACTTAATGAAAGCAAAAGCAAAGTTATACTTGTGGGTCGCAAAGTGGACCCCATTCGAAGGTGAAGAGTGGGGGAGTTCTGTATTCCGGATGGTATCAGCAAACTTCTTAGTGTAGGAGATACAGGTGACTACGAGTATCTGGGAGTAAATATAAACATCACAGGAAGAGGCATTTACCGAAACCACACAAATAAATTGATTCTGAAGGGGAAGCGAATCCTTAACCAAATGAAACTTATAGGGAGAAATAAAGTTTTCGTGGGGAAAACCATTTGGAAAATGGTGGGTCTGCCAAGTATAACATACTGTACAAAAGTGGTACCCCTAAACCAGACGGCTGTAAAGAGCTTGGAAATCCTGCAGAACGATGCAGGTCGATCGATGGATTACAGGGTCGAGTAATGCCGCAGCACTTGAAGCAATCAGGGGTGAGCTTAGGTGGATGAGGATCAAGGACGGGAGAGACTTATTGAAACTCGGTTATCTTAATTATTGGGTAAATCTCCCCGACAGCCGATGGTGTAAAAAAATGTTCCTGAGAATTTTCAACTCAAATATCAAGACAGGGTGAATGGTCCAATTGAGTGAACTAATGGAGAACTACTCATTGGAGATCTCGGATCTAGACGTTGGGGCAAACCAGGGTAAGAAAATTGTCAGAGAAAGGGTCATGGAGGATGGTAATCGTAATTGGCGAGAGGGGGTCAAATCAAAGAGGTCTTTGGGTGGCCTGCGTGATAAAGAGAAGCCTGGTTTTGAAGAGTACCTTGATGGTACCTTTGGGGGTCACTGTTGTTCAAGCTGAGGTCGCAGACCCTGGAGCTGAGGCGAAAAATTGGGAAGAACAGTGAAAAGGAGTGCCAGATGTGTAATTTGGGCGTGGTGGAGACCCTGGAACACTTTCGTCTAGAAAGCCCAAAATACCAGTCTAAAAGAATAAGATTCACTGGGAGTATAATGGGGAAGTGGGATGGGAGAATGAAGGACATGTGGTTAGTGGGAGACTCAAAGGAGAAGGTTAATATGCTGATCGGAGAGATTGGGAAGAATGGGGCAAGGGTTGTCATCAAGCAGTTCGTCTCCGAGTGTTGGGAGGAGAGAAGAATCGTGGGGATAGGGAGGCAGTTGGGAGTACAGGGGTAACCATGGCCTTCTCATCCGAGAACCGCGACAAATCATCTGCCGGCCAAAGTGTTATTATATTATTAGTCAGTTATATTAATAGGTAGAAAATACAATTCTAGAAAATACAACTGTAAAAGTTTTATAGTATTGGCTCTAGGTATGATTACACATATACAGAACAGTGATATGGTACTTGTGTCAAAACACGACGTTGTCGATACTATATTTCGCACCGATGCGGCACCTCCTCTAACCTATAGTATGGCACATCCCCATATCCTCGCCTGCGACCCACAGTCTTACACGCCTTCAGACTGGAATGATATTTCCGAGAAATCACCGATTTTTATTTCGATGGCCAGAACATTAATTCTCATTTTAATTGCTTCTCTTGAACTTGGCCGCTTAGATCTATCTTAATTTAACATTCGTTTTTTAAGTTCCTTTGAAAGTCTCGATTTTTGGCATATCTTAACATTCGGTGACAGACCAGATGCGTAATGTGGGTGTGTGTTCAGAATCTGTGGGATGTACTGTTTTTTCAATAATTACCTGTTAACTAGACATAATTTCTTCGATAATGACTGCAGGAGAACACTGGTCCTCCCTCGCTTTAATCTCTAATCAGACCGCCCATTGTGGCGTAAAACAGGAATGCGGTAATGAACATAAAATTTCATGCTTAATTAGCAGCCCTTGAATTATTGCTGGTCTGTTTAAGTGACAAATCGGTTTTCGGGTCCATCATACAAACGCACATTCTTTTACCTTTGGCCCGAACGAGAAAAAATATCCAAGATATATACACTTTTAAACAACAAAATCGAAAATTCAAGCTATCACCTTGACAAATACTTATCCAAAGCAGACCAATTATATCTTTAACCTGCAGCCATATGGCTGCATTTTAAAGATTTTAATTAGTTTAAAAATGTCTTCCTTAAGAGCGGACTCTTCTTTAAGATGTCATCTTTCGACATTGCTGATGTCATAACGCAAAAACGGTATATAAAGAATTCAATGCGTTCGTTTTGAATAAAGCTAGCTCCATAAAACACGAGCAATGCTCCATTTGTATCTCACAAAACTACACTTAAAGCACTGGAAGGTGTTTTCATAAATTTTGCAGACACTTTGCTTGTTGTCAGTTTTTCACCACACATTTATAAACCGTGATTTTTTACAGTGTCCTCCACCGTGTTTTGTGGTGGCAAGCTCTCATTATGCTGATTGATGACAATGAATAATAGTAATATTGGTAAACACAGAAGGGATATATTAAGCATATCCATCCAACAATGCTTGAAGAACGATTTGTGCAATTTATTTATTTCTTTTGACGTCTCTCCACAGTCCTATGATGCCGGTTATGTTCAGTGACCTCGGTGATAGCAGATTCATGGCCTCAATGGCTCTGTGTGTGTGTGTGTGTGTGTGTTGTGTGTGTGTGTGTGTGTGTGTGTGTGTGTGTGTGTGTGTGTGTGTGTGTGTGTGTGTGTGTGTGTGTGTGTGTGTGTGTGTGTGTGTGTGTTTGTCTCTCTCTCTCTCTCTCTCTCTCTCTCTCTCTCTCTCTCTCTCTCTCTCTCTCTTTTCTCTATTTATCTGCAATTTATGCTTGCATCCGCCATTTTACGCCAGCATCCGCAACTGCGCTACAATTGTTGCTTCCAGACCGTGTGCGGACCCCCGAAATCTTTACATGAGCCAAGATCGATTCCGTGATGATTACTGTCTTGGAGGATGAGAGTACAAATGCACTCGGTCACTATTCATTCTCTAAAAATATGTGCATGTTTAGCGTTGGGAAAGGAAGGTTGCTTGATGGAGATTTATGCTTGGTGGAGATTTATATCAAGGTGCTTTTGGTGCAAACATGAGTAATTGTGCCCCATTGGCGATCATGGCGAAAAAACAAGGATGAAACCGGGACAGTAGTGATATTTATTATCAAGGCAATGGCAGATATGGCTCACGCGATGGTACGCGCAGGTGCGCAGAAAGGAAATGTTATTAAGTCAGAAATTAGCCAGTGTTCTTTTAAAAATATACACTTTCTACTCAGATGTTGTCACGATTCTTCTTTAAACTTTCATGTAGTGTGAATCGGGGCTAAGAAGATTACTTTATATGTGCAATAAATATATTTATTTTATATATTTGTACGCCCGCGTCTTATATAGTTTCTTGTAGAGAACTTTCATTTTCCTGACATAAAACTCTTTGATTCGACTTAAGAGAAAAGTATTTTGCATTGATGGTGATCCAAAACAACTAACATATGACAGCGTTGACCCATTCAATATTTGTATGCATGATGTTTTGACTGATAAAGTTTGCAGTTACTGAGCAGACGGCATCATGAAAAACAAGATCGGTAATGAAGATCATTAATAGTTCGTTCCTTGAGCGCAACAAGGCGCCATCTGCAATGCTGGAGCATTGTACTGTCCAAAACGATCCCATTTATACACACGGTGTTGACAAGGCTGACTGCATCCCTGTCTTTTCTCCTTTTGAAAATCGGCTTTCGATTAAATTATCTCCCCTGAAATTATCAGTTGGGCGAGGAAGGTATAATTTAGAAGCATGTAATTATTCAGAAAATACCTATGACATCGGACGACAATAAAGCGAAGTTTCCTTTTGTTACTTTTAATAAACGACAAAACACAGAATAAAGGTTACAGAAAATGAAAAGGTGCTGAAAGCGCCGTTTTCTTATTTTTAAATAGGTTTAAACAGGGAATAAAAGCAAAATGTTCAAATTGATCGGGGACATTTGAACATTTGGCTTTTATTCCCTGTTTAAACCCTTTGGTACTATAGCACTACGTGCTATACCGACAAAATGGGGAATCCGTAGTAAATAATGTCGTTTTTGGTGATTTGGGGGATTGTCGGGATTATTTGGGTAATTCGTGATACTTCGATTCAATCGAACATACCCTCCGAATATACCCCTGTCTTGTTAGAAGGTTTGGGGTCACATAGCAACCACGTGCTACCATAGAAACCAAGATAGCGGCCTCCAGTATACAAAATGGACGACAGAAACACGTATCACCCTAACAACACGCGTTGCGCATGCGCACTGACACCACGTATCACTATGAAGATGACGTCACAAAATGGCTGCTCACGCGGGTTACCATGACAACACAACATGAAGTAACCAGGTCACGTGATTGTGACGTCACTTCCGGGGTCCATCCAATGGGGGACGATCGGGTACATGCTATACTACATGTACTTGCGCTCATCGACGATACAACTTCACTAACGTTTCGAAATTTCAATTTTTATTCAAACTCCTATACCCATAGTGTCACTGACAACTTTACAAAATTAAGGGAAGCCAACTTTCCTGTAAATTTCTTCCAATGACGAAAATTGTCTGTCGTGAAACATGGGGTTGGCAAGGTTTCTTTAACAAACAGACTAGAGACGAAATTGCGAAAAACTTTCACGAATAACTAAAAACTGACATGTTTTGCCTCTAAAAAAACAAAGCTGATGACACTGCACCGGTTCGAACTCGTTCGAAATCGTTCCAATGAGTGGGAATACACTGTGTTTTAGATGCGAAAAATTCAAAAGTAAGACAATTTTAATTGTATTTTTGTGACTACCTTGCCGGATATTTCGTACGTTTGTGAAGGGTTATTATTTGTTGACAAACGCAATTGGTTTTAAATTCTAAAAAAAATGTCAAGCTCAATCCGGGCAAGGGTCGTTGTAGGCCTGGTGGATTTTTATATGCTTCCAGTTGGTGTCCATGTCCTATCAACACGCAACACAAATCGATAATTTTGTTCACAAACATTTGTATTTTTATACCTGTACCTTTTTTTAACCCTTTACCTAAGACGAAAGACAGACGACACCTGCAAACAAAATTCTTGAATAACTATTTTTTTTCATTTTTGGCTTCAAAAACATAGCTTATGACACCTCATTGGAACGAGCTCAACGAGCTCGTTCCGATGAGGTGTCATTAGTTATGTTTCTGAGTCAAAAATGAAAAACATAATGAAAATTGAATGGTGATTTTTGTGAATAGCGGTCGTCGGTTCTGGCCGTTACGTCGGGTAAAGGGTTAAAAATCGGGGCATGCTGGATTGCATCTGTCTGTACATACTAGTATCAGTCTATAACGCATCTAAGAGTGGGGGAGCGCGGTGGCTCAGTAGGTAGAGGTGCAGGCTGCAAGCCGAGAGGTCCTCGGTTCGAATCCCACCTGCGGCAACCGCGTTGTGTCCTTGGGCAAGACACTTCATCTCCATTGCCCGCGTGGCGGCACGATGACGCCATGTACTAAGGCGTACTGCACGTCGATGGTACGCATGTCTTCAACCAATCTAACCCTGCCTGTGCTACAGTGCGGAGTTACGATGTTGGGGAGCTGGCAGCTGCTCGTCGTTGCTCGGTGGTTCTCTCCGGGTACTCCGGCTTCCTCCACCCGTAAAACTGTCGCGGTCATGATTAGCCATTGTGCATAAATATGTGACCTTAAACATCAATAAAACATCTAAGAGTGGTCAGGTCGTCATGAAATCTTACATGAGTATTCATCATGACAAGGCCTATCAGGTTATGGTATCTTTACATTCCACCCCGACTTTATGCGTCCTTTTAACGTTATGAAAAATCTAATTTTCGTCCAAATGCTTCTGTAACTCAGTTGATAGTGGTCAGATCTTGATGATGAAAGCTCGAGTCCAATATGAAATTAACTAACTCCATATATACCATATTAGGCCACCAACAAACTGTGTAACGAATAATCTTACCAACTGCTGCATCGATGCACAGAACTAATAACAACAGCTATCAGAGTTAAATGAGAGAATTCTCAGAATGTGTTTAGGTGTCTTTTCCTTGTTACAATTTATGGGAGAGTGCCTGGCACTCTCCCATAAATTGTAACAAAGCAAATTCATAAATCCCCAACAGTTTCATTTCGAAGGTAACATGACACACATCCACAGAATATGAAGCCTTTTAAGTTGCCTAACCTGCACTTCAGACCAAATATGGGCTTCCAACACTCAATCTTTCAACTTGAAGCGTTTATCGGCTGCGCCATTTTGAATAATCAATGAACAAAGGGGAGATTACCCATAGCTGTCAGCGTATATTGATGTTGACAGGCAGTATATGGTTTTATATGCAGTCTGCATGTGACATCTTTGAACCAATGAAATTCCCAGATACTTGTAGGAGGTAAGATATTATTGCATCCGTGGAAATATTGCCCACTCGTGGAAAGTAACCAGTCCACGGCGGCCGTACTGTACTGTACGTCTGTACGTGCTATGTCCATTGAGAAAATACAAGTTGTGTCCGTACAAGTCTATAACTCGACTGATAGTGGTTAGGTTATGCTTGAATCTTACACGGATGCCCAGCATGGCATGCCTTTTCAGACACATATCAGGGCGGGGGGGGGGGGGGGGGGGGGGTGTTGCCCACACATTCCAGTTATGAATTATGTCACTTTTTCCAAGGAGAAATTTATTTTGTGTATCCTGACAGCCCCATCCCTCGACTTTGCACCAGAAGGCGATATCCCAATGCACCCTCTTGTTCTTATATTTTATTATGATGATCTGTCATTTTCTTTGAAACGATTACAGCCAAGCCTGAAATAAGCAGCCTGTCATCTTCAAAATGAGGTCCCCAGAGGGTGAATTTGGTGATCATCACAAAATTTACCCTCTGTGAACCTTAGTCTGAATCAAGGACTCACGCCAGAACAGAAAGATGTACCTAGAGGATAAATTGGCCCATTGTATGGGATAGCATAAGCAAATTCAGCCTCTGGGGACCTCGTTTTGCAAATGGCAGGTTGCTTATATTCAGGCTTGATTACAACCATGTTCGTTCCTAGACAGCTGTACTTACAAAGCTAATGGGTTGGGGTTTGACACAACGCATTTTTAGTTCAGATGAAAGAAATTTTCCTAATCTAGACAACTTCTATAAGCACACTAAGAAAACACACCACCTTGGTCTGATTACCATGGTGATCATTAGAAAACATGTTGACCGAATATTTTGGAACCTGGGGGAAAGAGAGCTTTATTGTTAGTAACCATTATAAACCCCTGCACCCTGTGCACGAGATGGGAGTGTTGCGCGCTATGGGGTAAAATAATAAAGATTTTTCATCTCAGTTTGAAATTTCGACCGAGGGTGCTACTGGATATTTGAGTCTTGTAAAACAAAGACAAATTTTGATTTCCGGAGACAAATATACAAATTGACACAAAATCAAATCACTGATCATAATTCTGACGCAACGTATCGTTGCGTCAAAAACTAACCGGTGATTATGTATGCGTTGCAGGTTGGACATTGAGCTGATTTTAATTCCATTTTGTCTTTGTTCGAAATCAAGGTTCGAATTAGAGGCACCACACTGCATCGGAATTTCAAAGAGAGAAGACAAATATTTATTGTACTTTATCACATCGCTCGCATCTCGTTCGCTGTTCAACTTTCTTACTTTGTTTTAAACCCTGAAAACGTACTGATATCTAACAATGACGGGTTTTATAGATAGTTTCAGTTGGAATATCCATTTCAATTAACTAACACCATATATACCATATTAGGCCACCAACAAACTGTGTAACAAATATATCTTACCGACTGCTGCATCGATGCACAGAACTAATAACAACAGCGATCAAAGTTAAATGAGAGAATTCTCACAATGTGTTCACGTGTCTTTGCCTTGTTACAATTTAAGAGAGAGTGCCTATAGGCACTCTCCCATAAATTGTAACAAAGCAAATTCATACATACCCAACAGTTGCATTTCGAAGGTAACATGACACACATCCACAGAATATGAAGCCTTTTAAGTTGCCTAACCTTTATGTATGCGTTGTACGTTGGACATTGAGCTAATTTTAATTCCATCATTGTGAACAAGGTTGATATCTAACAATGACGGGTTTTATAGATAGTTTCAGTTGGAATATCGATTTCAGTTAACTAACACCACATATACCATATTTGGCCACCAACAAACTGTGTAACGAATAATCTTACCAACTGCTGCATCGATGCACAGAACTAATAACAACAGCGATACAAATTGACACAAAATCAAAATCACTGATCATAATTTTGAACAAGGTTGTAATTTGTTGGAGACAAAGGGTGTGACTTGGGCGAGGAGTGACATAATTCTGACGCAACGTATCGTTGCGTCAGAACTCGCCCAACTCACACTCTTTGTTTCCAACAAATTACAACCTTGTTCACAATAGTAAATATTATATTAAAGAGAAGGAGAGGTGTGAGTCCTCACACCTTTTT
This sequence comes from Pictodentalium vernedei, assembly GCA_031216915.1. Classification (NCBI taxonomy): domain Eukaryota; kingdom Metazoa; phylum Mollusca; class Scaphopoda; order Dentaliida; family Dentaliidae; genus Pictodentalium; species Pictodentalium vernedei. The sequence goes on along the minus strand of CM062293.1, from coordinate 124,673,077 downwards.
TGTGTATTCAGCTGCAAATAATGAAGGCGGTAGATAACCATATTTTTTATATGAATTTAAGCGTTACAAGTTATTGTGATGAATTGGCGGTAACGTAGACTGATGTTTGTGGCTAGGAGAGGATGTTCAACTGAGAAACCACAAAGTATATTTCCAATAAGATCCTACCTATAGCCCGAAACCCACGCCTTGAAGTGAAGAAAGCACCTTTTAATGATAACAAAATTTAGTAAATAAACCTCTCGTGTACCCCACCACTTCACTGAACACATAATAAACGAATCAGATAAAGGTTGAGGTCACCCCATCTGAGTTAAAATTGACCTGTAATTTGAACAACTCTTCATTCTCAGCATCATCTGCTGCACGCGTGAAAAAATCTAGGAAAAATGAAGCGGTTTGTAAGTCACTCTTTTGAAATAATTGCGAAACGGCCAACCTCAGTTCAAATATTTCGCGTGTTGACGTCAAGCGGGAGCATGTTCCACTGGAACTGTAATGTGGAAAAACAACTACGCGAGCTGTTGTTTACTTGGATGGCGAGGATTTTAGTCTCATTGGAACGCAGTAATATAACACTGATTGGACCATATGCTGATTTGCTGCGATATGAGGACGAAAACTCGGCAGTTTTTACTCTATAAACAAATTGTTTCATCAAAAGACAAAATAGCAGTTTAGTTCTCGCGACTGACGAAGTTACACTGAATGCTCTGAATCCAATTTTAGTTTAATTTCATCACAACAACTTAATTAGCAATAATCCACAGTTCCAGGCCCTGTCACTCTGAGATGATTGTTATCCGGAAACAAAGTATTTTTCGATCAAACAACTGGTGAATGCATTCATTTTATAAAGTCAATAAAAATGAATTCTGTCGTTAGTATAAAAACAGTTTGCGAGAGAATTGAAAAAGAGAAACATTTTCTGATCGCTCGCTGATAGAAACGAAAGCAATGTAAGATTTTTGAGATATGTTATGTTTGGTTTTAGTCGCTGTATTAGTATTAAGATGTAGACATATCATCTCCGGGGATAATGCAGTTGTATTTTGGATGGGGCTTTGGATAGATGGGGCGAGGGTTCTCAAACATATACATTTCAAATCGCAAACTTTCTGTTGGGGCTTTGTATTATGGTGCCCATACATCCCCGCACCCCTGTCCGAGAGGCACACATAGTCACCCTTCTTGATGAGTGAAATGGAAAAATTATTTTTGTTGGCGCTAGGTAATAATTTTTCACTTTTGTACTTGTTTTATGGACGAAGGTGTGAGAATTCGACATCGAAGATTCCATGACAATCAGTGGTTTTACTCACGTGTTACATTTTTTAAAAGGTTTTGTTAAGGAGCCAATACTATAAAAAAAAAATATTACACATCCATTCAACCTTAACCCTTTACCTAACATGGAAAGCAGACGACACTTGAAAAAAAATTCTTGAATAACTAATTTTTTTCATTTTTTGTCTCAAAAACATAGGTTATGACCCCTCGTTGGAACGAGCTCGACGAGCTCGTTCCAATGAGGGGTCATAACCTATGTTTTTGAGACAAAAAATGAAAAAATAATGAAAATTAATTGGCAGTTTTTGAGAATAGCGCTGGCCGGTTTTGGTCGTTACGTTGGGTAAAGGGTTAAACCCTTGTATTTGACGGAATGGCCGCTATGGCATAAATGAGTCTGTATTCAATGGGTGATGCACAAGCCGGAACTTTTTTTCCAGCACCGTTCATTCTAGTTCCTTTCCCATCGAGTGATTAGTTACGCTTCGAAAAGTCTCCAAATTTCGTTATACAATTATCGGCAGTCTGTCGCATAGTGTGAAAATGAAAACGTCCAAAGCAAAATAAAGTCGGTTCACCAAAAATTAGTTAACCAAACATGAGATAATATTTTTAAAAAAACCAATCATTTCCAAGCAGAACATTAACCCAGTCCCTGCACTGTAAAAAATTCAATATCTACAAAGACAAATGACTAGAAGCTCATGCTTGATAGTTGGGGGAGGAGGTATAGCCACCCTTGGAGTTAGGGTAGCATCTGTTGGCTGTGCCAACTTATTGCTCTTGTTGAGATGGTGTTTAAGTGATGTAAAGTGGAGTATATTTTTTATTTAACAGAATGCAACTGTTCAAATTATTATTACAGTTATTTACAGAAGCAGTGGTATTCTGCTGCGAGACAACATAGCCAGATTGGCCGTCTTCCTGCTGCCTCCAATAATATGAACGTAAACGTAAGAACGTATGTGTGAGAAGGAGTCGATTAACGTTTATTTCTTAGAAGAAATTACAGGACTAATATTTCATCTAAATTTGGGAGAATTCATTTCGATTGTCGCGAAAATGGTAGCGAGAAAATTCATACCTACTTAAATTTTAAAAAAAGAGGCCCTGTCAGGGACACCTGAGGCCCCGTAAGGCCTGGGCAGACGTGGGGTTATTTAGTCCCGCTGATGAAGTTGCGGGAAAATTAGACCAACGTGGAGGGTCGGAATCCAAGTGTCGCGAACTCGGCGCAGAGAGCTGAGTTAGACCGACGCCGTGATTCCTTCTCTGCCAAATTGGCCTGAAATAGGTTCGATTTCCGTTAGGTGTGATTCCTAATCACTTCAGGCTGTATAATGGAAAGAATGATTTAAAGTAACAACGATTCTTTTATTTACACATAAAAATAAATCCGTTTCAATATTTCAACAATCAACAATTCGATTCTTTTCACAGAAAATGGGTCGCTACGGTTAAATAATTCCAAACAATCATATAGTCATTCTATAGCCCTGTACTGGCACTATAGTCTACACACTGGAAATGTTACTACCGTGAGCTCGCCATAAGAGCTTCACAAATCTGAAATGTTATTACTGTGAGCTCGCCATAAGAGCTTCACCCGCTTAGGCTCAAATGTCAACGTCTGCGCGTAACTGTACCTCTGGCTGTCGGAGGGTTCCGACCAGCAATGTTCGTCATCTATAAACCACCGTACTTCTGATTTGGGTCAGATATTGTCTACTCATACCTTATGTGCCTTTTGAAAGTCCTCCGTGAAAGTCCTATTGAAATATTCACCGTTCCTGGTTGAATTCACGATTCACAAATGCCCTTTTTGTGCTAGGGCGAAATTGTCTCTCACACCGATCTCCAGTCGGTATTACGATGCTTCGACAGCAAAACAAACTACTCAGAACGCAATCAGTCTGACGCTTCAAAGGGTTAATACGCACAATACAGTTACCCTACACTTCTGACTATTGCAGGCCGATACCTGCTACTCGACAATCTAAACTTTAACGTTCCACCTGGGGTGTTCCTTCTCACGAATTCGGCCGCGTAGCCGCCTATCAACGTTAAGCTAAATCAATCATGGAATGCCCTCTCTGGCGATTCCAGCCGTTTCAGGGTCCTGTGATCGAAGGTACCCTTATGCCAGGAAACAGAGTCCGCCTGTCCTGAACTTCACCAACGTGTGTGCGACCCCAAGTGTGTGTCTAACGCTCTGCTCGTCAAGGTATATATACCTTTTACCCTAAAGTGCCAGGTGGACGGACGCTCATCTGTCCACCTGTCAAAACGGTGGGAGATGACAAAAATCGAGACAGAATCAATACAAGTCATCTCGCGCGTGACTTAACGGTGACTTCACTTGTCGAGAAAACCGATTCGTTCTTGCCATGATTGTTACCTAATGATCAGGTGACGATACGATAGACATTTCTATCGTTTTAGAATCTCGTTTCTCAATTGACCGTGACGACATCTTGACACCAACCGATTACGTCTCGTAAGACTTGCGACTACTGTATAAATTAAATGAGATTAGACATTATCTAACATACCGTTTCTCCCCTGGGTCCCTGTGCTAAAGCTGGATATACACCACGTGTGTTTTTTCCAGCTTTACAGAGAAGTGAAATTCATGTAGGTTTTTCGCCTTGATGCGGAATATATTTTGAACTTACAATATCTTTAAATATGAGGCCCCTTGCCCCTATATTTAGGCTGGCTTTGCCCTGACAGGCCCCATGGAGCCTGAGGCGCTCACCTGACCAAAGTTGCTTAAAGAAAGATTCAATTAGCATCTATAGCTAGTAAACACCACAGAGGAATGAAGTTATTTAATGCTACCACAGACATAATGTCCAGATTTTCAGTTATGGAAAACTGGGGAGTCCAAATATCAACCTTGGGACTTGACTGAAACAAACTTGAAGGATGTAGTACAGCAAATATCAAAAGATTCTGAGTGGTGGTTCTGGAGAAGATTTTGAGAATATTTTCAGTTTTGAAATATCTTAAAATCCCCCCCCCCCCCCCCCCCCCCCATAGAGAGCACAAATATCATCCTAGGAACTTTATTTATTTAAACAAATTGAATCTGAACCCTCAAAGGATGCTGAATACCAAATATCGAAAGATTCTGATTGTATCTCAAGAAGCAAATTTTTAATAATTATTCCACATATTGGACTAAGTTAAAATTCGGGCTCCAATAGGGAGCCCAAATATTAACAAAGGGACTTGATTTGAACAAACTTAAGGATGCTGTATACCAAACATCAAAAGATGCTGAATGATGGATCTGAAGAAGATTTTAAAAGATTATTCCCCATATTGGCCTAAGTTAAAAATTTGGGCTCCTGTATTAAGCCCAAAAATGAACCAATGGGCTTCATTTTAATAAACTTGTATCTGCCCCCCCCCCCTCCCGCCCCTCCCCCCCCCCCCCACCCCTGGATGATGTATACCAAATATCAAAAGAATCTGATCAGTGGTTCTGGGGAAATGTTTTTTTTTTTATTTTTGCAAATATGCTGACTCCGCATTTTTTCGATGCTCCCCCACACAAAACACTCTGACACAGCCGATGGCCACTTTTTTACCATTTTTTTACCATTCAAATCTACTGGTCCTCAGGATGCTTCATACCAAATAACACCTCTCTGTTCCGTGTGGTTTGGGAAATATGGGAGTTTCAAAATATTTCTGTTTTTAGCTTCTGGGGTTTTGACAGGGACATGGGAAACTTTTTTTGCATGAGTCAAGTGCTTATGACTCAATAATACCAGACACAAAATTTGGTTCAAATCGGAGCATCGGTTCAGAAAATAAAAATTTGGGGCGGAGCCAAAAATCTTACCCCTCCCATTACAAAGGCAAATATTGCTCCATGAACTTTGTTTGAACAAGCTTGATTCCACACCACAAATAGAAGCTACATACTAAATATGAAGTCATTGTACCCACTGGTTCATGAGAAGAAGATTTTTTTAAAATTTAGAAGAATTTCCCCCGCCCCCTCCCTATGGGCCTGGGCAAGTTGATTTGACAAAAAAAATACGATGTCAAAACAAGCAATCAACTCAAATTTAACTAAAATTGGTTCATTTATTCGGAGAGGCAGGTGCAAACATCATGTTCACGGACGACGGACGGTGAGTGACCACTATAGCTCACCCTGGCTTTCAGTGAGGTGAGTTAATAACATTTCTGGGCTTGAAGGAATTAAAAGCATACCGGTATATAACAATAACATGAGTTTGGAGGGTGTTATGGTTTATTAACAGCCCGAGAGGAATGAATAACAGCCCGAGTGTTATTACCAGCCCGAGACGAAGTCGAGGGGCGTTAATAAGCCAGAGGGGTATTATTCAATCCTCAAGGACTGTTAACAAATCGGGACGCCTGACAAAATCATGTTATTACTATTATTACCATGACCGGAAGCAGGCGGCGGGCTGTTAATGAATTTTGTTTTCATTAACGCTGACGCTCGTTTCAGGTTGCATGACGTGAAGTTTTACCACCCCGCTAAACTCCATTTATATACTAGAGAACGCCCGCTAAAGTGGTAATAATATTAAACATGCAGAGCGTATCTAATGCACATGCAGGGCCTACCACTAAATAGTGTATTTCTGTTTCATACATCTACACACAAATATAAAAAGACATATTGTTCTTATTTTTGGTAATATTGTTTCTCTTATTAATATCATTGCGCTGTTTGTCCGGGTAGGAAGTTTGGAATGACTGGCACAAAGCTGTTGATTGATACCTGTCATCATGTCAGGCGCAGAAAAAAACAAAATATTTGCAGGCTTGTTTTTACCTTCAAGTCCCATACAACCACAAACTACCCCTTATATATTGCTCTTAAAAAGTTGTCCCATGAGTGTTCTTCCTGGAGAACTCTACTGGTAGGATACATTTATCTTGGTAGTGTTTTTACATCATTGTTGGCCACCTGTGCAGGCAGACAGCAAGTCACAAAATAAGCACACTGTCATCTGCAAAATGAGGTCCCCAGAGGGTGAATTTAGGGGTGCTACCCTGCACAGCAGGGTAGCATCACTAAATTTACCCTCTGTAAACCTCAATCTGAATCAGGGTCTCAAAACTAAACAGAAAGAGGTATTGAGAGGATAAATTGGCCCACTGTATGGGATATCATCATCAAATTCACCCTCTGGGGACCTCATTCTGCAAATGACAGACAGACAGCTTATTTTCAGGCCTGGCCGCCGGAAATAATGTAGAAATAATGTTAACCCTTTACCTAACGTAACGGCCAAAACCGGCCAAAACCGGCCAGCGCTGTTCTCAAAAATCGCCAATTAATTTTCATTATATTTTTCATTTTTTATCTCAAAAACAGAGGTTATGACCCCTCGTTGGAACGAGCTCGTCGAGCGTCACTAAATTTACCCTCTGTAAACCTCAATCTGAATCTGGGTCTCAAAACTAAACAGAAAGAAGTACCAAGAGGATAAATTGGCCCACTGTATGGGATAGCATCATCAAATTCACCCTCTGGGGACCTCATTCTACAAATGACAGACAGCTTATTTTCAGGCCTGGCAGCCGGAAATAATGTAGAAATACTGTTAAGTCACCTGCAACTTCATACATGTATATATGGTAGTTATTAGGGAGTGCAGTGGCTCAGTGGTTATGGCATTGGACTTCAATCCAAAAGGTTCCCGGTTCGATCGCCACCAGCAAGGCGCTTAATCCTGATTGCCCACGTGGGTGTTCAGTTGCACTGTATCGTAAGGCATACAGCACCTCGATGGTGCTTCAATCGATGCTAACCCGATTGTGTGGACTTAGTATGTTGAGAAGTCTGACAACTGCTTGCCACTGCTCGGTGGTTCTCTCCGGGTACTCCGGTTCGTCATCCCATAAAACTGCGCGACATGAGGTGACCCTGATGGTCAAAACTGTTCTTAAACCTCAATAAATAAATAAATAAATAAATAAATAAATAAATAAATAAATATGGTCTGCAAGGACTTGCTTGAAAACAATTTATGGGAGAGTACCTTTCGGCATTCTCCCATAAATTGCTGCAAGGCAAAGACATGTGAACAAATTTCGACAATCCAAAATAAGAACTGACTTCACAGACATCTTTAGTCTGAGTACATTGTATTTCCAATATTGGCTTTTATCTATTTTATCAAGTTTGACATTATAAAAGGGTAAATACCTAATTTTATAGTCTCAGAATGTCAGAAAGTCATAAAATTCTAGTTAATGAATATTTCAGTCCAATGATTATTATTTTTTAGCAAAGTAATCATTCAGATGAACCTTTACCCAACAAAAAGTTAAATCGACCAGTGTTCTTAAAAAAATGCCATTCAAATTGTGTTGTTTTTTTTCTTTATTTGTCTCAAAAACATAAATTAGACTGATTCGGCCGCAATAAAAAAACATTTCTAGATTTTCATCTAACTTTTTTTTCAAACTAGGACGGGCGGATAAAATTTACCTTTTTATTTTTTATTTCATCTGGAGACTGGGTAACCTAGAACAGCCCTACGAACTGGTGGATTGGGGGACATGTCGGTGGGGATATGAGACTAAAAGCTATATGAAGAGATTACTCAGCTAAATGGGAATAAAATTGGAGAATAAGACTAGAATGGATCAGCAGGAGGCATCACAGACGGACTTAAACATCATAGCAGGCATCTTTGCCCTTCCGCCTAACAACAAGCTGGCCATAATTTTTTTTGCAATTTTTTATATTCATGTTGGGTAAAGGGTTAACCCTTTAATGTTGGTCAGATGGACCCACCCACATAATTTACAAATTGAGCAGTTGAAAAAATAATATATTTTAACCCTTTACCCAACGAATCGCCCCTATCCGCCCGCGTAATATGCAAATACAGCAGCTGAAAAAATATTATTTTTCGACAAATTTTAACAAAACCATATCATGTGACCCCTCTTTAGAACGAGCTCGTCGAGCTCGTTCCGAAGAGGGGTCACATGATATGGTTTTGTTGAAATTATTTTTAAAAAAGTTTAAAAAATGCTATTTAAAATAGTAAATTTTGAAATCGTCTGCGTTGGGTAAAGGGTTAAAAAATTTCGACAAAACTATATCATGTGACCTCTCACTGGAACAAGCTCATTGAACTGATGTTCTCATGAGTGGAGGGAGGGGAGCGGGTAACACAGTATGATTTTCTTGATATTTTGTGAAAAATCTGAAAAACGAAAATTAAGGCCAAATAAAACAAGAGGCCACAAGGGGGCCTTAGCCACCCCACTCATAGAGAGCCCAAATATTAAGCCGGGGACTCAAATTGAACAAACTTGAATCTGATCCCCCGTGCGATGTTATATACCAAATATGAAAGAATTCTGACTGGTGGATCTGAAGAAAAAGGTTTCTAAAGAAATGTCCTCATATTGCACTAAGTTAAACTTTAGGCTCAGATAGGGAGCCAGAATATTAACCCAGGCACCCGATTTGAAGAAACCTGAATCAGACCTACCTGGAGATGTTGTATACCAAATATGAAAGGATTCTGATTGGTGGATCTAAAGAAGAAGATTTTGAAAGAAATTCTCTCACATTGCACTAAGTTAAAATTCCATGGGTAGCCCAAATTAATAACCCAGGGGCTCGATTTGAACAAATTGGAATCTGACCCTCCTAGAGATGTTGTATACCAACTATGAAAGGATTCTGACTGCTGGATTTGAAGAAGATTTTTAAAGAAATTTTCTCATAAGTTGCACTAAGTTGAAATCTGGGCTCCCATAGGGAGCCCAAATATCAACCCAGGGATCCGATTTCAACAAATTTGAATCTGACCCCTCTAGAGATGTTGTATATCAAATATCAGACGATTTTGATGGATGATTCTGGAGAAGAGGATTTTTAAAGAAATTTCCTCACATTGCACTAAGTTAAAATTGGGGCTCCCATAGGAAGCCCAAATATCAGCCCAGGGACCAGATTTGAACAAACTTGAATCTGACCCTCCTAGAGATGTTGTGCGCCAAATATGAAAGGATTCTGACTCGTGGATCTGAAGAAGAAGATTTTAAAAGAAATTCTCTCACATTGCACTAAGTTAAAAGTCCATGGGTAGCCCAAATTAATAACCCAGGGGCTCGATTTGAACAAATTGGAATCTGACCCTCCTAGAGATGTTGTATACCAACTATGAAAGGATTCTGACTGCTGGATCTGAAGAAGATTTTTAAAGAAATTTTCTCATATTGCACTAAGTTAAAAATCTGGCTCCCATAGGGAGCCAAAATATCAACCCAGGGATCCGATTTCAACAAATTTGAATCTGACCCCTCTAGAGATGTTGTATACCAAATATCAGACGATTCTGATGGATGATTCTGGAGAAGATTTTTAAAGAAATTTTATCATATTGCACTAAGTTCAAATTCGGGCTCCCACAGGAAGCCCTAAAATCAACCCAGGGACCAGATTTGAACAAACTTGAATCTAACCCTCCTAGAGATGTTGTATGCCAAATATGAAAGGATTCTGACTCGTGGATCTGAAGAAGAAGATTTTAAAAGAAATTTCCTTACATTGTACTAAGTTAAAATATCAACCCAGAGACTAGGTTTGAACACTCTTGAATCTGACCCTCCTGGAGATGGTGTATACCAGATATGAAAGCATTATGACTACAGGGTCTAAAGAAGAAGATTGTTTTTAAAATTCCTCATATTGCACTAAGCTGATATTCGGGCTGCCATAGGGGGCCCAAATATATACCCAGGTAACCGATTTGAACAAACCTGAAACTGAACCACCTCTATGTTGTATACCAAATATGAAAGGATTCTGACTGGTGAATCTGAAGAAGGTTTTTAAAGAATCTCCCTCATATTGCACTAAGTTAAAATTCAGGCTCCCATAGGGAGCCCAAATATAAACCCTGGGACTCGATTTACCAAATATGAAAGGATTCTAACTGGTGAATCTGAAGAAGAAGATTTTTAAAGAAATTTCCTCAAATTCCACCAAGTTAAACTTTGGACTCCATTAGAGAACGCAAATACTAACTCAGGAATCCGATTTGAACAAATGTTATGTACCAACTATCAAAAGATTCTAATTGATGGTTCTGGAGAAGAAGATTTTTTTAATTTTGGAAAACAATTTATGGGTGCTATCATAGTGATGCCCCTTGTGATGCCCCCTGTGGGCGTGGCAACTTTATTCTACCCCCCGCATACAAAGTTTGTTGGGGTATATAGGAATCACCCTGTCCGTCCGTCCGTCCGTCCGTCCGTCCGTCCGTCCGTCCGTCCGTCCGTCCGTCCGTCCGTCCGTCCGTCCGTCCGTCCTTATAAGCGCAACTCCTCCTAAACCGTTTGAAGAATTTTCATGAAAATTTACACAATGGAAGAACTCCATATGAAGATGCGCATGAAGCAATATAATTCCGTTCCGACATTTCCAAGGGGAGATAATCTAACTTATACATTTCAATTGCTACATCATATGGTTGTGTCCTCGTAAGCGCAACTGCGCGAGGGGGGGGGGGGTGCTCACAGTACCTCTAGTTTGAACAAACTTGAATTGACATATGATAAGGAACATGCACATCAAATTTGGTTCACTTCGGCCCCGAGGTTTATGGGGGAAGTCGATAATCTGACGGTCACGCCGGGCGGACGACGGATGGACGACGGACAAAAAGTGATCACTTGAGCTCCCCCTGACTTTTAGTCAGGTGAGCTAATAAACAACATTTACGAATGGAACCTTATAAATATGGATGTCATTGGAACCGGCTCCTTGAGCCGGTTCCAATAACAGCATATTTGTACAATTTTATTGACAAAGTGTCAGGATATTTCAGGACAGTTTAGCTTTGTATCGATTAATTTTCTGTCACTATGATAGATAAAGGGTTAAATTGACTCAATTGTTTCCACACGAATCCTAGCAGAGGTGCAGCGAGAATCGACATGGTCTCGCTGGTTTTGTTGTGCGAATCGATTCTCGTCGAAAATTATGAGACTTTTATTTATTTATTTATTTATTTATTTATTTATTTATTTATTTATTTATTTATTTATTTATTTATTTATTTATTTATTTATTGAAGTTTAACGACATTTTCGACAGCCAGGGTCCCCTCGTGCCGGACATTTTTACGGGTGGTGGAAACCGAAGTACCTGGGGGGAACCATCAAGCAGCGGCGAGCGACCGTCAAACTCCCCAACCTACTAATTCCAGACAAGCAGAGTTAGCAATGCTGTAGACAAGTGCACCATCGATGTACAGTACGCCTTAGTACATAGCACTACCGTGCCCCCACGTGGGCAATCGGATCTTTGTCTTTAGTCTGTGAACTTTGTTCATGGACCAAGCAGTCCAACGCCTAACCAACACTGAATGATCAGTTTGTTTTGTTTTGTTTTGTTTGGATTTATCAACACTTTCGACAGTCAGAGTCAGAATCACATCGTGTTGGGTACTGGGTAGCTTTACGGATGGAGTATTCGTAGAGAACCACCGAGCAGTAGCGAGCAACTGTCAGACTCCCCATCGTATGACTCTGTTCAAGCCAGGTTAACAGCGGTTGAAGGCAAGTGCACCATCGACGTGCAATGCGCCTTATTATTTATTAGATATGATTTTCTTTCATAGAATTGCCCATAATAATAATCATTATCAATCTCGACTCAAACGACCCCGATCTCGGCCGATATGAACGAAGCTAGAGTTGTCCTCCTTGATTCGTTACTAGGCACAACCAATTTGTTTACATCGAAATGTTCACAGTTATTCATCGAACACAATCAGTAAAATTTGCGTTATCAGACATAGTGCAGTGGTTTGAAGCAGAGTTTTGTATGATGAGGAATTAATGATGGCAATAAGGAAGGATTAGGTGGATGAAGAGAAGAAAGAAGAGAGTTGTACAGAAAATTATCTGAAACTAAAACCCTGAGTCGTAAGCTAAGATCTGTCGAAGCTGGAGAAGAAGTAGTTGAACTTTCCGAACATCTCGGCTTCCCCACTGGGGACAGCTTCACTGGGAGAAGAGGAAACATCGGACTTTATGAAATATTTATTTATTTATTTATTTATTTATTTATTTATTTATTTATTTATTTATTTATTGGTTTTTAAGGTCACATACTTATGCACAATGGCTAATCGTGACAGTTTTACGGTTGGAGGAAGCCGGAGTATCCGGAGAGAACCACCGAGCATCGACGAGCAACTGTCAGCTCCTCAACATTCTAACTCTGTTCAAGCTTCGCTCAGGCAGGGTTACCGCGGTTGAAGACATGTGCACCATTGACGTACAGTACGCCTTAGTACACGGCGTCATCGTGCCCCCATGTAGGCAACCGGGATAAAATGCCTTGCCCAAGGTCACAACGCGGGTCGTCCCGGACGGGGGTCGAACTCGGGACCTCTAGCATAGAAGTCCAACAGTCTACTACTGAGCCTCCGCGCTCCCACCGGGTTCATGAAAGGAATGAGAAATAATAACACTGTCAGAAAATCTTAACAGATCTGAGATTTTTTGTAATTATTGATTTTGTTTTAACTCCTTGCATGCTGCTGGCTGACATTTCTGCCCACGAGAGGAGTTCTACTGCCACTGAAATAAGTAAAATTTAAGCGCAATTAGTCAAATTTCTCTCCTGTAAACTGAATGGATTTTTTTACCAATAATATCATGAGTGAAATTAAGTTGAATTTTTCCAAAAATCTAGTCATGGTTGCTTTACAGCAATCATGACTAGATTTTCTGAAAAATATCTTGAAAATACTCAGAGGGATAAAAGTGTTAATAAATAAATAAAACTAACCAAGTAATGACCTCTAAGTGCATAACGCCAAAGTGCCTTCCCCAGATCTAATGGCTTGACAACGGGATAGAGACTTAAATGAAATGAATAGCCAATTGAGACTTGATCAGGTAGAATACCCTGCCGTGGTGGACAGAACATTGGCGATAGTTTTATTGTTTGATCAGTTCTCGGCGTTGAAAGTGTCAAAAGTGTTGAAGGGGAGGTAATGGGGCTAATTCTGATACAATGGGTGTTCCCAATTCCCCACCACCCTCCTTTTAGAAAGTCCATCTCCATTTGGTCACCATGCCATCGCCTATGGTGTTGTGATGATACTCCCGTGGGAACCGAGGGAGGTGAAGCAGTTGTTTCTTACTGGTTTAAACAAGCTCTGTTTCACTGATAAAATAGGACCCAGTCTCCAATCCTTGTTGTGGAAGTCCTTTAAATGGACAGCATGGGTATAAACAATTGATTAAACTTGGCTTTATCTCCATGTTGTGGTCACGATTAGCCATTGTGCAGAAATATGTAACGTTAACCCTTTACCTAACGAATCGCCCGCATCCGCCCGCGTAATATGCAAATTCAGCAGCTGAAAAAATATTATTTTTCAAAAAATGTCAACAAAACCATATCATGTGACCCTCGTTGGAACGAGCTCGTCGAGCTCGTTCCAACGAGGGGTCACATGATATGGTTTTGTTGATTTTTTTTGAAAAATTAAAAAAAAATAATATTTAAAATAATAAATTTTTATATCGTCTGTTTTGGGTAAAGGGTTAAACGCCAATTAATAGATAAATGTTAACGATGATAAGACCAAAAGAAGTTTAAATATATTCTAAATGCCTAGTTCTTACATCATGGGGCTTACTCGACTATCTTTACATCATGGAGCTTACTCGATTACCTTTACATCATGGAGCTTACTCGACTATCTGTAAGAAATAAGACTTGTAATTGAATGGCTATTCAACGGAATGATTGGAATCTGACAACACGGAGATATTATTTCTTGACGACTTTCCCTTTTACGATAAGCGTCATTTTGAAAATCTATTTCACGATTCAAAGAGCACATGCCAGATTGATAATTGGTTTACCCTAATTCAAACAATGACGTATATTTTCTACTCTACTTCTGTGGTCCCTTAAACCAATTTCTTGATTCAGAAGCTATCTATTTAACCTAGTTAATTTGAACTGTCAGGTTGGTTGTACAGTAACTTGATATATTTTCATCCGAAACTTAACACGAGGGACCCCAGTTGCCTACACACTCCTGCATTAACCCTTTACCTAACGTGAAAAGGAGACGACACTTGCAAAAAAAATTCTTGAATAACTAATTTTTTTTCATTTTTTGTCTCAAAAACATAGGTTATGACCCTCGTTGGAACGAGCTCGACGAGCTCGTTCCAACGAGGGGTCATAACCTATGTTTTTGAGACAAAAAATGAAAAAAATAGTGAAAATTAATTGGCGATTTTTGAGAATAGCGCTGGCCGGTTTTTGCCGTTACGTTGGGTAAAGGGTTAACGAAGGAATTTGTCCAGTATAAAAGAAAAGTATATTAACTCTTTGCTGCAGTGTCTATCGGAAAGAGAGTTGTCGTTCTTGGACTTTCGTCTACCGGTTGGTATGGGCGGTATTGTAAACATTACGACTCGATTTGGTTGCACATTTTTCCTTGGGAAAACACCCCGGTCCCCCCACCATCAACCCAATCAGTCGGGGTGGGTTGATGGGTTGCGTCCTGGGTGTATTCTTCCCTATGAGAAACATTTACAAAAATCAATATGACACAAGAATCAACATCGGCTTGTACACTGCACATTATGCAGTTTATGGCTCAAAGCGACATGACCGTTCACAAAATTGTTAGTGTAATTATGGCAGATACTTGCAGGCGCATCGTTAGGCTAATCCATTGTTCTATTAGTCTGATCGCACTTTTGACAACGCAATTCAGTACCATCACAATGTAAACCAGCACTTGCCCTGAAGCCAAGAATTTAGCATAGCAATTTATATACAATACAATACCGTACAATTTATTTTAGTCGCCATAGTGCAAGATACTTCTAAGAATCAGGTGGAGATAGCCTACTTACCAAAACATCCTATAAATGACGACACTTACTTAACAAATTCTTGAATATCTAAAAAACATAAGTAATGTTTTAAAGACAAACGTTCGGAAGAACGATAAAACGGGAATGGTGATCTTTGTTAAATTTGACCGTTACATTTGATAAAAGTTTAAAAATAGTGAAAAAAATCCAACGAAGCACGATGACCGACCATTATTGACCCCGGACACTGGTGCGTATGCGCTTTTGTGTAAACGAAAAGTGAGTATTTAGTGAGGAGACTACAACATGAAGAAATAACTGAGCGGGGATGGCAGTGAAACTTTAATCCCTCTGTTCTTGATGGCTTTGAAATTAAATTATTATTGGACCCACCTATAAATGTAAAATGGCTTCGCATATTTGCTGCAAACAGTATTGCTGCATATATTTCTGTGAATGGGGATCTTATTCGATACGGTTTATTCCAACAAGACTGTCGAAATGAGTATCCCACCACCAGGGCGAATCCCGACAAGACGAATTCTATTAAAATGTCTATATTACCAATTTATGTTGAAGTTGTATGCACAAATGTGTATGAGAATTGTATTTTGAAGTGGAATGTTATTTTTCAAGTACAGAAAAGCGATGTATCTGAAATTTCCAATTTATCAATGAACTCGAAAAACTCCATAACACCACATAGGCCTACTCACTGCAATAAATAATATTAGTTATCCTTGTGTTTTCCAGGGTGTATGGGAATGTTCACCGGTTTGGGAGCTCATACACCCTTCGGCTTCGCCTCAGGGTGTATGAGTTCCCAGACCGATGTAAACTAATATTCTATTGCACATAAATATTAAATTTCCTGTATTTTTATTTTTGTTCTAACATAACCAAGCATAAGGTATGACTTAATAATTCAATAATTAAAAATGGGTACTTTTTAGCCATATAGCCTGCTATTGTATATTCTTGCAATAACCGGCGGGGCACAGGGGACACGTGCTTCCAAAAGCCACTGTGGATTGCAAGTTACACCGTACCTCTCAGTCAATCAAAATGCAGTATTTTGTTTCATTTTGAAATAAAAGAATTTACTTCATGTGCCATTTTGTGTAACAAATTTAACCATTTTATAGGAATATTTCGATTTGAACGTTATTTAGGCTGCGGGTGGTGGAGGTTCGTGATTGAACTGCGAAGTGGTGCGGTTCGATGCTTTCTTGTAGCTAGTTTTTGTCGAACAGTGTGTGTGCTTCATCCTCATATTGAGGAGCCCTCTCCATTCTAACTAAAACTTTATTGTAACATGGGTGTATGAAAGGCATAAAGTCCGTGATACAATTTGATAATTGGCAGGTATTCATAGCTGGAATGGTCCGCCTTGTAAGAAAAACAAATCCGAGGGAATTTGAAATCTCTGACAAACGTTTTGGCTGCACAATATTGACGCCGCTATCAATCGCCAATCCAAGGGGTCACATCGTTCTAAGCAACGACCAGTCAGTTGTGTTTCTGATGTTCTAAGGAGACTGTCTACCCAAACAACATGTCTCGTCTTACAGAGCTATGTACTTCACTTGTTCTATTCAAACGTGTTTATTGGTGTTCATATTAGCGTTAATTTTATAGTCTAGTTTATGAATTATGCACAAATTAACACGCCAATCGTGAATATTGGTAACATGTTATTCTCCCAGGCTATATACACCGACTGTCTAACAGATTGGAATAAATACTCACGCTCTATCCCCGGAGACTTTACCAATTTTCTTAATATCCTAGTGTCAAAAGACGCCGTCGAACTCTTTATATCATTACATGTTCAACGCTATTTGAGCTGGTGGTTTAGACAGAAATTGATGTTTCAACGACAAAAAATGTATGCATTACTACACTGAGGATGTCATAAGTTATTTCACGAGTGAGGACAGGGACGTAGAAACCGGCGGGGCACCAGTGGCGGCGCCAGAAATTTTTTTGTGTGTGTGGGGGGGGGGGGGGGGGCAACTAGGGGGCAGACTCCCATGAAGGGGGGCAAATACGTAAAGGATCATATCATTACTTTGTTATGAGGTAGTCCAAACTTGGACCCAAAGTCCGTAATATACTTTTTTGGTTTGGTACGTCCTGTGGACGTACCAAACCAAAAAATTATATTACGGACTTTGGGTCCAAGTTTCGACTAAATGTAATGGTAATTAGCGGTCCTCCTTTCAAAAAATTCTGGATCCGCGTCTGGTGGGTCTGTGCGTGAGAGAGAGAGAGAGAGAGAGAGAGTGTATGGGAAATTATTGGGAATAAAAAAGAGAGGGGTGTGTGTGTGTGAGAGAGAGAGTGACTGAATGTGTTTGTGTGTGAGGGTGGATGGAAATGCATGCGAGATGGTTGGGGGGGGGGCAACTGGGGACAAAGCCTTCGTTTGGGGGGAATGCCCCATGCCCCCCATGCCCCCCCCCCCCCCCCCCGTAGCGCCGCCACTGCGGGGCACAGGGGACGCGCGCTTCCAACACTTTTCCAGACATACTTGAGAGATAGAGACAGAGGGAGAGAGAGTGGGGTGGGAGACAGATAATTTAGGCCAACATTATTATCTTTACCGAACCGTCTTTGCAATCTTATAATAGATAAGCAGGAAGTGCTAGCACAGATTATTTACTCTTATAATGTGTTCAAAGATTCCCTCTTTTGATTTGTCTTTACCGCGAACTTTGAAGTCGAGAAAAATGCACATTTTGGGGCTCCATACTTAACAAGGTTTCTCTTCAGGCTAAAACAAATGTAAAATCTGTTGAATATGGAGCCAAAAAGGTGCACTTAGTTTGCTTTATATAGAGATGAGTTAGTCCCAAACATAACTTTGTGTATTGTTTTTCTACCATGCCACTGATGAACATGGACCACCACAAATTTATATGTATGAACTGTGCCTCCTCTACAATTCGAAATGATGCCTACGCCCCTAAGTGTGGAGGAAACGCAACATATGTTCGGTTAAGTCACACGTGAAATTTTGTCACCATTTGTTTTCACAAGGGAAATAATTCGGTATTCATTCTTCTTGGTATGTGTATTTTACCCTATCTCTGTCACCACGGTCGATTCGAGACCTTCCCACGTCTCTATTTCATTAAGTCTACGTCACTGTCTTTGTATCTCTCTATCTCTCTCTCTCTCTCTCTCTCTCTATCTTTCTCTCTCTCTCTCTCTCTCTCTCTCTCTCTCTCTCTCTCTCTCTCTCTCTCTCTCTCTCTCTCTCTCTCTCTCTCTCTCTCTCTAACAAATCTAAAGTTTTTCCACCTGTAAACAACAAAAGAAGGAATATGACCTACGAACTCATGAACGGGAGAGAGAAACGTCAGAGAGGCAGAAAGTGTCGGTGACAGTGCGAATCGACCATGGTGACAGAGACAGAGTTAATATAGCTAGCTCTTTAGAGGGGAGTTTTGGTAGAAAGTTAAAGATAGTCGTGATGACTCTATTTTGGGTACACAGTGAAAAATTACCGTTAAAGTTACGATAGAAATGCCTCGCAATCGGTGACTGTTATTTCTGCTGTAAATATTACGGTGATGACTGTAACTGCTTCAAGTTTTATCATATTAGAACTTAAGAGAACAGTGTCCATGTACAGTGGAGCAAAGCTGTTTTTTCAGAACGAATACATTGAACTCTTTAATTCCTACCTTTTCAAAATGGCATCATGCACTTCGAAAGTTACCTTGTTTTAGAAGAGTCACCTTGAAGATAGATTAATTAATATCTTTAGCCCTATCAACACTTGCGCCATTGAACGTACCATTTCAGACAATACTGTTGACCCGTTGGTTTAAATTATCGCCGAGCTTAACTTCAGATATTTTGCTCTTTATATCGTCTGCTCATCCACTACCAATTTTTTCTTCTCGCAAAAAATTATGCTTATCGGTTTGAAAGTGTTCACAGGCATCTATGTGCCAAGACAATGCCCGCAACGTGGTAATAATAACTGTAATGTCAGAATCATGTTATTGTTACATTGATTGAACCTGCCTTTGTACTTCATGATGAACATGCAGACGACACTTGACTGGAGACACATGCAGGTTCATAAGGTTTGAGGTTCACAGAGGGTAAATTTAGTGATGCTACCCTGCTATGCAGGGTAGCATCACTAAATTCACCCTCTGGGGACCTCATTATGCATAGGTAATAGTCGATAAATCCATTTTTTACTTGTGTTTTGGTGAATTGACGTTTTCAGAAATGTATTTGTCTCTTTTACTCTGGTGTTTCAAGGAAAAGGTATCATTTACCATCCAAATCATCCACAGAGACCTGGGGCTGTCGCTGCAATGCTTAAATAACAAAGTATTCTTAAAAACTGTTTGTGAATTCAAAGATGAAGAGCGTGAAGTTGTTACTGAGAGCGCCGGGGGTTTACGAGTGCAGCCAGTTCTATTTTATTTTAGTCTCACAGGAAACCAACGAACAAGAAAGTCTGCTGCTTCATTTAATATCTACTGTGGATTTCACTCTCCTATGAATATCTCGTCACAATTTCACGTCACATTAACTTTTTTAATATCATTACCTCAGTGAAGTTCAATACTTATTTAAAATGCATCTAGGTTGTTTTATATGGAAATAATACCTCGACGGGGATATTACATGGATAATTTACCGGATCAACGTTTGTACCTCAACTCCGACATTTTAAATACTGCGCCGATAATAGAGATTCTAACGTTGAGAAATATTCTTGATATATATTACTCTTAGTATTTATAGGCTTCTCACTCAAAATGAATAGTCGTTGAATTTTGGCCCCTTCCTGAAAAGTGCTTGAATTTGTTCCTATCCTCGAAAAAGCATCTAATTTTTCACCACCACTCTTGAAATGTACTCAAGCCTGAAAATAAGCAGGCTAACATTTGCAGAATGAGGTACCCAGATGGTGAATTTGATGATGTTATCCTATACAGTGGACCAATTATCCTCTGGGTACCTCTTTCTGTTTAGTTTTGAGACCCTTATTTAGATTGAGGTTCACAGAGGGTAAATTTAGTGATGCTACCCTGCATAGCAGGGTAGCATCACTAAATTCACCCTCTGGGGACCTCATTTTGCAGATGTCAGACTGCTTATTTTCTGACTTGAACGTACTTGACCTGAGTTTTCCTATAATCTCTGAGACAAGGAGTTTCATTATAACCCACCTGACATGCATGTCACAAAACGAGCAGGAGCCACATCTCTTTGATCTCTAGATTATTACTTGAAAGGAACATGGTTCCATCTGCAATGCTCTAGCATTCCAGATGGCACCTTGTTACACTCAGGGACGATACATCGAGCTTGTTGGGTTTTCCAGAAATCAAGCTGAAATTCTTTGTACTGTTGTAACTGAGTTGCAAGTGCATATGAAAATTATAATAGTCCTTAAAATCGTGCTCAGGTCCCCTAATAAGTGATTAAATGGTGCTTGAATTTGATTCTCAAATATCGGTGGAAACCCATATTAAGTGAAGGGAAGTGCTCGCAGTTAGTAAACTTCATTCACGGTTTACTATAACTGTGATTCCACAAAAAATGCAACCATGGCAGTTGACCATGGTATAAAACACAAAAAGAAAGAACAATGAAAAAAAAAATGTTATTAAGGTATACTGCATACCTGGATCGGCATGCCTCCTGCATCTCCCTTATGCATAAGTGGTCACAAACGGTTGTTTTTTATTGCATTCATTGGGCGGAGGAGTACGGCAGCGTATTAGGGTCAGGACCTTTTCATTTAATAAACTGTTTATACAGTTTAATAAACTGTTTTTACAGATTAATAAACTGTATTTACAGTTTAGTAAACTGTATTTACAGTTTATTACGAGACTGTTTTTACAGATTATTACGAGACTGTTTTTACAGTTTATTACGAGACTGTTTTTACAGATTAATAAACTGTATTTACAGTTTAGTAAACTGTATTTACAGTTTATTACGAGACTGTTTTTACAGATTATTACGATACTGTTTTTACAGTTTATTACGAGACTGTTTTTACAAATTAATAAACTGTATTTACAGTTTAGTAAACTGTATTTACAGTTTATTACGAGACTGTTTTTACAGATTATTACGAGACTGTTTTTACAGTTTATTACGAGACTGTTTTTAGAGATTAATAAACTGTATTTACAGTTTAGTAAATTGTATTTACAGTTTATTACGAGACTGTTTTTACAGATTATTACGAGACTGTTTTTACAGTTTATTAGAAGGCTGTTTTTACAAATTAATTAGCCATTCGATTATTGGTTAGTAGTATAGAATGTACCCGATCGTGCGCTATTACCCGGACTTTTGGGGAAGCTGCTATTGTTAAATTCACATAGGAACTGGGACTTTTTGGGTTGCAACCTGACCAGATCCTGCACGTGATGTACGTACTGCATATATAGTATGCTATGATATGTACAGTGATATATGTACACACCGGGCTATGAATATATAGTGTGGGGTGTGATGGAAATTAATCCTGAAGGTGGGTTTTCTCAAGAAACAGTTTATTAAATGAAAAGGTCCTGACACTAATACGCTGCCGTAGAGGAGTATTAAGACGTGAATTTCTTTTTATCATGAAAGTTCATTTTTTCACTGCTTGTATAGGTCGATTACATCGCTGGTGCTGAAACGTAGAAGTTGAATTGATCCACAAATCGTGTTTATATTGGCCGTGAACTAAGTGGTGGATTTTTCATTTTTCCTTCAAAACCATACTTATTTATTTTTTGTTGTTAGCTCATCTGACTGAAAGTCAGGGGGAGCTTAAGTGATCACTTTTTTCCGTCGTCCAACCGTCGTCCGTTCGCCGTGAACTTTACATTATCGACTTCTCCTCATAAACCACAGGGTCAAATTGAACCAAATTTGACGTGCATATTCCTTATCATATATCAATTCAAGTTTGTTCAGTAAGTTTCCACGCCCACAGGAGCCACCACAAGGGGCATTACTCTGATAGCACCCATAACTTGTTTTCCAAAATAAAAAAAAAATCTTCTCCAGAACCATCAACTGGAATCTTTTGATAATTGGTATATAATATCTCTAGGGCGGGGGGGGGCAGATTCAAGTTTGTTCAAATCGAGCCCCTGGGTTAATAATTGGTCACCCTGTAGGAGCCCACATGTTAACTTCCTGAAATAGGAGGAAATTTCTTTAAAAATCTTCTTCAGATACACCACTCAGAATGCTTTCATATTTGGTATACAACATCTCTGGGGGAGTCAGATTCAAGTTTGTTCAAACCGGGTCGCTGAGTTAGCATTTGGTCTCTCTATTGGAGTCCAAAGTTTAACTTGGTGTAATTTGAGGAAATATTTTTTAAAATCTTCTTCAGATCCACCGGTTTGAATGCTTTCATGTTTGGTATACATCATCTGTGGAGGGATCATATTCAAGTTTGTTCAAATCGGGTCCCTGTGATAGTGTTTGGGCTCTTTATTGGAGCCCAAAGTTAAACTAAGTGCAGGCAATGTGAGGAAATATCTTTTAAAAATCTTTTTCAGATCCACCAGCCAGAACCCTCTCAGGTTTGGTATAGAACATCTATAGGGGAGTCAGATTCAAGTTTGTTCAAATCGGGTCCCTGAGTTAGTATTTGGGCTTTCTATTGAAGCTCAAAGTTTAACTTGGTGCAGTTTGCGGAAATTTCTTTAAACATCTTCTTCAGATCCATCAGTCAGAATCCTTTCATGTTTGGTTTACAATATATATATATATATAGGGGGGGGCAGATTCAAGTCTGACTGTCGCAGGATTACGGGGTTCTATAGATGTTTGAAGTGATGGAGGAAAATTTATGTTCTTATCAGTGCTCAGCCGACAGTCAGTGATTGTCGTCTGAACCCCAGTTCGAACATAAACCTTGCCACCTTATCAAAGCCATACCCGCTTGGGACTCTTAGGATTCCTGACGGTTCCTGTGGCTTACAACGCCAAAGGGTGATCAACGATAATTCACTGAAAAGATTATTTATTTACATGTACGAAGAAATATAATATGAAACAAATTACTCACAAAAATTATCCATAAGAATACACTAATTACGCGGATAATAGTTTATTCTTTAGGATCCTTGACGTCTCCCACATCTAGCTGTGTCCGCTGGATCGAGCTCACTTCATCTTCATCCTCTCACGGTTTGTGATAAATACAAAGTGTCTATTCACTTCTCGTTGCTTCCTCCTCGCAGGGTTTACTTCACCGTCAGTCGGGCTTAACTCATATAATGCTCTGCTTGTGTGACTCTATCAGCGTTCTCACAGTTCAATCACAATTCAATCGAGGTCTACCACAGTTCACGATCGCCTTGCCTGGATCCCACGGGGTTAAGTTATTCTTCGCCTTCAGATATATACTTAACAAAGCTTACATAATAATATTCTGAAAAGTGTTCTCAACATCACCAATTCTCGCAACGCCTAAAACTATTTTATCTCGCGAGCTATTCCAGCGCTTACCCAAGCTTTTAACACAGTTTCTAGACCTCAACGTTACAGCTTTTACTTCTTTGGCTACTATGCCACTACGTTTCGCAACCGTTAACAAACTACAATCGGTTCCTTACAACCCTTACAGGGTTACGACAATACGCGGACTTTCAATCTCGGTGCCTATGACCTTCGAAGGCCAAGGCTAAATTCGGTTCTCTTGAGTGCCCTCAGGCCAACTGCCTCTCAGAATTCTGCTTCACTCTTTATACAGTCGGGACGCAAAGTTTAAACATATTAATTCTGATTTAACGAGTGCTTTGTAATTCGATATGGATAGAGATATAAATGCGAATTTCGGCATTTCGACATTTCGGAGACAGGATAGATGCGTAATATGGGTTGTGTCCAGACCATATGTGATGCACTCCTAACAACAATTAGATTTGAACTGGCTTTAATTACCAAGATAATGATGACCGGAGAGAATATTGTTTCTCTTAGTACTGATCTGTCATCAGATAGCCCATGTGCTTTCAACACGTGCGCCATAATGGACATTAAATTTCATGCCTAATTAGCAGAGTTTGAATTATTGTTAGTATGACAAATCTGTTTTCAGGGTCCGTCATATACCTATCTTTACGTTTTACATTTAACCCAGGCAGAAATATTATCGAAAATATTTACACTTTTAAACAAGAAAATCGCCACTTTTAGCTGTCACCGTGACACTGACTTTCAACTTAGTTCAATATGAAGGAATTTCTTTAATGATCTTCTTCAGATTCACTAGTCAGAATCCTTTCATATTTGGCGTACAACACCTCGAGGTGGGTCGGTTTGTTCAAATCAGTTACCTGGGTAAATATTTGGGCTCCTTATTGGTGCCTGAACATCAACTTAGTGCAATATGAGGAATTGTTTTTAAAATCTTCTTTAGACCCTGTAGTCAGAATGCTATCATATGGGGTATACAACATCTTTAGGAGGGTAAGACTCAAGTTTGTTTAATCCTAGTCCCTGGGCAGATATTTGGGCTTCCTGCTGGAGCCGAACTTTTAACTTAGTGCAATTTTCAATATGAGGAAATTCCTTTAAATATCTTATTCTTTACATCCACCAGTTAGAATCCTTTCATAGTTGGTATACAACATATCTATGAGGGTGAAATTCATGTTTGTTCAATCGAGTCCCTGGGTTTATATTTGGGCTGTCTATGGGAGCCTGAATTTTAA
This sequence comes from Pictodentalium vernedei, assembly GCA_031216915.1. Lineage (NCBI taxonomy): Eukaryota > Metazoa > Mollusca > Scaphopoda > Dentaliida > Dentaliidae > Pictodentalium > Pictodentalium vernedei. Next base: position 124,648,184 of record CM062293.1, on the reverse strand, counting down.
CTTAGTGCAATATGAGGGAATTTCTTTAAAAATCTTCTTCGTCAGATTCACCAGTCAGAATCCTTTCATATTTGTTATACAACACCTCGGGTGGGTCAGTTTCAGGTTTGTTCAAATCAGTTACCTGAGTAAATATTTGGAATATCAACTTGGTGCAATGTGGGTAATTGTTTTTAAAATCTTCTTCTTTAGACACTGCAGTCAGAATGCTTTCATATTTGGTATACAACATCTCTAGGAGGGTCAGATTCAAATTTGTTTAATCCTAGTCCCTGGGTTGATATTTGGGCTCCCTACTGGAGCCGAACTTTTAACTAACCTAGTGCAATATAAGAAAATTTCTTAAAAATCTTCTTCTTCATATCTACCAGTCAGAATTCTTTCATAGTTGGTATACAACATCTCCCGGAGGGTCAGATTCTAATTTGTTCAAATCGAGCCCCTGGGTTATTAATTTGGGCTGCCTATGGGATGGAATTTCTTTTAAAGTCTTTTTCTTGAGATCCACCAATCACAATCCTTTCATATTTGGTATACAACATCTCTAAGTGGGTCAGATTGAAGTTTGTTAAATTGGATCCTGGGTTTAGATTGAAGTTTGTTAAATTGGATCCTGGGTTAATATTTTGGCTCCCTATTTGAGCCCAAAGTTTAACCTAGCGCAATGTGAGGACATTCTTTAAAAACCTTCTTCTTCATGTCCACCAGTCAAAATTCTTTCATATTTGGTATATGACATCTCAAGGGGGATCAGATTCAAGTTTGTTCAATTTGAGTCCCTGACTTAATATTTGGGCTCTCGGTGGGTGGGGTTGGGGTGGGGTGGCAGGGGAGCATGTTAGGTTCGGGTTTGTTCATAAAATTTGCCTCTCATGACTTCAGTCCTTTGTAGTGTTGACGAACCATGTCTAACTGACTGTGACCCCAAATACTTCTTTGAACCACTTTGGCAGGTGAGCGATTAAGGCCCCTTGTGGCTGCTTGTTTATTTATTTAAAACTAAAAAAGCATCACACTGGTAAGTATGAGGTTAAAACAAAAATCCTGTGATACGTGGATTCATTTAATTTTCGGGCGTCAAAGCACCCTTCTTCAAAAACACATTTATTTATTTATTTATTTATTTATTTATTTATTTATTTATTTATTTATTTATTTATTTATTTATTTGTTGTCGCATATTTCTGCACAATGGCTAACCCTTACCGTAGTTTATGTCCACTCATTGGGACGAGTTTGTTGAACTCGTTCCAATGGGAGGTCATAAGCTGCGTTTTTAGTGTAAGAAACGAAAATATTTAGTCATTCTGTTAACCCTTTGCCAAACGCTCACGATATTAAAATTCATTATTTTAAATTTTTTTTCCCAAATTTTTCAAAACATTTAAACAAAACCATATCATATGACCCCCTCATTGGAACCAGCTCTACGAGCTAATTCCAATGAGGTATCACATGATATGGTTTTGTTGAACCATTTTTAACAAAAGATGTCTTTTTCAACACAGAAATTACGGGGGCGGATGAAGTCGTTTCAATAGGTAAAGGGTTAAATGTAATTACACAAGAATTTTTTTTCGAGTGTCGTCCGTCTTTCATATTGGGTAAAGGGTTAGTGGACGCTTTCAGTTATTATAAAGGCAGATGGTGTGCGTCACTGTATTTGCCATCCATAATCAACATTCATTTTTAGTACCATGGTCTAAGATTATACTATAAATTTTATTGCCAGATATATGTTTATGTGAGAGCATGCCTAGTGAACTGCTAACCTGGTACAAGTGTAGAGATGTAACTGCTGCTTCGCAGTTTGAATATATATCCACGGTATACCGCCGTGTTCGTTCCACTGGAAAGACTCTTTAGTTTTCAATAATACATGGCTGTCCGTCAGTTAGTCATTGTACGAAGAAATAATTTAATAGCATTATACTGAATTTCAGCCTCCGAAGATGGCTTCGTCGATGTCTTGGTTCCCTTTGTCTCGGTTTATTGAACTACACTCGAGATATATAATTTTCTTAAAACGATATCTTTGTTTTACAAGTAACATGACAATATAAAATGCAGAATGATTCGATAGAGCCAGCTTCGAGCGCGGATGCTTTGTTTTAATTGGGTATTATTTGTCTGACTAAAACTAAGGTGGTGTGCGATCTTGTTGTGCTTTTGTTCTGGGACCAAAAGTGAAATCGTACAGTGATTCATTTAAAAATTCAAGTCGGCTGGCTCAATAGCAATTTTACATATTCTGAATTCTGAACTCTTCGGCAGTGCTTATATTATGGTATATATGACACATAAACAGTAAGTAATTTAATTATTTATTTATTTATTTGTTTATTTGTTTACTTAATATTTGCGTTTAACGATACTTTCGGCGGCCATGGCCACATCGTGTTGGACGGTTTTATGGGTGAAGTAAGCCGGAATACCCGGAGACAACCACCAAGCAGCGGTGAGAAACTGTCCGACTCCCCAGCGTACTAACTCCGCACAGCAGAGTTAGCATTGGTCGAGGGCATGTGCACCTTCGATGTGCTGCATGCCTTACTTAGTACACAATGCCATCGTGCCTCTGAACGACTATGCACCTCATTTCTTGATTACTGTATACAGTGGACACGATGCGAGCATCGCGATTCGATAAAATGAGCAGTTAATGATTCTTCGTCCCAGTATAAAATTTCGACGCAGTGTGATGTCTCTAAATTTGGACCTCGCTGTCGACAAAAAGGTTAACCCTTTACCAAACATGAAAAGCAGACGACACTTGCAAAAACAATTCTTGAATAACTAATTGTTTTTCATTTTTTGTCTCAAAAACATAGGTTATGACCCCTCGTTGGAACGAGCTCGATGAGCTCGTTCCAAAGAGAGTCATAACCTATGTTTTTGAGACACAAAATGAAAAAATAGTGAAAATTAATTGGCGATTTTTGAGAATAGCGCTGGCCAGTTTTTGCCGTTACGTTAGGTAAAGGGTTAAATCTACTGCTGTTTTCTGTCACTCTGATACAAAACTGTCTGCTGTTTTTTATCAGCAACATAGTATTCAGCTAAAGTCAGAAAGTCAATAGCGCACCTTACTTAGAGAAATTGTTTGGTTATTGTTTGCCTGTTGGGGTTTAACGACACTTTCAACCGCCAGTGTCATATCATGCCGGAGGGTTTTACGGGTGGGGGTGGCAGGAGTACGAGGTGCACAGGTGTGAGGAATACCCGGTGCACTAGAAGGTACAGAAGCAGAACTGACAGCGGTTGAAGACAGGTGCACCACAGATGTGCACTACCCCTTAATACACAGCACCACCGTGCCCCCGCGTGAGCAGTGAGGATCAAGTGTCTTACCCAAGAACACCTCGCAGTAACCGCTGGTCGAGATCGAACCGTCGGCCTTTCGGTTTAAAGTCCATTGCTGTAAGCACTGGGTCGCTGTATACCCATGCAGAGCCAGTGCTACTGCTAATGATGTTGTACGTTTGAAAATAAATGTAAAAACCCTAACGCGTATTTCAGACACGAGATTGTATAATTATGCCGGCTTGACATTTTCTTTTTATAAAAAGGTAATTAAACGGAGTTTAACGGGGCACTAAGCCGCGATGTTTTAAAAAAAAATACGTTAACCCCTTTAACAAATCCACGATTTCCGTTATTCAAAAGTTCCCACATGTTTTTATACCTTTTTCACGAAAACGTCCTATTCGATTAAACAAATTTACTTGACGGCGAGAATTTATCTCTCATATGAAAAAGGCGGGCAGCCTTTTTTCAAATATGTATAAATTCTCACCTTCGGGGAAATTTACTTAATCGAATCGGACGATTTTATACGAATTAAAAACAAAACATGCGTGTACTTTTGCATAACGGAAATTGTGGCTGTGTTAGTTGGTCAGCTTATTTTTTTGTACAAATCTATGCTTATTGTCCCTTTAAAACCAGTATTTAGGCCGTTACAGTATTTTTAACCCGTGTAAGACAAAAAAGTAAAAATAAATTTCTTTAAACATCACGTACTCCACAAGACGTAGCAAGTGTTTCTATTGTCAAGTGTCGTCTGCCTGTTCAGGCAGACGACACTTGACAAGAAACAACTGGACAGAATTTACGACTCTCTCTGCTCACTATTATCCCGACCGCAAGTGCCTGATCAAAGTCTGTATTACATGTACGTCACAGACATGTTCATACGACTTCATATTCTAGGTTTTAATTATTCAAATGCTTCAGTTAAGAGCGGTGGAACAGGCTTGGCGGGTCATAAGTTTTATTTTGGAAAACAAACAAAATTGGTTGCCTATCGATATCTATTGGTTGCGGATTTGATATTTTTGTTTCTTAACCCTTTACCTAACCTGAAAAGCAGACGACACTTTCAAAAATAATTATTGAATAACTAATTTTTTTCATTTTTTGTCCCCAAAACATAGGTTATGACCCCTCGTTGGAACGAGCTCGACGAGCTCGTTCCAACGAGGGGTCATAACCTATGTTTTTGAGACAAAAAATGAAAAAAATAATGAAAATTAATTGGCGGTTTTTGAGAATAGCGCTGGCCAGTTTTGGCCGTTGTGTTAGGTAAAGGGTTAAGTGATTAAATATATAATCCTCGAATATCTTACTCTCGACAGCAAATGGAGAGCCCACTTTGCATTTTTAGGGAAGTTCAGTAATAAACTGGTCCATCAACTAGGCGGGGTTGAAATTAGTCCTATCCTGCCTATTTTCATCATCCACGGTAGCGTCCTTTTGTTGATTGTGGATTTTTTTCTGCGTGTGAAAAGTATGCATTTCGGGTTCGGGGAGTTAAGCATGGTGTAACTCAAGGTGAGCAACTGTGTTTCCCATGTGTTCTCTCAAACATTGTTAGTGTTCTGCGATACTGTCAATTACAGTCATTTTTCAGAATCGTGGGAATATAGTTCTAGCATTGGAAATAGAGCATTTGTTAACACTCCGATACTCCAACTGCAAATACTGTATAAACAGCTCAACATGTGAGCCTTTTTGTAGCCAAGGTAGCGTGAATATTAAGCTCCCTTTGAGTCATAAGTGTGTGGATTCACGCCAATCGCCGAGTAAGGCACGATCGTGCAAACTGTCTTAAATGATTGACCAATCAGAATCACCAATTCTGTACCAATTTGCAGCATTGTTTACTTATACAGCTGTTGTGTTTGGTTCCTTAACCCTTTAACTTGACCGAAAAGTTCACGGTTCAATCCCCACCAGGGGCAACTGCGTTGTGTCCTTGGGCAAGGCACTTATACGTGGAGGCACGGTAGCTATGTGTACTGGGGCGTACTGCACGTCGATGGCGTACCAGTCTTCAACCAATGCTTACCCTGCATGTGTGGAGTTAGTACGTTGGGGAGTCTGACAGTTGCTCTCCATATCTCAATGGTTCTCTGTGGGCACTCCGGCTTCCTCCACCCGTAAAACTGCCCCACACGATGTGACCCTGGTTGTCGAAAGTGTAAATAAATAAATAAATAAATAAATAACCCTTTACCTGACGAATCGAAGCATGCGCCCGAGTAATTTACAAACTGAGCAGTTGAAAAAACAATTTTGAAAAAAAAATAATTCATCAAAACCATCTCATGTGACCTCTCATTGGAACGAGCTCATCGAACTCGTTCCATTGAGTGGGTCACATGATATGGTTTTGTTGAATTTTGTTTTCAGAGATTTCGAAAACTAATTGAAATAACAAATTTTGATAACGTTCTTATTGGGTAAAGGGTTAACCCTTTACCTAACCTGAAAAGCAGACGACACTTGCAAAAATAATTCTTGAATAACTATTTTTTTTTCATTTTTTGTCTCAAAAACATAGGTTATGACCCCTCGTTGGAACGAGCTCGACGAGCTCGTTCCAACGAGGGGTCGAGCTCGTTCCAACGAGGGGTCATAACCTATGTTTTTGCGACAAAAAATGAAAAAAATAATGAAAATTAATTGGCGATTTTTAAGAATAGCGCTGGCCGGTTTTGGCCGTTACGTTAGGTAAAGGGTTAATATGATTATATCCGGCTGAGATAAACCTTGTATGATATACATTAACATGCCAAATGGATGTTATGTATCTTATTTTGAGGATCTCATTTCTGTTTTGTCAGTTGACGCGCGAGATTTATTTGACATGGCACTGAGAAAAAAATAAAAGTTATAAAACAACTGCCAGGGTATCCATTGTGTTTACTTTATCCGGTATATTATTTCAACCTATTTGAGAAAGTATCGAGTTCAATTATTATTTGGTATTTACCTTTTCCTTATATGTCACAATGACTTATGATTTCCAGACAGATTTAGAGTTCCCCACAATGAAGTCACTTAATCAAATTTGATAACCCATTCCATGATAGAACTTTGGGTATATAGCTTTTGTGGTTAACATTATCAGCGTAGACTTTGCGAATAAATGGCTTCCTTCCGAAACAAGCTCAACTAACTTGTCCCGATCAATGGTCGAGTGGTATGTTTTTGAAGCGAAAATGAAAGATTTATAAACTTTGTACAGCAAATAATCCCGTATACTGCGTTGGTGGTTTTCGTCATTTTTTTCAAAACTGACACTGCCCACCTGGACACACAACTTTTTTACTGTTGTCAGCTCACCTGAGCGAAGCTCAGTGGGAGCTTTACTGATCGCATTCTGTCCGGCGTCCATCGTCCGTCGTCGTCCGGCGTTAACTTTACATTATCGACTTCTCCTTCAAAACCACTAGCCAATTTTATTCAAATGTTGGATAAATGTTTATTACCTAATGCCAATTCAGATTTGTTCAAATGAAGTTGCCCCTCCTGCTGGGTGGTGCCATGCCCCAAGGGGCACCAAAATCTTTAAAAATCTTCTCATGAACCAGCAATAGCAGAGACTTGATATATGGTATGCAGCTTCCTTTTAAGGTGTAGACTCAGATTTGTTCAAGAGAAGTTTGATAGGCTATATTTGGCGTCGTTATGGGATGGGCAAAATTTTTGGCCCCGCCCGAAATTTCTATTTTCCGAACCGAGGGGCTGATTTGAACCAAATTTTATGTGAGGGCTTATTGGGTCATAAGTACATAATTTATGCCGAACTTTTTTCCCCGTAGCCCCGTGGGAACCGCAGGAGCTAAAAATAGAAAAAAATTAAAACGCCCATATCTCCAAAACTGCACGGCACTGAGAATTATGTCTCCCCTTCCCAGAAGGGAGACATATTGTTTTAGTGAATATTCTTCTTCTTCTTCTCCTTCTTCATCTTCTTCTCATACAAACTTTGTCCGGGCCACAACTTTTTTGTCGTTTGACCTACACCTTAGATACTTGGCATGTGGATGTGTCACCATGAGCCGATGTGCAGTGTACCATAGTGACCTTCATGTGACCTTGACCTTTGACCTGAAGGTCAGATTTATGTGTTTTTGTAAGGGAAACATCACACAAACTTTGTCCGGGCCATAACATTTTTGTCTTTTGACCTACACCTTAGATACCTGGCATGTGGATGTATCACCATGAACCGGTGTGCAGTGTTCTATAGTGACCTTCATGTGACCTTGACCATTGACCTGAAGGTCAGATTTATGCCCTTTTTTAAGGGAAACTGTCTGGACCAGAACTTTCTTGTATTTCGAGTCAGGCTTTAGATATTTGGCATGTGGATGTATCACCACGGGCCGGTGTGTAGCGTACCATTGTGACCTTCGTGTGACCTTTGATCTGAAGGTCAGATTTGTGCTTTTTTCAAGGAAACTTTGTCCGGACCAAAACTTGTTTGTCGTTTGAGCCAGGCCTTAGATATTTGGCACGTGGATGTATCACCATGAGCCGGTGTGTCGCATACCATTGTGACCTTCATGTGACCTTGACCTCAAGGTCAAATTTATGTACTTCAAATAGGGAGTAATTGTCCAGAGCAGAATTTTGTTTTTTGACCTAGGACTTGGTTATTTGACATGTGGATGTGTCACCATTAGACCGCATGTCGTCTACCTCGATGACCTTCATGTGACCTTGACTTCTGACCTGAAGGTCAAATTTATGTACTTCAAATAGGGAATAATTATCCAGACAAGAACGTTTTTGTTTTTTGACCTTGGACTTAGATATTTGACATGTGGATGTATCGCAATTAGACCGCATGTCACATGTAATCATGACCTTCATGTTGCATAAAATAGAAAGGAAGGGGAGACATATGTTTTAGTGTGCTAAAACACTTTCTAGTTTTTATTTGGTGTGAAGCTTCCTTAGGACCAACAGAAAGGATTGGTCAAAAAAAATTGCCATCGGTTTTATCATAGGGTACAGTTTCGGGACTTTTGAAAAAGTGCTGAGTCAGCACTTTTTAACACTGTAGGCAATCGGAAAAACATTAAAAAAAATCTTCTTCTCCAGATCCAGCAGGCAGAATCTTTTGATATTTGGTATGCAACATTGTAGGGTGGATCTGATTCAAGTTTGTTGAAATCGCCCCCCTGGGTTTATATTTGGGTTCAGTATAGGAGCCCGAATTCGAACTTAGTGCATTTCAGGCAAATTTCTTAAAAACCTTCTTCTCCAGATCCAGCAGGCTGAATCTTTTGATATTTGGTATGCATCATTGTGGGGTGGATCTGATTCACGTTTGTTCAAATCGGCCCCCCTGGATTTATATTTGGGCTCACTATAGAAGCCCGAATTCGAACTTAGTGCATTTCAGGCAAATTTCTTAAAAAATCTTCTTCTCCAGATCCAGCAGGCAGAATCTTTTGATATTTGGTATGCAACATTGTGGGGTGGATCTGATTCACGTTTGTTCAAATCGCCCCCTGGGTTCATATTTGGGCTCGGTATAGGAGCCCGAATTTGAACTTGGTGCATTTCAGGCAATTTTTTTTAAATCTTCGTCTCAAGATCCAGCAGGCAGAATCTTTTGATATTGGGTATGCAGCATACTTAGGGGTGTGAGATTCAAGTTTGTTCAAGCCATTTTCTTTAAAAATCTTCTTCTTCAGATCCAGCAGTCGGAATGTTTTGATATTTGACATGCAGCATCCTTGGTGGGGGGGGGGGGGAGGGGGGGGGAGATTCAAGAAGTTTGTTAGCCCGAATGATAACTTAGTTCAAAATGAGAAATTTTCTTTAAAAATCTTCTTCTTCAGATCCAGCAGTCGGAATGTTTTGATATGTGGTGTGTAGCATCCTTGGGGGGGGGGGGGTAATTCAAGTTTGTTAAAGCCAAGTCCCTGGGTCCATATTTGGGCTCACTATGGGAGCCTGAATTTCAACTTAATTCAAAATGAGGAATTTTCTTTAAAAATCTTCTTCAGATCCAGCAGATGAATGCTTTTGATATTTTTTATGCAGCATCCTTAGGGGGGTAAGATTCAAGTTTGTTCAAGCCATGTCCCTAGGTCCATATTTGGACTCATTGTGGGAGCTCGAATTGTAACTTAGTTCGAAATGAGGAATTCTCTTTAAAAATCTTCTTCTTCAGATCCAGCAGTCGGAATGTTTTGGTATTTGGTGTGCAGCATCCTTAGGGGGGTGAGATTCAAGTTTGTTAAAGCCAAGTCCCTGGGTTCATATATGGGCTCCCTGTGGGAATCCGAATTATAACTTAGTTCAATATGAGAAATATTCTTTAAAAATCTTCTTTTTTAGATCCACTGGTCAGAATCTTTGGATATTTGGTATAAGCTTTTCTTAGGAGGAGCAGATGCAACCTGTTGAAATCAATTCTCTGGGTTGATATTTAGGCTACCATGTCAGGTGAGCGCCTCAGGCCCCCTGGGGCCACTTGTTTTTTATTAACTGTACAATATATGCTGGCTAAAAATGTGAGATGGGAGTATCACACATCAGAAAGAGCAAATAACTACCCGCCTTATGTTTAAACGCTGTATGTTCGAAAATGCATGGAAAAGACTGCTGTTCTATGTTGATGTTATAGTATTATGTTCACAAAAGTGGACAGAGAATTTCAGCCAATACTATAAAACTTTTACAATTGTTTTTTTCTAGAATTGTATTTTCTACCTATTAATATATTTATTTATTGGTGTTTAAGGTCACATATTTCTGCACAATGGCTAATCATGACCATGACAGTTTTACGGGTGGAGGAAGCCGGAGTACCCCGAGAGAATCACCGCGCAACGGCGAGCAACTGTCTGCTCCACAACATACCAACTCCACACAGGCAGGGTTAGCATTGGTTGAAGACAGGTGCACGTGCAGTACGCCTTAGTACATAACGCCACCGTGCCCCCACGTGGACAATGGGGGTCTATTAATATAACTGACTAAAATGAATTATTAGCATTTTAAAAGATGTGGCAATTTTCCAACTGGCAAATTGACACATCTTTGAAAATGTTAATGGTTCATTTCAACTCATTTAAAGTCATAACTAGAAAATGCAATTCTAGAAAATACAATTGTAAAAGTTTTTATAGTATTGGCCCCGGTCGAAATTCTCTCTCCGTTTTCAACTCAAGATAGAGTTTCGTTAGTCTCCTCTGATCTAGCTAGCATTTCGGAATTTCAATTTTTATGTGAAATTCTCATACCCTTAGTGTTATATTTACTTTATTTACTGAATTTGAGGGAGCGCGTTGCCTCAGTGATAGACTGTTGGACTTCTAGGCTAGAGGTCCCAAGTTTGATCCCCGTCTGGGGCGACCCGCGTTGTGTCCATGGGCAAGACACTTTATCCCAGTTGCCTACAATGGGGCACGATGACGCCGTGTACTAAGGCGTACTGCACGTCGATGGTGCACATGTATTCAACCGCTTTAACCTGCTTGAGCGGAGCTTGAACAGAGTAAGAATGTTGAGGAGCTGACAGATGCTCGTCGATGCTCGGTGTTCTCTCCGGGTACTCCGGCTCCCTCCACCCGTAAAACTGTCACGGTCACGATTTGCCATCGTGAATAAGTATGTGACCTTAAACACCAATAAATAGATAAATTTACTGAATTTGTATCATTGATGTGTGCATGATTTAACAAACTTCAGGCATTTTCAGGTAGAGTAGTGTAAAAATACAGAAGCTGGCTTTTTACACTTTTTTAGCCAATCAGTTTGAGTGTTTGACTATTATTCTCTACAGAACGTCGCCTGATTGCTAGAATGTCCTATGTCCCATAGGGGACATAGGACATTCTAGCACTCAGGCAACGAGAAACCCATTTTAAAAATACGAAAACGGCGCTTTCACTATCTTTTGAAGTTCTGTAACTTTTTTCTCTTCACCGTATCAACAAAGTGCGCATCGTGACATATCGTCGCCTGGGTGCTAGAATGTTCTATGTCCCCTATGGGACATAGAACATTCTAGCACTCAGGCGACGATATACTGAGTCACAAAAGAAAGTATAATAAACTTTGAGGAGCAACTTTTTTAATATTGTCGACTTTAATCCCAAACAAATTATTGTAAATTTATATTTCGAGTCTAGCTGTATGAATTTGCATAATGTCATGTTTTTACTGTTGCCAGCGTCACGTCAGGACTTTATGCTACATTTGTTTCTGTTGTACTTTCTTTTTTGACTCAGTATATTACGCAGACGTTGTCCTTTCCTTTAATATAAAAGTATAGGGGTGAGATTAGCTAATTTTTTTTCCTGGGAAAGAAAAAGGTCATGCAAATTACTGTAAAAAAAAAATTTGCTAAACAAAGAGGCGGTGGCGTTGCGGTAACCGGTTCACGTCAGATCACCGAAGTTAAGCAACGTCGAGCCCGGTTAGTCTTTGGATGGGTGACCGTCTGAGCGATCGATTCGGACTCCCGCGTTGTGTCCTTGGGTAAGGCACTTCAAGCCGATTGTCAACAAGGGGGCACGATGACGCCGTGTACTAGGACGTACTGCACGTCGATGGTGCGCATGTCTTCAACCAATCTCACCTTGCCTGTGCTGCAGTGCGGAGTTACGATGTTGGTTGTCGAAAGTTTCGTTAAACCCTATTGAATGAAAAAACAAATAAATGATTAGGTGGGCGAAGAGAAGAAAGAAGAGAGTTGTAAAAGAAAATTCATGAAAAACTAAAATTTAGAGCCGTTAGCGGTGATGCTTAGGAGTGGGTTGAAAGGTTCAGTTATCTGAACGTTGCGCCTTCCTCGTTATTTATTTATTTATTGGTGCCTAAGGTCGCATACTTATGCACAATGGCTAATTGTGACCGTGACAATTTTACGGGTTCGAGGAAGCCGGAGTACCCGGAGAGAACCACTGAGCATCAACGAGCAGCTGTCAGCTCCTCAACACTGATTCTAACTCTGTTCAAGCTCCGCTCAAGTAGAGTTACAGCGATTGAAGACATGCGCACCATCGACGTGCAGTACGTCTTACTACACGGCGTCATCGTGCCCCCTTGTAGGCGACCGGTATAAAGTGCCTTGCCCAAGGGCACAACACGGGTCGACGCGGACGGAGATCGAACTCGGGAACTCTAGCATCCAACAGTCTACCACTGATCCACCGTCCTCCCTGCCTTCCCCATTGATTATATTATAAATCGTGCTAACGACTTCAAGAGACTGTAGTGTTTAATGGCGTAGCCAGGCTAAACTATGTTGGGGTGGATGCTGGCGGGGGTAAAGTATTTTTTCTCTCCACTTCATTTCCCTGTGGGTGGAGGCCCTGGGTCTCTTTCATGTCATTTGTAGCACTCTTCTTAGTTTTTGAAGGCGAAAGTACACAGAATGTGAAGGTATAAGTGAATCAAAAAGACCGAAGAAATATCAACAGGGTTCCCACTCAAATGAAAAGTCCTTTAATTTCAGCCCCTTCTTTGAGAAGTGCTTGAATTTGTTTCTATCCTTGAAAAGTATACCTAACCTGAAAAGCAGACGACACTTGCAAAAATAATTCTTGAATAACTAATTTTTTTCATTTTCTGTCTCAAAAACATAGGTTATGACCCCTCGTTGGAACGAGCTCGACGAGCTCGTTCCAACGAGGGGTCATAACCTATGTTTTTGAGACAAAAAATGAAAAAAATAATGAAAATTAACTGGCGATTTTTGAGAATAGCGCTGGCCGGTTTTGGCCCTTACGTGAAAAGTACTTGAATTTAGGTTACCTATAATCTCTATAATCTCTGAAACATGAAGTTTCATGATAACCCGCCTCAGTCTGGTATGTAAATTCTAGACCATTGCAGTTTATTTCATGCGTTTCTGTCAGTAGTCTAATAATATTCTGTGATGGAATACACTTGAAAGGGCTCAAAGAGCCATTTCCAGCAGTGTGCTACATCACAGCATTTCATCATTATGTCATCATAACAGTAAGTTTTATCATCATTATATTAACATATGAACTTGGCGGAGCCCGGTGGCACAGTGGTTGACTGTTGAACTTCTATTCTAGAGATCCCGAGTTCGATCCCCGTCCGGGACGACCCGCGTTGTGTCCTTGGGCAAGGCACTTTATCTCGGTTGCCTACATGGGGTGGGGGGGGGGGGCATGATGACGCACGGCACTAATGGGTACTGCACGTCGATGGTGAACATGGCTTCAACCGCTGTAACCCTGCATGAGCGGAGCTTGAACAAAGTTAGAATGTTGAGGAGATGACAGTTGCTCGTCGACGCTCTGTGGTTCTCTCCGGGTACTCGGGCCTCCTCCATCCGTAAAACTGTCACGGTCACGATTAGCCATTGTGCATAAGTGTGTGACCTTAAACACCAATAAATAAATAAATAAAGGCTTCATATTCTGTGAATATGCTTTATAGTATCTGTGAAGTGAAATGATATAAACACCAATAAATAAATAAATAAATAAATAATAACAAATGAATAAATGGAGACAAGATATTTTTCGAAGATCTTGTAATGTAAGGGAGCGAAAAATTGTTCACCTTATTTTTAGCCGAACGGCAGGCAAATGAAATGACCGTTTGACCAACATGTACCGTGCTGATAGTCCTTGAAAAGCATTGTCAAATTCCTTGCAAAGTGCTTAACCCTTTACCTAACGTAACGGCCAAAACCGCTATTCTAAAAAATCGCCAATTAATTTTCATTATTTTTTTCATTTTTTGTCTCAAAAACATATAGGTAATGACCCCTCGTTGGAACAAGCTCGTTCCAACGAGGGGTCATAACCTATGTTTTTGAGACAAAAAATGTAAAAGAATAGTTATTCAAGAATTTTTTTTGCAAGTGTCGTCTGCTTTTCATGTTAGGTAAAGGGTTATTAAATAGTGCTAGAATTTACTTCTCTGGTGTCAGTGGAAACCCCGAGATTCAAGGTGAGAATACATGAACCAAATTGATGGACTTCAGACATGAATGTATATATGGTTGGCATTTTTTTTCTAGAAAGTGTAGATATGAGTTTCCACCCCCTACCTCTACCCCCCACCCCCACCCCCACACCCACCCCCACCCATCCATGAATTTTCCACTGGCCGTGTTCAAATAATTGATAGATGGTCCTAAGTTATCAAAATACAATGATAAACAGTGCTGCATGTGGACAACAGATAGTGCGATTATTGAACTCTCTGTCAAAAGAAATCTTGTGCAGACAGATAGTTATCTCTTAAGCGCAGTTTTATGTTTCTGTCGTTTGACTACCCAGCATGAAGTTACGCTTCGTCTTGGAATCTGATTGGACTGCACCGAGCTTCATGTATACCCACCGAATAGAAACACGTCGGACTTTCAGAGACACATCGCCTGGGCCTTAACTTCTGATATTTTTTTCTAAAATAAAACGAATTACGTTTAGTAGTTCACCTGGAATATCAGACGGCAGATCTTTTTGTAAAATACATCAATATTGCGTTATATCGACTTTTAAAGCTGTTCACTAGTTCAATATGTCTGCCAAGTACAATGATAGTTATAAGTAGTAAAATATGTGCCCCACAATTAGTCTTTCTCGTTATTAGTTGATTTGTATTGTATCTGCACCTGAGGTGCATTGACCCATTTCACACTGTGTTCTTATGTTCAGTACTATCTACGAGCAATGTTCGGGATTAATGTTTATCTCCCACTACGTAGCGGGAAGGGGATATAAAAATTATTTCATTCCGTATGTGCTTCTTTCTGTCTGTCCTTCCGATTTTCCTTCCGCCATGACGTCCTTCTGTTCTTCCGTCCGCCCCATTTCTTGTGATCACTTTTAACAGAAAATCGTTCAAAATATTTTCTCAAATTCAATATCTAGCTTTTTGGTGATAACGTAGTACAGTAACCGTGGAGTGTTCGTAATCCACTTGTGGGCAGTGTTGTCCACGCATGCGTTTACCAGGTAATAAAAATCGTCATCAGAAAATTTAATTAATTATGCACTGGGTTTTACCCGGTGCTTCATTAATTAAATTTTTGATGATTATGCCTATACTTAGTGTATGGAATCTAATATCATTGCGACCGTGCAAATATTGCCCACCCGTGGAAAGTGACCAGTCCACGGCGTCAGTACTGTAGCGTGAATGTAATTGTGCACCAGCTCTGTTTAAGTATTTCTTAAGAAGTTATTGCCATTTTCCCACCACATCATCATTTCTTGTCATCACGCTTCAAAGAAACTCATAAAAGATTCTTTTTCCAAATTTAATATTTAGCTTTTGGAGATAATATCTTGGATTGTCGCGAACCAGTCTTGTTCAAGTATTTCTTCAAGAGTTATTACCCTTGTTGGACTTAAAATTTATTGTTACCTTTTTGTCATCAAATTTCAAAGAAAACTATTCAAGATTTTTTCAAATTTAATTTACAGCTTTTTGATGATAATACCATGAATAGATTTCGAACCAGCCGTGTTCAAGTATTTCTTCATGACTAGTTGCCCTTGTTGCACTTAGAATTTATTGTCATCACATTGCCATTTCTTGTAATCACATTTCAAAGAAAACCATTCAAGATTTTTTTCTAAATTTAAAATACAGATTTTGAGTGATACTATCAAGGAGTGGATTGTGAACAAGCTCTGTCAAAGTATTTCGTCAAGTATAATTGGCTTATTGCCCTTGTTGAACTTAGAAAAACACCTTGCGTGCTGCTGGCAGATATTCCCGCCCAGGACAGGATCTCGCTTGTCACTGAAATATGTATAATTTGGGCATATTTAATCCAATTTCCACCCTGTAAATGGAATGGATTTTTTCAGCAAATCTAGTCATGGCTGCTTCACCGCAGCCATAACTAGATCTGATGAAAAATATCAAAAAATACTCAGAAGGTTGAAAGTTAACTTGTTCTATAGCTTTTTTTGATATTGTGAATGGGAGTGCGAACCCGCTGTGTCTTTCGTATTGCCCTTTTTGGACTTGGGTAGCGGATGGATTGACCATCCGACGGTGTTGCACTTGTTTTTGCTCTTGTGAGGGTGGAGGTGAGATGGTTCCAATGATGGGCCGTAAGCTTCATTTTGGGGGATGATATTGAGCAGAAACTAATATAATTTGAATGGTGCTTTTTAGCTCATCTTGACAAAGTCAAGCTGAGCTAATCTCATCGCTCTTTGTCCGTCGTCCGTCGTCTGTCGTCCGTCGTCCGTCGTCCGTCAACACCATGTTTTGCTATTCTCCTCCAAAGCCACTGGGCCAATTCAAGTGAAAGTTTGTGTGAGTGATGGTCCCAAAGGGGCATTTCATTTTTGTTCAACTCAGCATGCCCAGCTCCATAGGGAGGGAGTGGGGGAAAATGCTCCAAAATATTTTTAAAATCTTCTTCTCAAGAACCAGTGTGTACAATGACTTGATATTTGCCATTGAGCTTCCATAAGAGGTGTAGAATCAAGTTTGTTCAAACGAAGTTCGTGAAGTAATATTTGGCTTTGTAATAGGAGGGGTAAGATTTTTGGCCCCGCCCAAAATTTCTATTTTCTGAACCGATGGTCCGGTATGAACCAAATTTGTTTTGTGGTAGTATTGGGTCATAAGTACTTGACCCATGCAAAAAAATTACCGCATCCCCATGGGAACCCTGGGAGCTAAAAATAGAAATATTTTCAAACGCCCATATTTCCCAAACCCCACGGAACAGAGAGCTTTTATTTGGTATGAAGTATCCTTATGACCAGTAGAATTGAATGGTAAAAAAAAATTTCCATCGGTTATGTTAGGGTGTTCTGTAATGGGCATCGAAAAAATGCTGAGTCAGCATATTTGCAAAAAATTTTAAAAATCTTTTCTCCAGAACCAATCATCAGAATCTTTTGATATTTGGTATACAGCATTCATAGGGGGGTCAGATAAAAGTTTGTTGAAATAAAGCCCATTGGTTCATATTTGGGCTCTCTACAGGAGCCCGAAGTTTTAACATAGGGTAATATGGGGAATATTCTTTAAAAATCTTCTTCTTCAGAACCACCAGTCAGAATCTTTTAATATTTGGTATACATCACTCTTATGAGGGTCAGATTCTAGATTGTTCAAACCAAGTCCCTAGGTTAATATTTGGGCTTCCTACGGAAGCCCAAATTTTATCTTTGATCAATATGGAGGGTAATATAAAAAAATCTTCTTCTTCAGATCCATCCGTCAGAATGCTTTGATATTTGGTATGCAACATCTCTATGGAGATCAGATTCAAGTTTGTTCAAATCGGATCCCTAGATTTATATTTGGGCTCACTATGGTAGCCCAAATTTTTACTTAGAGCAATATGAGGAAATTTCTTTAAAAATCTTCGTCTTCAGATCCACCACTCGGAATGCTTTTATATTTGGTATACAACATCTCTAGGATGGGGGGGGGGGGGGGGGTCAGATTCCAGGTTGTTCAATTCGAGTGCCTAGGTTAATATTTGGGCTCCATATGGGAACATGAAATTTAGCTTAATACAATATGAGGGAATTTCTTCAAAAATCTTCTTCTTCAGATTCACTTGTCAGAATGCTTTCACATTTGGTATACAACATCTCTAGGGGGGTCAGATTCAAGTTTGTTCAAATCGGGTCCATAGGTTAATATTTGGGCTCGCTATGGTAGCCCAAATTTGAACTTAGTGCAATTCGAAGAAATTTCTTTACAATTTCTCTTCTTCAGATCCAACAGTCAGAATTCTTTCATATTCGGTACACAACATCTCTAGGGAAGTCAGATTTAACAGTGTTCAAATCAAGAGCCTGGGTTAATATTTGGGCTCTCTATGGGAGCCGGAATTGGCCATTTTGCTGAAGAATTTTGTATTCAGTACCCTCTAGAGGTACTAAGATTAATCCACATAGGTTGTATCAAGGGGCTTCATAGGGGAGCTCTACATTTTACTTATGATCAACTGAAGAAAAGGCATGATGCCCAGATTATTTTTGTCACTCCTGAAATGAGTGATGGCTTGCTTAATGTAGACTCATTCTTGGACTCTGTTTAAATTGTGTTCTGTACAAGATGAGAGCTTCAGGCCCCGTGGGGCCTCTTGTTTTGGATAAGCGGCAGGCCTTTTGGTAAATGTTTAGTTATCATCCTAATTCAACACATTACTGGCCTGTCCTATCGATTTGTTACCTTTTGTGTTGTCTGCTCGTCGACAATCAAATCGGGGCTCAGGAAAGCTGCTCGTCTGGTTGTACATGATAAACGAAAATCACACTTGTAACAATGGGGGGGGGGGCACTAAAAATTTGCAAGACGTGACGTCCTACTTTTTATTCTGCTCCTTTTTACACCCACCCACCCACTACGTGCAAATGTTCTACTACCGTTCTCAGACACCCACCCCCCCCCCCCCCACTCTCCCATTAAAATCTAAAATAAACTTATAAACTTAGTAGGCGTAGCTGTCTTTAGGCGGTTTTCATAATGTTCTTAACCCTTTACCCAACGTAACGGTCAAAACCGGCCAGCGCTATTCTCAAAAATCGCCAATTAATTTTTATTATTTTTTCATTTTTTGTCTCAAAAACATAGGTTATGACCCCTCATTGGAACGTGTTCGTCGAGCTCGTTCCAATGAGGGGTCATAACCTATGTTTTTGAGACAAAAAATGAAAAAAAATAGTTATTCAATCATTTTTTGCCAAGTGTCGTCTGCTTTTCATGTTAGGTAAAGGGTTAAACTGGTACCACCAATTTAAACCTCTGTGGGCTGCTGTAGGCCCCAATCTACAAATGACAAGCTGTTCATTTTCAGGCTTGACCAGAGCAGGTGTACATATACGGGAACAAGTATTCATTTGAATTGTTCCAAAAATATTGTCTGCACATTTTCTACATTTCGAACAAGACACCCACCCCCTACTAACGTGAGACATTTTCCCAGTTAAAGCCCAATATTCTCACATATAAAGCCTCTTGGTGTTGTATTTATGTTAAGAGTGTGATGTACAACATCATATTTAAGGTTTGAAACACAAATGATGGTATATATTAGCTGATATATTGATATATTTTTAAAAAATTCAAAAAATTGCACAATTTGGAAATGCACATTTTTGGCGCACTCAAGAGGCCCACCCACCCCCACGTCACGTCTTGCAATTTTTTGGTGGCCTCCCCCTGCTTGTAAAGCTTTTTTTCATACAGCCGGTGGTCCATCAAATGGATGTCTTGATATTGAACAGCAAATATAAAAATCTTGTTAACTCATGTTTTGTGAAACTTACGTTTGTGATTTTTTCAAACGCTCGTCTGGAATACATGTTGGGGTGGGGTCGTAAGAATACGAGCACCGAAATTTTGGTGGAAAGGGGCGGGCGTCTGTGGGTATATCTTTCCGAGAACAAAACTTATTTTGAGATGTGTCCTTAGACGCTTCCCAGCATACCTGAGTAGCCAAAGTTCTAGTCCTAACTACAGGATGACCAGTCGTTACCCTCTCGCACCGCTCACTTCCCCCAGTTCACTGAGAGATTAGTTTAACGACTGGCATCTCTGCTTCCATTTCCCCATCCGGTAATGCAACGCTCAGTGTCAAACTGGTATGAAATAAAGTTAATGAGGATCGCCACTTGAAACTTGATATAGGATATGGAAATTTAACCCTTTAACTAACGTAACGCCAAAACCGGCCAGCCCTATTCTCAAAAATCGCCAGTTAATTTTCATTATTTTTTCATTTTTTGTCTCAAGAACATAGGTTATGACCCCCCATTGGAACGAGCTCGTCGTGCTCGTTCCAACGAGGGGTCATAACCTATGTTTTTGAGACAAAAAAATCAAAAAAATTAGTTATTCAAGAATTATTTTTGCAAGTGTCGTCTGCTTTTCAGGTTAGGTAAAGGGTTAAACTAGCTACCACGGGGCTATTCAGACACTGTTTTCCATGGAAACCTTGGGATGTGGCGCAGTGCTTGTTTGCTGTAGTACATAGGTATGCGTTACTGGTAAAATAGGACGCGGCCCCAGCACCTTCGGTTGAAGTCCCCTAAAGTGAGCAGCATAGGTATAAACGAATTGCCAAACTTGACTTCATATCTATTATATATTCGGGTCATGATATAGCCAAACATGCTGAAAGTGACCTGAAGCACTAATAATAAATAAATGAATTCAGGCTCTATACTTCTATTATACCAATATGCGGGGAATTCATTGTCTATGTGTATAAACTGACAAATCAAAAGCACATTAAGAGGTTGATTGCCGGCAGCCCATAATTGGAGTAAAGGTACAAGAACTTAAAGGCTTCATATGGGTGTGTGGTGGCTCAGCAGTAGACTGTTGGACTTCTATGCTAGAGGTCCCGAGTTCGATCCCCGTCCGGGACGACCCGCGTTGTATCCTTGGGCAATGCACTTTATCTCTGTTGCCTACATGGGGGCACGATGACGCTGTGTACTAAGGCGTACTGCTCGTCGAAGGTGCACATGTCTTCAACCGCTTTAACCGTGCTTGAGCGGAGCTTGAACAGAGTTAGAATGTTGAGGAGATGACAGTTGCTTGTCGATGCTTGGTGGTTCTCTCTGGGTACTCCGGCTTCACCCACCCGTAAAACCGCCTCGGTCACGATTAGCCACTGTGCATAAGTGTGTGACCTTAAACACCAATAAATAAATAAATAAATAAATAAATAAAGGCTAATTCTGTTGATATGCTTTATAGTATCTGTGAAGTGAAATGATATAATATGTTTGGATTCGCCTTCTTACAATATATGGGAGAGAGCCTACAGACACTCTCCCATGAATTGTCACAAAGCAAGGACAGATCAACAAATTTAGACAACTAAATATAATTCAGCACTCCACCAGTTATAGATACATACATAAACATTCAAATGTTTTGGGGGCTAATGTAGCCCACCAAAATCCTGGTGTTTTCTCTCCTGGACTGCCGCATACAATAGTGTCTCTATAGCTAAAGGGCAAAACTAGTATTTATTTATTTATTTATTTATTTATTTACGTTTAAGGTCACATATTTATGCACAATGGCTAATCATGGCCGTGACAGTTTTACGGGTGGGGGAAGCCGGAGTACCCGGAGAGAACCACCGAGCAACGACGAGCAGCTGTCAGCTCCCCAACATCGTAACTCCGCACTGCAGCACAGGCAGGGTTAGATTGGTTGAAGACATGCGCACCATCGACGTGCAGTACGCCTTAGTACACGGCGTCATCGTGCCCCCACGCGGGCAATGGAGATGTGTCAACAACGCGGTTGACGCAGGTGGGATTCGAACCGAGGACCTCTCGGCTTGCAGTCTGCTCCTCTACCTACTGAGCCACCGCGCTCCCAGGGCAAAACTAGTTTTTCTGCTGCGTTTTGCTCTTGCACAGAACGTTTCATATAATTTCTGACAAGGTCGAGAGTTTCAGTTTTAGAATAATCAGTGATCTTTGCCTGGAGGTTTCCATCTATAATGAGTTCAGATCGCAATGAGTGACACTTTCGATCAGAATTGTTTTTTTCAATTGTCGTGATTATTAACTCAACACGATGCAAATTAAGTTTCCAGTTCATAACAGCCTGAATGCGAATGTTGCACCGGCGATGTAAGTCTTCAAGAAAAAAGTATTGATCGTAAATCAGTACAAATGTAAACGTAGATCACCTAATTGGGTTACCATCATTACAAAAAAATTCAAACCTTTGGTGTGATAACTAGACCAAAGAGAAGATATTATTCTTGTCCTTGTTAACCCTTTGAGCACTGGTGGTGTCTTCCATGCCAGTTCAATGGCAGCAATTAGAAAAGTCCATATCCATTATTTGGGGTAGACCAATCAATATTTTTAACGTGCAGCCTCGGGGCTGCACGTTAAAAATATAGATTGGTCTGCCCCACACTTTTACTGAACAGCCATCCTGTTTAATGACGTTATGACGTATCATGTTCCCGTTCGGTAAAGGGCCGTTCGGATTTCAAGGGTTAAAGCTTGTGGCCTCGTTCAGATGATCGAATAAATATCATCAAATTCGTGCATCCGTTGACAAATTGATGGTGTGTTCAGCTCTGTATCAAAATGTTTTTGCAGATTGCTCCGTCCACTTAAAACATTGGAGTATGGTGACTATAGTTGGTTAGAGCACTGGACTTTAAACTGAAAGGTCAACAGTTTGATTCCGGCCTGAGCAATCGGCGCCGTGTCCTTTGTCAAGAGACCTAATCTCGATTGCTCACGTGATAACACGATGATACTGTGTATTAAAGTGTATACCGCGTTAATGGTGCACTTTCTATCTCTGCTTGTGTCGGTTGAGTAAGCTGGAGAGTCTGACCGTTCTTCTCCGCCGCTCGCTGGTTCTCTCCAGGTTTTCCGGCTTTCCCCACCCCTGAAACTGACACGACGTGAGCCTGGTTATTGAAACTCTTGTTAGCAATCTATGTTTTTCCAGTACATTTGAACTCGACAACAAACGCCCAGGGTGGAAGTCCTGTGAGGTGGGGGAGTATAAGCGCTTGACTAGATTTCACTTCATACTTACAAGTGTTTCGGTCATGATTTGGCTATAGATGCTGAAAGTGAACTTAAATATGAGCGAATAAATATTAATATGAATCGAGGAAATGGCTTTTCTGTGGATGAGTTTCAAATTTTCTCCGATGCGTATTCGACGTTCGTTTTCCAGATTTGTGTTTCTCCACTTCCAATGCGATTCCGTTGTTACTGCAGACACATGTAACGTCACGCCATGCGGCGTCACTCCTGAAGTTTCGTAAATGTTACGTCCCCGACCTCGGAGGGGGGGGGGATGTATTTAATGTACCTCTTCGTCCTTCGTATATCCATTCATTTTACCTTCTTTTCCGGGAATGCTGGAAGTACTGTCCCTTGTTTGATTTAGAAAATGTGTGGCTGTGAATGTTTCGCCTTGCAAACTTATGTGTATGATCGAATTTGTTTGTCCTTTGGTATGTTATAGACCAGCATGGGGGAAGGGATTTCCGCCTAGCACGGATACTCTCCACGCTTTCTTGCTAGAGTTGTGAAACTTCTTGGACTTACAAAAAGCGTACGAACAAACATTTCGCCTTGTAGAACGGGTGTGGTTAATCAAATGTGGTCGTCTTTCGGTATGTTGATAGACCTGCATTGTGGAAAGGACCTCCATATAAGACGCATTCTGTCGCAATTTCTTTCCAGAGTTATGGTCCTTGTTGAACTTAGAAAACATGTACAAATAGTTCGCCATGTGTGGACGATCGAATTTGGTTGTCCTTCTGTCCCTCCGTCCTTCTGTCCCTACAAACATTTTGCCTTGTATCCCGGGTGTAGACAATAGGATTCCGCTGTCCTTTGGTATGCTGATAGAACAGCATGGGGGAAAGGGTCACCATGTGGTACAATTATGCCAGAATTGTGACCCCTTGTTGGACTTCTTAGAAAATGCGTGCGTTTAACCCTTTACCCAACGTAACGGTCAAAACCGGCCAGCGCTATTCTCAAAAATCGCCAATTAATTTTCATTATTTTTTTCATTTTTTGTCTCAAAAACATAGGTTATGACCCCTCGTTGGAACGAGCTCGTTCCAACGAGGGGTCATAACCTATGTTTTTGAGACAAAAAATGAAAAAAATAATGAAAATTAATTGACGATTTTTGAGAATAGCGCTGGCCGGTTTGGGCCGTTACGTTAGGTAAAGGGTTAATTTATGAACTCCCGAACCACTGGTATACTTGTTTCGCTCCTTGATCGCGATCTGATAGTGAGTGATACCACTTTTGCGATCACAGGACTGTAATGTGTATCCTCGATGTAAACACACTCATTAAATATGTATTTTTCTTGCATGTTGACCATAATATCGCTGCATACCTCGTAGCTAAGTTGTTATCTTAATTTATGCAGTTATTCATTACAATTATTTACATACAGTTTGATAAAGAATAATACCGTGTAAACCTGATTAGTGATAACTTTAATTTATGTACAAGATATTGAATAATGATATGCCAATCACTCTTCATGTGAACATTTTTCTTCTTGATAACTTTGATAGGGCCACGAGCATACTCGTATCTGTATTTTTATGTCTATCAGTTGTTTTGACAAAAGCATTGCATTTTCTCTGTCTTTTTTTAGTGACACCTTACAATATTTCACGATGTGATGTTCTGTTTAATCCAATATATCGCATCTAAATGAATTCTAGAAGTGTGACGTGAATGAGAAGTTCGTATCGTCGTTGCGACAACTTAACGAGCAAAACATTAGTTCCTCCATTGAAAGTGGAGCAGTGCTTGTTTACTGTGGTAAAAATATTTGTAAAATTGGTCCCCGGTAACTAACGCCCAGGTGTGAAGGTGATAGCCAAAAGTTGCGATTTTGTTGTATAAAAGTGAAAATATTTTCGATAATATTTCTGCCTGGGTTAAATGTAAAGCAATACAGATATGTGACGGACCCCGAAAACAGGCTTGACAAACTGACGTTGATTCAACAGATTCTCAATGAGGCATGAAATTTAATGTCCATTATGGCGCACGTGTTGAACACCATGTGGGCTATTCTGATAACAGATCAATAGTAAGAGAGACAATATTCTCTTCTGTAATAATTATCTGGGTAATTAAAGCCAGTTAAAATCTAATTGTAGAATACAGTGCATCACATATGTTCTGGACACACACCCATATTACGCATCTATCCTGTCTCCGAAATGTCAAAAGATACCAAAATGCGAGTTTTTCAAAGGAACTTTAAAGCGAGTGTTAAATTAAGATAGATCTAAGCGGTCAAGTTCAAGAGCGATTAACTGAGAATAAATGTTCTGGCTATCTGAATAAAAAATCGGGGGATTTCTCGAAGAATTTATTCCAGCCAATTCCAGTCGGAAGGTGTGTAAGGCTGTGGGTCGTTGGGAATAGATGGGGAGGCCCCATAGGTGCCGCATCGGTGCGAAAGTAAAGGCACGTTGTGATGTAGAGGGAGCCACAGAGCTCATATTTAGAATAGGAGCAGTCGCGGGCCAAGTCGGTGGCCATATATGAGAATAGGATCAGGAACAGGAAGTACGAGCTCAGGGAGCTATATGCATTTAGGTAAACGGCATTACCTTCTTTAGAAGGCAAGACATGCAGAGGCAGTTGGCCTGCGGACACTCAGAGAAGGTCCGAATTTAGCCTTGGCCGTCGATGGTCGTAGGCACCGAGATTGAAAGTCCGCGTATTGTCGTAACCCTGTGAGGGTTGTAAGGAGCCGATTGTAGTTTGTTAACGGTTGCGAACCGTAGTGGCATAGTAGCCAAAGAAGTAAAAGCTGTAACGTTGAGGTCTAGGGACGGCTGCACGTTGAAAATATCGATTGTCTACCCACACATTTACTGAACAGCCATCCTATTTAATGACGTTATGACGTATCATGTTCTGGCCGGAAAAACGGCTGCTCCCTTTTCAAAGGATTAATAAATCATTTCATGGTCCATCTTGCACTAAAGACAGAGTGTGTCCATCCCGGAGTTGTATCATACACTACACTCGCACCTTTCAAGACAGCCATCTGAAATTTAGCACAATGCAAAACTACATTCAGCACATTACCATGTTAGAAGGTCAGGCGATTCTTTGTGTTTGCTTTCACAGTTATTGCCCTTTATCAGTTTAGAACATTTCCTGTTTTTTTTAATTGAGGGTACCTTCATTTGAGGGTACCTTCATGATGTAATCAACTCCTTCCACGATTTGTAATGTAGAGATTTGAAACCTTAGGATATGGTTACACACACAATGGAGATGTACAACATCTATAACGTTTGCTGAAAAGCGAGTTTTTTTTTCATAAAATTATTGCCCGCTATTAATTGAGGGTACCTTCATGGTGTAATCAACTCCTCCCTCGGTTTCTAATGTAGAGGGTTGAAACTTTAGGATATGGTTACATATGCCTTGAAGATATCCAACGTCTATAAAGTTTGCAGAACAAGTATTTTTAACAAAATTATTGTCCTTTATCGACTTTGAAAATGAACTGTGTTTTTTAATTGAGGGTACCTTCATGGTGTAATCAACTCCTTCCATAGTTTGTAATGTAGAGATTTTAAAGTTTGTGATATGGTTACACATACAATTAAGATATGCAACATCTATAAAGTTAACAGAAAAAACATTTTTAACAAAATCATTGCCCTTTATCGACTTGGAAAACTTCCAGTGTGTTTTCATTGAGGGTACCTTCATTATGTAATCAACTCCTCCTATAATTTCTAGTGTGGAGCAGTGAAACTTTACGATATGGTCACACGTGCTTTGGAAATGTGTAACATATATAAAGTGTGCGGATAAATGTTTTTTCACAAAATAATTAAATCAAATCAAATCAATTCACTCTTACATTTGGTGAAAGAGGCGGGGGTACCTTTTTGTGTCACTCTGTAGTGACGCACAGTAGTTTTCATGATAATGCCCCAATGGTCTGTAATGTGTCAAAGGTCCAACGTCTGTCATCCGCCATCCGCCATCCAGCAATAAATGTTTCATTTCTGTAATGCTACCCATGACTTTGTTTTTTTATTAGGGTTTAACGACACATTAACAGCCAGGGTCATATCGTGTCGGTGACAGTTTTACGGGTGGAGGAAGCCGGAGTACCCGGAGAGAATCACCGAGGAACGACGAGCAGCTGTCAGCTCTCCAACATCGTAACTCTGAACTCTACACCGCGGCACAGGCAGGGTTAGATTGGTTGAAGGCATGCGCACCATCGACGTGCAGTACGCCTTAGTACACAGCGTCATCGTGCCCCCGTGTAGGCAATCGGGGTTAAGTGCCTTGCCCAAGGACACAACGCGGGAGCACGAATCAGTCGCTGAAATGGTCACCCATCCAACTACTAACCGCGCTCGACTTTGCTTAACTTCGGTGATCTGACGAGAACCGGTTACCGCGACGCCACCCCCCCCCCCCCCCCACCCATGATATTGCAGGCGGGAGTATATGCAACCCTCGGCGTTGCTCTAGTTGTTGATTAGTTAACAGTTATTACATGTAAATATTTGCTGGGTATTTTTGAATTTTCTGAAACTTTGTTATAAGTACAATATATACTATTAATCTTTTACCTAACGAATCGCCCGCAACCGCCCGCGTAATTTGCAAATTGAGCAGTTGAAAAAAAAAATTAAATATTTCAACAAAACCATATCATGTGACCCCTCATTGGAACGAGCTCGATGAGCTCGTTCCAATGAGGGGTCACATGATATGGTATTGTTGAATTTTTTTTTAAACATTTTAAATAATAGTAATTAAAATAATAAATTTTGATATTGTCAGGGACACCTGAGGCCCCATAAGGCCTGGGCTGACGTGGGGTTATTTAGTCCCGCTGATGAAGTTGCGGAAAAATTTGACCAACGTGGAGGGTCGGAATCCAAGTGTCGCGAACTCGGCGCAGGGAGCTGAGTTAGACCGACGCCGTGATTCCTTCTCTGCCAAACTGGCCTGAAATAGGTTCGATTTCCGTTAGGTGTGATTCCAAATCACTTCAGGCTGTGTAATGGAAAGAATGACTTAAAGTAACAACGATCCTTTTATTTACACGTAAAAATAAAGCCGTTTCAATATTTCAACAATCAACAATTCGATTCTTTTCACAGAAATTTGGTTGCTAGAGTTAAATAATTCTCAACCATCATATAGTCATTCTATAGCCCCGTACTGGCACTATAGTCTACACACTGGAAATGTTACTACCGTGAGCTCGCCATAAGAGCTTCACAAATCTGAAATGTTACTACTGTGAGCTCGCCATAAGAGCTTCACCCGCTTAGGCTCAAATGTCAACGTCTGCGCGTAACTGTACCTCTGGCTGTCGGAGGGTTGCGACCAGCAATGTTCGTCATCTATGAAGCCACCGTACTTCTGATTTGGGTCAGATATTGTCGACTCATACCTTATGTGCCTTTTGAAAGTCCTCCGTGAAAGTCCTATTGAAATATTCACCGTTCCTGGTTGAATTCACGATTCACAAATGCCCCTTTTGTGCTAGGGCGAAATTGTCACTCACACCGATCTCCAGTCGGTATTACGTGCTTCGGCAGCAAAACAAACTACTCAGAACGCAATCAGGCTGACGCTTCAAAGGGTTAATACGCACAATACAAATAACCTACACTTCTGACTATTGCAGGCTGATACCTGCTACTCGACAATCTAAACTTTAACGTTTCACCTTGGGTGTTCCTTCTCACGAATTCGGCTCTTGTAGCCGCCTATCAACCTTAAGCTAAATCAATCGTGGAATGCCCTCTCTGGCGATTCCAGCCGTTTCAGGGTCCTGTGATCGAAGGTACCCCTATGCCAGGAAACAGAGTCCGCCTGTCCTGGACTTCACCAACGTGTGTGTGACCCCAAGTGTGTGTGTAACGCTCTGCTCGTCAAGGTATATATACCTTTTA
Organism: Pictodentalium vernedei; assembly: GCA_031216915.1. Classification (NCBI taxonomy): domain Eukaryota; kingdom Metazoa; phylum Mollusca; class Scaphopoda; order Dentaliida; family Dentaliidae; genus Pictodentalium; species Pictodentalium vernedei. Next base: position 124,619,451 of record CM062293.1, on the reverse strand, counting down.
CCCTAAAGTGTCAGGTGGACGGACGCTCATCTGTCCACCTGTCAAAGGGAGATGACATATATCGAGGCAGAATCAATACAAGTCATCTCGCGCGTGACTTAACGGTGATTTCACTTGTCGAGAAAACCGATTCGTTTCTGCCATTCATTGTCATGACAAACATTTCTATCTCTTAGAATCTCGTTTCTCAATTGGCCGTGACGATATCCTGCCACCAACCGATTACGTCTCGTAAGACTCGCGACTACTGTATAAATTAAATGAGATTAGACCTTATCTAACATACCGTTTCTCCCCTGGGTCCCTGCGCTGAAGCTGGATATACACCACATGCGTTTTTTTTCCATGTCCAGCTTCACAGAGAAGTGAAATTCACGTAGGGTTTTCGCCTTGATGCGGAATATCTTTTGAACTTACTCTAGCTTTATATATGAGGCCCATTTGCCCCTATATTTAGGCTGGCTTTGCCCTGACAGATATTCTCTGCGTTGGGTAAAGGGTTAACAATTGAATATACCCATTCATTATCTGTGGAGCCTTAACTTCGCATTACTATATGTTCTTATTCGAACATTTTTTATATATTAACCCTGCTGTATGCATAACTTTTATGATTTTTCTCTGTCAAACAGAGGCAACTATTAGGTTGTAAAAGCTTGTTGTAAGTCGAGGTTTATTTCTGTGGTTCTTTTCGGGTGATTGATACTGTACGGTATAGGTTACTTAAGACCATTGCAGTAATATTATTAACCCTTTTTAGTTTAAACAATATTTATTAATGAAAACACTGTAGTTGCAAACAATATGATTTACAGTAAAGGAAAGAAACATATACTGAGTCAAAAAGAAAGTATAATAAACTTCTAGGAGCAATTTTTTTAGTATTATCGACTTTAATCCCAAACAAATTATTGTAAATTCATATTTCGAGTCTAGCTGTGTGAATTTGCAAAATTTCATGTTCTTACTGTTGCCAGCGTCACGTCAGGACGTCGCAGTTCAGACATGGGGTGATATGAAAAGTTCACACATGCAGTCAATAGCGTGTATGTCCACCGTTTGCCTCTTGGATGTCAACACATCGACGGCGTATAGACCTGATAAATCTCTGGATGCCACCCTGTGGTATTGCGTTCCACTCCTGCCTTAAAACATTACGTAAATCGCCTAATGTCTGAAGATCATGAAGTCGTACCCGACGGTCCAGTTGATCCCATAGATGCTTGATTTGCGACAAATCTCGTGAAAGTGGGGGCCAGGGAAGAAATTCGATGCTCTGCTCCTCAAGACAGTCACGACATATACGCACCACGTGACATCGGGCGTTGTCTTGCTAGAATAACTGCAATCCGACGTTAGCGTTGAACAGCGGGACAACAACAGCGTTAAGAATTTCGTTCCTATATCGCTGTCCATTCAGTTTACCATCGATGAAGATCAACTGCGTTCGATGGTGCAAGGAAATTCCTGCCCAAATCATTACACCACCCCGCCGAAACGGTCGCATTCCCGCACGCAAGCATCAGAAAACCGTTCTCCTCGTCAGCGATACACTCTTGCCCTACCATCGGCGCGCCGTACACAAAATCGTGATTCATCACTAAAAAGAACTGTACTCCAAGGCTGCTGAGGCCATCGAACACACTGGCGTACCCATTCCATTCTGACGGTACGCAATCGCTGATTTTCGGTTAACCTTGGCTTGTTTAAAATGTCGGAAGACAAAAAAACTAGCGTGTTTTCTCAATAACCCAGGCTCTCTAGCAGAACATAACACAAAGAAAATCGTCGGTCGCCTATTCAATTTGACATTTTCGGGTAGCACGTGTTATATTTTCAATCCGTAGCAAAATTGTATACTGTTGGGTCAACAACAACAACATGTTATTAAGGGGTCGTCCAACCTAACTTTGGTCAATTTGTTGACATTTTTCCCAATGCCTCAGAAACAGATAAGAGAAGTAAGGACAGGCAAATTATATATCAAAATGAGTAAAGTGCATAGAAAAGGTTCATATAATTTTTTTCAGGAAAAAAAGTGAATTTCAGGATTTTGAAGAAGATTAATTTGCCAATGGCATAAGTAACGAACCGGTAAAACCACAAAATAATCAGTAATTCGAAAGCCTTGTCCTCAATTTTATGATAACATACGACAGACTCGGAGAAAGCATTTTTTTGACACACACTCTGGTGGGTTTTGATGTTTGAATGTAATAACACCAACACAAATTTTGGATGTTCGGGTTGTGGCCATGTTTCAATGATGTTTATTCCGGTCATGTGATTACGATGTGGTTCTTGCAGAAATACTCAATTTGGGCAATCGTAAGAATGCAAGGACGTGATCACGCCCTTTATTTGTTCGAGACAATGTATGAGCGGATTTGCAAACAGGTGACAGCAAATACTTGAGCTGTTAATGTCATAACTGCAAAATATGGTTCGAAATTCCCTCTCGTGTTTACAGGGCGTCTGAACTTTTTTTGTTGACAAAAAATCTGAATTATTGCGCACTAGAAAGACAACATGAACCACTTGTAAAAAAAATAACCGAGTGTATAAAATCGGGACGATACTCATAAAATAAGGCAATATTCATAACAAAGTAAGAAGAATGCTTCAGAAATCACTTTTTCACGAAGTATAATCCAAGTGACCTGGAACAATATTGAGCGTTTTGATTTCCCCCGATGTTGTGAAGTTATTTACTTCATAGTTACCATTGATGTCGGCAAACGACCGATTCAAATTGGGTTGAAAATGATGCATTCGCGCTTATAAATAATTTGCGTTTGGACGATGCTGAGAATTTAGTTTTTTCTTGCAACCAACCATACTAACATGAGCGTCGATCAGTGTCTTTTGTCATCGTTTTACACTGACAAATGTGACAAATCTCCTTCTCCGGAAACTATCTTCCAATTTGCATATCACAATAAACATAACCGCTGTCATCGTGACCGTGTGGTCAAAATCGAAACGAATTATCGAATCCACGGTCAAAAAATAACTGCAATTGGCTTTTAAACAAATGAAATACACGAAATATTCGCAATTTCTTCGTTATCCATGCCGAGTTACTTTTTAACCAGACCACATGCGTTCAGTTTCGTTTGTCGGCATCAAACTGATATTGTTTGTGGTAATTAATAGTACGAGAAGGCGAAAGAAGCCAAATATTTCCCATCATCTATAAATTAATTAAAATTGATAATTCGTTTTATTTTACTGAAATTATGAATTGATAAGGTGGGTGTGTTGTGATTATTATGCCCCAGACCTGGAAGTTGTAAAATCAAAGGTGCATCTTGGGCCGTGCAGTGGTGACCTCTTAGTCTTGCCCATTCATCATTACATGTACCAATATTCTCCCTTGTATCTCAACCACTGCTACTCCAATTTGAAGGATATTTGGTGTTGTGATCGAGCATCATGGGGAAACAATGCCTGTGTAGCTGCTGTAGCATGTGTTTCTTCCCACATTTGTTCAGAGTTGTGGTACTTTTTCACTCTTTTGAGTTATAAAATTTTGTTTATAACTAGTTTATTTGTTACAATTTGTTGGAAAGTGCCTGCTGATACCCTCAAATGTATTTCTAAAAAATATTTCTGGTGAAGATTTTGTTCTTATTACTTATCAAGCAACAACCTAATGAATATTCTGTATAAAGCCACCAATCTGATGTTTGACACTTTTATCGGAGCTGTTATGAAGGATTATTGAACTCAAACTGTTGATTATGGCAGGACTTTTCTATTCACCCATTAATCGATAAATTGAGTCTTATAGTTGGAAGTAAGAAGCATGAAAGGTCCAGAACTTAAAGTCTAAAAAAATGTATTGCAATGTAACATGATTTTTGCAGATACACTTATTTGGAGGGTTACCTGTCTTGTTTGGAACATGTGTGGTCAAAAAGAAAAAAGAGTTAAACTTTGAGAAAAAAGGCATATGCCTTGAGTGCCGGAGGTAGAGTCATACAAGGAAGAGAGCCCCCCCCCCCCCCCCCTGGGAACTTTTTTGTGTCAAATGGAGCTCACTTGTCACCTTTTGGGGATTGCTTTGTGTACTGTGTTCTTGAAAAATATATGTGAGACCCTCCGGGTGTGCCCTTCTGATCTCAACATGCCAATAAGCCTCCTTGGGGAAAGTACAATGTATGACTTTGCAGTGCATTCTGCGTAGGAGAATATCATAGTTTCTTTCCAAACCACCACAGTGACTCATACATCTTTATATTGGGAGACACTCTTTTGTCCTTCCATACTTCTACTGGTGGACTCCTTCAAGTTGACCTTTGTTGAACGCCCCAAATCAAAACATAAACAAAAGAAAATGTCTGCCTTCAATCAGTGAGCACTCCACTTGTACCATTTGGTCTCAATCTTTATTACTTTCATGAATTAGGAAAAGATTTCTTCGAGTGTGTACTTCAATGTTTATAGAATACAGCTGTTATTTTATTTTGAGGTATTTTATTGTAAAAATTTTCTTCTCTTACTTACGCCCTAGCAGACTTTCAGGTGGTGCCATTTACACATGGCAGCAGTTCCATGACCAATTTCAGTTCCCACATGTTCTGTGTTTCATTCCAAGCATTTTGGTATATAATTTACTGGGGTTATTCATTGTGGGCCTTTTTAAGACTTGAAAGAAAATTACATGAAATTTGACCAAAGTTTGGTTGGACGTCCCCTTAAACTCTTTGCACGATTCCCTGTCCACAAACATTCAACATTAGAACTATTATATTTCATCCTTTATGCTATTTTTTCACATTTGTTTCTGTTATACTTTCTTTCTTGACTCAGTGTATAATTATGAAGCAATGAATACAGCATGCAGAAACATTACTTGGTAAATCACAAAAATGAAGGGATTCGACAGAAAGCTTGATGCTTATGTTGGTCGTCTCCCAAGGTCTTTGAGTTACAAAATATGAGGGGGGGGGGGCGCTGTCTTTGCGGTAACCGGTTCTCGTCAGATCACCGAAGTTAAGCAACGTCGAGCCCGGTTAGTCCTTGGATGGGTGACCGTCTGGGTGATCGATTCGGACTCCCGCGTTGTGTCCTTGGGCAAGGCACTTAACCTCGATTGTCCACATGGGGTACGATGACGCCGTGTCATGTACTGCGGCGTACTGCACGTCGCTGGTACGCATGTCTGCAACCAATCTAACCCTGCCTGTGCTGCAATGCGGAGTTACGATGTTGGGGAGCTATCAGCTGCTCGTCGTTGCCCAGTGGTTCTCTCCAGGTACTCCGGCTTCCTCCACCCGTAAAACTGTCACGGTCATGATTAGCCATTGTGCATAAGTATGTGACCTTAAAAATCAATAAATAAATAAATAATAATACAAAATAAGTATTACCGGAACTACTGGCGGAGTACCAAATGCAAATTGTTTAAACAGTGTGATGAAAGGTATTTAAGTATATAGAGAGATACTTTAACCCTTTACCTAACGTAACGGCCAGCGCTATTCTCAAAAATCGCCAATTAATTTTCATTATTTTTTCAGTTTTTGTCTCAAAAACATAGGTTATGACCCCTCGTTGGAACGAGCTCGTCGCGCTCGTTCCAACGAGGGGTCGTAACCTATGTTTTTGAGATAAAAAATGAAAAAAATTAGTTATTCAAGAATTATTTTTGCAAGTGTCGTCTGCTTTTCAGGTTAGGTAAAGGGTTAAAAGACGAAAGAAATTACAGTGATAAGATAAAATATAAGATAGTATAAGATGAAGCCAAAATGGAATCAAACACAAGCAGCCGAGAGACGAACAACGTAAACCCTTTTTGTTGATTAGTTACCTTTTATTACATATAGATTTTTGCTCAGTATTTGTTTTCTGGAACTTTGAGATAATTACAATAAAGTACGTGGAGAGCATTTTATCACTAAATCACCCGCAGAGTGGAGATTCCACCCGAGCAATAATTGCAAATTTGTTGCAAAGCACAACAAGCAAAGTTCCAGCCAATGGATCTCCGGGTTTACCCGGAGGTCCATTGGTTGATTTATTTATTTATTTATTTATTGATGTTTAAGGTCACATACTTATGCACAATGGCTAATCATGACCGTGACAGTTTTACGGGTGGAGGAAGCCGGAGTACCCGGAGAGAACCACCGAGCAACGACGAGCAGCTGCCAGCTCTCCAACAGCGTAACTCCGCACTGCAGCACAGGCAGGGTTAGATTGGTTGAAGACATGCGTACCATCGACGTGCAGTACGCCTTAGTACACGGCGTCATCGTGCCCCCACGCGGGCAATGGAGATGAAGTGTCTTGCCCAAGGACACAACGCGGTTGCCACAGGTGGGATTCGAACCGAGGACCTCTCGGCTTGCAGCCTGCACCTCTACCAACTGAGCCACCGCGCTCCCCTCCATTGGTTGAAACATTGCTTGTGTTTTTGTCTACATTACAGAATTTGACAGTGATGCTTTGGGTGATGACTCCACTCCCCGGGTGATTTAGTAAAGAGCTTTCTTTACATTGGATTGATTGTATCAAATACGGATGAAGGGGGAGCGGCCTGCAGTGTGACATCCATCTTGTATTCTAGGATTATTAACCTCTTCACATTGATGTCAATATGTCAAGTTTTCAACAGCAAATATTTCCCATAATGCAGTTTGATATTTAACCAACTATACCTTGTCAGAAAGAGCTCTGTGGGCCCTGTCAAACAAGATATAACTGGTTAAATTCATAGTTAAACAAGAGAAAAAAGTGATTGGAGAAAATTCTGTTGCATTACAATATTTTCATTTTTGTTTCATCAAACTCGTTCCAATTATGAGCAATGTTTTGATGTGAAAGATTCAAAATATAATCGGTAGCGTCATATGAAATGTACTGAATACTTCAAACGTTGACGTCCAATTTTTATAAGCTTTTTGAGGCAAAACTTTCTCTTACAGTGTAAGTCAAAATAAGTTGTAGCACAACCGCAATAAACTAAGTATACTGCTGCTCCTGCACTGATAAGATCAGTGAGAGCTTTCCATAAAATGAGGTCAGATTCTGATCATATCAGTGTAGAAAGATAAAGATACATAGTTGTCCTACAACTTATTTTGACTTGTACTGTACCTGTTTTAGAAGCTGTCGCAGCCGTTTGATTCCCTTGTTTATGGTTCCCAAGACGTTTTTTATATTCCGATATAATTATCTCATTATTTACACCTACGCCAAATATGTACGTTTGTATTGATCAGTCATCCTCATTTTCTCCATTGTTCAGACGCGCAATCCAAGTGCTTTCCTGAAATGGATATAATGATAAAATGGAAGATTGTATCGAAGATAATTCATTTTTTCTCACCGATAAGACGATACCACATTGTTTATGCCTCATTTGCTAAAAAATGTACGTTTAATTACGTAGCTGTGTATGTGAAATATCATGGCCGGGTTTTATTATCTGCCTACTGGCGCGGTGGCGTTGCGGTGACCGTTTCTCCTCAGACCACAGAAGTTAAGCAACGTCGAGCCCGGTTAGTCCTTGGATGGATGACCGTCTGAGCGATCGATTCGGGCTCCTGCGTTCTGTCCTTGGGCAAGGCACTTCACCCCGATTGTCCACATGGGGGCACGATGACGCCGTACTTGCACGACGATGGTGCTCATGTCTTCAACCAGTCTAACCCTGCCCGTGCTGCAGTGCGGAGTTACGATGTTGGGGAGCTGGCAGCTGCTCGTCGTTGCTCGGTGATTCTCTCCGGGTACTCCGACTTCCTCCACCCGTAAAACTGTCACCGACACGATATGACCTTGGCTGTTAACGTGTTGTTGAACCTTTTACCTAATGTAACGGCCAAAACCGGCCAGCGCTATTCTCAAAAATCGCCAATTAATTTTCATTATTTTTTTCATTTTTTGTCTCAAAAACATAGGTTATGACCCCTCGTTGGAACGAGCTCGACGAGCTCATTCCAACGAGGGGTCATAACCTATGTTTTTGAGACAAAAAATGAAAAAAATTAGTTATTCAAGAATTATTTTTGCAAGTGTCGTCTGCTTTTCAGATTGGGTAAAGGGTTAAACCCTAATGAACAAATAAATTATCTGTCTACTAAAATAAATAGCCGTATGTACTTTCATTTCTGAACAAATATACAGAAGAGGAGGGGGCTCCAAACGGTGGTCGCAAACGGGAAATTCTTTAGATCGTTTTCACCGACTTAAGTCATTTAAAATCTTAGTAAAGCAATCAGGTTATCGTGAATTTGAAATATTCTGGGTTTGCATCTTCTGCCTCTCGGCCATCGATTGGGCGCAATGCGTCGATTCAGATCAATGTAGAGTTACAATAATATGTACGTACGATTAACCCTTTGAACCCTGATGGCATCTTCCACTCCAGGTCACTGTCAGAGATTGGGAGAATTGGGTACGGGATGTCATGAAGCAGTTCGTCTCACGAGTATTTGGAGGAGAGAAGAGGCGTGGGGATAAGGGGGCATTTGGGAAAACAGGGCTAATCAAGGCCTTCTCATTTGAGAACCGCGACAAATCAGCAGCTGACCAAAGTGTTATTATTATACCCCCACTTTCGAAGAAAATGGGGGTATACTGGATTACATGTTTCCGTGTGTCCGTCCGTCCGTGTGTGAGTCCGAGAATATTCATAACTTATCTCGGGTATCGAATGTCCTATTGCAATGAAATTTGCCATGAACACTGCTTATGGTATAGGCATTAAAAAGGGATTCAACGATATTTCTCACATTCTCCTTTTTAGAGTTATCCCCCTTTTTTAACTTAGAAATTGTAGGAAATGGACATTATTATTTGTCTGTTCAGCCTGTATCTCGGGTATGGGTTATCGGATTTCATTGAAATATGGCCTGCAGTTTGCCTATGACAAAGGCTTCTGCCTCATTGCATAAAACTTCCAAACACCAAACAATTTACCATACTTTTGACTTAGAAATTATTGGTAATTGTTGAAAACTTTCGAAGAAAATGGGGGGGGGGGGGGGGGTATACTGGGTTGGGGATTATCGGATTTCAGTGAAATATGGCATGCAGTTTGCCTATGACAAAGGCTTCTGCCTCATTGCATAAAACTTCCAAACACCAAACAATTTACCATACCTTTTGACTTAGAAATTGTTGAAAATTTTCGAAGAAAATGGGGGGGGGGGGGTATACTGGATTGCGTCCATCCATCTGTGCATTCGTCATCAGTCCATACGAGAATATTCATAAATAATATTTGTTGGTCACAGATATGCCCACACTAGGCGGTACACTACGTGGGTGTATGTACCGGACGAAAGTCCAGCTCTTGTTTATTATTAGTGTTATCAAATGGAAGAGAAGACCAATCAATATTTTCAAAGTGCAGCCCAAAGAATAAAATCTTGATTGGCTTACCAAAGCCCATCCATTTTGAAATGAACCAGAGTCGATCATTGTCCACAGCACTTACCAATGAATAAAAATCACACAAGATCTGACTTATTTGGTAACGAGCTATTTATACAGTGAACGTCATGTGTATTGTTTAGGTTTTTTTCATTTCACTCACCATTATAGTTGATGTTTGCTTGATTGTTTGAGTTTAACGACACTTCCGTCAGTCAGGATCACAGGGTGTTGGACAGTTTTCCGAGTGGAGGAAGGTGATGTTCCCAAGGAGCAGCACCGAGCACTGTCGAGCTTTCGAGCAGCACCGAGCAACTGTCAGACTCTCCAACTTACTAACTCTGCACATCAAGAGTTGGCACCGGTTAACCCTATGTACTCTGAAGTCAAAATAACACAATTTTAAGCTGTAAATTCTCCCATCATGCAACAAGAAATTTAACAAATTCGGTCTTGTTTGACAGAGCTCTTTGAGCTCTGTCAAACAAAACTAAATTGGTTAAATTTCTAGTTGCGTTATGGGAAACATTGCGTCTTGACATTTCAGTATTTTGACATCCGTGTGCAGATGGTTAAAGGCAATTGCACCAAGACGTGCAGAACGGTTTAGTACACACTGCCACCGTTTTCCCACATTGGCAATTGGAATTAAATGTCTTGCCAAGGACACAAAGCAGTTACCGCTTGTCAAGATCGATCGTCGACCTTTCCGTATAGAATCCAATGTTCTTACCACTGAGCTACCACACCCCCACTACAGTCACTAAACTAGTCGTTTAGCTATACAATCTTGTCCGTCCGACTTTGTTTCACTCAATTTCACTACCATTCAGTTATGACTCCGGACATAAGAATGAGTTTTATTGAATATTACTTGGCCTCATGAACAAACCAAAAACCGAACCGAACCGAGGTTTTTCTCCACCTGAAAAACCCAAACCGAAACCGAACAAGAAATTTAAAAACCTACAGCTCTAGCCTTATGTCAGTGTATTTTAATTAAAATTGTATCAACGAGATCTCTTCCTACCATTTATTGTACTAATTAGAACTAGACTATTACAGTAGTCCATCTTAAACGTCCTCAACAAATGTTGTTTTAACAATCAACATTCATCACTGATTCGTATTTAGAAAACAGTAGGTGTCAACAAATCGAAAACTTCCCAGTTGTTGTTCCTCGGAAAAAAAACATATGTGCGGGTGCATATCTGTGCTGAGCAAGCAAGATCATTACTCAATTCTACGCCATTATCGGCTTGTCTTCATCCATGTACATAATTGATAATCCGCATAACTATTAGAAATCGTGATGTTGGATGGTCCATCAGTAGTCATATTACCTCGTATGGGTTACACCCATTGTTTAACCATTGATCGTTACTATTTCGGTACGTCAGAAAAATCGATTTCAGTGTAGGAGTGTTGCTATTCTGAGAGATAAACAAACATACCTGCTGTTATTTTTCTATCCTCCTCCCTTTTCGCGACACATTTCAGATAAAATGTTTTCCAAATATCTGTGTCCTGCAGTAGTCACTTCATTCTGTTTGTCTGAGAGAGAGACAGAGAGAGACAGAGTGGGTGAGCAATGATGATTTTTGCCGCATCACACATGTTGTGTGTTAAATTTTCCCAGGTGACACCCAAGACTGTCTGAACGTTGAACTGATATTTTTTGGCGTTCTAACTTCTTTTGGGTGTCGCAGGATGAAATAAGCACCGCGTGTCTCGAGACACGCCCATTTTGAACTTTTTTGAATGAGAAGTAACGAACTACAATACAACTTTCAACAAAAAAAAAAACGGACATGGAACATTGCAGTGTAAGGTAATTGTGAAGAGGTAATGATTCCGCAGAAGTATGACTGTCGTAACGTACTTTTTCAGAAATCCGATCCTTGATAAGACAAGATACGTAGACACCAAATAACTATATTTATTATAGGATTGTCACAAATAGACGACGAGAGTGGCAACTTTTAAGAATTCATGTCCTGCCTGTCTGAAATGAGGTTGATCTGACGCTCTCTGAATATCGAAGCGACAATGTCATACACAGCAAAACTGAATGCCCTTATACTGAGCAGCTGGACAAATGTTCCATTCGCGGTCTGTTTGAACCCGGTTTGCTATACAATTTCCATGAAGCTAATCCAGCCAAAACAAAAGATAATGTTAGCTTTTATTGAAGGGAAAATGGGTTTCAACAGAGAATAAAAGTCAAACGTTCAAACTGATTGGGAATTTTTTTTAAAAGCCCGCTTCCGTATTTTTATACTGCTCTACAGGAAAATGCCCGAAGTTTGTGAAATGATGCGCACATGATACAATTTCGCTAACATTCGAAATTACAGTTTTTATGTTCCAATAAGACTAAAATCATCCTCCTCAGATTGGACGAGAGTTCGCTTAGTATATTCTATGTTTACGGCCCAAGTGGCAAATGTTACCGTCTGACGCCACAACGCGAAATATGTCAAATTACGTCGCCCGGTTCGTAATTGCTTCATTAACGGAGTGACTAGCAAGCCGCTTCATTTTTCTGTATTTTTCACACGTGCAGCAAACAGTGTTTAGGATAAAATGTTGTTTCAATTACAAACCGATTTACGATTTGAACTAAGATGGAATGAGTTTATCTGGTTTATTGATTTAGCCAGTGGCGTCGTGGGTACACGAGAGGTTTATTTACTAAACCTGGGATCTTTAAAAGTTGCCTTGCAGAAGGCAACTTTTAACGATCACAGGTTTAGTAAATAAAACTGTCGTGTTTCACAATGTAGATTTTGGGCTATGGGTAGTGTCTTATTGGAACATATACGTTATTATGATGAGTTGACGGTAACATGATCTGAGGTTTGCGGCTCGGAGCGTATGTTCAACCGAGACGCGAAGCGTCGAGGTTGAACATAAGCTCCGAGCCGCAAACCTCACACCATGTTACCGTCAACTCACCACAAAAACTTATAATATGAAATTCCCAATCCCTTGGTGTTAAATTTACTGAGAAACGGATCATGAATGGTTAATAATATTAATATACAGCAGATTGTTTATCTGTAAACCTGAAGCTTGTTCATGTTGTTCGTTTACTTTTGCAGGTTGCACACTCAACAAGATTTAAAGGCTTTCAAAAGAAGACTGCATAAATTACAGGTACGTAATAATTAACAACTGTGTCTTGATAACTCTGTGTGGACAACGCGGAAAGTAGGGCATTTATTGAAATTATAACACTACATCAAATTGCATCTTCACAAATGACAGTCCAAGTACTACAGTCATCGCTTTTACTCAGTTATTTTCACTTTCATTGCCTGTATAAAACTTAGAAAGTCGAGTAATGTGTGTTTCTGGGGTTCGAATAGGTGTATTTGTGGCTAAAACAGGATTCTATATGCCAATTTTTTGTTGCGAGTTCTCCAGCGATGTAAACAATCATCCCATGGTGACATGTCTTCTGGCTTACTTTTACCCAGTCCTGGAAACAACTCGCGAACGATCTTTTATGTTACGTGATGGGTTACTTTAATCGTGAAATCTGCGAACGAATTACATTTTACTACAAAATAATACAACATGAATACATGAAGTAAATTCCTGATGTTTTTCCAGTCTGACCTAACAATATTTCTGGATCAACTCGACTCCGAGTTGCGTTTTGTATCCACATATGAATATAAGCAGTAGTTCAATGCTCGGATTCGGTACGATTTTTATAGTGGGGCACACGGAGGATTATTTCATGGGGCGCTAGTCGAGTGAACTAATCCGCGTGGCCCACGGGAGGATAAAATCGTACTTCGTCGAATCCGAGCAGTGAACTTTTGTATTTATTTTATTTTCTCCTTGTTTGTTTCTCTATAACAATCCTTATAATTGATTCAACTCAACCGATTTGTAAACAATAAAAAAATAGTCCGTCATCGCTGAGAGTGGGATACTATGGTAGGAGTGAAACACCATTTTCGGCGAGTGGGAGTAGGAATACGGTTTGTTTTGGGGGAAGAAGAACGAATGCAAATAAAATAAAGAGTGGTATCCCGCAGACATCTTAGCAGAATTTTCTCTAAAATAAACTTTAGCCATAATTAAGCGCGATCTCGCAAGAGCGAGATCGCACGTTAGTTATTTCTTTGGTTCGGATTTTTTTAGATGTAAACACCATATGTGATGTACATGGTGAAAAAGAAGGTGAGAAAGCACCACAATATTCTTTTTTCCTATTGGTTTCCACCCATCCATATACGGTAGCCGGCTAAAGCGTGTAATACCATGTAAGCTTTTTATAAAAAGGGCTGCTCCTCGAAAATCAGTTCGACGCATCTCTTGTGTGTGCGCACAATTTTCTTAGAACTCTGGTTCTTTTCAGGTCATCTTGACAAAGTCAATTGTTATGCATTTTTTTCATAGAATTCAAGGTATTTTAGAAAGTTTTCTCTGAGGGTCATTCGCTTTTTACCGTGTGTCTGTGCTGCGCAGGGTTGTATTTGGTTGCTGTGGTGTGTTGATAACTGTTAATGAAGCCTGGCCTAGTATCGCCCAGGAAATGTTGCAGACAAGAAATATAAAGTGAAAAAAGGCGTTCATAAACAAACAGTTACATGCATGTTGTTTTTGTTTACAGCTCTTTCGAGTCCAGAAGGAAAAAGAAGCGACCATGAAAAATATCAAATTCTTCTCCAAAGTAGAGTCTCAAATACGTATTTGTTCCAAACACTAAGCTTTGATAATCAATCGGCAGGCTATATACTTCGCTGATTGGTCGTACCGAAGTTACGGTTTTTTTCTTAAAAACATTCTAAGATCTCTCTCTCTCTCTCGATCTCTCTCTCGTGCACCTCTTTTTGATATTTTTTCCCTTTAAGAGAAAGATCGCTCTGAAAGAAAAAATGATAAAAATGTAAGCAAACAGCATCAGTGACTGAGAGAGTTATTTTATTTCCCCACACACGAACAACTTTTATACCAGGGGGCAAGTAACGGTGAACTTATGCAAATTTTACCCTTTACCTTACGAATCAGACGCATCCACCCGTATAATATGCAATTTCAGCAAAAAATTAAAAAACAAATTTCAGAATTTCAGATAATTCCAACAAAGCCATATCATGTGACCCCCCCCCCCCCCTCATTGGAACGAGCTCGCTGAGCTCGTCCCAATGATGGGGCACATGATATGGTTTTATCGAAATTCTTGGAAAAATTTGAAAAACTTAATATTTAAAATAATTTTTTATATTGCCTGCGTTGGATAAAAGGTTAATCCTTTACCAAACATCACGGTAGTACAACCGGTCAGCTCTGTTCACAAAAATCGCTATTCGAATTTTGTTATGTTTTTCATTCAATAGAAATTATAAATATTCACTTTCGCGAGAAAAAAATTGACGTTTGTCTCGCCTGATTAGTGTCGAATAATCCAGTAATTAAAACTGAAACACGACCAGAAGAGAGATGATTGGTGATTTGTCAATATGATATCCTTACACACATTTTTCAAATCCCAGCAGAGATAAAGAAAAAAAACAACTCCCCTTCAAAGTAGCATGGAAGTTGGAAGATAAACGAGCATTTTTTTGTTTTAATTTTATTTTGCAAAGTTCATTCTTTGCTTGGTATGAAACTATGTCCGGTTAGCATTTTACTCGGGACTGCAAATATAATAATTTAAGTTTGTACAAGTCTCAGTAAGCTGTTTTCTAACATTTTACAAAGAATTCTAAACTTCAAATCAAATTGGAAGTACCAAAACATCAGGTTAGCGATATAAATCATACATCATTGGAAAGAATTTGTCATGCATTTCATGAAATGATGTTCGACTATTCCAAAAATATTTACTGATATTTTTTTTAATCTCAACTTTTAATTATTTTCCCCATAGACTTGTATTGTAAATTTTGAGCATAGCACAACTCGGATATTCACGCATGCGTACTAAGGGGGGAGGACAAGTTAATAATGTTTGCCTCGAAAACATAGCGTAGGATTCCTCACCAAAAGTGTGGTCATAAGCTCTGTTTTTGAGGCACAAGATAAAAATTTCTAGCTGCAAATGTCATTCTTGGGTTTTTTTCCAAATCTGTGAACGAATCCTTTTTCGGCATTGATCACCAAGAGAGAATTTAGTGATCAGATAAGCAGTCTGGCCCAGACTTGCAGTACATTATGTATTTCATAGACGTATAACCGTTTGCGCTTCTGAAAAGTTCTGAATGTTTTTGTAGGCATGACAGGGAGCACGGTGGCCCAGTGGTGGACTGTTGGACTTCTATGCTAGAGGTCCCGAGTTCGATCCCAGTCCGGCACGTCCCGCGTTGTGTCCTTGCGCAAGGCACTTTATCCCAGCTGCCTACATTGGGGCGTACGCCGATGGTGCACATGTCTTCAACCGCTGTAACCCTGCTTGAACGGAGCTTGATCAGAGTTAGAATGTTGAGGAGCTGACAGTTGCTCGTCAATGCTCAGTGATTCTCTCCGGGTACTCCGGCTTCTTCCACTCGTAAAACTGTCACGGTCACGATTAGCCATTGTGCCTAAGTATGTGACTTTAAACACCAATAAATAGATAAATAAACGTTGGCATGGCAAATGATCCAGAAGGCGTTCCTTTATGAAAACAAACTTTTAATTCCAGTTCCAAAACCCATTTGTAAAACGAAGACAGTTTAACCCTTTAAATCCGGCCAAGAAACATGATACGTCATCATTTAATTGAGTAGGATAGTTGATAAGTGAATGTGTAGGGTTGACCAATGAATATTTTCAGCGTGCAGCCCAATGACTGCACGTTGAAAATTTTAATTGGTCTACCCCCAAATGACGAAAATAGACTCTTCTCATTGATGTCATTGAACTGATATTTACGATTCCACCAGTGTTCAAAGGGTTGATAGATTAGAGAAAGCACCAACGATTAAATGGTGAAAATGAGCACTCAACAAAATGATCGTACCAGAGTGAAGTCTTTTTCCTAACTCGTCTTTCAGATCTTCCTTGAAGTGCACATACTTCGTTGTTACAATATTACTCAAATATCTTCTCCAAAGAACGAAGCATCAACACGCTTGGCAAATCTAATTAAAGGTTTCGGCGATTGTCTCACATCAAACCATACAACGGAATGCAATGTCGTGGACCAATCTTGTGTACAAAGATGACGTGTAAGCCCGAGAGGGGAAGTTCTCTTTGTAAAACACCGTTCAAAAGGAAGAAAGATCAAATATTGTAGCTACCTGCATGCCTTCAGAGCTGCGGTAAAGTGCTCACATCAAACTAAAAGGAGAATTCTTTGGGACAAACCCCATCGAGACTTCATGACCCTTTCTGAACTCACTGTTCTTTTTAGTTCATCTGATGTTTAGAAACTTAAAGGGATAAATGCTTCTCTGAGTGCAACATCCGTATCTTTGGGTTCCGAAGTTCGTTTTCTGGATATATGACATGTTCAGATCTTCCCTAAACTTGACCAGTGTCTCATTCATCCTAGGCTTTTCTTCAGATTTAAGTTCCCTGCTATTAGATGATATATTTTGTGGCTGATGGCTATGTTTGACCCTTTGAACTCTAGTGGTATCTTCCATGCCAGTTCGATGGCGGCATTTAGAAGAGTCCATATTCATTATTTGGGGTAGACCAATCAATATTTTCAACGTGCAGCCTCGAGGCTGCACTTTGAAAATATTGATTGGTCTACCCCACACATGTACCGAACAGCCATCATATTTAATGACGTTATGACGTATCATGTTCCTAGCCGGAAAAATGACTGCTTGGGTTCAAAGGGTTAATTTCCAAATCAATCGGAATAACAAGATTGTTAATTCTCATGCCCCACTTACGCACAAACTCTGGATCCGCCCGAGAAATACTAACTTCGTGTTGCATATCATGAATAATAGACACTCACCAATTATTTCTCGAAAAGTGATTAAAGGTAATTTTGATTAACTGTCATAAAATGAAAACAAAATTCTAATGTTGCAATATGACGGGCGGTGTTTGAGATGCATGACGATAGAATAAAAGGCTCGATGTGACAATCCTCTGCACACACCATCTGACTCATCAAAGAAGAGTTGTTCGACATATGTTCATATTCAGTGCACTCATAGTCAATGAGTGCTCGGCTGCTAAAAGAGTGAAAATATTTCCAAAGGTTTGAGTGGAATCGGGAGGAACCGTGAGCAAAGTTCGCTCTCATCTTCACAACGAGATAGATTGGAGATGAATGCTTGTTGATACGATTTTGTCCAGAATCAATACGTTACTTCGTGTGTGTCAGGACGCCACTTTAAACTGAAGTTTTATAAGTCTATCTTTCCATTGGGTTAATAATAATAATAATAATAATAATAATAATAATAATAATAATAATAATAATAATAATAATAATGCAATATTATCCCCGCAGGAGCCCCCCGGCTCTCGTGATATCCTGGGCCATAGCAATCTCGTGCGATAATTCTTAACCCATTCAAACGTATGTGCGGTTCTGTATATTTATACCACGATTAAACATGAATTAAGGGAATGAAGCCAATAATAAAGGCAAATATCACGTTCGGCGGTCTGATAACTTTCTTGCTTGATATTGGTTTTATCTCGAAGCATTTCATTCACGTCATAGCGTAACTCAGATGCGTAACGTCTAATCAGATGCGTTCTTACATGACACTCTTACGCGAAATTCAGATACCACGTGTTGTGTATCTAGCACATTTTCCAATGCATGTATTGTATCGTGCAATACGCGCAGTAATCGTGGTATAATACGCACCGATCCACACCCGCACCATGTGCGTTGTGTCATTAGCCATGACGCCTACTCCATACCACCCAAGTGGGAACAGGGCGGCGCTGCGTACTAATGTGTGCAACACGTCGACAATACACTTGTCTTCCGCCAATACCAATCCTTTTTGTGTTGAGTTGGTTAATCGGAGAGGCCGACAGATACTCGCCGCTGCTCGGTGGTTTTTGTCGGGTATTCCGGATTCTTCCACCCGTAAAACTATCTGTTGAAAGTGTCGCGAAACCACAATAAACAAACAATCATTGTCTCTCTCTTCATAGACAGGACAAAATGGGATTTAGCAGGCGTGGGCTGTGTCTTTTTCCACAGAGGGCCGATGTCTAAATAAAACAAATTTTAAACACCATCGCGAGAGATGGCCAACTGGACAACAACTCTGCTGTTTTATTCCGGTTTGTTTCATGCGGAGGACCAGGTAGTGACAGAATATTCTCTAATTGCATTAACTGTGGGGGTAAAGTCTGTCAATGCTTAACCCTTTACCTAACCCGAAAAGCAGACGACACTTGCAAACAAAATTCTTGAATAACAATTTTTTTTCATTTTTTGTCTCAAAAACATAGGTTATGACCCCTCATTGGAACGAACTCGTCGAGTTCGTTCCAATGGGGGGTCATAACCTATATTTTTGAGACAAAAAATGAAAAAATAATGAAAATTAATTGGCGATTTTTGTGAATAGCGCTGGCCGGTTTTGGCCGTTACTTTGGGTCAATGCTTAATCATCTTTTGGGTCATAAAAATGACAACAATTCCAGTATTCAACGAATAACTTCCATGAGAAGGGTTGCATTTTAATGTTAATGGGTACATGACAGATTTGTGGAATTTGAGGGTTTTTCGCACAGTATATCAGAACAATCACTTGATGAACCTTGAATGTGTGTATCAGCAGTTAAATCTTGTTTGCTTTCCAAATGTACGTACATCATATATCTGTGATTTGATTTCGAGCAGTGTAGCGAACAGCTGGTTACCTACGGTAGACCTACCTCTGTAATCAATAAGTTGATGGAGAAAACGTACCCTCTGTCTGTTCGTTCCCTGAAAACAACGGCTGTCGCTGTAGGAATAGCTTGACTTCGGTACACTTTGTAGGTGCGGAGAGAAGTCAAGTTAGTTTTGTTCTATGTTAACTTGTACACTGCTGAATCGAAATATTCAGCCCTGACGTATCTCGACATGAAAATCGACTTTAGATAAAATTATCTTCCCTTAAATTATTAGACTGTCGATTAAGGTACAGTTAAAAGGCATGTAATTGTTGAGAAAACACCTATGACATCAATAAACAAGAAGGACGCCAACGCCCTATAGCTCACCAACATTCCTCATTGATAGTAACTTTGGCAAACACAAGAACTGTATCAAACAGGCTCATAACATGTGACAAAGCTTACCTAAACACAACCTCTTAAAAGTAAAACACAGAAACTGACATAAACACTAAGTTAAGCATGAAATTCTGAGCTAAACAGAAAACTAAACGCAACTAAAAATGTCAAGAAAAATGTTTAAAATGCAGGGTATGAGGGGTTAATCATGGAACAATGATACTGAGGAACATGTATGATGAATATAAGTGTCATGGGAAGAGAAGGAGCACAGCAGCTGACCTAAACACTAAGTTAAACATGAAATTCCGAGCTAAACAGAAAACTAAACGCAACTAAAAATGTCAAAAAAATGTTTAAAATGCAGGGTATGAGAGGTTAATCATGGAACAATGATACTGAGGAACATGTATGAGGAATATAAGTGCCATGGGAAGAAAAGGAGCACAGCAGCTGACCTAAACACTTAGTTAAACATGAAATTCTGAGCTAAACCGAAAACTAAACGCAACTAAAAATGTCAAGAAAAATGTTTAAAATCAGGGTATGAGGGGTTAATCATGGAACAACGATACTGAGGAACATGTATGATGAATATAAGTGTCATGGGAAGAGAAGGAGCACAGCAGCTGACCTAAACACTAAGTTAAACATGAAATTCCGAGCTAAACAAAACTAAACGCAACTAAAAATGTCAAAAAAATGTTTAAAATGCAGGGTATGAGAGGTTAATCATGGAACAATGATACTGAGGAACATGTATGATGAATATAAGTGTCATGGGAAGAGAAGGAGCACAGCAGCTGACCTAAACACTAAGTTAAACTTGAAGTTCCGAGCTAAACAGAAAACTAAACGCAACTAAAAATGTCAAAAAAATGTTTAAAATGCAGGGTATGAGGGGTTAATCATGGAACAATGATACTGAGGAACATGTATGATGAATATAAGTGCCATGGGAAGAGAAGAAGCACAGCAGCTGACCTAAACACTAAGTTAAACAGGAAATTCCGAGCTAAACAGAAAACTAAACGCAACTAAAAATGTCAAGAAAAATGTTTAAAATGCAGGGTATCAGGGGTTAATCATGGAACAATGATACTGAGAAACATGTATGATGAATATAAGTGCCGTGGGAAGAACAGGAGCATAGCAGCTGACATAAACACTTAGTTAAACATGAAATTCCGAGCTAAACAGAAAACTAAACGCAACTAAAAATGTCAAGAAAAATGTTTAAAATGCAATGTATGAGGGGTTAATCATGGAACAATGATACTGAGGAACATATATGATGAAAATAATTGCCATGGGAAGAGAAGGAGCACAGCAGCTGACCTAAACACTAAGTTAAACATGAAATTCCGAGCTAAACAGAAAACTAAACGCAACTAAAAATGTCAAGAAAAATGTTTAAAATGCAGGGTATGAGGGGTTAATCATGGAATAATGATACTGAAGAACATGTATGAGGAATATAAGTGCCATGGGAAGAGAAGGGGCACAGCAGCTGACCTAAACACTAAGTTAAACTTGAAATTCCGAGCTAAACAGAAAACTAAACGCAACTAAAAATGTCAAGAAAAATGTTTAAAATGCAGGGTATGAGGGGTTAAATCATGGTGTAATGATAATAATCATCATATAGCAGCATTATAAAGGCCATGATATGGAAATAGCGTGAGTAAGTGACCTAAACAGAAGCTTTAACATTATTGGACACGTACGCTGACGCCGACGCCAACCGATCGAGCCATGCCATAAGCTCACGCAACTAAAGTTGGTGAGCTAAAAACGCAGCAATTATCCAGTTGAAAAGTGCTTTTAGTTCAATTTCCGTGTAGACTGGTTGATACATGGGAGGTGAGTGATAAATACAGAACCGCACATACGCTTGAATGGGTTAAGAATTATCGCACTCGAAAAGGGGGGTTTTTTTTGTTACTTTTTAATAAACGAAAACAACAGGCGGCTCTCTGAGCTTTCTGCTGTTTTCGTTTATTTAAAGTTATAAAAGGAAACTTGGCTTTTTATGGCAAACTAATTAGATGCATCTAAGTAACTGTCCATTTTTGCTCTTTGTTTAGCGAATTTGTTTAACCCTTTACCCAAACGAATCGCCCGCATCCGCCCGCGTAATATGCAAATTCAGCAGTTGAAAAAATATTTTGTGTCGGCTGTTCCACCAATTGAGCAAGAAGAAGCGAGAAGTTTGAACTTGCCCAACGTGCATGCTCCCTCCCTTAGACTGAGAACCATCCCTGTCCTATAATCTGTTAAATCATTCATCATGTATCCTTGGAATGATCTTGACAACAGCAGAAGAACTATTTCCAGAAATGGGCCAGATACTGGCCATTTATTCAACGTATCATAGATATGAGAATTACATAATTTGATTATTTTGTTTACAGAATTGTTGATTACATAATAATTAAGATATGTGTTTATAATTATCCGAAAACAAATCGATCATGACCATGCTACCAGTGGCAGAGGTGGGAGAATAAACGCCGACCCCAATGCAGAACAGCAGACAATGAATGGGCTGGGATCGCAAGATGTATGGGTGGGGAAAAAACAGCAATATTACATATTGCATTTAACAGTAAGAGCATTCACACAAATCCTGCTGATGTCCATGGGAACTGAAAAATATGTGAAGTTGAGAACATATGATTCTCAAATCCAGGCTTGACCCTCTTGGCCAGTTGTTGACAGCATTGAGCCATGTGTTTTAAATTAAATGAGAAAACTACAATCTCTAATCAGTGTCTTGACCTTAGTATGACCTTATTCTAACTGTAGAACCCTCAGTCCATACAAACATTTTCATGCCAGTTAACACTATAAACATGAATTTTTAACCCATCAACAATCAATTGCTGGGCCAGCGCACACAAAGCAGTTTTCCTGTTTTTGACAGTAAAACAACTTTTGTGTCGGCTGTTCCACCAATTGAGCAAGAAGAAGCGAGAAGTTTGAACTTGCCCAACGTGCATGCTCCCTCCCTTAGACTGAGAACCATCCCTGTCCTATAATCTGTTAAATCATTCATCATGTATCCTTGGAATGATCTTGACAACAGCAGAAGAACTATTTCCAGAAATGGGCCAGATACTGGCCATTTATTCAACGTATCATAGATATGAGAATTACATAATTTGATTATTTTGTTTACAGAATTGTTGATTACATAATAATTAAGATATGTGTTTATAATTATCCGAAAACAAATCGATCATGACCATGCTACCAGTGGCAGAGGTGGGAGAATAAACGCCACAAAGTCTGACATAGCAAATGTCAGACATTCCCCACCCGACACTGGTGAAATCCAGCCGTGCATAATTGAGGAGTGATGTCGCAGTCTTGGGGATAACATGGTGTTAGCAATGGATAGCACCCTGTCCCCAGGGACAAGGCGGTGTTGGACTGGCACAACAGGGCGAAGGGCATTCACTGTCTACTGTACTGCATGTAATATAGATAAGAGAATCATGGAGAGGGAAGATGGCATCCTGGATGAGGCGGAGACCAAAAGTTGGAAGGACAGATGGGGTGCTTTGCAGCCCCAGAATAAAGCCATGAATTGAATGTGCGAAATCCGGAATGTAAACCCGGGAAGGGGAATGACTACATGTATATATACCCTGGGTGGTGCAACAACACTCACAAAAGTAAAGTAACGAAGAATAGTGTATCAAATAAAAATGATGTATCAAAAGTGAATAAAACATATCACAAATGGTTAAGGGGCACAGCGTGACATTGAGGGTGCCTTTGCAACCCCCAAACAGCATACCTCCTTGTAGGGGAACCACAACCGTCCACATGGCAGGCCTAAGTATACACGGGGCACTGCTATCGGACTCACAAAATTGAACAAAATCCAATAAGACACGTACCATGGCGGGTGGGGTGGGGTGCTTTTGCAACCCGCACCCCCCCCCCCCCCATTTCCAAAGTCTACTACCAGAAATATTCCCAACCCTAGGGCAGCGGGGCCTGGGCACTGTGACTGCACGCACAAAAGGAAGAGAATAAGGGCCAGAAGGGAACAAGATGTATCATCGGGCCATTAGATTGCTGTATTTTGGGCACATGTTTTGTAGGACTTGAAACGTGCCCAAATTACAGAAAATTCCATATTCAGGGGATACGGCTGATTTTTAATGCGGAACGTAATGGTACACAGCATAAAAAAAAAAAAAGAAAGGAACGGACTCTAGGAGGTGAAAAATTTACAAATAACGTCAACTGCAACAAATCAAGAGCAATATTTGAGCATGTTCCTATTTTGGGTACAGCTTTTAACGCCTTGAAATTGGGGTAATTTAAGGGTCTGTGTTTCATGAATTTGGAGGGACTGCCTTTGCAACTCCCCCCCCCCCCCCCCAACCACTGTGAACAATCTAACGACCCATCTGAGAAATACGTAGATCGATGTGAGCGCAACACTGAATTTGCCGCAAGGACGAATATCCCCCTCCCCCAGCATGTGGACCCGGATTGTAGTGATACCAAAACCTGAATATACGCTCGGTGCTGCAACCGCACTCACAAAAAGAACTATGAACAAGGTAACACAATTGTTCGACCTCTCTAGCTTCACTTGACAGTGATTTGTCATGCTGCAAAATTATAAAGGAACCCAAAGTGGTTTTACTATTATGTATCAGTGCGAGAGGTTTCAAGAATTACTTTACCTTATACCTCATATAATGTCCAACAGGGGCCATAATTCAGGCAAAAATTTTTCAGACCGACCCCATATTCGAACTTGACCTGTATTTTGTTGTGATTAAACCACATACCAAGTTTGGAGCCGATCGGAAAACAAATACTAAAGTTATCATCCGGAAACCAAATATTTGACGAATTCTGAGTCCAACAGGGACCATAATTCAGGCAAAAATTGTTCAGACCGACCCCATATTCGAACTTGACCTGTATTTTGTTGTGATTAAACCACATACCAAATGTGGAGCCGATCGGAAAACAAATACTAAAGTTATCATCCGGAAACCAAATATTTGACGAATTCTAAGTCCAACAGGGGCCATAATTCAGGCGAAAAATGTTCGGACCGACCCCATATTCGAACTTGACCTGTATTCTGTTGTGATTAAACCACATACCAAATTTGGAGCCGATCAGAAAACAAATACTAAAGTTATTGTTCGGAAACCAAACGGACAGACGGACGGACAACGCCATACTATAATACGTCCCGTTTTTCAAACGGGCGTATAAAAAGTGAAGAAAATGTATCTTGAAGGCAGGCAAGGGGTGCCATTGCAACCACCCTGCTGCAACCCCCACCCCACATTTACAGGGTCTAACACCATAAATATATCTCCACCCAAGGGCACTGGGGCCTGGGTGCTGATACTAGTACTGCACACACACACAAGTAAAAGAGAAGAAGGAACAGAAGGGAAGAAGATATATCAGGTATGTGGAGGGACTGCCTTTGCAAATCCCCCCCCCCCCCCACAACCACCGTGAACAACCTGAACGACCCATATGAGAAATATGGACACCTACCTGGTCACTACAGCGAAGTTGCCGAAAGATTGCATCTCTCCCCCCACACCACGTGGAACCGGACTGTAGTGTTGCCAAGACCATAATATACACTGGGTGCTGCAACCGCACTCACAAAAAGAACGAAGAACAATGGAACAAAATTGAACAAGACATATCTTCGAAGGCAGGCAAGGGGTGCCATTGCAGCCACCCTGCTCTGCTACCCCTCACACACACAACCCACATGCCTAAAGTCTGATGGTAAACAAGCCGGCAGTCTGTAGGAAGACTGGCTGGTCCTACTGATGGTTTATCCTGATAGACGAAACTGGCACTGGCAGTCATCTAGGAATGGGAAATCTTCCAGCTGTTGGCCTGTGATGATCGGATGGTTGTGCTGACGTTGACCGGGGATGTATACTGTAAAGAAAAGAAAGCTGCTGAGCATGTGTAGGAGAAATGAAGGTGAAAAACGAGTGGGCATGTGAAATCTCCATGCTACCATTGTCAACATACGGACAAGTACACTTGTGGTGGTATGCAATGGCTACCACCAACACTTATTAACTATGAATCCTATACAAGAGCGGATTTACCAGGCGTTGCAAAAATATGAAGCTATGAAAAGGAGTGAAAGACCTAGCAATGACAGCTTGGAGAACTGCTATACTGGAACCCACGAGAGCATCTCCGTGCGCCTGCCAACCTCACCCCAGGGGTACAGGAATGAGAGAATGAAGGAGCCAGGGGGAGTGAGTGAGCATAGAAAGTAAAAGTGTGGTAAATGAATGTGTAAAACGTGTATGTATAATGATATATTATTATATGAGTATGATTATATGGTATGGTGACGTCTGTAAGTGGAATGAAAGCTGAGATATGCAAAATATGAAATGGGGATGTGGCACTGTGGCAGTGAACTGGGTCACAACGAGGACACATATCTACCAAGAGTGCTAGGAGACAGCACACGTCCCCCCCCCCTCCCTGAGGCATATTGGGGAGCAGGGTAACCACGAGACCCACTGCTACCATCAGATACCACGTCCCCACCACAAGTGAATAACGAGAATGCAAGCAGGGATGAGGTTGCAAGACAAGGAAATCAGTGAAGAATACTGAAAACACAGAACTTTTGGAGGAAAACCTCAAATAAAGGCCAAAATAATGCAATATTCAGCTCAATTGCTAATGGCAAAGAGATGCAAGGCTACAGTTGGACAGAAAATGGTCTGGAAGACCATGCATGCACCTGCGAATACAGGTAAATAGAATGTAAAAGGGGCAGGCAAATGGTAAGCTCAAAAGAGCTGATGAGCTGAAAAACCTCATCCCTGGGAAATGACGAGAGAGGGGTGGAGCGTAGTGGCGACAGTCTGAGCCGAACACGGTGACACGATGCCAGCCACGAGTGCTTTAGGACAACCTGCGCCCCTCGGCCATATGCATAGACGAGAAACATGGTCACCGTGCGTCCCTCTGCCACCACTATATACTACCACCCCCAAAAGACGAGCGAGTGTATACGAGTGTTTACGAGTGTTTACGAGTGTATACGAGTGTTTACGAGTGTTTACGAGTGTTTACGAGTGTATACGAGTGTTTACGAGTGTATACGAGTGTTTACGAGTGTATACGAGTGTTTGCGAGTGTGTACCTGCATGCGGGAGGCTAGGGTAGTGGTGACAGTCTGAGCCAAACCGATGACACGATGCCAGCCACAAGTGCTATAGGACAACATGGTTCCTTCGGCCATATGCATAGCCATTTTAAGAGTCTGTCAGGGCAAAGCCAGCCTAAATATAGGGGCAAGGGGCCTCATATTTAAAGATATTGTAAGTTCAAAATATATTCCGCATCAAGGCGAAAAACCCACGTGAATTTCACTTCTCTGTAAAGCTGGACATAGAAAAAACACACGTGGTGTATATCCAGCTTTAGCGCAGGGACCCAGGGGAGAAACGGTATGTTAGATAAGGTCTAATCATCTCGTTTAATTTATACAGTAGTCGGAGTCTTACGAGACGTAATCGGTTGATGTCAAGATGTCGTCACGGTAAATTGAGAAACGAGATTCTAAAAGATAGAAATGTCGTGTCATCATAAGTTATAACAATCATGGCAAGAACGAATCGGTTTTCTCGACAAGTGAAGTCACGCGTGAGATGACTTGTATTGATTCTGCCTCGATATACGTCATCTCCCACCGTTTTGACAGGTGGACAGATGAGCGTCGGTCCACCTGACGGTTTAGGGTAAAAAGTATATATACCTGGAAGAGCAGAGCATTAGACACACACTTGGGGTCACACACGCGTTGGTGAAGTCCAGGACAGGCGGACTCTGTTTCCTGGCATAAGGGTACCTTCGATCACAGGACCCTGAAACGGCTGGAATCGCCAGAGAGGGCATTCCATGATTGATTTAGCTTAACGTTGATAGGCGGCTACGGGGCCGAATTCGTGGGAAGGAACACCCCAGGTGGAACGTTAAAGTTTAGATTGTCGAGTAGCAGGTATCGTCCTGCAATAGTCAGAAGTGTAGGTTAATTGTATTGTGCGTATTAACCCTTTGAAGCGTCAGCCTGATTGCGTTCTGAGTAGTTTGTTTTGCTGTCGGAACATCGTAATACCGACTGAAGATCGGTGTGAGTGACAATTTCGCCCTAGCACAAAAGGGGCATTTGTGAATCGTGAATTCAACCAGGAACGGTGGATATTTCAATAGGACTTTCACGGAGGACTTTCAAAAGGCGCATAAGGTATGAGTAGACAATATCTGACCCAAATCAGAAGTACGGTGGTTTATAGATGACGAACATTGCTGGTCGGAACCCTCCGACAGCCAGAGGTACAGTTACGCGCAGACGTTGACATTTGAGCCTAAGCGGGTGAAGCTCTTATGGCGAGCTCACAGTAATAACATTTCAGATTTGTGAAGCTCTTATGGCGAGCTCACGGTAGTAACATTTCCAGTGGGTAGACTATAGTGCCAGTACAGGGCTATAGAATGACTATATGATTGTTTAGAATTATTTAACCGTAGTGACCCATTTTCTGTGAAAAGAATTGAATTGTTGATTGTTGAAATATTGAAACGGATTTATTTTTATGTGTAAATAAAAGAATCGTTGTTACTTTAAATCATTCTTTCCATTATACAGCCTGAAGTGATTAGGAATCACACCTAACGGAAATCGAACCTATTTCAGGACAATTTGGCAGAGAAGGAATCACGGCGTCGGTCTAACTCAGCTCTCTGCGCCGAGTTCGCGACACTTGGATTCCGACCCTCCACGTTGGTCTAATTTTTCCCGCAACTTCATCAGCGGGACTAAATAACCCCACGTCAGCCCAGGCCTTACGGGGCCTCAGGTGTCCTCTGACATTGATTGGCGAGGCTACCAGGATATTTCTAAAAGGTAAAAAATGGCTATATGGAAATTTTGTTTTATTTTAATGGCGGTTCTGTTTAGGTTTTGACGAGTCCGGTCAGTTGATGCCGTTCAAGGGTTTAATATCGCAATACAGTAGTCCCCAAAAGGATACTTAATAGCCACTATAACTGCGGTAGGTTTCAGAATATTTGGTGCGTTTAATTACGTTAAATTACAGAGGTAAATTAAGATTAATTGCCATATTTTTTTTTTCTTTTCCTTCTTCGTTCTTTCTGACGAGTGTTGAAGATAGAAAGAAAAAATCAAAATGGATGTTGTTACACCCCTCGCCCAACTGGTATCATTAGGCAAGGAAATGGGCCTTGAGGGGGGCCGAACTTCATAAGTTCGTTAAAGATGAGCAGAAACGTGAGGCCAAGGAGATTGCCTTACGTAATGACGCAAGAGAGAGAGAAGCCCAATTAGAACGAGAGCGTGAGAAAGACGCAAGAGAGGCGAGGGAGAGAGAAGCCCAATTAGAACGAGAGCGTGAGAAAGACGCAAGAGAGGCGAGGGAGAGAGAAGCCCAATTAGAACGAGAGCGTGAGAAAGACGCAAGAGAGGCGAAAGAGAGAGAGATTCAATTAGCAAATGAGGCGAGAGAGAGGGAAGCCCAATTAGCAAGGGAGGCAAGGGAGGCAGAGCGAGAGCTCGAACAACAGAGGCACGAGAGAGAATTAGAGCTCCTCAGAGCAAGGGCCGATGTGGAGAATGAAAGTCGGCGCTCAGGGGATGGGAGTGCAGGGGTAGCAATTCATGCCCCACGCCCCCATCTCGCTCATTTCAATGAAAACACAGATGACTTGGACTCGTACTTGGAGAGGTTCGAGCGTTTTGCCTCCAGTCAAATGTGGCCAGAAGACACATGGGCTATGTGCTTGAGCCCTTTGTTGTCAGGTAAAGCCCTCGAGGCTTATACCAGTATGCCTCCTGCACTTCTTAACGACTACAGTGAGCTGAAGAATGCCATCCTTCGGAGATACCAGCTCACTGAAGAAGGATTCCGGACCAAGTTCCGAGAAATTAAGCAGGAGAAGGGAGAAACAGTACCTCAGTATTTTGCCCGAGCTAGGCGGTACTTTGACCGCTGGACTGATCTCGCAGAAGTGAATGAGTCGTATGGAGCCCTGCGAGATCTATTTCTCCGGGAGCAGTTTTTAACTACATGCTCCAAGGAGTTGGGCCTGTTCATCAAGGAAAGGGGTCCGCCCACCTATGATGAGATGGCAATTGTGGCAGAACGCTACATCGAGGCCCACGGTGGGAGTGTGAACGCACCCAAATCGGCTAGGGGTGGGGCAAACGGGTTGGCAATGGCACCCGTAAGGCAACACCACCCCGACCCTCCTGCGTCGCAGGCCAGCCGGAAGGGGAGCGCTCCCAAGGACACCACTTGTTTTATCTGCAACAAGCGGGGTCATATTGCCAGGGACTGCTGGCAGAAACAGGTAAGGACCACTGGGAACATTAGGCCACCCCAGCAGGGGGCCTGGAACGCAGCACCAAGGGGTTGGAAGCAAGGTGACCGCGTAGATCCAGGGCCCAGTAGACAGACGGCAGCGTTCTGTCAAACCATCGGTCCAGAACACAACCCCCTCCGGGAATGTATACAAGAGGGAGAATTAAGGCTGGAAGGCGGGAAGGTTGTCCCGATAATAAGTGGCATGTGTGAGAGGCTCACAACTTCGCAGGAGAAGGTTGATATGCCAGTGTACCCAGGGTATGTGGGACAAAGGGAGATTCGTCTGCTCCGGGATTCTGGGTGCTCCTCTGCAGCGGTTAGAAAGCAACTGGTTGACGACAAGCAATTGTTGGGGCGCGACCATTTGTGTATTTTGATAGATGGGACCGTTAGAAGGTTCCCCATCGCGAGGATAACTGTGGATACCCCATTTTATTGTGGCGAAGTGGAAGCCATGTGCATTGAATCACCTGTGTATGACCTGGTCATAGGTAATATCCCAGGGGTGAGGGCAAGCCCTGATGAGTTATGGTCCAGGGATAGGGGGCCAAGTGAAGGCCCAACGAGTAATGAAGGGAAGGTTCCCAGGGGGAACCAATCCGATGGTCCAGGGGATGGCCCCTACACGACGAAATGTCGCAAAGTTTCAAGGGAGACGACTCCTGTCCTATTAGGGAGAAGGGGCCGCAGGCGGTCCAGGCGAAACGCCAAACAGCGAGGGAACCCAATGGGATCATTGGGGAAAAACCCTCAAGCAAGTTTATGTGGGGGAGTTGAGCGCCCCAAGAAGTCGGTGTCACCCGTGGGGAGAGGGGAGGCCAGACCCACGCAAATGGCTGGGCAAACTTCCCCAGAATTGAGAGGGCACGGGTCAACACAAGTTGAGTATGTTAAAGTGGATGGGACCGCTAAGGTGGGCGCCCAGGGGACCGAGAAAAGGGTCCACAAATCAAAGGAGAAGCATCCTAGGCGGCGGAGACCACGTAGAGAGTGCCGGGGGCGCACAGCGCCCAATGTGCGCAAGAAGTCGTCGCAATGGACCGGGGGGTCGACGGCACAAGGGCCAAGGACGGCCCGTGTCGTTCGAACGACGGTAATCGCCGGGACGAGTGAGCCTGGGGGATATAGCGCCAAGGGAAGCTCTTGGGAATGCGACAACGACATGGTATGGGGACCCTGGTGGAATACCCGTAGAAATGGCGGGGCGAGAAGTAGGGGTGTGTCAAGGGTTACCCAAGGGGATACTGGGAACCGGGCCCCTACCAATGGTCGGTGGTTATAAAGAAGCAATAGTTGGGGGGCTGTGGGCCTGGTGTCTAGGACGGGGGCTCCAGTCGCAAGTATTTTTGTGGGTAAGGTGATGGGCTTCGTAAACTCGGTGTTAAGGCCCGGAGGAATTTTCTTATTTTATTATTATTATTGCTCTGACTGTTGACGAGAGTTTGTTGTGAGTGTGAGGCACACTAACCCCGTCTGTCGCAAAGGCGCGGTCGGGAAATCTGTGTGTTGAATGTGTGAGTGTGTGCGTCACAATTTTAATCCCCTGGTTGAGCTTTGCTAGGGTGAGGCTCAACATAATGCAGGGGTCGTTTGCCCCTTCACAAGTCATAGGACAATGGGAGGCGAAGTTACACTCCGTTGGAATTAACCCATCTGACGCAAAGGCGCGGACGGTGTTACTCGTCGGAGTGAGTGCCAAGTGAACTGTTTGCAAAATGGGCGAACGTGTATAAAAATGTGTATGTTTAGGTGTAAATATATAGTATTACAGAGAGAGAGAGTGCTGCAAATCTGAGGATAAGGCTACTCCCCATATCATATGTAAACCCGCAAGACGGGAGCATGTGGTAGCGTGTGTGTCGTGGGAATCGACATGGCCGACGCATGAGCCCGGTCATGACCCCCCACGACCACTAGGGTACAGTTTTGTAGTCTTGAACATGATGGTAGATTGTAAAAGGGTGTGAGAGGCGAGCGTGCGTGGCTTTGCCCCTTGCGTTTTAAGAGATACACAGGGTGTTTCTCTCGGGAAGGGAGTTGTCAGGGCAAAGCCAGCCTAAATATAGGGGCAAGGGGCCTCATATTTAAAGATATTGTAAGTTCAAAATATATTCCGCATCAAGGCGAAAAACCCACGTGAATTTCACTTCTCTGTAAAGCTGGACATAGAAAAAACACACGTGGTGTATATCCAGCTTTAGCGCAGGGACCCAGGGGAGAAACGGTATGTTAGATAAGGTCTAATCATCTCGTTTAATTTATACAGTAGTCGGAGTCTTACGAGACGTAATCGGTTGATGTCAAGATGTCGTCACGGTAAATTGAGAAACGAGATTCTAAAAGATAGAAATGTCGTGTCATCATAAGTTATAACAATCATGGCAAGAACGAATCGGTTTTCTCGACAAGTGAAGTCACGCGTGAGATGACTTGTATTGATTCTGCCTCTATATACGTCATCTCCCACCGTTTTGACAGGTGGACAGATGAGCGTCGGTCCACCTGACGGTTTAGGGTAAAAAGTATATATACCTGGAAGAGCAGAGCATTAGACACACACTTGGGGTCACACACGCGTTGGTGAAGTCCAGGACAGGCGGACTCTGTTTCCTGGCATAAGGGTACCTTCGATCACAGGACCCTGAAACGGCTGGAATCGCCAGAGAGGGCATTCCATGATTGATTTAGCTTAACGTTGATAGGCGGCTACGGGGCCGAATTCGTGGGAAGGAACACCCCAGGTGGAACGTTAAAGTTTAGATTGTCGAGTAGCAGGTATCGTCCTGCAATAGTCAGAAGTGTAGGTTAATTGTATTGTGCGTATTAACCCTTTGAAGCGTCAGCCTGATTGCGTTCTGAGTAGTTTGTTTTGCTGTCGGAACATCGTAATACCGACTGAAGATCGGTGTGAGTGACAATTTCGCCCTAGCACAAAAGGGGCATTTGTGAATCGTGAATTCAACCAGGAACGGTGGATATTTCAATAGGACTTTCACGGAGGACTTTCAAAAGGCGCATAAGGTATGAGTAGACAATATCTGACCCAAATCAGAAGTACGGTGGTTTATAGATGACGAACATTGCTGGTCGGAACCCTCCGACAGCCAGAGGTACAGTTACGCGCAGACGTTGACATTTGAGCCTAAGCGGGTGAAGCTCTTATGGCGAGCTCACAGTAATAACATTTCAGATTTGTGAAGCTCTTATGGCGAGCTCACGGTAGTAACATTTCCAGTGGGTAGACTATAGTGCCAGTACAGGGCTATAGAATGACTATATGATTGTTTAGAATTATTTAACCGTAGTGACCCATTTTCTGTGAAAAGAATTGAATTGTTGATTGTTGAAATATTGAAACGGATTTATTTTTATGTGTAAATAAAAGAATCGTTGTTACTTTAAATCATTCTTTCCATTATACAGCCTGAAGTGATTAGGAATCACACCTAACGGAAATCGAACCTATTTCAGGACAATTTGGCAGAGAAGGAATCACGGCGTCGGTCTAACTCAGCTCTCTGCGCCGAGTTCGCGACACTTGGATTCCGACCCTCCACGTTGGTCTAATTTTTCCCGCAACTTCATCAGCGGGACTAAATAACCCCACGTCAGCCCAGGCCTTACGGGGCCTCAGGTGTCCTCTGACAGAGTCCAATCTCAAGGCATCGGACCACCGGTGTTCCCAATTTCCAACCCCCAAATTCCGAGGTGCGACAATTAAAACCCCACATCTTCTACCAGAGATTGTCCAATATATAGTTGCATAAGAACAATGTTAAGTAGCCAGTATTCCAGAAAATTATCCACAGTAATGACAATTACCATTCCAATAATTATATCCTAAAACAGAGTAGATGTAAGTTCCCAATTTGGACCAAATAACGATAAAAAATTCCAATGGCAAGGGACCCAGACTCATTGCCAATGGCAAGGGACCCAGACCCATTCCAAAAGGGGTGCATGGATCCCTGATGTCCCCAAATGAGATGCAGCTGACTCCATGGATGGGAAAATGCACTGATGTACACTGATGGAGTCGCTGATAAAAGCTGAAAATAAACACATTGAATAAAAGACGAAAATTCGACAGAATAAGCCAGTAAAACAAACATAAAAAACAGAATATATTAAAGGTAGAATGAAACGACACTCGACGCGAATAAGACAGAGAGTGAAAAACCAAGAAGAGTAATGAATCAATTGCGGGACCCTGGTACCCCGACTTTCTCCAACAAATTCTGAAGAAAAAACAGCAATATTACATATTGCATTTAACAGTAAGAGCATTCACACAAATCCTGCTGATGTCCATGGGAACTGAAAAATATGTGAAGTTGAGAACATATGATTCTCAAATCCAGGCTTGACCCTCTTGGCCAGTTGTTGACAGCATTGAGCCATGTGTTTTAAATTAAATGAGAAAACTACAATCTCTAATCAGTGTCTTGACCTTAGTATGACCTTATTCTAACTGTAGAACCCTCAGTCCATACAAACATTTTCATGCCAGTTAACACTATAAACATGAATTTTTAACCCATCAACAATCAATTGCTGGGCCAGCGCACACAAAGCAGTTTTCCTGTTTTTGACAGTAAAACAACTTATTTTTCAAAAAATTTCAACAAAACCATATCATGTGACCCCTCGTTGGAACGAGCTCATTGAGCTCGTTCCAACGAGGGGTCACTTGATATGGTTTTGTTGAATTTTTTTGAAAACTTTGAAAACAAATGATATTTAAAATAATAAATTTTGATATCGTCTGCGTTGGGTAAAGGGTTAAATGACAGGTTTTTTTATTCTTCCCCCCCAAAATAGCCAATCTTACCCCCTAGACTTTCATGTTAATGGAAAGGACAGCATCTGTATTATTTGTCACGATGCGCACATTATTAATATAAAGAACAGAAAAGAGTTACAGAACTTCAAAAGAT
Organism: Pictodentalium vernedei; assembly: GCA_031216915.1. NCBI lineage: Eukaryota > Metazoa > Mollusca > Scaphopoda > Dentaliida > Dentaliidae > Pictodentalium > Pictodentalium vernedei. The sequence goes on along the minus strand of CM062293.1, from coordinate 124,584,545 downwards.
GGTGAAGCGCCGTTTTCTTATTTTCAAATTGGTTTCAACTGACAACAATACGTCCCCCGAGTTCCAATGTGTTCTATGTGCCTACTGGCAGCCTACTGGCACATAGAACACATTGGAACTCAGGGGTCGAATAGTCAAACGTTCAAACTGATTGGGGAAAAAGGTTTAAAACAGCTTCTGTATTTTTATGCTTCTCTACAGGAAAATGCCTGAAGTTTGTGAAATGAAGCGCACATCGATCATACAACTTCGCTAACATTTCGAAATTTCAGTTTTTACATGAAATTCCCATACCCTAAGTGTTAAACGTACTGGCAACCTTTGAAAATTTAAGGAGCGCCAATTTTCCTGTAAATCTCTTCCAATGATGAAAATTTTCAGCCATGTGACAACATGATGAAGTCTGTCGACGTAATACTATCAATGACTTAAAAGGAGTGACAGTCGGTTCGATTACTGCCTAGAGTAGAGATTTCGGGACCCAAAATGAAGTATTGCATCACAGGGATTGGCACTTTGTTCAGGAATGAGCAACATCAGCGAGTAACTCAAAAGTTCAGATGTTCCATCCTCCTAAAGCGAGTGGGTTTGGGGAGATGGGACATGTAGGTTTTTGTCACTAACAGAACTCGGCAACTTTAGGGTTATTGCTTCACACGTGCTAGACGGAGTGAACGTGGAATACAGTTTCGGCCGAGCGACGCCGAACTGGCCAACAAAATTCTTTAGGCAGGAATAAGCCGCGGGTCAGTGATCGATCGCATCTTACGAATTTGCTAAAGAAAAATGTGGCAGTCGACGACAGAGCGACACAGTGAAAAATAAATGATATGGAGAATCTGTACAATCAAATCCAGTGTGGATGTTTGCATTAGATTGTACATGGGAGAATCTTCAAAAACTAATGCACAGTATGCCTTATCTGGTGCACGTGTATTTCGCACTACCGTGAGTGTTTTCTGTTAACTTTTATTTTCGTTAAACTTTACAAAATTATGTATTTTTGCTTTTTACGTACATAGGACAGACAGTCCGCTTATCAGCAATAATTTAGTCGTATTGTCGGATGGGACTGTTAGACTAAGTTGTCACTGAACCTTCGAACAGTCGGAAATATGCTCACCTATTTTTATGGAAATGATACTGTTCAGGAACTAAGAGCAAAAGGGTTAAGTTATTGTCTAAACTCATTACTCAACCCACAGGATATCCAAATTTGTTATTCCAAATATTATGTTTCCAATTTGTTTTTAAAAGATATCAACAAAACCATATCATTTGACCCCCTCTTTGGAACGAGCTCGTTCCAATGAGGGGGACACATGATATGGTTTTGTTGATATTTTTTTAAAATTTTCACCTCCTTAATTTGTAAATTACGCAATCGGGTGGGGCCGATTTGTTAGGTAAAGGGTTAAATTGAATGGGAAGAATAACACTAAACTTTATTTTTATCCCCCATCAAAACGAAGTCTTCGGGGGATATAGAAATGGGTTCCGTCCATTCGTCCGTCCGTCCGCCCGTTCGTCCGTAACAACTTTGGACCTTCATATCTCAGTCACTGTATAATGGATTTAAATGATCTTTGGTATGCTGATAGACCGTCACGGGGGAAAGGATATTTACAAGTAACAGGTTTTGTGCATTTTTTTTTCTAGAGTTATGGGCCTTTTTCCGCTTTTTACAACTTTATCCCCTTTTCAGATAACCACTTCTTGGCCGGGGAATAGCGGTGGCGTTGCACCGTGTTCAGATTGTAAAATATAGCTTCGCTGGTGCTTAACTAGAGCGAACATGTTCCAAAAAGGTTTCATAAGCTATGGTTTGGAAATCGAATTCAATAGTTTTTGTGCGTATGGGGTTTTAGGAATCGCGCTGCTTGTTAGGGTAGATCGTACCCAGACTAAATGAAGTGGGGGGGGGGGGGGGCAAATATTTTCTCCCACTTCATTTCACTTTATTTTGAGTTGATGGTGAATGCCCGTGTGTTTTACGAGTTAAAAAAGTTAACTCACATGCCGATTTGAAAAACATCAGTACTTTTTAGGCTTTACCCTTTAGCTAACGAATCGGCAGCACCCGCCTGCGTAATTTAAGATTAAGGAGTTGAAAAAAATATATTTTTCCAAAACGTTCAACAAAACTATATCATGTGACCCAGAATATGATTTTGTTGAAATATTTTGAAAAAATGTAAACAATAGTAATTAAAATAATAAAGTTTGATATCGTCTGCGTTGGGTAAAGGGTTAAGCGCCCAGAAAAGGAAGGGATAAAGAAAGCAAAAAAAAAACTGAAGAAATATCATGAATTAGTTTGGGAGATGTTTCGGGAAAAGTGTGTGGGGGCGTATCGTCCCAACCAGCCCATCTCTCCTTGGATACGCCGCTATGTTAGGGGAAAGGTTAACACTTTCCTTCTTGATCTGTTGTTCATATTCACGAAGTCAGCATGAGTTGAATAGAACCATACACGCCCTAAATTCTGGTTGCAATTTTGAAGTCATTGAAAGATTGCAGTTTGTGTTAGATAATTATTAACGTAAGTGGTACTTTACTTGTTCTAAATATACGTGCTCAATAACGTATTTGCAGCTGCAAAACATTTTCTTTCAAAAAGATCTTATAATTGACTGACTTCATAAAAAGACATGAGTGGCTGGTCTTAGAGTTATATTCATTTACATTTCATATTTTTTTTATTAATGGATCTGATATTTAACCCTTTACCCATCGTAACAGCCAAAACCGGCCAACGCTAGTCTCAAAAATCGCCAATTAATTTTCATTATTTTTTCATTTTTTGTCTCAAATATATAGGTTATGACCCCCTCATTGAAACGAGCTCGTCGAGCTCGTCCCAATGAGGGGGTCATAACCTATGTTTGGAGACCAAAAATGAAAAAAAAAAAATTAGTTATTCAAGAATGTTTTTGCAAGTGTCGTCTACTTTTCATGTTAGGTAAAGGGTTAAATAAAACTATGTCGGGCATAATTGGTGTGTCATATTGACTACATGCACGACTTGGGTCCAGAATGAATAAAATACTGGATTTTTTAATTTGTGATATTTCAAGAGGCTTTGAATTTCAACGCTGCTAGAGCTACTTTTTCCTTCAACACCTGGAACACTTTTGAGAATGAAATAATATTGTGAAGTCAATAAAAGCTTATCCATACAATCTCAGGTCACATCCACGTACTCTTTCTATTGACACTTCCACACCCGTGATTACTCTTCGTTGAAATCATAGGAAGTGGAGTAGTGCTTATTTACTGAGTAAACAAGTTCTGGTTTTCTGGTAAACTAGGACCTGGTAACCAACTACTTCATGGGTGGGTGTCATATAAAGTGGGCAACATATGCATAAATAATTCGCTTGACACGGCTTTATATGTGTGTGGCTGTCATGATATAGCCATACATTGATTTATTGGCATTTAACGACACTTTCGACAGCCATGGTCACATTGTGACAGACGGATTTAGGGGACGGGGAAGTGGAAGCACCCCGAGAGAACCACCGAGCAGTGGCGAGCAACTGTCGGATTCCCCAGTGTACTAACTCCACACAAACAGGTGTATCATTGGTTAAAGTCAAGTGCAACACCGACGTGCACTACGCCTTGGTACACAACGCCACCGTGCCTCCACATGGGCAGTCGGGATTAAGTGCCTTGCCCAAGGACACAACAAAGTTACCGCGGGCCAGGATCGAACTATGGACTTTTCAGTTTGAAGTTCAATGCTCTAACCATTGAGCCGCCGCGCTCCCATATAGAACAATATATGTTATTACATTATAGTATCTCGCAGTCAGGTCAGTATCTATTGACAAAGTCATAATGAATTTGTAGGGTTGATCAGTTAATAGTTTCAGTCTGCAGCCCGAACGGGCTGCAGATTGAAATTATAAATTGATGCACTCTACCAACCCTGTGAATTATATTTCATATTATTAAAGGCTGGATCTTCTTAATGCAGTTCCGTAAGTGCAGGGTGGGATGTTGTAACAGTTACCCCTTATTGAACGGGCTTCAGATTGAAATTATAATTTGATTCACTCTACCAACTCTGTGAATTATTACACCACCCACTTGAAAAGTGGGAGGTATATAGTGATCACTTGGTCCGTCCGTCCGTTACGCTTTTGGGGGGGGGGGGGGTACATATCTGCTATCCTCAACTCCTCGTAAACCAGTGAACGGATTTCATTGAAACTCTCAGACATTCTTTTACATGCATTGAAGATTTGAAAAATGAACTTTGTCAAATTCAGTTGACATTCTGTACAGATCTGCTATCCGCAACTCCTCTTAAACCATTGAACAGATTTCATTGAAACTTTCAGACATTCTTTTACATATATTGAAGATGTGCACCTCCCGTTTTGTTTTCAGATATTTTCATTTTTCGGGTTTCCCATATTTAAAAATGGGATTTGTCAATTCAAGCTTGCGTGGGTGGGTGGGTGGGGGGGGGGGGGGTTGTTGACATTTGCTATCCACGTCCTCTTTTAAACTAGTGAATGAATTTCAATGAAACCTTCAAATATTGATGTCTGTGTCTGTGCTCTCTACATTAAACACACTTTTAATGTTGTAAAATGTTTCTTGGTGGGTTTGGGTGGTATCATTTAGTGAGCTGTGCTCACAGTTTTTGTAGTGTTTCATATTATTAAAGGCTGGATCTTCTTAATGCAGTTCCGTGAGGGCGGGGTGGGATGTTGCAGTTACTCCTTATTTCCCCGTGGGAACCCCGTGAAGTGGAGAAGTGTTTGTTTACTGTGATTACCCGGTTCTGTTTTACTGATAAAATAGGACTCGGTAACCAACGCCCGGTGTGTAGTTCTTCTAAAGTGAGCAGTTTATGTAGAAATGACTGGCTAAACTCGATATTAAGCTCGTGTTGTGATTGTGATATACCCACGGAACTTAGTGTGATGTTAACCTTTTACCTAACGCAGACGATATCAAAATTTATCAAAATATCATTTTTTCAAATTTTTCAAAAACTTTCAACAAAATCATATCATGTGACCCTCATTGGAACGAGCTCGACGAGCCCCTTCCAACGAGGGGTCACATGATATGGTTTTGTTGAAATTTGTTTTTAAAATATTTTTTCAACTGCTGAATTTGCATATTACGTGGGCGGATGCGGGCGATTCGTTGGGTAAAGGGTTAAACACCAATTGACAATAAATAGAAGCCACGTTTATTGCTAATTTCTACAAAATAGTTTTTCCCATGAATACAATTGAATTAATTTGAATTTAATTATGTCGCTCCCCTTGGGAACCCCGGCAAGAGAAGCAGTGCTTGTTTACTGGGGTAATCAACCTCCGTTTTACGGGTAAAATATGACCCAGTCACGGTTGCTTGGGGTGGATGTCCTCAAATTGGGCAACGTTGATGAAAACGATTGACTGATCTTGACTTTATCTCCATGTTGTTGTGACGATTAGCGTTTGAGCAGAAACTTGTGAACTTAAACACTAATGAATAAATAAATAAATTATGTCTCCCATGATTTGATTTGAATTGCTTTGAATTTAATTAGAGTTTTAATTTTACTGATTATTTCACATTTTCTTAAAGTTTGCTGGGAAATGGCATCGTTGACCTGGATGTCATCCTGTCATTTTCAAATTGTATAGAAACCATGTCCATTAGTTTTCTTGTACATGGATTTTATCCGTTACTTTGTTATTTTGTTTTTCGGGCTTGCGCCTCTACGACACTATATCACAATAGATGAGATGCCACCATTAATTTTCTTGGCAGATCAACAAAATTCAACCACAACTTCAGAACTGCGGATCCAAAATATTACTTACAGTACGTGGAGAGTGTATTATCATTAAATCACTCGCAGAGTGGAGATTCCACCCAAGCAATAATTGCAAACTTGTTGCAAAGCATAACCAGCATAAGCAAAGTTTCAGCCAATGGACCTCCGAGTTAAACCCGGAGGTCCATTGGCTGAAACAATGCTTGTATTTTTTGTAGATATGTACAAAATTTGAAAGTTATAGCTTGTGTGGTAACTCCACTCCGCGGGTGATTTAGTTACAATCCACTCTCCCCGTACTGTAGGTTACCCTTTGGAGGAGAGAAATAGGTCCTCTCGTTGTGCGAGTTCTTTTGGAAGTTCGAGTGATCAGAAGCTTAAAATCATTCGACTGATCGCCTGAAAGATAAAAATATTGGCAACATAAAAACATACACAAACGGTGATTGCTGGAACTGCATTTTTTCTGTCCTGACATATGTTGGAAAATTTGTTTCGCTGGAAATCAAGTGAAGGGTACGAACTCTGGTAACACTTTGCAGTTTTCACAAAAAAATAAATTCAAATTTAATTATTTTTTAAAATTCTTTGACTGCAAAACATAGCTTGTGGCCACTCATAGGAACGAGCTTGTTCCAATGGGGGACCAAATGCTGTTTTTTTATGCGAAAAATGAAAATGTTCAGTTCTTTAACCCTTTACCCAACGCAGACGATATCAAAATTTATTATTTTAAATATCATTTTTTTAAATGTTTCAAAAACTTTCAACAAAACCATATCATGGGACCCCTCATTGGAACGAGCTGAATGAGCTCGTTCCAATGAGGGGTCACATGATATGGTTTTGTTGAAATATTTTGAAAAAATTAATTTTTTCAACTGCTCAATTTGCATATTACGCGGGAGGATGCGGGCGATTCGTTATGTAAAGGGTTAAGAAATTTTTCAACTGTCGTCTGCTAATATATTTATATGAAAAGGGTTAATGCGAATAGTCACACATTTCAACTATTATACCGTTAACTCTCGGCATTCAATGCAAGTTGAAACGTATCTTTGTTTGGAGCAGAATTTCCCTTTGTCTTAGAAGGTACATAACCGCAGTAAAATTTCAAAGAGTTCAACAGATACTTGGAAAGCTATCATAATCAGTGTCTCAGGCGGATTTATTTATTTATTTATTTATTTATTTATTTATTTTTTAATGTTTAAGGTCACGTAGTTATGCACAGTGGCTAATCGTGATCGTGACAGTTTTTCGGGTGGAGGATGCCGGAGTACCCGGAGAGAACCACCGAGCTTCGACTAGCAACTGTCAGCTCTTCAAAGTTCTAATTCTGTTCAAGCTCCGCTCAAGCAGGATTACAGCGGTTGAAGAGACATGCGCACCATCGGCGTGCAGTACGCCTCAGTACACGGCGTCATCGTGCCCCCATGCAGGCAACCGGGATAAAGTGCCCTGCCCAAGGACACAACGCGGGCCGTCCCGGACGGAGATCGAACTCGGGACCTCTGGCATAGAAGTCCAACAGTCTACCACTGAGCCACCGCGCCCCGTCTAGGGCGGATAATTTTAGTGATAAAAGCAATGAAGACAGCTAATTTCTTCTAGTTATTCTGCACACCGTTTTGACTGATAGACCTCAATAATATCATACAGTCTGTATCGGTGGAAATTGCAGTTATGTACTTTTATCCAAGATTCACAGTGTGCAACCATGCCAAATTACTTAACCGTGATTTCAAATTTATGTTCTCCAAGTGCAACGGTGTGTGTTGTGGTTGGTTTGTTGATGTTTGAGTTAGAGGGTTATGTCAAATACTAACTGCATGTAGTTTTTACTTATTTTTAGTTGATGCTGAAGAATAGGGGACTCTGCAATTTATTTTTAAAATACCAGGAGCCAATACTAAAAATTTTTAAAAATGTAAATGTGTCTGTATTATTTTTCCTTTCCCCACTATATGTGACACATACGCGTGTCCCGGGTGAGACAGCAGGGTGGGATATTTCTATCCCACCCACCCCACGTGACATACTCATTTGCATATTTTATTAGGTCGCCGGAACTATTTCATCATCGTCTGCACAATTGTAAATAAACAAAATGGTTTCACGATTTCCCGCATGCAATCCAAGTGCCATTCAAAATCAACAATGTTGATTTGTTTCAACCCCATGTTTCTCAGCAGATTTAATAATATCACTGCGCGAATTTATCGATCGATCAATAATCTCACAATGCCCTTTACATTTTTACATTAGAGTTTGACACGCGCAAATTCATTAACCCCTTAACGGACAGTGTTAAAAATCAATTTTTTAGTATATACCTATGGTGTGTACCTAACTTTTGTACGATCTTTCCGATGAAATTGTTGTTTTTTCGAAAGGACTACGACTTGATAAATTGGGTAAGTCAGCACGTGACCGCCAATTATCTATAATGACGTAATCCTCGTGTGGGGGGGAGAAAAATCATCCTCGATGAGTCTGAAGGTGGGAATGGGGAAATCTCACCCTCGGGGCAAGATATTTGAACCAGACCCGAGGCAAGCCTCGGGTCTGGTTCCAATATCTTGCCCTCGGGTGAGATTTCCCCATCCCACCTCCAGACTCATCGGGGATCATAATAATCTCTCCCTTGCTCAGAATATCCGAAATATGGTTGTTTGAAAAATAATTAAGGTACAGTACAGTCACCGAGGACTCGTCGCAATCAACGCATGAGCAGTGTTGTTCACGCATGCGTGTACCGGGTAATACAAATCATCATCAGCAAAGTTTTAATTAATGAAGCACCGGGTTGTATCCGATGCTTCATTAATTCAATTTTTGATGATTATTCGTATAATTAGTGTTTGAAATCTATTATTATTGCGTCCGTGGAAATATTGCCTTCGGTCGCCATACTTTAAACCCTTTTTTAGGCAACCATAATTATCGAACTTCTACATGCCTTCACAGCTTCGACTTATCCCTGACAAACATAACGTGCATATCACATATCAAATAACACACTTATAGTCCAGGCACATTAGACATAAAAATGAGAAAGTAAGGAAAAAAATCGGAGAAAGCTGATTTTTTTATATGTTTCCGGGACACACATTGCGGATAAAGTGCGAAAAGTCCCCGCGAATCCGAGTTGAGCTTTTAGTTATAGCGTTTTTTTGATGAAAAAAAATTTTTTTTTAAAAATTCGACCCATCTCCATATTTCTCATTCTTATTCGCCTTAGTAGGGTGAGAATCATAAATATCGCGCTGAATTATATTGAGAATACATATCCCCAACAGAAAATGCCAACTTTGTACCAATCCTCACACTCAATGGTGAAATATTCACGAAAATGTACAAAATTACGAAAAAAAAATTATTGTTTTCATACACACAACGGTACACAACGTCCATTAAATCAAATCTACGACTACTTTGGGAGTTAAATTATATATCAAAAATTGCAGAAAAGCAGTGGCTTTATAATGATATATAACAATAGTCATTTATTCCATAATGAACTGGTGAAACGTGTGAAATATTAACCATACCCCCTAAACTCAAATTCAAACGGCATCGACTTTTCTCATTCAAATACCGTATTATAGCATCATTGTTTCAATTTCCATGTTCGATTAAATCACATAATGTGGTGTTCGCCTACACTCAAGATGCATTGGCATGTAATGTGTGCACGCCCTTGATGTGTACTCATAAACAAATTTGTATTGTACAGACAGGTGATTGGTTCGATCATGGCTGGTAGCGGCTTGGATGAACTTTGGGGGACTGTTTATGCTGGTGGGTCAATCCATCATTTGATCAGTGGTCATGCATATTCAAGAGCAGTTCGTGCCCATTTGCTAACACAAATTGCCATTACAAAACTTGTGTTTGAAGAAAGCCTAACACTAGATAACATAGACTGCACAGAAGTCAATGAAATATTCTGTGGACTTGCCAGAGGTGACTGTACAACAGCTGACGCTGTCAATCAAGAAAGTGTCAACCATCTACTGTCAAAATTACACGAACTGCTCCAGAATGCGTCCGTAGGACGCACGGGAAAGCTTTGGGTACAATACTACGAACAAATAAGTCTTCTCCAGTTGTTCTTGAGAGCAGAGCGCACAGGTGACTGGGAACTCCACACATATTGTGTTCGCAATATGATTACAGTATTTCACGCAGGTGGTCATTTTGCATACGCAAAAAGTTCTCATCTCTATTTGCAGCAGATGAATGAGCTAACAGAAATAATGCAACAGGATGATTTGAAGTTGTTCACTGAGAAAGGTTACTTTACCATAAGGCGCTCAGATAAATTCTGGGACGGGATATATTCTGATCAGACCATAGAGCAGTGTTTAATGAGAATGTTCAAGCTCCCTGGTGGTCTCACACATGGCAGGGGAATAACCGATAGCACTGTTGCGAAATGGGTACATGGACTACCTCTTTGCCTTCCGATATGTAATGCTCTCGAAAATTTTGTTCATGTTCACACTGGTCATGGCGAACAACATCGGGATCTCCGTCAAAGTTCACAATTGACTGATGCCAATGATATCACCAAATTATTGAACTGGCTCAGAGTGCATTCCCCCTTTCAGAATAGAGATCCACTACAATTAGTCTCTATAGCGACCGGGCAAAATTGGTGAATGTTGCGTATCGAATGTTGTAAGCAAAACGTTCAACAGCATCAAACTACGACGTGTTGACACTGTGAAGTCTTTCGCATCGATGGCAAATAGCATCAAAGTCCGTGGAAGTAAGGTAGTGATTGACCCCACAATTCTGTTCAACCGCATCACATGTGTTATTCAGTCACAAGCAGAGGTGGAAGAGTATCTCAAATATGAACTCGCCCCGAAACCACCAGCATTGTTTGATTCTGCTGGAATGAGGAAGACACAGAAAAGCACGCTCGGTAAGATCCTCAAAACATACGGTTCCGAGCAAACTAAAATCCCAGAACATTCTCTGTTTGTTGTAGATGGTGGATTTTTATTGAGGGCAGTTCTATGGCCTAAACAGTCGTCATATAAGGACATATGTACATCATATTCCAATTATCTAGTGAGACATTTTGGGGCGAACGTTGTGGTTGTTTTTGATGGTTATGCTTGTACAATGTCGACAAAGGGCATGGAACAAGCCCGTAGATCTAAAGACAGGTATTCCATTGATATCAATATCTCACCCGAGTTACCAGCCACCACACCCCAATCCGATTTCCTTGCAAATGCCAAGAACAAAACCCAACTGATCGATCTTCTAATGCAGGAGCTATCTGCTATCAATATTCAGTCCAAGCAGGCCGAGGCTGATGCTGATGTACTGATAGCCGAAACTGCACTTGACATCGCTCAAGATGACAACAATGTTGTCGTTGTGGGAACAGACACAGACTTGTTAGTCATTCTTACCTCTCGAGTTCAACCGGGATGTAATATCCACATGATGTATTCCATTACCCCAACCTTACTAGTTTCAGTTGGTGAAATAGCAACCAAAATGGGTGACCATAGAAGCAACCTCCTTGTAGCACATTCTGTAAATGGTTGTGACACTACTTCTGCACTCTTTCGAGTTGGTAAGAAGAAAGTATTCAGTACAATTGTCTCCGATGTTACTAGCGACTCACAACAGTATGTCAACACAATTTTGGCGGATGACAGTACACCAAGTGCAGTAGCCGCTGCCGGGGAACAACTTCTCCTGATCTTATACGGGAGTAAAACTGTTTCCTCTCTCGACCAATATAGATATGTCACTTACAAGCGTTATGTAGCAAAATCTAAACTGAATAAACCCATCGACCTAGCCTTACTCCCACCAAGCAGCGATGCTGCACAACAACATGTCTACAGATGTTATCTCCAGGTCCAACAATGCCTGGGCACTTCGCTTCCTCCGACGGATTGGGGTGGTCGCTAGACAATGGACTTCTTGTACCGACTGCAGCCACAAAGCCATGTGCCCCCGATAACCTACTGAATCTGATCAGTTGTGGTTGCAAGAGTGCTTGTACAAAAAAGGTGTGGGTGTAAGAAGGCAGGACTCTCTTGCTCAGGTTTGTGTAATTGCAGTTCGGATTCTTGTAACAACCACAGAAGCACTGTCCTGTCGGAAATTTCTGAGTTCGATGAATAATATGTATATAGGTCATGTCATTTCTGTATATAGCGTTGATAATAGTCAATGTAACTTAATCCATGTTGATTGATTTGTACATTCTGTAAATATTATTTATTGATTTTTGTACATTCTGTAAATATTATTTATTGATCTAATGCTGCCAGACACAGACGTGTCTGTTCGGTCCCAAGCCCGAAAATAGTTGAGTTCTCATGCTGACGAATTTTATGCCAAAAGGGGAACTCGGCCAGAAGCAGAGGGGGTCTTCCATAATGTCTATTTTGTAAGCAATGATAAAAGTCTTCAAATGGTGGTGGATTTTTTATCGTCTGTCCAACGAACATCCCGTTCTGTACTACGACCGTTTGGGCAAATCCGTTAGGAAAATCGTCATTTTTTGCGTAAATCCGATACTTTTTTGTGAATTTTCAATAATTTTTCGCAGAAATTGTCACAGAATGCACATTTTCCTCTAGGTAAATGTATATTAGACATTATGTAGCTCGAAATACGCGTAAACAAAAAATACAGTTGGATCAATTCGAGGTTACAAAGTTCGTGCGATTTTTTTTTGATTTTTTTCAAACGCGTTTTCGAAAAAAGGCTGTAGAAAAAAAAGCTCAACTGGGATTTTAGGGGACTTTTGTCTAATCGTTCAGTGACATTTACTCGACATTCCCTGAAAAAATCAGCTTTCTCCGATTTTTTTCCCTAGTGAAACCTAATGTTCTTGGGCTATTAGAACAGTTTTTAATTGTGTACGATTATGAAACTTAATCACACCATTTTCCAGTTCTATGAAAGGGAAGAGGTGAGCAGGACTTTAATGATAAGATCGCAAAGAGGGATTGTGAAACCACATCTAGAAATTCAGTTTTGTTGGGTACCCATCTTCTGGCTTTGATGTGGCCTACACAAGCATTGAATGTGGTGCTCTGTTTTTCCTATCACGGTATCTTTCTCGATGCTATACCCTTTCTCACATCGGACACCATGTCAGATTTCAGATATAATTCACCTAACACACTCAATATTAAAATCTTGATGGAATCTCAACCTGGGCCCTTTGTTGAACATAACATGTTGGTATTAGTTCGTCGTTGATGAGATCGAAAGTAGTTCTGGACTAGCTTGACTGTTTTTAACTGATGGGTCGTGGGATATTTACAGGAGGAAGGGGGTGGTTACACAAATTTCTTACGAATTGTTCCTTTTGCCTGTATCGCTGACAAATGGCTTCGAAACCTTTCTGTTCAGTCTTGTAACTCTGTTCTTCTGATGAGGAGCATCTCTAAGCCTGAAACACGACCCATCTTTCAAAGCCTTTAATGCATTGCATTACAATTATGATATGTTTAAAGCACATCAAGAATGTGTACCAAATGTGAAAACAAACATGGCTCCCTTGATATTTTGTTTCATTACTGTTTACCGTGCTCTTATTGGTGCTTCCTGTTTAGTAACGACGTGCTTTGAATCTGAAGTTTCATTACATAACGTGTTAATCTTTTCAATCACGTATTTGGTTATCGAGTTCTAAAGGAACAAATATTTCAACATCGCATTTTGTGAGCTTAGTCAGAAGAGGTTCAATTACAACTGAAACACATTGGATGACTTTGTACAGATACATGGTGCAGAAAGAACTCTCAGGTGACGGACCACCCTGCTGAATGCGGTCGTCCATTATCTGAAGGTTTTTCTCTTGTTTTATTTTAAGAAATAACAAGTATTTGTTGGGGATGGGGATTACTTCCCACCGCGTGTAAGGCTTCCTCCAGTGTGTAAGGCATATCCATCAATATTTGATTCATTATAATAAAGGGTTAACCTAACCCTTTATCTAACATGAAAAGCAGACGACACTTGGAAAGACAATTACTGAATAACTCATTTTTTCACTTTTTCACTTTTTGCGTCAAAAACATAGCTTAGGTCATAAGCTATGTTCTTTTGGCAAAAAATGAAAAGATAATGAAAATCAAATGTCAATTTTTGTGAATTGCGTCGGGCGGTTTTGGCCGTTACGTTGGATAAAGGGTTAAATTCCATTCTAACAGGAAGCTGAATCGGTAACGTCGCCGACACTGCACCTGGTAGCGAAGAAGTGGGTGTGTGTGAGGGGGGGGGGGGGTGGGGGGGGGGCATTTTCTCGGCTGTAATATTAGCAGAAAAATATTTTTCTCAAATTCATTTTATCCCCTGTTGTGTAACGAGTGTCTATTCCCCATATATGAAGGTTAAAGGCTTTTCCTGAAACGTTTTTCATGCCATTTGGAGCACCCTGACTACTTTTCCAAGGTCAAGGTACACAGAAAGCTATGGTATAACTAGAACAAACTGACCCAAAAAATAAGCTGGGCGGGTGCATAAACCAGTTTCAGGTATTTTGGGCATGAATGATATAAGGATGGCATTTCGTCGCCCGAGTGCTAGAATGTTCTATGTCCCATAGGGGACATAGAACATTCTAGCACTCAGGCGACGATTTGTCAGCAAAGGTGGAGGGAAACCCCCCCCCCCCCCCCCCCACAGTCGTTCTACCGCCGGCAACCAGTAACCCTTTACCCAACGCACACGATATCAAAATTTATTATTTTAATTCCTGTTTTTTCCAGATTTTTCAAAGAATTTAAACAAATCCATATCACGTGACCTACGACCCTAGTCGAACTCATTCCAATGAGGGTTCACGTGATATGTTTTTGTTGAATTTCTTTTAAAAAACTTTTTTTTCAACATCTTAGTTTGTATATTAGCAGTGCGGGTGGGGTCGATTCGTGAGGTAAAGGGTTAATACTTTTTCGACTGTTACATTAATACTGACTACATCGAGTTCTACTTTGGCTTATCCCTTGTTGGTAAGACATTTGTTTTGCACTTCTGTTTTTGTTTCTTTCTTTTTTTCTCCAGTTTTCACTTAAGTTTGTTCCCATTATTTCTCGAATACTCTTTTACGAAACTTTCTGAAATTTGCACACTTACTTTTTCCATCCTGCATTTGGTACTTCGGTGGTGCAATTTGAGGGAAAAGCTCTTTTTGCCAAAGCTGCGCCAAAATATAATGAGAAATGTTGGAACTTTTTCTGGAAATTTTCGACAAGTTTCAGTCAAGTTATACAGAAATTTGCAATACATTTAGAGCATAATATGAAACAACAAATTTACCACACAATCTTTTCATCTTCAACCCCTATCGACCAAGAAGGGCCACATGTAGTGTTTTTTCTGCAACATTGATTAAACAGCTTCAAAAGGCAGGTTCGATCTTACAGCGTGCATTTTGTGACAAATATTTTGGTATGGGTAGATGTAGCACGGATTATAGAATCAAGTTATCGTCTGTCCGTTTTCTTCCCCCACTACACTAAATTATTGGAATAAAGTACCGTTTCGAAAATACCGAAATTTGCCAACTTTGGTGACTGTTTGCTCTCGGATTGGAGAGGGATAACATCATCTTGCATTCTGCGCGTGGATGTTTGTTTGTTTAATAAGGTTTAATGACGCTTTCATCAACCAGTGTCTCGTCGTGTCGGAAGTCTGTGCGTAGAATTGCCTGCTGAACAAAGTTGTTGTTACTAGTTTACCAGTTTTGCTGAGGGGCTTAACCCTTTACCCGACGTAACGGCCAAAACCGGCCAGCGCTATTCTCAAAAACAGCCAATTAATTTTCATTATTTTTTCATTTTTTGTCTCAAAAACATAGGTTATGACCCCTCGTTGGAACGAGCTCGTCGAGCTCGTTCCAACGAGGGGTCATAACCTGTGTTTTTGAGACAAAAAATGAAAAAAATCAGTTATTCAAGAATTTATTTTGCAAGTGTCGTCTGCTTTCCATGTTACGTAAAGGGTTAACTCTTTAAACCCTGGTGGTATCTTGCATGTCAGTTCAATGAAAGTAATCGGAAGGATGCATATTTATTATCTGGGGGTAGATCCATTAATATTTTTAACGTGCAGCCTTTGGGGCTGCACGTTAAAAATATTGATTAGCCAAACCCACGCTTTAACTTAGCAGCCAATATATTTAATGGAAGTGTAATGTATCATGTTCCTGGACCAGAAAAGCGGCCTCTCGGTTTCGAAGAGTTAACCCAATATGTTCTTTCTTTGGCAGCTAAAAGAATAGCGTTGTCCAGAAACGATTTGCAGTGGATTTCGCAGTATTTTTGTATTCCTTGTTCTGAAACAGAAAGCATACATTTAATATGGCTTTGCATAACTATATTCAACATTCATAGGGCAACAAATGTCCTGTTATATGTTTCGGCAGGGAGTGCTGTGGCTCAATGGTTACGACATTGGACTTCAAACCGAAAAGTCCACTGTTGGATCCTCGCCAGTTGTAACTGCGTTGCGTCCTTGGGCAAGCACTTAATGTAGATTGCCCATGTGGGGGGTGCAGGTTAAAAATATTGATTAGCCTACCCTACACATTCACTTTTACTTTATAAAAGTATCATGAATTATGTTCTTCTGTCGGAAAAGGGGCCTCTCGTGTGCAACGGATTAAGAGAATTTTAGAACTGTTGTCGCCATTTTCCCAGACAGAAAAATATACCAGAAAACATTTGAACAGTTGCGTTCAGTAATCTTGAGACATTTTTTTCCCCCATATATTGGCTTGTCTGTTTTAACCCATTATCGTTTTTGACTACAAAGAAAGAGTATGGTCAAAAAATGTTTTCATTAGGAATTTATTATCGGCAACAGTATGGTATATATGGAATATTTGGCTAGAAATGTAGGATTCCCATGGTGTTTTATCATTTGAGGAAAGCCTGTGATCCTACACAATAACACATTTCTAGCTCTGTTGTGATTTGTTTGTTACTTTCATTCCCCCAAACCAGATGTTCCCACCAGAGATGTGTTTATACCCGTGTTGTTATTGTCGAGCACTGTTGCGCTGTACACAGACAATAAACAACATAACTATCATTATGGCACAAGTGCAATCTGCTGACAGAAATGTTGACACTTCAAACTGAACCATCAAGGCAATAAATTAAACATTAAAACCACCAGATATAGTCACCGGTATAAAGTACTTCTTGTTCACCCCAAGGTATCCTCTGCGCAGTGGAAAAATCGCGACAAGAGAAGAGAAGAGAACCATAGCATCGTTAACAGGACATTTTGGCATGTAGGCATAATATATTTATATATGGAAACTGCGTGTCACTTTGATTGATTCAGGTCAGGTACAATAACCATCGCTGTTCTTCCAAAGTAATTACCACAGCACATGTTGCACTGTATTTTTGCCATGTCGTTAGATTTAAATACGAGATCTGAAATCAGGTTTGTCAATACACGTTGGAACGAGGAAGGAAAATGCACAATTAATTCAAATGGTACGTAATAATTGTTTTATTCTGGTGTCGTTTGAAAACCTCAATCTGATTATCAATGATTTTACCTATGGCTTTTTGTTAATATCATCCCTTGACAGCATAAAGATGCCAATTGCAATGCTAAAGCATTGCAGTTGGCACCTTTATGCTGTCAAGGGATGATATTAATAAAAAGCTAAAGCATTGCAATTGGCCACCTTGTAGTACAAATGAGCGATATATTCCTGACAAAGCAAATTGATATATCGGAATTACTTCCTTGTCTGTCCACTAGTCTGTGTATAATCATCTTATCACAGTCCATTTTCAGGTCTCAGTTAACCCTGTACCCAACGTAACGGCCAAAACCGGCCAGCGCTATTCACAAAAAATGGCTAATTAATTTTCATTATTTTTTCATTTTTTGTCTCAAAAACATAGGTTATGACCCCTCATTGGAACGAGCTCGTCCTCTTTGGAACGAGCTCGACGAGCTCGTTCCAATGAGGGGTCATAACCTATGTTTTTGAGACAACAAAATGAAAAAAATTAGTTATTCAAGAATTTTTTTTGCAAGTGTCGTCTGCTTTTCATGTTCGGTAAAGGGTTTATGTACTTTGACCAAACTTCGTTTAATTTATAGTTTAATGAGAAGAGCGCCATTCACAAAAGAGCGCTATTCACAAGAATTGTTTTTGCAAGTGTCGTCTTCTTTTCATGTTAGGTAAAGGGTTTATGTACTTTGACCAAACTTCGTTTAATTTATAGTTTAAAGAGAAGATGAATGGACCGATAATGTTTTTTCTTCAAGATTTAAGACTCACGAAGCGTTCATTGAATCCTCGTGATTTCCTCCCCTCCTGCAAATTGCAGTTGATTTTGTTACGCCTTTACGCGTTAGTGGTATTATGGTAGAGGCAAACTCAAAGCAGTTGTCTTCCTTCGTAAACGCGAATAACTACTGCCTTAAGTTGTCAAATTACGTTAGATGCTTGTAGATTATGCATCGTGTGGTATTGGTTCTTGCATTTAGACGAAGCTTGTAGATTGTTCTGATTTAATTACCAGGGAAAATATGTTCAGTGAATACAACCGTGATCTCATGCTATTTGTAAATAAACAACATCCAGTGTTTCTGTTTTTCGACACATCATTCAATAAAAGTTTGTTCTTCACTCCTTATCTTACAAGTACAATCAGTGTCTTTATTTTTTCCTGTTGAACCCTGCTTGAACGCTTTTTTTACAACCCTGGTTGTTTAATTTAAAAATATGATGCAGTACTCGTTCGCAAACAAGAAAAACATTTCGCTACTGATGATTTCGTCTGCGTTTCCGTTGCACAAGTTTCCATGTGTACTTCACTGTTTCTGGCCTTTGTTGTGGCTGGAAATACCATAATTCTAAATTTAGATAAAATAGTTCGGTAACTTACAACAGTGGTCTATCGAGTTTACGAATGGAGACAACATTATTGCTTGCATTTGGGTAAATGTGCATGAGGAAAACCGATCGGGGAATAACAATTTTTCACTGAGACAGAATCGTTTTCGCGTTATTATTTCTCGTTCTGTGAAATGAGAAAGTTTTTGTGGTGGGCGCCTTGCGTACTGTTCGAATAATCTCGTAAAATGGTTGGCGGGTATTTGGAGCAGAACTAGTATTAAGTCAGTCTAGAAGTTAGTGTTCAGCTAGGTTACTGGGGAAGTATTACCATACTCGAAGTTCCTACACAGTTTTTTTCAGAAAACCCCAAACCCCCTCAGTGTTTATATTTTCGTCCCGTTTCTTGAGACTCATTATGTACGTATGCAATAGATACCACTTCACAGATTGTTTACGTTGGAGGAAATGTCGCAATGAGCTCAGATCACCGATTGTCCAAACAAAGGCAGCTCCAGTGACAGGAAATGCATCCACTCTAGCAACACCCAAATATAAATACCCTCTCAAGTTTCTGTATGAGTCTTAAAATAGGTACATACAGCGCCCGGGGCTTGGCGGATGCTCGAAAACGCAGGAAGGTTTTCTCCAATTTGAGATCAAAACAGTACTTAAGGAACTTAACCCTTAATCATGAACTGGACACAAGACATTACTCGAGAGAATATTACATCAATTCAAAACGATCTGTAATTAATTACGTAAACGAACAAGAGTTGTGTGACCCATGGCGTTATCTGTATGGAAATAAAACTACTTTTACATGGTGACCAAGTAATAGACGTAGGTATTCCCGTCTAGATTGTTTCATTATCTCAAACAATCTAATACAATTCATTGAGGAAATACAAGTACATACAAAATGACCTGAAATATCCGACCACTGCTTTGTCAATATTAAAATAAAATTTACAAATTTCGTAAGGGGTAGCGGGTGCTGGAAATTCACTAAGGAATTGTTCAAGGATCGAATTTATGCCCAAGGAGCTAAGGAAAAAATTAAAGAAGTAAAAACACAATGTTCAACCCTAAATGATGAAATCAATATAAATCCCCAATTATTTTTGGAAGTTCTACTTTTAGAGAGACGTGGTACTCACATGCTTCATACACAAAAAAGAACCAAGCTAAAGAGGAAAAAACCTTGAAGATGAATTGGAAATTTCGAAACTCTATACCCATCTCATGATAACAATGTAAATAATAAGATAGAGGAAATTAACGGTCAACTTATAAAAATTAAAGAAAATAGGTTAAATGGTACATTAATAAAATCAAGAGCTAGGTGGGTGGAAGATGGGAAAAAACAACTAAATACTTCTGTGGACTTGAGAAACGCAATTATCAAAATGACACAATCTTCAAGATTGAACAATCAGATGGGTCATATTTAACTTAACAAAAGGAAATATTAAGTTCAAGAACTTTTTACCAAAATCTCTATATGACATCAAATCTAGAAGACGTTAATCTGGACCAGATAATTGACAAATCAAAGGTGGCGACCCTTTGCAAAACTGAATCGTTAACCGCAGATGACTACCCGAGCTTAGCAGAATTAACTGATGCTTTAACCCTTTACCCAACGAATCGCCCGCATCCGTCCGCGTAATATCCAAATTCAGCAGTTGAAAAAATATTATTTTTCAAAAATTTTCAACAAAACCATATCATGTGACCCCTCGTTGGAACGAGCTCGCCGAGCTCGTTCCAACGAGGGGTCACATGATATGGTTTTGTTAAAAAATTTTGAAAAATTTTAAAAAATGATATTTAAAAATTTAAATAATAAATTTTGGTATCGTCTGCGTTGGGTAAAGCGTAAAAGAGTATGAAAAACGATAAAGCTCCTGGGATCGATGGATTTCCTGTTGAATTCTTTAAATTCTTTTGGCTAGACATTGGGCATTGCGTTTTAGATTCAATAAACTATGCGTAGGATGTACAAAATCTCTCAGTCACACAGCGCCATGGCATATTAAAATGCACCCCCAAAAAGGACAAAGGCAGAGCCCTAATAACCAATCAACCAACCAACGACCCCTCACCCTCCTCACCATCCCATATACAAATACCACAACTGCATTGGCTAACCGAATCAAACCTCTCCTACCCAAACTAATTAGTGATGACCAAACAGGCTTTATTAAAGATAGATGCATTGCCGAAAACATTAGGATAGTGAAAGATGTTATAGACTATACATACAGAGTCAGAAAATCGCCCTGGTAGTTTACTGTCAATAGATTTTGAAAAGGCTTTTCATATCATTGAATGGAATTTTATTCTACAAACACTACTTTTTTTTAATTTCGGTGAATCATTCAAAAAATGGGTAAAAACTATAACGACACATTCTCGACTGTGCTCCAGTCTGGTTTTATGTCGGAGCCTGTCCACTTCCACTTGCAGCGTGGCTGTAAGCAGGGTGACCCATTTCCCTATATTTATTTATTCTATGTGCCGAAATCCGAAAATGAAGATATAACAGGTATATGCCTCTCGGGGAAAGAAATTAAACTTAGCCAGTACGCAGATGACACGTGTCTACTACTAAATGACTCTTAGAAATCAACTGCAACGTCATTAATGGTCTTAAATAAATTTGCCACAATCTTTGGGCTAAAAATTAATTTTAAGAAAACAAAATTGATAGGGATAGGAACGATAAAAGGCAGAGTCTATGCCCCCTCTACATATCCTGACGTGGAAGTCGCTTCTAAATTCACGTTTCTCGGTGTGAAGTTCAATATGGCAAATAAGGACCCAGTCGGTGAAAGTTATAGCAAAAAAAGGGATAAAATCAAAACAATCCTAAATCTTTAGAACAAACGTCAATTAACACCACTGGGAAAAATAATGGGTGGATGGTGCATCAGTCCCTCAATGCATCTCGTGTCAGTATATCACACCCTCCCGACCACCCACCCACCCGTCCACCCACACGTGGATGGATGGATTGAAGATGGATGGATGGATGGATGGATGGATGGATGGATGGATGGATGGATGGATACTGGGTATAATGATTAAAATAAATAGAGGAAGTAATAGACGTGACAATTTCGATTTTCAGTATTGTCAAAAAACAACAGCGCAAGGACTTCGAATTCAAAGGAAATCCCCCACCCACTCATCCATCCCCCATTGCATTCACGAATGCAATAAAGGATGGGGGAGTCGGCGAGTAAATTAATGGAAAATCCATGCATCCTTCCCCCAATGGTGTGTGTTGATCGATGATTGCTAAGAACAGAAACGCATGCAACATTGCTGCTGAATATTAGTAATAACAGTACCTTTTTACACAATAGACTATGTCACACAATGGATTATACTACAGTCATTATTCACTGCATAAATGGTGTATTTTCCATTAATTCACTCGCCGGCTCCTCCATCCTTTATTGCATTCGTGAATGCAGTGAGGGATGAATGAGTGGGGCGATGTGATGAACAAAAGAGGTTTCGGAAACAAAATGTTTTGTACAGCCCGTCCTCGTCCCGAACATCCCCTTTAAACAATTTCCTTTGAATTCGAAATCTTTGCGCTGTTGTTGTTTTGTTTTGGTTTTTTTTATAAAAATTAATAATAATCTTTTTATAATCAAACTTGGTGTGACAAAGGTATATTTTTTCTTAACTACCTCTTGAGTGAGAGCGGGTGTTTCCTCAGCTTTGAAGCCTTCTCCGCATTTTTTAACTTAAAAAACCCTACACTGTTTTCCAAGGCATAAGAAATGCGATTCCAAAACGATGGCAAAATGAAATTAAACACAATAAAAAATCAGAGTCGGTCCAGAGCCCACTGATAGACAAATTAAAAGAAACCGCCATGGTTAACAAAACGTTTTATCCATTATTCCTTCAACAAATGGCTTCGCTCCCAGCCTGGTTGCAGGAGAAATGGAACAAACTTTTCAGTGCATATCGATGTTGAAGCCGATGCTTGGAGTTCGATATAAAAATGTGCTTTTTTAACAACCGATGATACTTATCTCCAAACTTTGCAATATAAAATTTTACATGGACCACTATTCACGAATGCTCGCCTTTTTAAGTGTAGACTATCGGAGACTGAATTGTGTACATTTTGTTGTAACACTCACTCAGTAGACAGTGTTACACTTATTCTTTAAATGTTCGGTGACAAGGACATTCTTGTTACAACTGGCCGACCGACTTCAGGAAAAATGTGGTATTCTACTGTCATTGACATCCCACTTTATCCTGATTGGTTATAATAATAATAATAATAATAATAATAATAATAATAATAATAAACGTCCCTGTCCACAAGAACAATCCCCCAGTTTTCCAATTCTCCTATATAAAAAGTTCATTTATTCATGCAGAGTGAGAAAATGTCAACCAAGCTTTCATGATTTTATTGAAATCCTTCGTCACTATTGTGAAGTTGAGTTATATTCCCTTCAAATGTACTCAGAAAAAAGATAAGATCGATAAAGACCATATGGGAATCTCTACAAGCCATGCTCTATCAACCTATTCACTAATTCTTCGTACAAAACCCTTCGACACTACTAATAATTTTCCTTTTTTCGTGAAAAACCTTTACTTCCTTTTACAACTTTGCCCTGATACTATTTTGTGAACTCTGTTTCTCTATAATTCCTGATGTAGAAAATATTTCTGCTTTCAAATCTACATGTCTGTCGATAACTGCATTCTGTATCAATTTCTTTACTCAGCGATGTATATATGTATACAGCATTTAATCTGAATAAAAAATATAAAAAAAAAACTTTTTTCTTGACTTCAAAACTTGGAGTCATTCGACAAATAAGAGAGAAAATTAACTCTTTACCCAACGCAGACGATATCAACATTTATTATTTTAAATATCATTTTTTCAAATTTTTCAAAAAATTTCAACAAAACCATATCATGTGACCCCTCGTTGGAACAAGCTCGACGAGCTCGTTCCAACGAGGGGTCACATGATATGGTTTTGTTGAAATTTTTTTAAAAATAATATTTTTTCAACTGCTGAATTTGCATATTACGCGGGCGGATGAGGGCGATTCGTTGGGTAAAGGGTTAATAGGCAAGAAACTTCCGGTCACGGGCACATTTTAACATAGTATATTACCGAAATAGTACCGAGATATTCTTCATTTTATTTAAAATTGTATTGGTTATTTGAATTTTATGATTTATTACACATCCATTAAACTTTAAACCCTTGTATTTAACGGAATCGCCGCTATGACAAAAATGTTTCTGTATTCAACTGGTGATGTACAAGTCGGACCTTTTTTTCCCAGCACCGTTTATGCTATTCCTTTCCCGTCGAGTCATTAGTTACGCTTCGAAAAGTTTCCAAATTTCGTTATACAATTATCGATCGTCTGTCGCGGAGTGTGAAAATGAAAACGTCCAAAGCAAAATAATGTCGGTTCACAAAAAATTAGTTAACCAAAAATGAGATAATATTTTAAAAAAAACAATCATTTCCAACCACAACATTAACCCACTCATGTGGTGTCTCGTCTGCGGGTCCCGTTGTATCGAAATTGTTCAACTTCATTTCGGTAAATCTTCGGACATCCTGACATGCTTGGAGCTTCTTTTAAAAAAGTTTCTCCCTGCTGTTTTGCAAATCTGCCCAAATTTGTACTTATATTTTCACTAATAGTAATAACCACCAAGTGATTTGGCGTGAATGGACCCCAGTCGAAGAGAAACAGCGATACGAATTTCAACAAACACGCCCAGTAGAAAAGATAACGCATGTATGTTAGACTGGTTCCCAAAAGGTTGTTTTGATTTTTTATCGATCCATTTGATCAGTACAGCTTCAAAAAAAATGAGCCGACTCTTCACCTTTGAGTTTAAACATCGGAATTAAAATTTGTTAATTTAAATGAATTTTAATGCTTGGGGTGTGTAATAAACACAGGACTCGTTGTGTGTTTGAACCGGTGGGTGTTTTACATAACTCGTTGGAATGGCGTAGTCATATTTCGCCCGAGCCTACGGGAATGGCGTAGTCATATTTCGCTCGAGCCTACGGTTCTCACGAAATATGACAACGCCATTCCAACTCGTTATGTAAAACACTCACCGATTCAAACACACATCGCGTTCTGTCTATTTATTTAAACTTATTGATTATTTTAATTCTGTGATTTATTACAGGGAATCTTTCAAACAAGATATAACAAATCAAATTCGTAGTTCTTCGTGTTTCGTGCAAAATTGTCTATTGATTCAGGGGATATTTTTGTCACGAATTCAGTAACATTAAAATTGTTATACCCAATTAAGAGGTATTTCTTCTATAATCAAAATCAGTCAACCCTTCACCTACCACGAAGATAAGAAGACATTTGTAAAAAATAATTTTAATCTTTTTCCTCAAAGACATAGATTATGATACCTTCCTGGAACGAGCTCGTTCCAGTGAATGGTCAAAGGCTTTGGTTTTAAGGCAATGAAAGTGTCAATAACACAGTAGCTTAACTTGACTGGGTGTACTGTTTGAAGAAAAGGATAATGCTCAATGCTTATGAAAGGATTACGTAATAAGACAAGATTTGTGATAATTGAGGAATTGTTAATTTCTGTTCCCTACATACTATGTTTTCAGTAGAAATAATTTGAGGTGTATACTCTACTAACGAATTGAGACCTAGGTTAATGTGGCCCTCGTAATTAATGTTTGTCAACCAAAGTTACTGTAAAATCATTCCAAGACGAGTCAACCTACTAAGTTACCATGAACTCCCTTCATAAATATAACTTGTAGACTTTGCTAAAGGAATCTAGGTCAAGTGATGGTCCGGCGGTCACGATTGACCGATCATGACCAAAATAGGACAGCCTCATCAAGATATCAAAACCAAGTTATTCTACCAAATTACAATGCAGTCCCTTCATGAAAACAACCTGTAGACAGTACTAAAGGATTATAGGTCACAAGACAAGGCAGCAGTAACGGTTGACCGATCGTGACCAAAATAGAACAGTCTCATCTAGACATCATACCGAGTTACTCTTCCAAGATACAATGAAATCATTTCATAAATATGAACAGTAGACTGCGCTAAACAAATGTGGGTCACATGCCTGTGCGGCCGTCACTGTTGACCGATCATGGCCAAAATAGAAGGTTCTCATACAGAAATTATACCGAGTCATACTACCAATTTACAATGAAATCCCTTCATAGATGCAAGCTATAGACTGTCCTAAATGAATCTAGGTAACGTGTCCCAGCCGTCGTCACGGTTTACTGAACCCGACCAAAATAGGACGTTATCATCTAGACATTATGCAGAGTTATCCTACCAATTTACAATTAAATCCCTTCATAAATACGGCCTATAGACTATGTTAAAGGTTTTCGGTTTCGGTTTCGGGCCCGCGCTGTCGTCACGGTTGACCGATCACGACCAAAATGGAACGTTCTCAGCTATACATTACACGGGGTCATCCTACCAAGTTATAAGGAAATCCCTTCATCGATACGTCCTGTAGACTGTGCTAAAAAAATTTGGGTTCCGGTCCGCGCAGCCGTCGCGACCAAAAGGAGATGTTCTCATCTATGCATGACCTCGAACCTGCATATGAAATTTCGTGATGATCGGGCAAGAACTACGGGATGCAGCCTGTGCTAAAGAAAATGTGAACAGACTCAAAGACTTCCTCACGCGTGATGGTAATAGCCTATCTTGACTTTGTCAAGTTAAGCTAAAAATCGAACAAAGATCCTGCAAAAATCAAATTTCGCGATTTATATGAATAGCGCCGCCGGGTTATGTTCGTTAGTCTAGGATCCGGGTTAACAAGTAGAATTTCCGTTGAACGAATACGACATGTTTTGGTTCTGAACAATATATGCATTTAACGAGGATATTATATTAACCACTATAAAATTATATTAGGTACTTCGTACTTTGCTTTCATAAATTCTGTTGTTTATAGCAACATTTTGTGGAGAAATGTAAATACTCATTGTTCCCACGGGAAGAGAATATCAGCATTTTCCAATTTGTGCTTTTTACACCCATAAACAAGAAAATCGATTTGTTAAATTAACCATTAGTTCAGAGTCTGTCAGTTTCCCCCAGAAGTTCTTTTATTACGAAGGTGGTACACTACAATGTCATACATTGCTGGAAAGGGACGAAAGAGCCCTTTCCAACAGTGTGTTACATAAAAGGTTTTGTCATCTAAAGAACGTATAGGCAATGTTGTCACCATTCTAGAGCAAAGCACGAAACGGAAGCAGTTAACCAGCAATATAACGAGTTATCCTTTATGCAGACAAGATTTTATTCAATTTCAACAAAACATCGATAAATTTACTGTTGAATGTAATATTTTGTTAAAAAATTTACGCTCTCGTTATAGAAAAGATATTTATTTTCATTCATTTCTCATTTTGTATTCCTACAGATTGGAATGTGATTATAACATATTCGAGGCTGATAAATAGAGAGTAATCGCTTGACTGTTACGTGAACTAATTCATGAGAGGTGAGAGACGTAGTATAAACACGAGTACGCAAATGCGCACGAGTGTTTTACAATATAGTCCCTCGCCTCGAATGAATTATTTCACGTAACCAGTCCAGTCAAGCCATTACTCTGTTTATTACTTTTCATTATTAACGATAATTATATTATTTAACCCTTTACCTAATGTAACGGCCAGTGCTATTCTCAAAAATCGCCAATTAATTTTCATTATTTTTTCACTTTTTGTCTCTAAAACATAGGTTATGACCCCCCTCATTGGAACGAGCTCGTTTGAAATTGAAAAAAAAATTTAACAGTACGGACACATGACCCAATGGTTGATTGCATAATTCAGTTGTTAAGTTATCGTTTTTTATCAAACCGGAATATCCCAGTAAATCACACTTTATAAAGTAATAAAAGGTGCATTTTCGACATTTGTTTTCGACTGAGAAGTCAAATGATTTAACGAATTACCCAACAGGAATAGTTGTCGATTTTCCCCCTATGTACCCAAATATTTTTGTCTGATATACATATTCATATATTTAGCTGACATCTTTATTGAGGGATGTGTTGTCTAAAAGAGTGGAAAGTTATATTCGGCCAAATACTCAACGACAAATAATATTATGATCACGACCTTCTATTCTCACCATTTGAATTGATTTTCGGGGAAGTTATCTCCCCTTAAGGTTTTTTTTTGTAAACATCCTTGGCGAGTTTAATGCTGAAGCTGTGGGAATTTCCGATGTAACTCCAAATTTTGGAATTGAAAAAAAATTAATTTTTTTAACAGTAAACTTTCTAAACTGTTAGAGGTTGACATCTCAGAAAGCATGATGCACTGACGTTGAGTTTTCACAATTTTCCCAGTCTGTGTGAAAATTATTTTTGACACAATCTCCTCACAGTCTGGCAGCAGAGGCACGAAGGATCCTTCTAATTATCAACAGGACGCATAGGTGGTGCTTCAGCCAATGGACCTCCGGCTTAAATTCGGTGGTCCGTTGGCTAAAGCATTTATCATGCAAAGGGCATGTAAACAAAATTTGACAGCCTCACTAACGCGTAGAGTGACCTGCTATATGCGGACATTTCATCCATCCATCTATCTATCTATCTATCTATCTATCTGTCTGTCTGTCTGTCTGTCTGTCTGTCTGTCTGTCTGTCCGTCCGTCCGTCCCCGTCCGTCCGTCCGTCCGTCCGTCCGTCCATCCATCCATCCATCCATCCATGACTGTTGCTTAGCTTCGAAATTCGATTCGATTCGATTCGAAGCCGCTCGGTTGATTCGATTCACTTCCAGTCGTGCAGATGTGAAAATTTTCGAATCGTCGAAATGTTGTGAAAATCCTACCAAGTATCTCTTCTTGAACTCTTCTTTCATTGAGTCTCTTTGCGGGAGCCCTAATGGTAAAATAAGAGTTTTAGGAGGTTCCGATTCCGAAACTTTACTTCCATCTAGGGCTGTGCGGTTTTTCGGTTCGGCTCCGGTTTTCGCGGCAAACCAGAAAACAGAATCGCAAGACCCAGCAAAAACCGACCAAATGGTTTTACTGTATTTGTGCATAAACTGATCAAATTGTCTTACTTGGAGGGAATTGGCCTAGCTACCACCATGGACTCCTTTTACTTATTCTATCCGACAAATGGGTCAATACTACGTCGTTTTCTGATTGTCACATTTTCTCCCTATTGACTCGTCCAGCGGACGAGTCAGAAAGGGAAAAATGTGACAGTGAGATCGCGACATACATTAGATCGCAACATACATTAGGTAATAACAAACTTCGTACTTTTCGTACGTACGTTCAAACGTGATCAGATATTTGAACCATATCTTACCCACACTAAAGCCCGTGAGGCGAGGATTATGTTTACCAGGCTGAGAATAAGCAATCATAATTTGAATATTGAGAGAGGCAGACACTCCCATTCCCCTAGAGCATAGGCTCTGCAAGGCTTCTAGTGTTTGTGCAGCTGCCGACGAAGTAGAAAGTGAAATTCACTTTATCGTGGATTGCCCGGCCTATTCAAACAGTAGAGCCCAGCTGTTCAACATTATAAGTAGAGATGGACCAGATTTTATAAAAACCAGTAAATGTCAGCAATTTGAACTCATTATGAAGAATGACAATCCGACAATCATTAATCCCACCTGTAACATGATCCTGCTGTTCTTCGGGGAGAGAGATGCATAAATTGCCAAAAACACGACTAGATTGTTAGCCTTTCCTTTCAATAGTCTTGTTGATTTTTTTAACAATCATTGTATATATTTTATAATTCACATTATAATTCACATTATATGTTATTTGTGCAATCTGCCTCATTGTAGGTGTAATATTGCTTCAATAAACTATCTGTCTATCTATTAGATTAACACTGTTCATTTTGTAAGCTCGATTTATGGGTTTTTCTGACTGAATAGGCTTACCAACTTACCCCCAATAACTCCTAGGAATGAATAAAGAGAGGTTAGACTGAAGCCAATACAGACAGGTCTTTTATGGTGAGCGGTGTCATACAAACTATTGCGGATTTTGTCTAGGTTAGGGAGCCTAAAGCCCCCGTGGGATCCCCGGGAAGTGTAGCGGTGCTTGTTTACTGTGGTAAACAAGCTCTGTTTCTCTGGTAAAATAGGACCCAGTCACTAATGCATGGGGTGCGAGTCCTCAAAAATAGGCAACATGGGGTATAAACGATTGACTGACCTTGACTTTATCTCCATGTTGTGGTCATGATTAGCCATTGTGCAGAAGTATGTGACCTTAACAATAAATAAATAAATAAATAAATAAATAAATAGGGAGCCTGGAGTGTTATTTAACCCTTTACCCAACGCAGACGATATCAAAATTTATTATTTTAAATATAATTTTTTTTAATTTTTCAAAAAATTTCAACAAAACCATATCATGTGACCCCCTCATTGGAACGAGCTCATTGAGCTCGTTCCAATGAGGGGGTCACATGATATGGTTTTGTTGAAATTGTTTGAAAAATCTTAATTTTATCCACTGCTCAATTTTCATATTACGCGGGCGGATGCGGGCGATTCGTTAGGTAAAGGGTTAATATCCGTTCTTAACATATAGAAAAAGCAAACCGAAACCCTGTTTCTTTTTATCTGAAACCGAATTGTACAAATCAAAACCTCTAAGCTCTAACAACCCAAAAGAAAACAAAATTTCAGTTATTACTGTTCCAGAAATCTTGTCGATGATCGATTGATATTTAACTACTCGTCGAATATGATTTCTAGCAGAAGTTTTCCATAGCATTGCATAGACCCTCTATACTTTGTTATACTTACTTTTGTCCATTAGCCGTTTTTACGGAGTTCATTAACCCTTTACCTAACGTAACGGTCAAAACCGACCAGCGCTATTCTCAAAAATCGCCAATTAATTTTCATAATTTTTTTCATTTTTTGTCTCAAAAACATAGGTTATGACTCCTCATTGGAACGAGCTCGTCGAGCTCGTTCCAATGAGGGGTCATAACCTATGTTTTTGAGACAAAAAATGAAAAAAATTAGTTATTCAAGAATTATTTTTGCAAGTGTCGTCTGCTTTTCAGGTTAGGTAAAGGGTTAAGACCCAATTCGTCATATCGTAATCGTTAGCTGTTTCCCGGAAGCTCGGTTAAACGAAATAGAATTATTTAATGTTTTCATTGATGGAAAACAATGCTATTGGAGCTTGGAACATTCGTAATTATTTTCTTAACAAATTATTGTTTGCACTAAACAGTAATTTCGTCTATAAACAGTATGCAAATACCAGGTCAAATTTCGATTAAATATTTGGTGTACGGATTGGAGTTGAAAAATATGCAGCTGGGAAATCGATTACCCTTTCCCTACGCCGACTAAAAGACGTTCACACAAAATATTTCGTATAACCAAACGTGTGAGAAAATGCTTGTGTTTTCAAATCATTCTAAAGTACCCGTTACCAGGTCGTAACCGATTTTGGTTCATGATGTACATATGGACAGTAATGGAAAGGTTGAAAAATGAAAACATGTAACATGTAACTTGTGTTGCCATGTCGACTGGTCTGCATCGTCATCGATCATGTGGCTGGTCACATATCAGCTTACAAATTCGTTCAGTTCGGCCCTTGTAGAATTGACATTCAGATGCCAAGGGAAATAATGAACAAATTTCGAACCATGAAGAATGGTTGAGTATAAATTGTATTAGTATCGTACTTAAAAGACTCGAAAACTGACGTGTGAGCCACCAGATGACCGATGACGTTCCAAATCAGTCGTCATGGAGACCCGGGTCACAGTTGCTAGAGCTAGGAGGTTTTGATATTTTAGATTCGGTTTCGATTTTTTAGATCCGGTTTCGATTTTTTAGATTCGGTTTCGATTTCGGTTCGGTTTCAGGTAAAAAACACGGTTTCGGTTTGCTTTTTCTGTATGTTAAGAACAGATAATAAATAACACATCAGGCTCCTTAACCCTTTACCTAAGGAATCGCCCGCATCAGCCCGCGTAATATGAAAATTGAGCAGTGGAAAAAATTAAATTTTTCAAAATATTTCAACAAAACCATATCATGTGACCCCTCATTGGAACGAGCTCATTGAGCTCGTTCCAATGAGGGGTCACATGATACGGTTTTGTTGAAATTTTTTGAAAACTTTTAAAAAATTATATTTAAAATAATAAATTTTGATATCGTCTGCGTTGGGTAAAAGGTTAACTTAGACAAAATCTGCCATAGTTTGTATGGCACCACTCATCATAAAAGTCCTGTCTGTATTGGGTTTAGCCTAACTCTCCTTTGATCATTCTTAGGAGTTCTAGAGGATCAGCTGCTAAGCCTATTCTGTCAGAAAAAAAACCCATAAATTAGGGCAACAAGTTAATAAAGTTCATCTAATGTATGTTGTGATCTCATTGTCACATTTCTTCCTTATTGACTCGTCCGTTATGACGTATTCGCCCCTTTGTCGGATAGTCTAAGAGACGAGAGTCCATGGCGGTCGCCAGGCTAGTTCTCTTGAAGTAAGATAGTTTGATCAGATTATGCACAAACACATTAAAACCGTTCGGCCGTTTTTGCTGGGACTTGCGGTTCGGTTTTCGGGTTTGCCACAAAAACCGGAACCGAACAGAAAAGCCACCCAACGCTAACAGTTACAAGTTTAAGTTTCTCCGCCCCCAATACTTCCCAGCAGCGCTCTTGTATTTTTATTGTTTGATGCTTGAACAAATGTATCGAATCGCCTTGCGTTTTCAAAATCTTGGCCGACACGATATGACATTGACTGTTGAAAGTGTCATTTAACCCCAATAAATAAATAATTATAGTGCGTACACCCTCACGAATTTAGTTTATTCTCACAGCTAACACCGCGCTGAACAGATAAATTTGAGTAACGTGTTTCAGCTTGGTCGTTTGCGTGCTATCACGTAAATGCTTTGCGTGTTTATTTTTTTCCCTTTATTCTCTCCAAAGCCTCCAATGTACTTCGGAAATAATCTGCTTACCAATTTGTACTTTAAAAAGTAGCAAACCCTTCACTAATTAGGTCTAACATGTCGAGTGAATTAGACTATTCCGACAGACTTTTAACGTCTAATTTGATCACTTACCAATATCCTTTTAATAAATATACTGGTGTCTGTTCATTTTGGCGTCCACGTTAACGTATTACCTGATATAACATGTTGATACGGTGCCAAATCAGTCATCTTGAATGTAGAGTGTTGATTCGTGTGCCCCTCGTCGCGCTTAAATTCACTTTTGGGGAATTTGAACTTTTACCACACAATTATTTTGCCAACCTTTCACACTAGTCAGGTTTCTGGAAATCGCAAGTATTATAACTTACCCAGTTTTTTAGTGGGTTGGTACAGGCTTGTTCGACGTCAGTAGAAGTTATATCTTTGGAAGGCACGTCGGAACCTGATATAAATCCTGCTGAACTAGTACCATCCCGTGGTGGTTTACAAAGATGGGGCGTGGTGGCTCAGTGGTAGACTGTTGGACTTCTATGCTAGAGGTCAAGAGTTCGATCCCCGTCTGGGACGACCCACGTTGTGTCCTTGGGCAAGGCACTTTATCCCGGTTGCCAACATGTGGCACGATGATGCCGTGTACTAAGGCGTACTGCACGTGAATGATGCACATGTCTTCAGCCGCTGTTACCCTGCCTGAGCGGAGCTTTTGAACAGAGTTAGCATGTTGAGGAGCTGACAGTTGGTCGTTGATGCTCGGTGGTTCTCTCTGGTTACTCCGGCTTCCTCCGCCCATAAAAACTGTCACGGTCACAGTATGTGACCTTAAGCACACCAATAAATTAAGTTTACAAAGAGACATATGTAAGGCATTCAACCATAAACGTGTTCGTTAGAGGTGTTGCTTCATGGTGCCCTCCCTAACTATTCCGTGCATCGGGATAGGAGTGTTAAAACTCGTCACCTAAACCTGTGCACACTGATATCAAAATACCGAAATTTCATACTGGATATTTTAATCATAATCCAGCTAGGAATTTAATTTATTCAGTCTTGTTTGACAGAGCTCACTGAGCTCTGTCAAACAAGACTGAATTGGTTAAATTCTAAGTCGCATCTCTAAATTTCTAGTTGCAGTATGTGAAAAATGTGTAGCTGGAAATTCTGGTATTTCGACACCAGAGTGCATAGAATTAACTGCAGATTATCATATTCATCGGAATCTACATTTCCATTCCTTGGAGCCAAATACTCTTTTGAGCATCTGTCATATTTCTACGTAAAGTCTCGGCAGAATTCTTTTTTGGTGGTTTATCTTCGATTTAGCCGGTGGTATTTTCGACAAAGCGCTTACTTGTTCCGTACGACATTTTGTTTGTGACGATCTATCAGAGATTATTTTCGTGTATCAAGTAATACTACCCATGTGACGTGTATGCCTGAAAGTTGAGCCCAACCAATCAATGTGGGATATTTATCCTCTCAAACTATAGACGATGGGGCGAATACTGACAACCGTTATATTATTTGATCAGTGGTAAAAGGCAAGTATTCACGAGGGAATCGCAGGAAGTGGGGCAGTACTTGTTTACTGTGGTAAATGAGCATTGTTGTACTGGTAAAATTGTAAGCGGTAACCAACGCCTGAATGGAGTGCTCTAAAACGGGCAACATGAGTATAAACGATTGGCTGTACTTGACTTTATCTCCATGTTGCGGTCACGGTTAGCCATTGTGCAGAAATATCTGGCCTTAACACTTACGCTGACGAAAGCGACTATTGTCACCTATTTCATGATGATTATCTGTACTTTCTGGTATGCGCAGATCAAACCTACCATCTGAATAATTGTTGGAAAGGGCTTACAGAGCCCTTTCCAACAATTAATCAGATGATAGAGTTTCAGGTATGTCATACATTTTATTAAACTTCCTCACATACAGGTGTACATAGAGGTCCTCCGTATATGACTAAATTGGACATGGCCGTAAAAGGGTTAGACTCCAATAAATAAATAAATAAATAAATAAATAAAAAGCCTGCAAATATATATGCTCGTTGGACTGACGATAGAGGTATGATGAGGTTCTGCTTCCTAAACTACTTTGCTTTCCTTAACTGGTAGAGTGCTGGAAGCCCATATTTGGGCTTTATTCTGAAGTGCCGGTACTGCATCTTTATAGCATCAGCTTCAGTGGCTGTGCTTCAGGTTATCTTTGAAGTGATATTTTTAAGTCTAATAAGATTTGCCTTGTTACAGTTTATAGGAGAGTGCCCGCAGGCGCTCTCCTATAAATTGTAACAAGGCAATGACATGTGAACAAATTTTGATGGCTAAAAATAATTTATCATTCTACCAGTTAATGGAATATTCCCCTTTTTGATTGATTTACCCACTGAGTTTCCGTTGAATGCTGTACTTGAATGGAGACTGGTAATATTTACGTTTGTATAAACTGATGAGCGATGAGATTCGATTCGAATCGAAAACCTCAGCCTCATTTCGATTCGACTCAAAATTTATAACTCACGGGATCTACGTTGACGGTTTTCTCATAAAACCACTCTTATGCTCCGACCTCTGAAGGAGATTTCAATGGGCATATAGTCGAGGTTTCCGTCCATACTTACGGATGTCCCTTTGTCCTTACTTCGTACGAACATTTTGCATTATGACTCAAGTACCCGTTGTCGGTTTTTCATGTTCTTCGGTGTGGTGATAGATCAGTATTGGGAAAGGATTTTGTACACGTGCTCCAACCCAAGGTATGGCTCTTGTTAGACTGAGAGAACTATCCACGGTCGTTTTGCAACGGACTATGCTTTATAATTCAAACATCAGTTGTCAGCATTTGATGTCCTTTGGTATGGTGAGGGATCCTTGTGGTGGAAAGGACATCCACATATTGCGGGTTTTGTCCACGTATACTTGCCAGACTCATGTCCCTTGTTATGCCTACAAAACTGCGCCCCTATGAACATTTTGCATTATAACTCGAGCAATGGTTGTCAGCTTTTTATGCCATTTGATATGGTGAAAGACCAATTTGGAGGAAAGAATATCCACGTATTGCAGGTTTAGTTCACGCCTACTTATCACAGTTATGCACCTTGTTAGTCTTCGAAAACTGCCCTATGAAACTTTTGCATTGTTGAATTTTGTATCTCCCGTGTATGTGTCTGCATGTGTGTTCGTTTGTTTGTTCAAGATGACAAGCATTGGTGCCATCTTGGGGGTTTTAGGTGCTGACTATCTCACACACTGTAAACCCCATGTTTCACAAATTAATTACCTGTATAATGTCATCATTCCAATGAGCGGCATATCTATTCATGACATTGGAAGAGGGGGCATATGTAACGCTTCGCGCAGCGCCTTTTCTTATTTGTATCATCATGGCATTATTTTTTCATGTTACAAACGAATCGTGCGACAAGAAGTTTGTCAATATCTTTATTTTTCATTTCCCTTTTTTAAAAATATTTTTATGTACTTCCTAAATTATATGTTTATATTTTTTGCTAACGCTGCCTGTCGACCTCAGCAAGCTTTTCAAATTAGTCCCGTTTTAAAACTGTGTTGGTGAGACCTGTCTCCAAAAGCAGTTGAAGTGTTTTAATAGTCATCACATTGACTATTTATAGTAACAGACATATAATTTTGCAAGATAAAGGGTGAGTGGATTGCAATTTACAGTACGTGGATAGTGTATTATTACTAAATCACCCGCAGAGTAGAGAATCCACCCAAGCAATAATTGCAAATTAGTTGCAAATCATAACCAGCACAAGCAAAGTTTCAGCCAATGGACCTCCGGGTTAAACCCGGAGGTCCATTGGCCGAAACATTGTTTGTGTTTTTTGTCGATATCTTCAAAATTTGAAAATTATAGGATGGGTGATAACTCCACTCCGTCGGTGATTTAGTTACAATCCACTCTCCACGTACTGTATTTCCAATAACAACCGGGACCGTCGCTAAATTGAAATACTTTAGTATGTATCCCAAGTTGAAGGTTCTCGTGCAGACACAACAACATTGCTTTGTGCGTGCACTTATGAATGAATTATTTTCAATAAAGCCTGTACTATCAATCTAAAGTAGTTTTAGCGAAGACTAAGAAACATCCACTAATTTAGTGTATTCAGCGAGTGGATCAGCATTCACTAATATAAATCTAAACTAATTTCTGATATTTTTTACGATGGTCAATTATGATTACAGCCAGACTCGACTTTTACCTTCCGACGAAGTAACAAATGCGTGTTGCTGAATATTTTGTTCCCGACAAGATTAAAATAATTTATGGCTCCTCACGAGGGAAACACTCGATCTTACCGATTATTTAATTCAATTTTAGTGTGGAAACCCCGTAGACCGTTGTAGCGTCTGTCTTTTAGGCTGTTTCAGTATTGCACTGCTGGTTAAATGTTTCGGCTGTAAGTTAAAGGGTGTAAGCTGTCCAAAAAGGAATACGAAATAGATAACATATTGGCTTTACCTGACTCCTACTTATTCCTATTGTCATTTGTAAATTGGAGTTTCTGACAACTTCAATAACCGAGAGCTGATTATCTATCGCGACGTACAACCGGCATGCGTACAATTGTCGTATTGGTTCGTGATTTGAGGCTTACAGTACAGTCGTCGTGTACTGGTCATAATCCACGCGTGGGTAGTGATGTCCACGCGTGCGTTTACCAGGTGATAAAAAGCATCAGGAAAATTTTAATTAATGAAGCACCGGGTTGTACCCGGTGCTTCATTAATTAAATTTTTGATGGCTATTCCTATAATTAGTATTTGGAATCTAATATTATTGCGTCCGTGGAAATATTGCCCACCCATGGAAAGTGACCAGTCCACGGTGGCCATACTGACTGTATGTGTCATCTACCTGCCGAACGTCAAAGGAATGCTGTGAAAATGTTAAAGTTACGGTACAAGTACTGGCATATGGCAACCACTTCTGTTACAACAACCACTTTTGTTACAGCTCACAACTTTGTTACAACATTTGCCCACTTTTGTTACAAAATCAGCCACTTTTGTTAAAAAACGAGCGCACCACTTTTGTTACAAACATCGCCCATTTTTATACCCCCCGCAAACAAAGTTTTTTTTTTTTTTTTGGGGGGGGGGGGGGGGGGGGGGTCTATATACAGGAATCACCCTGTCCGCCCGTCCGTCTGTCCGGGCCAACATTGGGGGTTTAGAGGATATTATTATTAGGGGCTACCTCCAAATTAAGGTAGTGTTAGGGTTAGGAGTGGGGTGGGGTTAGGGTTAGGGGGTAGCCCCAGAGTAGGGCTTAAGGTTGGGGAGGGTTAGGTCCCGGGGGTTAGGGTTGGGGTCAGGGGTGGGGTTTTAGTTTTAGTAGCCCCTAAACCGAAAAATAGCCCGTAATCCATTTGGTTTGGCTAGGGTGGGGTTGGGTCAGGGGTGGGGTTAGGGGTAGCCCCAGAGTAGGGTTAAGGTTGGGGGTTAGGTCCCGGGGTGGGTGGGGGTTAGGGTCTGGGGTGGGCTTTTAGGGTTCAGGGTCAGGGTGGGGTAGGATTAGGGTTAGGGTGTGTTTTTTGGATGGAGGGGTGGGGGTTAGGTTTAAATATAAGTTCTAAGGTGGAGGGGTGGGGTTCTGGGTAAGGTTTTGGACATACAAAATGTTTTTTTTTGGTAGCCCATAAACCCGAAATGTTGGAGCGTCCGTCTGTCTGTCCGTCTGTCCATCCTTATAAGCGCAACTCCTCCTAAACCGTGTGAAGAATTTTCATGAAACTTTACACAATGGAAGAACTCCATATGAAGATGTGCATGAAGCAACATAATTCCGTTCTGACATTTCCAAGGGGAGATAATCTAACTTATACATTTCAGGCGCGTGGGGTATCACTTTGTGAGCTTGCTCACAGTACCTCTAGTTGTAACAAAATTGGTTGTTGTAACAAAAGTGGTTGCTACACAGGCAGCCAATTGTCGTTATTTCTACCACCAATTTTACGGTAATGGCGGCAACTGCTTTAAGTTTTATAATATATAAACTAATAGTTGAGTGCTCGTAAACACATGAGCAGTATTATATTTAAACGAACGCATTCAACAATTCAACTATTCATTTTCCTACTTATTCAAAATGGCGTCGTCAGTGAAGAAAGATATCTTGTTTTAGAATACTCAATTTTTAAGGTAGAATAATTAATATCTTGCGACTGCAGGTTAAAGATATTGACTAGGCTTCACTGTATGACAATCAACAGCCTTCCCATCTTTGTTTTGTTTATTGGGATTTAACGACACTTTCGACAGCCAGAGTCACCTCGTGTTGAACAGTTGCACGGGTGGAGGAAGCCTGAGTGCTCGTACAGATCCACTGAGCAACGGTGGTTAACTAACAGTCTCCCCAACGTACTAACTCCCTCAAGTAGGGTTAGGATTGGTTGAAGACAAGTGCACCATCGATGTGCTGTACGCCTTCGCACACACCGCCACCGTGCCCCAAGAAAGGCAATCGGGATTAAGAACCTTGCCCAAGGACAAACGCAGTTACCCCTGGTGCCGATTTTTCGGTTTGAAGTCCGATGCCTTAAACACTGAGCCACTGCGCTCTCGCCTTCCTGTGTGTGTAATGAAGTGAAATGAAGCATCAGCTCCTCCGTTTTGCTTAAGCTCGTGCAAAAAAGGCCGGCTTAGCCAGAATTAGTTAAATGCTGTATCTGCACGGTAATATATTACAGTAGAAGTACTGGTAACTGGATTATCTCTCCATGGGAACCCCGGGAATTGAAGCAGTGCTTGTTTACTGTGGTAAACAAGCTCTGTGTTACTGGTAAAATAGAACCCGATAACTAATGAATGGGATCTTCTAAAATGGGCAACGTGGGTATAAACGATTGGCTGGACTTCACTTTATATTCATGTAACGATCACGTTTGTCCATTGTGCAGAAATATGTTGCCTTAAACACCAATAAATAATTAACTGGATTGCCAGTAATTTTACCGTATTTAACCGTGATGTTTTAAAGTGAATCTGGGGTAAAGGCTTCGCACACTCAGGTTGGTTTACGAAATAGTCACAGCTGCCAAAAGTTTGCTACTGTAATCACCAGAGACCAATAATATAAAACATTTACAATTGTATTTTCCCGCATTGTATTTTGTACATTGTATATAAATAATGGACATGAACCATTAGCGTTTCAAAAGGTTTGGCAATTTGCCAACTGGCAAATTGCCACATCTTTGAAAATGCTGGTAGTTCATTTCAATTAGTTATTTCAATAAATAGAAAATACAATTCTGAAAAATACAACTGTAAAAGTTTTATTGCGCTATCCTGTCGTGATAGCAAAAGTGGACAATGTATTTCGACCAGGTGCCAATACTATAAAACCTTTACAATTGAATTTTCTTGAATTGTATTTTCTAGTTATGACTTTAAATGTGTTGAAATGAACCATTAGCATTTTGAAAGATGTGGCAATTTGCCAGTTGGCAAATTGCCATATCTTTCAAAATGGTAATGATTCATCTTAGTCAGTTATATTAATAGGGAGAAATTACCCTTTGAGAAAATACATTTGTAAAAGTTTCATAATATTGGCTCCAGATTGCGACTCGGCCTAAATTCAATGTCCATTTTGTGATCAATAAATCTTAGTAACTTTTTCAGATTTTTTAGGTAAAGAATCCAAGAATATTTTTTCATGTTTGAGATTAATACTACAGGTGGTCGTATAACTGAAGTATAATGTAACCAGCAATAGAAGACCCCTGATATCAACTCTTCAATTTTGTATTTTCCCGAATATTTTCGAGTGTTCTTTATTTCAGATTGATAATACACAACGAAGATTACATGCGATTATCCTCTTCTTTTGCTGGAGATGTCACACCTATTCCAACGCTGTATCTGTGAACATATTGGCGAGAAAGTAAATTCGTATTGAGAAAGAAATCAAAACCCGAAGGTAAGTTTTATAACTGCTACATCAACAAAAAACACTCGCAATCTTCCCGTTGACGATAATATCGCCAATTTGTTGATTGGTTTTCACCTTGTGGCGTGTTGTGAAACAGGAATACACACCGAAGCTTGATATTTAAAGATTAATATTTGTTAGTTTCACATCGACCGAGATACACTTCAAGAGGCTTGTAGATCACCCTGAATTTTACAAACAAGAAAAATTGTTAGCCGTGTATAGATATCAAGTTCAACTGACTGTGTCCTGTATACACACAAATCGCTCTGAAATGAAATCGGAGTTCCCGCTCAAATGTAAAAAGTCCTGGAATTTCAGCTCCTTCCTTGAAAAGTGCTTGAATTTGTTTCGATTTTTATCCATGAAAAGTACTTGATTTTCACTCCACCTCCCTTGAAAAGTACTTTAACCCTTTACCTAATCTGAAAAGCAGACGGCACTTGCAAAAATAATTCTTGAATAACTAATGTTTTTCATTTTTTGTCTCAAAAACATAGGTTATGACCCCTCGTTGGAACGAGCTCGACGAGCTCGTTCCAACGAGGGGTCATAACCTATGTTTTTGAGACAAAAAATGATAAAAATAATGAAAATTAATTGGCGATTTTTGAGAATAACGCTGGCCGGTTTTGGCCGTTACGTTAGGTAAAGGGTTAATTCAGTTTTCATATAACCCCTGAGACAAGACGTTTTCCGATAACGCAGGTGTAGATTCTTGACCACTGCGGTTTGTTTCGTGAATTTCAGTCCGTAATCTGGTAATACGCTTTAATGTAATACACCATTGGAAAGGGCTCAAGGAGCCCTTTCCAACAGCGTGTTACATCAGAGCATTTTCGTTGTCACGTCACCATAAATAGACAAAACCGCACAAGCGTTTGAAGCATAAGAATGAACCCATCCTTCGTAGACGAAAATGAAATAAAATAAGACAAAAATCCAAAATAATCTTCACAAGCAGGAGACCAGTCTTATTGTTATTTCGTACTCCGATTGAACTTTCACTCATAGTTTCAACATCCAAATTGTAATCCGTCACCACGTTGATCGATGAAACACTGTTCATTTGATATATAATTTACCGTCGTTTTGTGCCTCGGTTTTACAGGACGAATATTGAATGGTTGATTGTGTTCCCCACCAAAAAGTTGGCATACTTTCACAACAAACAACAGGTGTAAGTTCCGAAAATACTTCAGTGAGAAATTATAAAAAAAAACTCACATGTTTATCTGACTTTCAAGTTCCATGCGACTGTTGTTACTTGACTGATTGACAGGTTAAGATTTTAGTCAAGATTACAATTTGCAGTAGTCGTTGTCGATTCATCCCACGTAAATGAAATTTGTATCCTTATTGTCCAAGTGAAATGATCGTATTGTCCACAATGCCTGCTCAAAATTTATTGAAGTTCGTGTTATAGACTATAACAGGGATACAGAATCCATACGAATTCCGCGAATTCCGGTGAATATCGACAGGCAATTTGTTTTGTATTTCGATTTTAGTGACCTAGAAAAACTTGCTCGCGTAACGTCATTCATTCGAAATGACGTCACTCATAGACGCTTTCATATTCTGTCTACATTGTTCTTTAGTTTGAACTGCATGTCAGTCATTGACGGGTCATACTTTACCCCTCGGGTTATTTAATCAATATTCAGTATTGTTCACGTTAAGAAAATGAATTAGAAAGTTTCTTCTGATGATCGGTCGGTGTATAGGAAGGACATGAGTTTGTACGGAAACAACAGAAACTCAGATACTATAGACCGCTAACATCCACTTTATAACATCAAAATAAATTACCCATTGCATTGTATCGAAATGGGCCCATGTATCCCCAGAAATATGACTGGTTCCATTCTTACATTAAAAAAGTGCAAAAATCTGTATCCCACACGTGTGCGATAAAAGTTTATTTTTATCACACATCCTAGAATGTCGTGAACAAACCTTAAATTTAAATGGGTGTGTAATAATAGTAGGTTTTATCATAATTACAAAGTAGATCATGGCTATGGAAGAGCTAGCAAATGAATAAAATGGCAATTTATTTATTATTTATTTATTGGTGTTTAAGGTAACATATTTCTGCACAATGGCTAACCATGACCGTGACAGTTTTACGGGTGGAAGAAGCCGGAGTACCCGGAGAGAACCACCGAGCAACGGCGAGCAACTGTCAGCTCCCCAACATTCCAACTCCACACAAGCAGGGTTAGCATTGGTTGAAGACAGGTGCACCATCGACGTGCAGTACGCCTTAGTACCCAACGTCACCGTGCCCCCACGTGGGCAATGGGGGTGAAGTGTCTTGCCCAAGGACACACCGCGGTTGCCGCATGTGGGATTCGAACCGAGGACCTCTCGGCTTGCAGCCTGCATCTCTACCAACTGAGTAACCACGCCCCCAATAAAATGGCAATTTGAGTAAAGATATTACCCAAGGTCTCGGAGTATAGGTGGATGAAGAATGGGTTACTTATTTCTTTGAAGGAACTGAAATTCAAGGATGTTTTACATTCGAGTGGGAATCCTGATTTCGTTTGAGTATAGTTTGTGTGTATACTGAACACAATCAGTTGAACTTGAAATCTATACATGACTAATAGTTATATAGTCAAGCCAGAAAATAAGCAGACTGTCATCTGCAAAATGAGGCCCCAGAGGGTGAATTTAGTGATGCTACCCTGCACAGCAGGGTAGCATCACTAAATTTACCCTCTGTGTACCTCAATCTGAATCAGGATCTCAAAACGAAACAGAAAGAGGTACCCAGAGCAGAAATTGACCCACTGCATGGGACAGCATCATTAAATTCACCCTCTGGGGACTTCATTTCGCAAATGTCAGACTGCTTATTTTCAGGCCTGTATTTTATGATCTATAGTGATTTGTTTCAGTTAAAATGGACAATTAAAATGAAATGATCGTTCGCCCAATTAGTACAGCACTGATAGTGCATGAAAATTGTTGACAAATCCATTGAAAAGTGCTTTTGATTCTCTCATATCAGCGGGAAGCCTGGAAAATCTGAAAAAAATAAAGGAAACAAGATAATTATAGTATAATGCACGTGAAGTTAAGGCACTCGCTGTCGTGTTTTGAATTTTGCTGTTTGATCTGTCATATCCGCAAAAGGACCTTCCTTTAAAATTTTACTTGGCTTTATTATTTAATCTAGATTACAAGTGGATTACGCTTGCGTTTCAAGTTCATGGACAATAATACTATTAACCCTTTACAAAACGCAGACGATATCAAAATTTATTATTTTAAATACCCTTTTTTAAATTTTTCAAAAACTTTCAACAAAAGCATATCATGTGACCCCTCGTTGGAACGAGCTCGTCGAGCTCGTTCCAACGAGGGGTCACATGATATGGTTTTGTTAAAATTGTTTGAGAAATAATATTTCTTCAAATGCTGAATTTACATATTACGCGGGCGGATGCGAGCGATTTGTTGGATAAAGGGTTAACCCTTTACAAAACGGTTGTATCCACCCTTGTAATTTACAAACTGAGCAGTTGAAAAAAGAATATTTTTCAAAATATTTCAGCAAAATCATATCATGTGATACCTCATTGGAACGAGCCCGTCGAGCTCGTTCCGGTGGGGGTAACATGATGTGGTATTGCTGAATTTTTTTTTAGAAAAATTGAAATAAATATTTGAAATAATAAAATTTTGAATACACTCACCGAATCACAGAATTCGCGTTTCGGTATATACACAGAACGACACACGCATGTGCATGGGATAATCGATATGGCACGAGTTCCAGCGCGGAAGAATCCCTTCGCAATGGCACAAGTGCCATATCAATTAACCCATTCACACACGTGTCGCTCTGTGTTTATTACACGCCTTCACGCCTATAAAGGCATTGTTAGAAGGACACTCAGTAATTCATTTGATAACTATCAATAAAAAGAACACATGTTATCGCCAACCAAATTTGCGAGGGGAACCCGTGTTACTATTTCGTCTCCCGAGCTCCGATGTGTTCTATGTGCTTACTGGCACATAGAACACATTGGAACTCAGGGGACGAGTTTCAGCTATCGCTAGCGATTCAAATTGTAATTGCGGTGCACGATTTGTGGAAAATGCCGGTGAAATTTCGCTTCTTTATAAAAATACTCCGTCAACGATTTCCGTTCTGCACATATGTACGGAACATATTTTCATTTTTCGT
This sequence comes from Pictodentalium vernedei, assembly GCA_031216915.1. NCBI lineage: Eukaryota > Metazoa > Mollusca > Scaphopoda > Dentaliida > Dentaliidae > Pictodentalium > Pictodentalium vernedei. Next base: position 124,539,662 of record CM062293.1, on the reverse strand, counting down.
GTTTTTAGTGTTGCTGTAGATGGGGATATCATAGAACAGGCGTGTCATAAATTTGGTTTACCTATTAGGGATTCACTGTGCAACAAAATGTAGAATTCAGTGCAATATAATAATCTGTTTCCGTTGAGTGAAATGATCGACCGGAAATTTGTACTGGAACAACGCATGCGTTTTTATTTATAAGGATTTGCATGCGCGTTGGAAGGCTCTTGTTCTTGTTCAAAGTGACGCTTGTTTTTCTACCATTATTTCGATTTATTTATTCTAACCCACGTTGATTACTTGCACCAGTAACATAACGATTGCTGGGAAAAGATAATTCACATGCCTCAATTCAGTTGTCAAATTAAGGGATCTAAGCTGACCCACATGAGACTAATTGCTCGTGTGAGTGCCTATTTTACAGCACATTATCAAGCATTAGAGGAGGTCGTAGTTGGCGGCAATAACTGCCGGCATGCATGTTCGTGTTGCAAATGAGCTGCGTAGTCTAAATTGCAATGATTGCAATTTGTTCCTGGTCTGTAGAAATTTAGTAATCAATCAAATGATTCCTTAACCCTATATCTAACGTATAGTGTAGATCAATTTACCAGTTTTTACAATGGGTATGATGCCAATTCCAACGCGGACAGGAAATTACGGTCGGATGGCAACTGGGTCGTGATCGGGCCGAACTTTGTTCTCCGTTTTTTCCCCACAATGCTGCAAACCCTCACCCGAAGAAAACAAAATGCGATAGGGTTGTAACGCCCTGTTTACCCCTTTACCTAACACGAAAAGCAAACAAAATTCTTGAATAACTATTTTTTTCATTTTTTGTCTCAAAAACATAGGTTATGACCCCTCATTGGGGTCATAACCTATGTTTTTTAGACAAAAAAATGAAAAAATAATGAAAATTAATTGGCGATTTTTGTGAATAGCGCTGGCTGGTTTTGGCCGTTACGTTGGGTAAAGGGTTAAATTCTTGGAAAAGTACGGAAATTGGTTTCAGTCTGGAAATGGTCTTGTGGAAAAAATGCCAGTCAAGCCTTGGGGTATTGAAAAAGTATGGAAAAGAATGTTTTAACACTTTACCTAACACGAAAGGCAGACGACACCTGAAAACAAAATTCTTGAATAACTAAATTTTTTTCATTTTTTGGCGTCAAATACATAGCTTATGACCCCTCATCGGAACCAGCTCGTTCCAATGAGGGGTCATAAGCTATGTTTTGAAGACAAAAAATGTAAAATAATAAAAAATTGAATAGTGAGTTTTGTGAATAGCGCTGGCCGGTTTTGGCCGTTACGTTGGGTAGAGGGATATCAAACTTTTAACCGTCACCGCACTAATATCAAAATATAGAAACTTCCAAGTTAAAAGCTTTCCCTAATGCAACTAAAAATTTGACCAACTTAATTCTGTTTGACAGAAGCAAAACTGAATTGGTGAAATTCCCAGTTGCGTTATGGGAAAATTTGCTACTTGAAATTTAGATATTTTGACAGCAGTGTGCAGTGGCTTAAATCATTTGAAATAGAAAACAAACACTATTATTACTCCTGGTAATTTTATAGTCTTTATCTACTCGAACACGCATTTTTGCTGGTCTAGATGAGAATGCTATGAAGAAATGGGGGACGCGGTGGCGTTGCGGTAACCGGTTCTCGTCAGATCACTGAAGTTAAGCAACGTCGAGCCAGGTTAATCATTGGATGGGTGACCGTATGAGCGTTCAGTTCGGACTCCCGCATTGTGTCCTTGGGCAAGGCATTTAACCCCGATTGTCCACATGGGGGCACGATGGCGCCGTGTACTAAGGCGTACTGCACGTCGATGGTACGCATGTCTTCAACCAATCTAACCCTGCCTGTGCTGCAGTGCGGAGTTACGATGTTGGGGAGCTGGCAGCTACTCGTCATTGTTCGGTGGTTCTCTCCGGGTACTCCGGCTTCCTCCACCCGTAAAACTGTCATGATCAGGATTAGCCATTGTGCATAAGTATATGACTTAAACACCAATAAATAAATAATTAATGAAGAAATGACATTCTTGCAAATGTTTTTCAAGGAGCAAAACTGTTACCTTGTAATACAGAGTGTCTTCTGTCAAATTCTTCAGACCTTCTGATTTTCGTCAATTTGAGATACTGGAATGGGTATGGAAAATGGGCTAACATGTCTGGAAAGAGTGTGGAAAAGGTACTTTTTACCCTGACACTTCCGAGAACCCTGTTACAAAAACTTTGCATCTCAGATAGTATTTTCGATCGTTTTCATGATTCAGTCTCGATTTTGCAAAATTTTATTTGCGGAATCTCACGACCAGATATCAATCCCAACGCCTTTTAATCAGAAGGTCCATTTGCTGAGACACAAATTGTGCATTCTATGTTATTTTTTTACAAACTACGAGTTACTGCCTGGGTTATAACCTAACTGAGTAGCAAGCCTTGAAATGAACAGATTGTCATCTGTAAAATGAGGTTACCAGATGGTGAATTTGATGATGCTACTCTATAGAGCAGGGAAGCATTTCTAAATTCACCCTCTGTGAACCTTAATTTGAATCAAGGTCTTAGACCTAAACAGAAATAGGTACGCAGAGGATAGAGGGATTCTAGCCCACTTTATGGGATAGCAACACCAAATTCACCCTCTACGGATCTAATTCTGCAAATGGCAGATTTCGTCTTTCTTTAAGCGGTGTTTCAGTGGTGACCTGCACGATGTGGAATTCATGCAAGTTGCCGCTCGCCTCTCTCGGGAAGACATCTTATTCGGAATTGAGATGTTTTATTTGAGATATTATTTTTGAAAGGAAGGTTGCTTTCCATATGCTTGTTGTTGCTCCCTTGAAGGGGATATAGATGTGCGATAAATTGTACAATACACGACATGCTTGCGAAATGGGTTATCATGAGATATGCACGACTGATACACACATTATATAATCAACAACATATCGCTGACACGGTGTGTTTAAGACCCTTTGAACCCTGGTGGTATCTTCCATGTCCGTTCATATGCAGCAATTAGAAGAGTCCATATTCATTATTTTGGAGTAGACCAATCTATATTTTCAAGGCTGCACGTTGAAAACATTGGTCTACCCCACCCTTAACTTAGCAGGCATCCTACTTAATGAAAGGATGACATACCATGTCCCTGGGCCAGTAAAACGGCCTCTGGTTTTCAAAGGGTTAAAAAAAGACTGCCACGCGTTTATTGTACCCGTGGGAATTTGCGATGTCTATTTAGATACAGTACAGTAATTGTCAACAAATCTTTTTACATTTAAAGAAAGAAATTTGCTTTTGTGTTTTTTTTCAAAACACTCAACCGGGCGCCAATACTATAAAACTTTTGCAATTGTATTTTCTAGAATTGTATTTGTAGTTATGACTTTAAAGTGGCCGAAATGAACCATTAGCCTTTTCAAAGATGTGGCAATTTGCCAGTTGATGGCAAATTGCCATATCTTTTAAAATGCTAATGATTCATTCTAGTCAATTATATTAATAGGAAGAAAATACAATTCTAGAAAATACAATTGTAAGAGTTTTATAGTATTGGCTCTAGGAGTCACAAAGTATGAATGTGCAACAAAGGTATCAAAATTTTCATGGGTATGGACGATTCAATTCCATAGGAGTTCATTTTCTTAATGAAACAAATTATTTCTTAATTTTATCAACAGCCACAGAACCTGCATACATTTACCGTCCGCCAAACAGTATTCACACTGGACCGAACCTTTCTGGTGCCACATTTAGTTTAAACAATATTTATTAAATAAGTATGCTATATGTTACAATATTGAACACCAAGAACGTGACAGTATATATAGAGAACATTAACCCTTTACCTAACTTGAAAAGCAGACGACACTTGCAAAAATAATTCTTGAATAACTATTTTTTTTCAGTTTTTGTCTCAAAAACATAGGTTATGACCCCTCGTTGGAACGAGCTCGACGAGATCGTTCCAACGAGGGGTCATAACCTATGTTTTTGAGACAAAAAATGAAAAAAATAATGAAAATTAATTGGAGATTTTTGAGAATAGCGCTGGCCGGTTTTGGGCGTTACGTTAGGTAAAGGGTTAAGAATTTAACATATCCTAACAAAATAACATATGTATGTAATGGGGGATCTGACAGAAAGCTGGGAGCTTATGTTCGTCATCTCCCGGTGCCTCATTTATAGCCATTTCGGATATTTTGTGCCAACAAAATGTTTTTATGTCAAAACGTCAGTGGGAGGAGAGGGGATGTACCCCAATGCCTGGTCCAAACAAATTGATCGAGTTTCGAAAAATGAAATGGCAACTATTTCAAGAGTGAACGGACAACTGGTCACGGAAAAATCCGGCAGAACATAATTCTGACGAATTCCTCTGTTGGCGAAAAGAGTGATCGCCTTAGTTATATCTATGTCACTGATTCAATTACTGGTGTGAACGATGTCAGTACATTATAAGTTACGAACCTAATATTGTTTTCTCTTCGCCGTGTATGACACTGTATCTGCCAACTAAACGCCCTGTAACGTATTTATTATGCACGGCATGTTAAAATGTCATTGGGGAAGTTAATTCAACGAATAGTTAAATGATGCGCACTTTTCGAAAAATGTAAACAAAGCAGACGATGTTTACATACGCAACAAGGGGAGTAATTTAGCTTCCGCATTCTAATAAATCACTAGTGACTTGTTCTATAACCGCCAATGTTTTGGGCTGGTTTGGCGTTTTATTATAACAGTTTCATTCAATCGAATGCAATAATATGATCGAACTCAGGACCTCTAGCATAGAAGTCCAAAAGTCTACCACTGAGCCACCGCGCTCCCAGTCCACTGGGATTAGCAGGTTGAGAGTCTTTACAAACCATGGTATTTAATTAGATAAATATTTCGTACCGTCGCGAGTCACTCGCGACGGTATGAAGTATTTGTCTAATTAAATGTAGCATTTTGTAAAGTTGATAACGTACAGTGTTTTAATGGAGAAAAGACAATGCCTTAGGCTTAACATTGAAAGTTTGTCGAAATGTTTTATTTTTTTATTTATTTATTATTTATTGGGGATTAACGACACTTTCGACAGCCAGGGTCAACTTGTGTCGGTCAGTTTTACAGGTGGGGGAAGCCAGAATATCCGAAGAGAATCACCGAGAACAGCGAGCAACTGGCAGACTTCCCCAACGTTATTATTTTATCCTCCCTGTATAATGATACGGACTCCTCTCACTGTAAGTGTACACAAAGGCGATATCATTCCAGGAAACGAGGGTTCAAGTGGTTAATATCCACTAAAACGAACATTATTGTATAAAAGTTGTTTTGGGAAATAAATACCACAACGCAAACGGATAATAAAATAGACTGCACGATTCATTATGCTCCCCTTGTCTTTCATTTCACTCAAATTACCCGACTCTTAAGACACTTAAGCGTTTATCATTAATACAACCCTACCAACAGCAACATCACGGCGCTTTTTACAATTCATCCATCTCCGTAATTGGGTCTCATTCAAACAATGTCGTTCGACGTTCCGTTCAAGTGATATATGTTCTAATTCGTCTGAAAGAGAGATTTCCTATTTTATTCTCTGTATAATGTAATTTGTAATCAATTCAGTTCCTTGTTGAACAGCAAATTAAAGATATGGGCCGATTTGTGTGCTTCATAGACGATTTTCAATGGAATAAAAGCTCTATCACCAACTCATTTTGTTCACATGAGTTGTCAACTAATTTCTATCCATTCTCCGTGAAGTTATTAGTCCTTGGCTGTCTGTATTATCATGCTCATCAAAGATGTCATTCGAAATAAATATCCCGTTTTAGTTTGAAAAGAAAATAAAAAAAAGTAGAAAACAATTTTTATTACACGACTTCAATTTTCGTCATAAGAAGAGATTTACAGGAAAGTTCGCTCCCCTTAATTTTTTCTAAAGTTGTCAGAAAATTTAACACTAAGGGTATTGGAATTTTATATAAAAATTGAAATTTCGAAATGTTACCGACGTTGTATCATCGATGTGCGCATCATTTCACAAACATCAGGCATTTTTCTGTAGTGTGCTATAAAATAGAGAAGCTGGCTTTTACAACTTTTTATCTTACAATCGACATGCATTTTGTCTGTATTAACTCCGCAACTGTCGTGTATGCGACCCCCTGATACAGATGTTTGTTTATTTGCATGTTCCTTTCGCGTGAGTTCCATTTCTTTTTTCTTTTTGTTCATCCGTACGAAAAAAATAGTTCGTTATATATTCATCTACATTCTTGACTTATCCCCAATATATTGTAAGATAAAATGATTATTACCATTATGTGGATGTACAAAATATGTATCCGAGTCGAGCTCCGGGTTCTAAGGGCAGATCACGACGAGTCGTCTTCGACTCGTCGTGATCTGCCCTTAGAACCCGGAGCTCGACTCGCTTCGACTCGTCGTGATCTGCCCTTAGAATCCGGAACTCGACTCGGATACATTTATTTATTTATTTATTTATTTATTTATTTATTTATTTATTTATTGATGTTTAAGGTCACATATTTATGCACGATGGCTAACCATGACCGTGACAGTTTTACGGGTGGAGGAAGCCGGAGTACCCGGAGAGAACCACCGAGCAACGACGAGCAGCTGCCAGCTCCCCAACATCGCAACTCCGCACTGCAGCACAGGCATGCGTGCCATCGACGTGCAGTACGCCTTAGTACTCGGCGTCATCGTGCCCCCACGCGGGCAATGGAGATGAAGTGTCTTGCCCAAGGACACAACGCGGTTGCCGCAGGTGGGATTCGAACCGAGGACCTCTCGGCTTGCAGCCTGCACCTCTCCCTACTGAGCCACCGCGCTCCCACTCGGATACATATTTTGTACATCCACATAATGGTTATAATCTCTATTTCCCCAATCAGTTTGAGTGTATGACTATTATTCTTTATTTAAACCCATTTAAAATAAGAAAACGACCTTTTCACCATCTGTTGATGTTCGGTAGCTTTTTTTCTCTTCATTATATCAACAGTGTACGCATCGTGACATATAATACAGACCCCATCCTTCCATAAATACAAAAGTCGAGGAGGTATGATAATGCTTATTTTTCCCGAGGGAGAATTTATTTAGTTATTTAATGGTGTTTAAGGTCACATATTTCCGCACAATGGCTAATCATGACAACGACAGTTTTACGGGTGGAGGAAGCCGGAGTACCCGGAGAGAACGTCCGACCAACGGCGAGCAACGGCGAGCAACTGCCAGCTCCCCAACATACGAACTCCACACAAACAGTGTTAGCATTGGTTGAAGACAGGTGCCCCATCGACGTGCAGTACGCCTTAGTACACAACGTCATCTTGCCCCCACGGGTGCAGTTGAGGGTGAAGTGTCTTGCCAAGGACACAACGCGGTTTCCGCAGGTGGGATTCGAACCGAGAAATTCGCGGCTTGCAGCATGTACCTCTACCTACTAAGCCAATGCACCCCCTCCGGGGGAGAATAAAAACTGTAAAAACACATTCGCAAAACAAAGCGTTAGTGGACGGTTACTTAGTTCTTCTAATTACATTACCATAAAAAGCAAAATTTCCTTTTATAACTGTTAATAAACGAAAACAGCAGACAGCTCCGAGGGCTGTCCGTTGTTTTCATTTATTAAAAGTAACAATATGAAACTTTGCTTTATTTTCTGCTGATGCCATAAGTGTTTACTCGACAGTTATCTTCCTCGCCAGTCCAATAATGTCATGGGAGATAACTTTAGAGAAAACCGATTTCGTGACGAGGTAACCCAGGGATGCTCAAATAGTTCCTGGGTACCGCTGTAGTTTGCGCATCGATTCTGGTTTACTGGAAAATGAGAGTCTCAGCCTTCCGAATCCATATCACATGTGTACTAAACGAGGCTCGAATGACCTCACCGACGTGTAAGCGTATTCGATGCGACAGTTTTACAAACACGAATTGAAAACTCGAGTGTTTTTGCGCTGAATAATCTGGACAAACACTCCATTCTTTTTCTTTGTTTACGTTTCTGGTGTCGAATGCATTTTTAAAATATTATTACAGCAGCCAATCAATATGGGTTGTCTTATTCCCTGTCATTTACTGGACCCGATCAGCATTATCAAACACGACGCCTATGACGTCATGTTTGATCTGACTTATCTGGTCTCGTCCACTCGACGGAATACGACGCCCAGAGCAATTGGCTGTTGAAATAATCTGTTTTTGTTAACCCTTTGAACACTGATGGTATATTCCATGCCAGTTCAGATCCATCATCTGGTAGAGTCTATATTCGTTACTTGGGGAAGACCAGTCAATATTTTTAGCGTGTAGCCCCAAGGCTGCGCTTTTAAAATCTTGATTGAGCTATCACACAAATTCACTGAGCGAGTATCTACTTTATGAATTCAGGTCGTATTACGATCCTGTACCAAAGATGCGGTCTTTCGGGGTCAAAGGGTTTACCCATTACCCGACAAATCGGAAAATATTCGTCCAGCGTTATTAAAGAAATCTGACCTTGCACTTTAGGGACATATCCGACCAACGCGGTTAACAAAATTCGCTATTCAATTTATTTTTATTATTTTCAGTTTTTTCCTCTTAAACAAAGATTATGGCTCGCTGAGGTCGTTTCAATGATGGGTAATAAGCTATGATTTTGAGGCAAAAAATGAAAATCTCAGTTATTTTTTTAATTTTGTTTCTGCACGTGTCATCTTATTGGTGTTTAATGTAAAGGGATAACATCATCTCTGTGGCTTCTAATGAGTAAGAGCTCGTCGTATATAGTCTTATATTTTTATTTTCATTAGTTTTTACTCCCCAAAACAGATCGTATTCCCACTCACCGAAAATGGTATTTTACTCTCAGCATCGTATTCCACTCTCAGCGATGACGGACTATTTTTTGTTTATTGTTTACAAATCGGTTGAGTTCAATCAATTAAAGAATTGTTTGAGGAAAACAAATAAAGTGAAAATAAAATAAATACAAAAGTTCATTGCTCGGATTCGCGTACGATTTTATCCTCTCGTGGGCCGCGCGGATTATTTTACTCGGCTAATGCAATGTAAAATAATCCCCCGCGCGCCTCACTCGAGGATAAAAATCGTATTCGAATCCGAGCTGTAAACTATTATTTATATAATTATGTTTCCGGGCAGGAATAACCTTTAGCCACTATAAGTAAATAAATATATAATTAACCCTTTATCGAACGTAACGGTCAAAACCGGCCAGCGCTATTCTCAAAAATCGCCAATTAAATTTCATTATTTTTTCTTTTTTGTCTCAAAAACATAGGTTATGACCCCTCGTTGGAACGAGCTCGTCGAGCTCGTTCCAATGAGGGGTCATAACCTATGTTTTTGAGACAAAAAATGGAAACAAATAGTTATTCAAGATTTTTTTTTGAAGTGTCGTCTGCTTTTCATGATAGTAAAGGGTAAAATACCGGAGAGGGGATGGGTTGATATGCTCATGTTTCAGCAGACACATACATGACATTTGCGCATTACATAATACAAGTGCCATTACTCATTTAGATGCAATAAATAATAGGAAATTAATTTCATTAAATTCAATTATCAGTGGAACAGAACGAAGCATAATGAGATGAATATAATATCACGAATAATAATGAGTGGTTTCTTACTTAAAACCATTGAAGTTAAAATGTCATTTGCTTTTAAATATAATAAATGGTTGCGTAATGCACTAAACAGTATAACCACTTCAAAGCCTGAATTCGAGTCCACTACTTCCGAATTTGTGCAGCGGGTACTTTGACGGTGGCTCTTCGCAATGTAGTGAAAAGAAAATGTGATATAACCGGAATATTCTTTTTAGTCGAATGTCAGCTCTCTGAATATGGGTTAACCCTTTAATCAACGTAACGGCAAAATCCGGCTAGCGCTATTCACAAAAATCACCGCTCAATTTTCATTATTTGTTTGTCTCAAAAACATAGCTTATGACCCTTCAGTGAGTTCATTTTCACTCGACCCACTTGATTTGGGTGGATTCTTAACCCAAATGACTTTAGGGTGTACCCGGATATGATATGCAGTGCGGCGATCTCTCACCTGTCAAAAATAATACATGTTGTCACTTGCCGTTACACACATTTCTCAACATTTTGTTCATTCAGCCTTGATAAGCTGAGGAGGCGAAAACGCTTTTGATCACATATTTTGATGGATTCTTTTCAGAATGGATCGAAAAATGTCCTCAAATATCATATTTTTGCTATGTCTCTCCCTTTGTCTAGCACCTGTATTACAGAAAAGGGTGCGTTCACTTTGGAAACAACAGCGTTTAAAATTGTAACGCATGTGACAGATTACCAATGTGTTTTTGTCAAAATTTGAAGCTTTCGGTTTACGCCCCCAATATATTTCTAATGCGTTTTGCTAAAAACCAATATACTTTCTCGTCTATACGCTACTTATCTAGCGCCCTCGTTTATTATAGAATTTTATTACTTTCCAAAGTGTGATTTACTGGGTTTTCCGGGTTTGATTATAAACGATAATTTCACAAGTGAATTATGCAATGAACAATTGTGTCATGTATCCGTATGCGCAAACGACGACACTTTGCCATGGATGTAATGGGGACTTCATTGTTTTGGGGTTTTTTTTAACCCTTTATCTAATATGAAAAGCAGACGACACTTGCAAAATAAATTCTTGAATAGCTATTATTTTCATTTTTTGTCTCAAAAATATAGGTTATGACCACTTATTGGAACGAGCTCGACGAGCTCATTCCAATGAGGGGTCATAACCTATGTTTTTGAGACAAAAAAATGAAAAAAATGAGTAATTCAAGAGTAATTTCAATCAAATAATGAAAATTAATTGGCGATTTTTGAGAATAGCGTTGGACGTTACATTAGGTAAGGGTTAAATAATATAATTACCGTTAATAATGAAAAGTAATAAACAGAGTAATCGCTTGACTGGACTGATTACGTGAAATAATTCATTCGAGGCCAAGGATGAAATTGTAAAACACACGTGCGCATTCGCGCATTCGCGTTTGTACAACGTCTCTCACCTCTCATGAATTATTTCACGTAACAAGTCCAGTCAAGCTATTACTCCCTATCCCATTACGAGTACGTGCAAGCTTTTTCTGTAGCTTATTACCAACTATTCCCAAAGTGCGATGTATTTCGTGTTTAGCCCTCTGCACTCTGGTGTCAAAATGGCAAAGTTTTCAACAGCCAATATTTCCCATAATGCAAATGGACTTTGATAGTTACCAAATATTCCTTGTTTGACAGAGCTCAGCGAGCTCTGTCAAACAAGATATATTTGGTTACATTCACAGTTTCGCAAGAGAAAAACAGAGTGATTGGAGAAACTTCTGTTGTACTACCAGAGTGCTAGTGGTTAACTAGGCAATTCGTGTTGCCTCTGTTGTAATTTGTTGATTCTGGTATCAGAATTTGGGTTAAAAATTTTCTGGGCTTTAGATTATTGTTTATTGGAAATTGGGACGCATAAAACGTCACTTGACATGTACCATACACCATCGTTCTTTGTAATAAAGGAATTCATACCTACCATTACTTCGACTTGTCATCATAAACGCTGACACATGCTCACATTAAAAAAACGATACATAAGAAAACTGTATCCGAATTGGGAATAATTGGTGCTTTTAATTTCCTTTAACCTTTAAAGTCTGTCATGTAGGTTTCTGTTTCTGAATGTTGACTCTCAGATATTCAATTATATTCGAGCGTGTAATTTCTCGAAGAAGGATCCGTTTTGCTTTGACCCTGCAACCTCTCTCAGGTAGGTTTCTTTTACTCAAAGTTGACTTTTAGATATTCTCTATCTCAGATCGGGCGATTTCTCAAGGAGGATCTCTTTTTCTCTTGTGCAACAGCCTTAACCCTTTACCCAACGTAACGACAAACCGGCCAGCGCTATTCACAAAAAGCGCCAATTCATTTTCATTATTTTTTTCATTTTTTTGTCTCAAAAACATAGGTTATGACCCCTCTTTGGAACGAGCTCATCGAGCTCGTTCCAATGAGGGGTCATAACCTATGTTTTTGAGACAAAAAATGAAAATAATTAGTTATTCAAGAATTTTATGTGCAAGCGTCGTCTGCTTTTCATGTTAGGTAAAGGGTTAAAAGATAACATGACTCTTCACACCTTCTTCTGACTTAGCTAGAATTGGATTGCAAGAAATCTTGACCAATTAAATTTACGCCATTCGCGAATTGATGTGAATATGCATTAAGATTCCGGCCCGAAGCTTGTGGCGGGGTGACTACCTCGCTTCATAAATTCTCCTATCGAAAGATTACCAGTTGCAATAATTTGAAGGAATGATTCAGGTAAATGTTCTCCCTATTTTTATCTGTTGATAATTCTTATCCTTTACATCATTTCTTAGGAAGTTTTCCCTGAGAGCTTCCCAAGAAATGATGCCAGGGTTTGGATTTCTCAACACTGATAAACTATAACAAACTTTCTTATCATACTAGTACTTATTTCAGCAGGCACTGTAGCTCGACGGCACAAGAAATTCTGCAGGTGCACAGAAAAATTAGGAAAGAATATGATCTGGTGTATATCCAGAGAATCTAATGCGTGCCCGATATCAACAGAATTTTCACGGTGGAGACCTCGGGTCGCTCACCAATACAAGGCACCCTTTCCCCATGTCCGATATTTATGCATGTTCGATCCCCGCGGGAACGCCGGGAAGTTAAGTAGTGCTTGTTTACTGTTGTAAACAAGCTTTGCTTTACTGACCAAATAGAACCTGGTCACAGATGCCTCAAGTGGAAGTTCTCAAAAATGGGTGACATTGGTATAAAGGATTGGCTGGACTTGATTTTATATCCATGTAACCATTGTGTAGAAAGATGTGGCCTTAAACACCAATAAATTATTAATAAATATACTTCTTGGTGTATCTGACTCATGTTATGTTTTTACCATTGTCGGAAACTTATCCGCTTCTCATGCCGTAGCTTCGGTCCCAGTTGGGAATTGCCTTAGCTTGGGTGCGTTTTCATTTGTTTTATCACGTCGGTTTTAAATCCTCTTTGTTCCCGGACCACGTAAAGATGTCATAATATTGATTCACTGAAGAAAAGTTTTAGGGGTGTGGCGAAACGGGGATGTAGGAAAAGGACTAAAATCTCTTGATGTCAACTAAATATTATAATCTTAAACCGAACCCTTTCTCACCCCTTGGATAATCAGAATTATAACGCTGCCCACGAAGGCGCAAAACAGGCCATAAAATTTGAGAGGAAAGATTTTATTGTTCCTCTGGTGGTTATCTAAATGAAAAAAAAACAGATAACCGAAAAGTTGTTCGTCTGGAACTGCAAACAGTTTGTCAAAAGGTTGTGTCTTATCACCTTATTTGATAGCACTGTTTTAAAATGTTCTGTGGGAAGACCACTCTCTTCAATGCTCAAATTCCCTAAGACAGCTGACGCCCCCTGTGCTTGCCACAGATGCTTTCGAAATCTGTGAACTGTCATACAGTGGATGGGTGAAAATCCACTTGTTGTCAGTTTTGCCACGCATATAATTCAGAGATGATCCGCTATGACACCTAGCAAAATTTCCACCAATGAAGCACCGGGATTACCCCGGTGCTTCATTGGTGGAAATGTCGCTAAGTGTCATAGCGGATCATCTCTAATTGGTGTCTTCCCATTTCATCAATTCCCATTTCATCAACTGCCTCTAAAATTATATTTTCCCATTTCATCAATTCCCACTTCATCAACAGATTTTTTTTTCAGGTGTGTTTTATAATTACATATTATACATTTTAAAAATACAATTAGCCAGTTCATGAAAAATCAATATTTTGAGGGTTTATTGTTTAACCACTTTCCACCCATTTGTCAGACGAATGTTTGGATAGTGGTTATACAATTTATTTTTTTTTGACCGTGTTCGACTGCTATGTTAAGTAAAGAGTTGAACAATGGGAGATCAGAAAAGAAAATAACTCTCTAACACACTTCAAATATTTTATTCAGAGCAACTGGATTACTACACATAATAAGTGGGGAAAAGTAAGATATAACATTTAAATATCTATCAGAATGTAACATTTAAAGCACAATACTCTAGTAACATATTTTCATTCTGTTGATGAAGTGGGAATTGATGAAATGGGAAAATATAATTTTAGAGGCAGTTGATGAAATGGGAATTGATGAAATGGCAATAAACCGTCTAATTATATGCGTGAAAAAATGCCCATCCATAGATTTTGACCCGTCCACGATAGCTGTACTGTAATCGGTCCTCTTTATTATATCCAAATGAACGGTAAATAGGTTATCTCAAAATTCGAGATTTTATTCTCTGCAAAACTAAAGCGTGATCAAAGAGATTTTTGAAAGTCTGGCTTCTAAATTCATTCTAAACAAAACGATAGTATCAAGCCCAAAGGACCCACCATGGATGCACAATAAAATTAGATCATTAATACGCAAGCGTAAGCGAGCACATCACTTTGCGAAATCCCAAAATACCCCACAGGCATGGGCCAACTATCGCAGAACACGGAACCAAACTATATCTTTAGTCAGGAAATCAAAAACAAGTCACCTGGAAAAAATCGAGAGCGTTCTCAATATTTCATCTTCCCCTTCCCACTACTGGTGGAAAATGTTAAATAAACTGATTGTGACAAGAAAACAGACATTCCAGGTTTACAATATATAACAGTCTCTTATCAACCAATCTGGAGAAAGCAGGAGCATTTAATGACTACTTTTGCTCAGTATCTTGTGTCATCGACTCCGCTACGTCTGAACTATCAGCTGCGGCCAGTCTGCAAGGTCTGTTCTTAGACAAGATAATACTCCAGGAGATGGTGTGGAAAATGCCCTCAAATCGATAAAAGTTTCTAAAGCATGTGGGCCTGGTAATATGAGTCCACGATTTCTTATTGAATGTTCTAAAGGCCTGGTACATCCACTGAATGTATTTTCAATACATTCTTATACGAATGTTACTTCCCTCAGGGATGGAAACAAGCTAATGTATCACCGGTTTTCAAGAAAGGTAACCCTAATACTATTACCAATTATCGGCCGATTTCCCTGCTAAGTTGCTTGGGTAAATTTTTCGAAGAATGTATTTTAAAAAGGTGTACAATTTTCTCAGCTCCAATGCATTACTCACATCATTCCAATCAGGATTCACACCCAACGATTCAACAGTGTTCCAATTCACGGAAATATATAATACTATCAGCTGTGCTCTCGACGAAGGGAAAGAAATACGTTTTGTTTTCTGTGATGTGAGTAAGGCTTTCGATAAAGTTTGGCACAGAGGGTTACTAAACAAACTAAACAAACTAAAAACGATCGGTATTAGAGGCCAACTTATCAAATGGTTCATGTCATATCTCAGCGATAGGCAACAATGGGTGGTAATCCAATCGGAATGCTCATCTTGGAGGAATGGAACTGCAGGTGTCCCTCAAGGATCCATACTTGGACCCTTACTGTTCATTTACATCAATGATATAGTCGAAAACGTCTCAAGCAATATCAGAGTATTTGCCGACGACATCTCTCTTTACCTCGTCGTCGAAGATCCCATCCGTGCCACAGAACTGTTAGGGAATGATATAGTACAAATAGAATCCTGGGTTAATCAATGGCTCGTTGATTTTAATCCACAGAAAACTGAAACAATGATATTGTCACGTAAAAATGATAAACCGCGGCACTCATCAATGAAAATACTGAAATTAAGGTAGTAAGTGAACATAAACACCTAGGACTAACCTTCAACAACATCGGCACCTGAGCGATCACCTGAGTGATATCGCGTCTAAAGCGTGGAAACTAATTGCCCTCCTAAGAAAACACAAATTTAGCCTGGATCGGAAACCCTGGAAAAAAATCTACCTGACATTTATACGCCCCGTCCTAGAATATTCTGACGTTGTCTGGAACAATTGCTCCATTCTGGATAGTGAAAATATCGAAATCGAACAAATTCAATTCGAAGGAGCGCGAATTGCAACCGGCGCGACGCGAAGCATTGGTAGAACTCTCTTATACGCACAGACGGGTTGGGAGCCCTTGGAACAAAGGCAGGAAAAAGGCATGAAAAAAATGTATCATCGCCTGTCCTCTGCATAATTTTCGGGACTTATTCCACAGATGCTTTTTGCGTCGCTGTAACATAGACATGAAAATCCCATTATGTCGAACTTATTGGCATCAGAGGACCTTGGTACCATCCACGAGACAACCTTGGAATAAATTACCAAGCGAAACATGTGAAAATAACTCGATATACAACTTTATAACATACCTTAAAAGAAATAAACAGCCAGTCCCGGGCTATTTTTATTATGAAAAATCACGGAAAGCGCAAATACACCACTGCATGCTGCGCCTCGGTTGTAGTAACTTGAACGACCACCTTTTCAATAATTACACCTTTTCAATAATTACATCTCTGTAATACCTTTATACAGTTGCGGTGTTCGAGAAACAGCGGAACGCTACTTTTTCAGATGCCCTATCTATTCGGCAGAAAGAAATCGTATATTGGAGACCCTACGTCAAAGACATTACATGAATACGGAGCATTAACTATACCTCCCAGGTCAACAAGGAAATATTTAGCAGGGTACACGAATTCATTTTAGCGTCAAAGCGATTCTAGTGCTGTGTTGTGCGTAGACATTTAGAAGATGGATTAAATGTTGCGTGGACTTCCTCGTTAGTACCGAGGAATCATCTGTCTAACCTGGGTATTTCATTTCTTTTAATTTCTTTTCTCTTCCCTAATTTCTCTTCACTAGTGATCTCGTTTAGGATAACTCTTTCCTAGTCTTTCCTTTATTACCAACTCTTTCCATAAATCTACCTATGCCTTTCAGCCTAATTTGATACAAGATATGACCTACTCGCCATGTGTATATACGCTAATGTTCAATTTGTCTTATGGTGACAGCTTACATAAGCATTCATGCTTGCTGCTGAATCCAATTCCATTGATTATACTGTTATTCGTGTTGTTTATTACGTTTTTACACTATGACGTATCAGTTTAACTTTGATAATAATGTTAAAACTAAAGTGTGATTGATAGCTGAGAAAGGTCTCACGGGGACGTGGTTTGTAGCAGTATGGACATCAAATTCAATTTTTGTCTTGCTGAAACGGTTAGGGAATCCTGTAATCGTTTCACTTTTTAGTTATAACAGTTCTGTCACCGATTAATCGCTTATTACTTTGGAACAGAACATTTGCATATGTTAGGGTGTTGATCATGACAGTGCAGTGAGGACATAAACCTATTTATTATACGCTAAACGATTGATTATCGAAAAATTGCGGAAAGATAGAAATCGTATCCCTCACTGTGAGGATATAGAAATTTTCACTTTCACACTATCAATCAAAATGGCGGCTTTCAAAGCATTACTTCAAGGGAATACTAGTCAAATTATCACTGAAAATGATCAATTTGTTCTAGAAAAGTATAATGAAAAGAAAATTTAGTGTTTTTGAGTGGACAGCGATCGCAGCATTAATTCAACATGTTTTCACCTTGAATTGATGCATGAAACCCGCCAGCTGAATCAGATCGCAAGACGCCACCGGTTCCGAGTATCGATCAAATCAGTTTCGCGCATCAATGCACATCAACTGTTTACTTTCATACATCAATTCAATGTTGAAACGAATAAAATTATCGATAGGAATGATCAGATTCGTATAAAAAGCGTGTAATTGAAAGAAAATTTAGTGTTTTTGAGTGGATACCGAAAACTCTCGCTCGTGACCGAGATAAAGGGCTAGTTTCGTTCGCGCAAGCGCTCGAGAAAATTTGTCTCGGTCACGAGTGCGATATCCTCAAAATATTTTGTATTATTAAGGTTTAGCGGGCATTTTCTAGTATATTAACAGACTTTAGCAGGGCAATAAAACTCCTTAATTCGTGGCGTCATGCAACCGGAAGCGGAAGGCGGGCAATTAATGAAAACAAAATACATTAACAGTCCGCCGCCCGCTTCCGGCCATGGTAATAATTGAAATAACACGATTTTGTCGGGCGTCCCGGTTTATTAACGACCTCGATAAATGAATAATAACCCTCTGGCTTATTAACGGCCTCAACTTCGTCTCGGTCCGTTAATAAACCCTCGGACCGGTAATAAACCCCTGGGCTGTTGTTAATTCCTCTCGGGTCGTTAATAAACCGTAACGCCCTCCAAACGCATGTTATTGTTATATTAACCCTTTACCCAACGTAACGGACAAAACCGGCCAGCGCTATTCTCAAAAATCGCCAATTAATTTTCACTATTTTTTTCATTTTTTGTCTCAAAAACATAGGTTATGACCCCTCGTTGGAACGATCTCGTCGAGCTCGTTCCAACGAGGGGTCATAACCTATGTTTTTGAGACAAAAATGAAAAAAATTAGTTATTCAAGAATTTTTTTTTGCAAGTGTCGTCTGCTTTTCACGTTAGGTAAAGGGTTAATGGACCATGAGAAAAACACGGAATACACTACGGCCATCGTGGACTGGTCACTTTCCTCAGGTGGGCAATATTTTCCACGGACGCCATAATGTTAAATTCCAAGCACTAATTATAGGAATAATCATCAAAAATTTAATTATTGAAGCAGCGGGTACAACCCGGTGCTTCATTAATTAAAATTTTGCTGATGATGATTTTTGTTACCTGGAAAACGCATGCGTGGATATCGCATTCCCACGCGTGGATTACGACCAGTTCACGATGACTGTACAGAATAGCTTGTACAAATCTCGCAAGGAAATATTCCGGTCTGGCAGACTGGAACCTATGCAAATCTTGCATTTAATAATCGGGTCTGACAGAATGTAACTTACGCAAAACTCGCGTCCCAGACTTATATCGTCATGAAAATCGACTTTCGATAAAGTTATCTCCCTTGAAGTCATTAGACGCGCGAGGGAGATCCGATTAAGAAGCAAGTAATTGCTGGGAAGACACCTTTGACATAATTAGAAAATAAAGCCAAATTTCGGTTTGTTACTTTTTATGTTGTTGTTTTCCGTCGTTTGTTGTTTTCTTTTATTAAAGGTAACAAAAGGAAACTTGGCGTTTTATGGCCAGCTAATTAGAAATTACTGGTTCACAGATAACCCGTCATTACGAATATCTATCAGTACCATACTTCCCAAAGCTCGATAATGTTTTCGTGGGGAAAACCATTTGGGAAATTGTGGGTCTGCACAGTATAACATATGATACGGAAGTGGTACTTCTAAACCAAACGGTTGTAAAGAGCCTGCAGAACGGAGTAAGCCGATGGATAACGGGGTCGAGTAATGCCGCACCACTAGAAGCAATCAGGGGAAGCTTGGGTGGATGGGGATCAAGGACGGGATAGACTTATTGAAACTCTGTTATCTTGATTATTTGGTAAATCTTCCCGACAGTCGATGGTGTAAAGTAATGTTCCCGAATATTTTCTACTCAAATACCAAAACAGGGTGGATGGTCCAAGTGAGGGAGGGAATAGGGAACTACTCATTGGAGATCTTGGACTAGACGTAGGGGCAACCGGGGCTAAAAAAATCGCCAGAGAAAGAGTCATGGAGGATGGTAACCTTAATTGGCGAGAAGGGATCAAATCAAAGAGGTCTTTGGGTGACCTGCGTGATAAAGAGAGGCCAGGTTTTGCAAAGTACCTTGCTGACACCTTTGGGAGGTCACTGTCGTTCAAGCTGAGGTCGCGGTCCCTGAAGCTGAGGGGGAAAGAAAAACAGTGCAAAGGATTGCCAGATGTGTAATTTAGGCGTGGTGGAGACCCTGGAACTCTTTCTACTAGAATGCTCAGTCTAACAGAATAAGATTCACTGGGAGTGTAATGGGGAAGTGGGATGGGAGAATGAAGGACATGTGGTTAGTGAATGATTCAAAGGAGAGGATTAATATGCTAATCGGAGAGATTGGGAAGAACGGGCAAGGGATGTCATCAAGCAGTTCGTCTCTGAGAGGAGGAGAGAAGAAGCGTGGGAATAGGGAGGCAGTTGGGAGCACAGGGATAACCAAGGCCTTCTCACCCGAGAACAAATCAGGGGGTGGCCAAAGTGTTATTATTATATTAGTGTCCACTCTGGATCTTTGATCTTTGGTTAGCGAATGTGTTTTTACAGTAATTTGAATGTTTTTATCCTTCCCACGAAAGACAAATTAGCAACCCCCCCCCCCCCCCCCCTCTAGACTTTTATGTTAATGGAAAAGAGAGTGCTTGTATTATATGTCACGATGCGCCGTGTCTTGATAAAATGAACAGAACAAAGACTACAGAACATCAAAAGATAGTGCAAACGCCGTTTTCTTATTTTGAAAGGGGTTTCAACAGAGAATCATAGTTACCAACATAACGGCCAAAACAGGCCAGCGCTATTCACAAAAAATCGCCAAATAATTTTCATTATTTTTTTCATTTTTTGTCTCAAAAACATAGGTTATGACCCCTCGTTGGAACAAGCTCATCGAGCTCGTTCCAAAGAGGGGTCATAACCTATGTTTTTGAGACAAAAAATGAAAAAAGTTAGTTATTCAAGAATTTTGTTTGCAAGTGTCGACTGCTTTTTATGTTAGGTAACGGGTTAAACGTTCACACTGATTGGGAAAGAATTGTGTAAATCGAAAGAAATGATTTCGCGCGCCGAAGGCCCACAGGGACGATATGGGGGACAAGCCCCTTTCGACCCTCGGTGACTGTAGAAGATTCGTATTGCATGTCTAGGCGTGTCAAAGGAGGAAAAGGAAGGAGGAGGTTTATCCACTTTTGTTCCTTTTTCTGTGTTTTTTCTTTGGAGGTGGTTGTGATGGTGATGTTGATAAGGTTTGGATTTCTCGGGCCGCTGTGGTGTGCATCTCTTTAGGACAGTATTTGCAGCTCTCTTCTAGTAATGCTTTGGATCTTTTGAGGAGTTCTTCTGTCGACAAATTGGCCGCATCTTCCAGGTCCAGGCATTCTGGTAGTAAAGGAAGAGGGGAGTGAGGGGTGGGAGGCGGTGAAAAAGCAACTTCCACTTCTTCCCCAGTCTCCACTGGACGTTCCTCATCCAACTGTACCGGTTCAGGAGCCGGCAGTTGATTGGGTGTACCAGTGGGACTAGGAGGGGAACTGGCGGCTGCCTCCAGAGCCTCCACCCCCTCACTCAACTCTTTCTTCCTGTTCCGGAAGGCCTCCAAGCGCCGGGCGTCCCTGCGCTTGGTCGATGGGCTCTTCTTCTTCTTCTTGTGCTTTCTCTTTTCAGGGCCTCCGTTCCCCTTCGGGTGAGGACCAGTGGGAGAGGGGATCCTCTCTCCAAAGGTACTACCTCTCCCCGAAGAGGTTGGTGTTGTTGTTGGCTTCTCAATTTCAAACTCCACTTTCAGGTGGACGCTCAAGCCTATTTCCTGGATAGTCCAGGAGACAGGGCATGAGACGCCCAGAGCTGAAATGGCTTTCACTAGTCTATCTGGTAGTTCCATGGCTATCTAGGTGATGTTCACGCTCCGAAGTCAGATGTGTGAGAATGGAATTGTGTAAAGACAGCTTCTGTAATTTTATACTACTCTACATAACAATGCTTGAAGTTTGTGAAATAATGCTCACATCGACGATTTATTTATTTATTTGTTTATTTATTGGTGTTTTAAGGTCACATACTTTTGAACAACGGCTAATCATGACCGTGACACTTTTACGGGTGGAGGAAGCCGGATTACCTGGAGGGAACCACCGAGCAACGACGAGCAACTGCCAGCTCCCCAACATCGTAACTCCGCACTGCAGCACAGGCAGGGTTAGATTGGTTGAAGACATGCGTACCATCGACGTGCAGTACACTTTAGTACACGGCGTCATCGTGCCCCCATGTGGACAATCGGGGTTAAGTGCCTTGCCCAAGGACACAACGCGGGAGTCCGAATTGATCGCTCAGACGGTCACCCATCCAACGATTAACCGGGCTCGACGTTACTTAACTTCGGTGATCACATCGACGATACAAATCCTCTAACATTTCGACATTATAGTCTTAAAATGAACTTCCCAAACCCTTATAGTGTTAAATTTACTGACAGCTTTAGAAAAATGAAGGGGAGCTAACTTTCCCGTAAATCTCTCCCAATGACGAAAATTGCCAGCTGTGTATAAAATACTCGGGGCAGATGATCAGGTCCAAGTATTTTATGTGCGATTTGCATTAGTAATATTCAAAATATACAAAATATCAAATTCTCCATCTTGTCTTGAGGCAGTATCGTCGATGAGGCGCCATGTCTCCGGTCACCCACTATGCTGATAATTTATGTGTACTCTTGTGGGTGTGCGGGTCATACATATAAATGGATCATATGTACTTTTTGACACATTTTATCCATATCTTCAAAAGGGATATCGTTTTTTTTACACGGAGAAGATTTTAATCTTTTTCATAGCATGTTTGTGTATGTAATAATTTGATATCCTCCTGACATTTTGTCATGAGCATTTCGGGGAGTAGAGCCCAGCGGTTCTGTCTGTTATAATAGGCTACCTTTATTGGTAAGATGCGATAGGCTGACACATGAAGCCGCGTATGGAGGAGAGCGTTTATGGATGTTAAGGTTGGAGAATATTCCTACCCAAACAATTGATTGGTCTTTGTAGAGGAATTGACGGTTGATTCGTACACTTTTATATCTGATTGAGTTCCACCTCACATTGTCCAGTTGTAAAGTCTTTCAGTTCTTAACTATTCTGAAAGTTATCAACACGATTTGACTTCTATCGGGGGTCGATCGATGTGCCTCTGACTGCGGGAGACAGTGATCGGGTCGTGGACCGATATATATGTCCACGAAAACTGGCAGTTTAAGACTGCCACTTCTCGTAGGGATATGTGTCGGTCGGTATATATAAAAGAACGAAAATCACGCCCGTCCCTGTAGATTACGAGAGGAATGCTAATGTGGTTTTTATTCTTGCACAGAATTTCAAAAACAAATCTCAGAAGGTGCTAGTGAAATTAGCGTATCCATCAATATATTTAAAATGAATATTTAGACAAGAACTCGAAATCTCGACATGTACTTGACAAACCATTTGACATATGTGGAACTTGTGCCATCCTTCGTTCGCCACACGCCACAATTCATTATTCACTGGGCGGCCGATGTTTGCGTCATAGTTTGCTGAGTTGTGTCGCCTTGTCGTATCGATTCTTTCAGTTGTCTCAGCACGAAAGTCTTGGATGTAAACGCCAATCTCTACTGCACTTCACATAACCGTCAGCTAATACGTACAGCCGACATCACGTGCAAAAACATTGTTGAACAACGAACCATTTTTATTTTTGACTTAAAATTCATAGCTCCTGACCCCTTATTGGCAGGAATACAGTGAGCTCATTCCAGTCAGGGATCCTGAACATTTTTTTTCTTTGGCATTTTCTTTAAAAAATGAATAAAATTGAAAGACGATTTTATTTTGATATCGTAGACCGGTTTTTGTCGATACGTAAGGTAACGGGCAACTGTGGTGGTCTTTTGTAACATTCATGAACACGGATTGAACCACTGGCCGTAGCAAATGAGCGTTAACGCCATCTTTTACGTTCTCAAGAAATGTTATTGCCCAAGTTTGTCTCTCTCTTTCGAGACGGGATGAGCGGGTTCAAATTCCCAAAGTGTTCGACCATTAAAAATCCATAGAACTTACCACTCAGTAAATGCCAATTTAACAATTCTGTCTTGCTTTACAGCCACCCGTTGTAAGAAAAAACTAGATTTAATTTGAAATGTACTCGCAAAAACTCTAAAAATATCGTATGTAGAGCCTGTCCCAGTTACAATGGTTGAAACTAAGACGCTTAACCCTTTAAAACGTAAGTCTGTTTTTTTCTTAAAGGATTATCAAACGTCGTAACTTCGTAAAGTATACTTTTGCTCAGTGTATTTGTAGGGGTTGACCAATCAATATTTTCAACGTGCAGCCCTAAGGCTGCACGTTGAAAATATTAATTGGTCTACCCTGATATAATGAAAATGGACGTTTCCAATTTATGTCATTGAACTGACATGAAAGATACCATCATGAAAGATACCATAAATCTGACTCACACAACAGTTTTGTTTTCAACACTGTACAAGAATACATTATCAAAACCAGAAGGTTTGAAAACTTACTATAGCAAGTGATACTTGATCGGCAGATATGTGAGTTACCCTGGAGTTTATCAGAAGTAATCCATCTTTCAAATACTTCTTCATTCACAGTTGAGTCTTCGCCATCACGGCGTGTACGCTGTCTATCTTAATGTTGGCAATGTACACGTCATAGCGGACTTATGAGTGTCTGGATTAAATGCTTTGTATTTCACTGTGTTTCATAAATATTAGAAATTAAGTTTTCCGTCAAGGAAATACATCCTCGAGACGCCCTTCACAATTTACCAAGGAGTGATTAATGCAATACCAAAGTCGTGGAAAGAAGCAATAAAAGAGACACGTAGAATCCCAACCATAAGAAAGGAATACGTTGAATTATTGAATATGTCGAAGAAAACGTGCCAAACTTTCTACCCCATCTTTTTAAAGTTATCTGCTTCGAGACCTTATGAATCCCAGAAAAAGTGGGAAGAGTCCTTGGGTATCGACCTCCAACCGACAGACTGGGAGTCGATATACAAGAATTCTTTTACTATTAGTGATGACCCCTACCTTCAAAGCCTCCAATACAAAATATTGCACAGATCGATTTATACCAACTCCAAACTGCTTAAAAGTAAACTGTCTGAAACGGAACTATGTACCTTTTGCAGCAATACAAAAGAAACCCTTTTGCACCTGTTTTTCGAATGCAGTCATTCCAAGACGATACTCGTGAACCTTCAAGATAAATTGCGAAGTAATTGTGCTCTGTCCTTCCCTCTTACTCCACAATATGTGCTTCTAGGTTTCCCAAACCAGGAAGTACCGTCAGCAGCCGCTAATCTGTGTGTACTACTTTTCAAAAAATTTATTTATTCTTGCAAGGTGAGGGGGTGTACACCTGTCTTCAAAAGCTTCCTAGAGCAGATAAAGGTATACCGTACGTTAGAATTAATGTCCGTTCATAAATATTCGTCAAAACAGGCAAAGTGCATTCAAGAGAGATGTATGCAATTACAAGACCTCTTGGTATAGCTTCCTCTAAATGAGACGGGGGGGGGGGGGGGAGCCTAGTCAAACCCACGGTTCTCGTTAATACCCCCTCTTAGGTCAAATCCTTCCCCTATATTTTTTAAGACCTTTTGGTCACGACAGTACACACTGTTCATCACCCTCTTTTCAGACACTTGTATTATCTCCTCAAAACACCCAGAACTCATCAGAGAAACCTGAAATTGTGTATTATTTTATGTACATTTATTTAAAATACATTATATTGTTTGTCAAAAAGAAAAACTTTGTAAAAAACGATTTTTGTACATATCTGCTGAAATTAAAAATTATTAAAAAAAAAAAAAAAAAAAAAAAAAAAAAAGTTTTCCGTCAATTTAGAAACATTGTTTTGGTACCTGATATTTTGTCACTTTTGCACAACTGCACAAGCACCATACAATATAACTTTGTTGTGTAAGGGTGCGGCGTTAAGATAGGCTTAGCCCGTTCGCTAAACCCGGTTTCAAATGAATGAAATAAAAATATTGTTGAAAAAAAGATACCTTAATGCGTCAAAGGGTTAACTCCAATGCATATCTTGTGTCCGTTCTGGATCATCTCATTGTCAAATACATTCTGAAATCCTACCTCCAGCTGATCAGATAAAATTGCTCAGTTTTATCGTTTTGGGTTTGTGTTTGATCGAATAGAAGTATAACATTCCCATTGTCAAAATATGTCTCGTACTTGCTGACATTCAGAATAATCGCATTATCGAGCAACCAAATCCCTAATTATAGCCATCAGCATCACCAAACCATGATGGCTCGAAGATGATTGGCTTTGTTATTAGACTTTAACATTAACGTCACTTCGTCTTTTTACAAACTTTGTCAAAATGTGTTGGAAGTTTCATGTTGATGGTTTGTTTCTCGCTTGAAAACTCTCAACTCAATGCACAGAGTTGGACCGGAGGTTTAGAAATAGTTATACATAACGGTATCAATTTATTTTTCTCAGAATTTCCGAGTTTAGCACGAACGGATTTTAATTAGAATACTTCCACGAGGTTGGTTGACTGATTTTATTTGCCTTTTTGTACTAATGTTGATTTTTTGATGGCTCAAATACAGCAGCTGCTGTCTGGAATTTATTATTTCAAGGCGTCACGCTATGCAGTTATATGGCACACCATTCTGTAACCGTCACTAGTATGGCACTTAAAAGCATTCCACTGGCGAAGCCAGCGAAAACAAGTTAACTTCCACTAACATTAACCTTTTACCAAATACATCTAGAAGACACTTGCAAAATAAATTATAGGATAACGACAAATTGTAATTTTTTGTTTTAAAAACATAACTTATGAGCCGTCATTGGAACAAGCTGTCATAAACAATTTTTAGGTGCCAAAAATTTAAAATATAATCAAATTTGAACTGTGATGTTTGTGAATAGCGCATGTCGGATATCACCTTTGCTTTAGGTAAAAGGTTATGGAAGAGGCTGGCTAGGACCGTAAATGTTACTTGTCACGCGTTCGTTCCTTTCATGAGCAGAATAAATAAATAAATAAATAAATAAATAAATAAATAAATAAATAAATAAATAAATAAATAAATAAGTCGTGTTCAAATACGTTATATATTTCAGTTCGGGCCATACAGTTTCCTGCAGTGGCGGCGCCATGGGGGGGGGGGGGGGTACTTACCCCTCCACTTTTTTCGCCAAGCGTAGTAAAAAAAATACTATCATTTTAATTTTTGTATTGAACGTTGCGGTGTAATGGTGGGTATGCTTAATTCCATATTCCCAAGTGCACTAAATCAGAGAAGTTTTCAAATTATGTTTGTGTGTGCCCCCCCCCCTCCCCCCCCCCCCCCCACACACACACACATTAGCTGCAAACAACAAACAAGAGTCGAGGTCCCAAATTGCAACAAGGCGTGCCGCGTTCAAACGGTCTGAAACATACCGCTTAAGAGTATTCGAGGAATGCTTGAATCGAGAGCGTGCAACGCATCCGTTTGGAATGCAGCCTACTTTCATTTTCGATCTGAGTGTCGTTTGGTGCTTTGTGCTCGCACTTTACAACAGCGTTCTTCCGTTAAAATGTCACCATGGACGACGTTTTCTATAACTGAAAGACCTAACCAGTAAGTTTCAAAAGGATAAAACTGTTTTAATTTAATTGTCTGAGAATGCTCCAGAGAACACCATTTACAACGTAAGTTTTAAAAATTTTCTCAACTTCGGGAGGGGTGTCCCCTCCCGAACTTGAGAAAATTTTTAAAACTTACGCGCGGCGGGCAATACCCAGCTGTAGCCCCCTCACTTCTGTAACTCTGACGCCGCCACTGGTTTTCTGTCACCACTTTGCACATGACTGAGTATCATATCTTATTTGATTATTTCCGAATTCATTGCTTATAAGACCTCGTGGGATTTAACCCCTTTGAACCCAGGCGGCCCATTTTCCGGCCCATGATCTTGATACTACCTGAATTAATAAAGTAGATAGTTGCTTTGTGAATCTGTGATGTAGACCAATCAAGATTTTTCAACGTGCACGTTAAAATGTTGGTTGGTCGTCCCCCAAATAACAAGTATAGACTCTTTCAATTGATGACACTAAACAGACATGGAAGATACTATCAGTTTTCAGAGGATTAATTTTAATTGATTTTATATGGCTAGAATCACATGGTATACAGGTAAAGAAAATGTGGTCGTATTTGTTCTAACGATGAAGGGTGTTCTTATTTACAGTTGCGTGACTGATGCATTTTGCAATAAAAAAACAATGCTCTCCTCTTACATAATAAATAAGGTCGTATAATAAAACGTAGCTGCAGAAAGCAGTGCGACTAAATTCTCCATCAAATATCCCATAAAGGGGTAAAAATATATAAATAAAACAATTAACCATTTCATCACTGGGTGATGTGAAAACAATTAAGTCTTTACTATAGTAACAGAAAATAATTTCCAGTGCTATTATCAAAATTTAGAATTCAAATATTTTTTTTTTTTATTTTTTAGCTCAAAAATCGCCATTAAGATATTAACATAGTTTTTGACCCCTCATTGGAACGTGTTCGCTGAGCTTTTTCCAGTGAGGAATCATAAACTATGTGTTTTCAAGAAATGTTTTGCAAGTGTTGTTAACTCATTGTGTTTGATATACGCTTTGAACTCCAGAGGCCGTTTTTTTCCGTCCGGGTCACAAGCTACGTCATAATTTCATTAAGGGGGATGACTGCAAGGTAAATGTGTGGTGTAGACCAATCAATATTTTCAACGTACAGCCCTAAGGCTGCACGTTGAAAATATTAATTTGTCTACCCCCAAATAATAAATATGGACTCTTCCTATTGCTACCATGGAACTGACATGGAAGATACCACCAGGTTTCAAAGGGTTTTAAGTATCATTATAAGTCTAGTCTTTATAAAATTAAGTTACTCTCAATGAGTTGTTCAATCAGTATTTCGCCATGAAGGTCGCAGGTTTAACAATATTAATTTAACAACGAAGAAAATTAATATATGGAGTGTGTGGACGCATGTTCCTGAACTAAGATGGGATATCCAATCATCATATAGCATCTTTCGGACAGTGAGTTGTCGTTCTTGGACTAACTACTACCGGTTGGTATTTGCAGTATTGTAAACATCACGACTCGGATGGATAGCGCATAGTAAAATTTCGCCGAGGGGCGAGCACCACGGAATACTTTGAGACCCCCGACATCAACACATCCTAGTCGGAAATGAGTTTGTGGAGTGGGGTCCCGAGGTGTTCACCCCTAGGAAAAATGTGCTCTTGGCAATGGATATGACATCACAATCAACATCGGCTCGTACACTGCACATCCCACAAATCATCGTTGAAAACATTGTCGTTGTACAGTACGGCCGCCGTGTACTGGTCACTTTCCACAAAGTGGGCAGTATTTCCACGGACGCAATAATAATAGATTCCAAACGCTAATTATAGGAATAACCATCAAAAATTTAATTAATGAAGAACCGGGTACAGCCCGGTGCTTCATTAATTAAAGGTTTGCTGGTGATGATTTTTATTACCTGGTAAACGCATGCGTGGACATCACTGCCCACGCGTGGATTACGACCAGACCACGGCGACTGCACTGTAATTATGACATACAATTACGCGGTAGACTTTTTCAATTAATATGATCGCCGTTTTGATAACGTTATTTAATTGAATCACAATGTGCACAAACGAACACTCAGAAATAAAGAATTTCGCATGTCAACAGGAAGTAATTCATGTTAGTCTCCACAGCGGAGAAGAGTTAATGGAATCAGGTGGAGATAACCTATTTATCGATAGAGCCTATATCCGACTTACGGGGAAATGCCACGAAGTGTTTGGTTGAGTGGCTGTCTGGACAGAGTTATCTCTCTCGGGCCGTATTCAAACAAAATGTTGTGTGTTACCAGTCAGCCATTCATAAAAAACAGATTTGAGGTAAATAATGGAGAAGGTTGTTGGGAGATAAATACTTTACCCATCACTGATAAATTAGGAGCCTGTGTAACCTATGTCCTCCCGTTTTTCCCAAGTTTGTCAGTGTTTTTCGTTGCATTGAACCCTTATCAATAAATTGGTAACCAGTAGCCGCATATCCCTATTCAACTTGTTTTTTTTTTTCGGGTAGCTCAAACAGAATCGGCTTCTCCAACTGTTTAACTAGTAACGTGCTAAATTATTTATGGTCATCAAAACATGTTCTCGTGTATTTGCTTTGTCACAATTTATGGGACAGTGCCCAGAAGCACTCTCCCATAAATTTTAACAAGGCAAATCCTAACATACTAAGGATGCTCTGTGGTTCTCTCCGGGAATTCCGGCTTCCCCGACCTGTAAATCTGTCACGGTTACGATTAACCATTGTGCATAAGTATGTGACCTTAAACACCAATAAACAAATAATAAATAAATAAATAGTCTACTTTTATCGACTCATCTCCTTCTTGGAGTTCTCTATCATTAATATTTAACTTACATGACAAGTAAAAAAAACACTTGCAAAACAGTATTGAATAACTAAACATTTTCATCTTTTACAACAAAAACATAGTTTAGGACTTCTCATTGTGACGAGCTCGATCCAGGGGCGCGAAGGGAACTAGCCTATGTTTTGGGGGCAAAATTGAAGAGATAATACAATTTAAATAACATGTTTTAATACTGTTGGCTAGGTGTTCCCTTACGTTGGGCTAGCTCTTATTATGCCAAATGGACATGAAGACATTCTTCCCAACAACAGTACCAAGGCCAGTCCATTTTTTATGTAAACCACAGCCGCCTTTTCATGGCCGATTGTGTGTGTGACATAATCAAGTTTCGTAAGATAGGACTTGGTTAATGGAAAAGAGCGAATCGGTATCTTAAAAATCCAATCCCGACGAAAATGTCCCTGTTGGAGCAGTTATTATGGGGGGGGCGCACATCCGCCCATAACCACCCTTCGCTACGCCCCTGACTCAACGGTGGCGTGCCGTAATATATGCCAGCCAACACCACTATTTATAGCCGACTATCGTTGTGATATGGTCGAGTTAAACTTGCCACGGCGGATCCAGTTGCCATTACTGTGGTAGTAGGACCATCCCTTTGTCCTTTATGAGCACCCATATCGTACAAAACATGGTTTATGACTTCTCACTGGAATGAGCCCACAGAGCTCGTAACAATGAGGAGTCATAAGTTATAATTTTGAGGCAAACAATGAAATGTTTAGTTATTCGATAATTTTTGTTGTGAATGTCGTCACATCCCGAAAGTTTTCATCGTTTGAGCACACTTTTGTGTCAGTTAACTCCGCTGTTCTTTTGACCTTCAGTCCGAATTGACACAATGGCAATCCACATAAAAACATCCTTTTGTCAGTTTTTTTAATGAGAAAGAATCCAAAGATGCTGAAAGTGACTTTAAACCCAGTAAAAAAATAAAAGAATACTACAGTATTTCTAACTGTTGGACAAGTTGATTCATAGTACTTTAAGCTACCGGATAAAATAAGATTATTACACCCAGCACGTAGACAACACAGAACACTGAAAAGATCCGATTTTGGTGTGATCTACGGAGCCGATTATTTTCCAAGTAATTATCTTCATTTCTTCATTCATAGGAAGGAATTCTTAAGAGTCTGATAATACACTTTTCTTGGAAGGATATTTGCTATATTTTATCACAGGATGCGTACATTGTTGATAAAATGGGGGAATTAAAAATAGAGAGAGTCGAAAGGCGTGAAAACTCTATTTTCAATTTTTAATGGGTTTCCAAAGGCGATCAGAATCACATTTTCCAATCTTGACAGAAACAAATTGAGAGAACACTCTTTATATCTGTTTATATTACCCGAGGGATAATATCTGTAGTCTACGAAATGATGCACAGACTGCTGATTCAATTTTTTGTAAGATTCCGAAATTGTAGGTCATGTTGAATATTCCAATACGCTCATTTTCTCTCGTTTGTTAACCATTTACACAACGTAACAGAAAAAAAACGGCCAGGGCTGTTCACCTAAATCAGCATTCAATTATTATTTTTTCATTTTTTGTCTCAAAAACATAGCTTATGACCCCTCATTGGAACGAGCTCGTTGAGCTCGTTCCAATGTGGGGTGAATAAGCTAGGTTTTTGAGGCAAAAATGAAAATATTTGGTTATTCAATAATTTTGTTTGCATGTGTCGTCTGCCTTTCGTGTTAGGTGAAAGGTTAAATTCATTGGCAGATCAGAGTGTTTCCTTGGCAAATATGCCGGCTTTATATGGGCTAGTTGAGGCTTTTTTGGTTGTGGGTGTAATGGCTAATACTAAAGAACTTAGTTGTGCAGATTTCACGTCTGAATCCAGAAACAAGTTCAATGTTGGTAGTTGTTACTCTTCGTTCCAAGGTCACATCAATCTCTTCAGCAGGTATAGGATTTTGGTCGTGAATCTCTGCTACAAAATGCTTTGTGTGCATTTTAGACCTTCTAATAAGTAAACTGAAAACGTTTCATCCATCACTAACATATATTAACCCTTTGCCTAACGAATCGGCCTATCCGCCCGTGTAATTAACTAATTGAGCTGTTGAAATAAAGATCATTTTTTAAAATAATTTCAACAAAAGCAAAAAAACAAATATCACGTCACGTGAGCCCCCGGTGGATCGAGCTCGTCGAGCGTGTTCCAATGAGGGGTCACGTGATATGGTTTTCTTGAAACAAAAATTATAAATTGAAAAAAAAATTATGTGTAAAATATTAAATTCTGATTTCATGTGCGTTGGGTGAAGGGTTAGGGCGTGTCGGACAAATTGCAAGAATCTCTTTGTGGAAAGCCCGAACATGGCGCAGTACTTATTTATTGTACTAGCCAAGTGATATGCGGCTACTGGCTACCAATTTATTGATAAGGATTCAATGCAATGAAAAACACTGACAAACCTGGGAAAAACGGGAGGACATAGGTTACACAGGCTCCTAATTGATCTGTGATGGGTGAAGTATTTACCCGGTTCTTCATTAATTAAATTTTTGATGGTTATTCCTATAATTAGTGTTTGGAATCTAATATTATTGCGTCCGTGGAAATATTGCTCACTCTGTGGAAAGTGACCAGTGCACGGCGGCCATACTGCAGAACAACAATGTTTTCAACGATGAGTTGTGGGATGTGCAGCGTACGAGCCGATGTTGATTGTGATGTCATATCTATTGCCAAGAGCACATTTTCCTAGGGATGAACACCTCGGGACTCCACTCCACAAACTCATTTCCTACTGGGATGTGTTGATGTCGGGGGTCTCAAGGTAGGGGGTCTCAAGGCCCCTAGGCGAAATTTTACTATGCGCTATCCATCGGAGTCGTAATGTTTACAATACTTCAAACACCAACCGGTAGTGGTTAGTCCAAGAACGACAACTCACTGTCCGATAGATGCTATATGATGATTGGATATCCCATCTTAGTTCAGGAACATGTGTCCACACATTCCATAATTTAAAATCTCATAAAAACAGCTCATTCCAAGAACATAATACCTTGTCCTCACACGAAAAATATTTTGTTCCCACAACATAGTACATTTGGGGTCAAGATATGTTCTAGTAATAAGATATTTTTCTTTTAAAAAAACTCTGCATGGCCTTAATCTGCTACCGTGCAGGCTGCAAGCCGAGAGGTCCTCGGTTCGAATCCGACCTGCGCCAACCGCGTTCTGTCCTTGGGCAAAATTGCCCACGTGGGGGCACGGTGGCGTTGTGTACTGAAGCGTACTGCGCGTCGATGGTGCACTTGTCTTCAACACGAATGCTAACCCTGCTTGTGTTGAGTTAGTAAGCTGGGGAGCTGACAGTTGCTCGGTGATTCTCTCCGGGTTTACCCTTCGCCCGTAAAACAATCGTGGTCATGATTAGCCATTGCGCAAAAATATGTGACCTTCAACACCAATAAAAAATAAATAAATATAATCTGCCACCGTATGTTTCTGAAAGATTTAATAAATGAATACCAAAGCAACTCGGGGTATTTGTCTTACTATTTATCTCAGGCCCAGTCATGTCATGTCGGTGAACAAAAATAGGCCGCCCTCTTTCTTTTGATGCGAACTTGGGACGAACAAAACGATCTGGAGCCAATGCTATAACAAATTTTACAATTGTATTTTGTAGAATTGTATTTTCTACCTATTAATATACCTGACTGAAATGAATCATTAGCTTTTTAAAAGATATGGCAATTTGCCAATTGGCAAATTGCCACATCTTTGAAAATGCTAATGGTTCATTTCAACCCATTTAAAGTCATATCTAGAAAATACAGTTCTAGAAAATACAATTGTAAAAGTTTTATAGTATTGGACAGTGGACCGACACATACATTATTTTTCCTTTCTGATGCAACAGCTTGTGAAATCAAACTTCCTCTCCGTTCATCTCAAATAACAGTAAAATAAACTTCATCTGTTAATTTACCACAGCAGCGACCCTGTTTGTTGTAAGAGTCATGTTTTTACGTCCGGTTACAAGGAATTTAGAAGTTAAATAATATTATTATTCAACTAGCATTTGTTTGCATTTAATTTTCCTTGTGGACAATTTCTAACTTGATTGTTATGCTTGCCATAATGTTCCATCTCCAATCCGATATTGAAAAGTCAATGTCACGGATCTCTATGAAATTTGATCAAGTTATTTGTTGATTCAGGAATGTTGAACACCATTGCCTTATTATTGCCATCGAATCCGCTTTTTTGTCCTTCAAAAGGTGATTGAAACGAAGATTTTAACTTAAACATTGTCGCAATAAGATTGTTTGAAAACAGCAGACTTGCTCTTTCGGATACTTTTTTCTGGTGATATTCAGGCCGGGTATCGCCTATAATGACATTCATCATACTGCATTTGGAGCAAGGTGGCTTATCGGTTAGCGATTTGAACTTGAAGCCGAAAGGCCGATTGTTCGATCCTGACCCGCGCTATTTGCGTTGTGTCGTGGGGCAAGACATTTAGTCCCGATTACCCACGTACAAAGGCATACCGCACGTCAATGGAACACTTGTTCTTTAATCACTGCTAACACTCCTTGTACTAGGTCAGTTAGTTGGGGAGTCTGACAGTTGCTCGCTGCTGTTTGGTGGTTTTCTCCGGGTACTACTTTCACCTGTGACATTGGCCGACACGACATGACCTTGGCTGTTGAAAATATCGTTAACCCAAACAAACAGACGTATAAAATCGCGATTAACGGATTTATCACGATTTATGTCACGAGGGCATGTTTTTTTATTGGTACAAGTGGATGAAAAAAGAGTCTCTGTTAGTCTCTCTCAGACTTTGCCTCACGCAGGCCTACATGGTTTCTCCGAGCCCAGCTAGGACTGGGTGAGGCAGAGTCTTACAGAAATCATATGATCTGACTTTAAGCTTATGATATCGGTATCGCTAACGGTGTGGGATTTGCTGTTGGATATAGCCGCAATATTTTAAAACCGCTCAACACCGGGTAATGCCACAAGAAAGCCACACCATAAAATCTGAATTAATGACTTTGAACTTAGTACATGTTTTCTTTATTTTTGTTGTAAGTTCTTTATTGTCTCCCGTTTTTTGAAAAAAAACGGGAGATATTAAATTCGGGGTGTCCTTCCGTGTTTTTCGTTCCAGACTCTAATTTTCCTTACAGTGACCGGATTTCGATGAAATTTCGGTAGTAGATCACTTTCGTCAATTGTGGGTCCATGTTCGAACATTTTCCGTGTGTATTTAATTAGGTTGCTGAAATTTGATTGGCTGACGGTTTCCAGACTCTAACTTTCCTTAGAGTCAACCGATTTCAATGAAATTTCATATATGGATTACTTTTCTCATCAGTTTCAATATGTCATATCATACAGTCTCAATTTTTAGTGATTCTCACAATTATACTCCACATCACTTTACTTGCTTTGACAGTGACCTCCGTGAAAATAAATCTGATAACCACTGTCTGAAGCACTGTCTGTTCTGTCTCTTCTAAATAACTTCCACTAGCAACTCAACTATATTCCACTGGATGCATTAATTCCCCTTAAACTGCTGCCCAGCGGGAGACATGAATTCACTGAATTTTCTTGTTTTATTTTAACGACGAAGGGTCATCTATATTATTAAGGCAGATGTTCGTCTCTATGTATCTTTGTTTGTTACGTATGCTCCTATTTTTTCAGAAATGTCGAGCTGATACTCTGCATCCTGGAATAATTACTTACCCTAAATAACATGGACAGGGTGTCAGTAACTTGCGATGTCGCAGTTTTGCCCTTCCTCCAACCCGAGCACCGCCTGGTATGTCAGCTATTGGGTTTATTAAAAATTAATGAATAATAAAAAATAGCTTATGGTCACATGCATTTATCGTTGGATGGATTTAGGCGATTTTTCGCTGAAAGTGTCAACATCGGAACATTAAATGGTCATAAGGAGGAGACCACAAACGAAACCAGTTTCTTTAAACTCGTACAAATTAGAACATTCACCATAATTGACAATTTATGTGTATGGATTTAGACGTTTTATACTTCATTATAAATCGCTAAGTTATGACAATAATTTATTATATTCCTTCACACATAATTTATGTGTCCGTGTTTGGACCATTAGTGTAAATGCTGAAGTACATTAGGGACATTAGTATTATTTGCGTTTTCTTTAGTTGGGAGCGTATGAAGCAAGAAAATATGGATAGTTATACTTTTCGTCAGTGAGTTCACATTTATTGCTTTCGGGATTGTCCCTGGACATAAGTTTACTCTTCGGCGGCCGAAGTCATATTCTTTCAAAGACAGGGGAGTCGGTAAAAGTACGTGTATTTATTTTAACATAACCTTTCCAACCCGGTCTGCATAAATTTTCGCGTTAAGAAAAAACTGGTAGTGAACTAGCAGACGATATGAAGAGCAACAAATCTGAAGCGAGGCTCGGTAATAATTTAATCCAACAGCTCGACAGAGCTGTTGGGTTAAATTATTACTGAACCTCCGGCAAACCAGGATGGTTTCGCTCATTTCGTCGTTGACAATATTGACTGAAATGATAACTTCCAGGGCGCCTGTGTTGAATTACCTCACTCTGAAAAAATATCACCTCGTCGCGGG
Organism: Pictodentalium vernedei; assembly: GCA_031216915.1. Taxonomy (NCBI): domain Eukaryota; kingdom Metazoa; phylum Mollusca; class Scaphopoda; order Dentaliida; family Dentaliidae; genus Pictodentalium; species Pictodentalium vernedei. Next base: position 124,502,816 of record CM062293.1, on the reverse strand, counting down.
ATGTGGTCAGTGCTCGTTTAATGTGGTAAACAAGATTTGCTTGACTGGTGAAGTAGGACCCGATAACCAATGCTTGAGGTGAAGGTCAGGCAGGATATGTATGAACTATTTGCTAAACTTCACTTCATACCGATAATGTGACCATGCTGTAGCCATAGATCCTAAAACTGACCTTTACCTTTACCTAACTTGAAAAACAGACGACACTTGCAAAACAAATTCTTGAATTACTATTTTTTTCAGTTTTTGTCTCAAAAACATAGGTTATGACCCCTCATTGTAACGAGCTCGACGAGCCCGTTCCAACTAGGGGTCATAACCTATGTGTTTGAGACAAAAAATAAAAAAATAATGAAAATTAATTGGCGATTTTTGAGAATAGCGCTGGCCGGTTTTGGCGTTACGTTGGGTGAAGGGTTAAACACCAGTAAATAAATAAATATCACCACATCAGCAGATTTGTTCATTCTGAAACGAGAATCCATCATACAGTCGCTGCCCTTGTGCAGGTGAGAAATGGAGATTTCATTCACGCTTGGGGTATATCATGTTCCGCAAGGGCTTCAGCCCCAGAAGAACATGTCACATTGAAAGCATGGAATGAATCTCCATATCGCAATCGTGCAAGTGCAATAATTGCTTTATTACACCGGATATCCAGTTATGTGGTATGGGGCTTTGGGATATGGTTAGAGAATGACGCATATAATGCATTGTCAATAATTTATTGTTCACTGTGAGAAATCCCCGCCAGGGGTAACTGCGTTGTGTCCTTGGGCAAAGCACTTAATCCCGGTTGTCCACGTGGATCACTGTTGCGCTGTGTACTAAGGCGCGTCTGACTGTTGCTCGCCGTTGCTCGGTGGTTCACCCCGGGTACTCCGGCCGGCTTCCTCCACCCGTAAAACTGTCCGACACGAGGTGAACCGGGCTGTCGAAAGTGTCATTAAACTCAAATAAATAAATAAATAATACTGGGATAATATGGCCCGGTAACCGACTCAGAGTATGGTGTCGTCTGGAGTGGGTCGTGCAATAGGAAACTACTTAATACTCATGCAATGATTGTGGTATAGGTCTAAATGCGGAAAATGTTCTAAAACGCCATATAGATCAACCATGCCCCGCGTTGTGTCCTTGGGCAAGGCCCTTAACCCCAATTGTCCACATGGGGACACGATGACGCCATGTGCTAAGGTGTACTGCACGTCGATGATGCGCATGTCTTCAACCAATCGAACCCTGCCTGTGTTGCAGTGCGGATTTGCGATGTTGGGGAGCTGGCAGCTGCTCGTAATTGCTCGGTGGTTCTCTCCGGGTACTCCGGCTTCCTCCACCCGTAAAACTGTCACGGTCTTGATTAGCCATTGTGCATAAGTATGTGACCTTAAACACCAATAAATAAATAAATAAATAGATCAAGCATGCAATGAAAAATCATAATGCAGTGTCGATGCAGATAACATTGAAACAGTTTAGAACGTCAGTTCCTTGTAGGTAGCATGTGTTCTTTTTGGAAGAAGCAGGTGTTTTGAAGCAGTACCCATAGATAATCTGACATGATATAACTAGGCTGTTGAAAGTGTCCGTTAAGGCCTACTAAACAAACAAATCCATAGATATTATAGGTCAGTTATCTTGGTAGGTTTTATGAACATGAGTCTGATATACTCAAACAAGAGGGATGAAAAGAAACTATAACGTTCAGACCTTTTAATCTGTCCCACCAAAACTGCAATCACCAGTATGCATGCAGAACGTCCGCCGTGGATTGGCACTTTACACAGGTGGGCAATATTTCCACAGACGCAATAATATTACATTCCAAACACTAATAAATGGAATAATCAGCAAAAATTTAATTAATGAAGCACCGGGTGCAACCCGGTGCTTCATTAATTAAAGTTGTGCTGCTGATGATGTTTATTACCTGGTAAATGCATGAGTGGACATCACTGCCCGCGCGTGGATTACGACCAGTCCACAGCGACTGTACTGTAACAACACATTTCGCACATAACCATGTGTGAGAATACCCACCCAACACTACCACTTTTATTCGCGTTTGAGAAAAAAGCATTGTTTCCTGAATGGAATGGGGTTCCACAAATATGACGTCACAGTATTATTTTTATTTTTTCAAGTTCGATGTACTTAGGATGTGTTGTACTGAATGGTACTGCAGTACCCATCTGTAAAATACAGTACAAGAGCATCAAACGAGAAAAATTGCAAATAATATTCTATAGATGACAAATTCAATTTTTTACAGTCTAGACATGTCCATGAATAGATGATAGTGTGATAACGGTATCGGAAGTAGAATTACATTCGTCCAGCGTTTTTCTCCTGAACATTACGAATATTATCTTCCGGTTCAGTAAACTGAAACAACTACTAGCATAACATTTACACAAATGGCAGGTGATGGAAAGTATTCATTGATTTTTGCATTTCAATGAGCAGGTATGATGATATTATAAGACTTATCGTGATCTGCCTCTATTAGAGGGGGTAACAGCTGTGATGAAAACATTATCTGAGTTTATCATCATCTCCTCCACTTTTTTATGTCCCCTATAGGGAAGCATATTAAATCCGAATTGTCCGTCCGTCCGCCTGTCTGACCGACTTTATTTGTCCGCCCGGAGCCATAACTCTATAATGCTTTTGTGTATTTCCATGAAACTTTACACGGGAGAAAAGACCAATGGAAAGTCTTTTGCACAGCAACACCATGCCCAAGTGACAACGGTCAAGGTCACAGGAATGGGTAAACATACACTCTAAAATCGGTTGGGTTAAAAATCAACCCAAATCGACTGGGTTGAGTGAATATGAACCCAAAATGGGTTCATATTCACTCAACCCAGTCGATTTAAGTTGATTTTTAACCCAACCGATTTAGAGTGTAATAATCTCACGGACTGTATTTGTCCGTCCGGAGACATAATTCTATAATGCTAGGGTGGATTTCCACAAAACTTCACACAAAGATAAAGAGCAATGGTAGATCTGTTGCACGGCAACACCATGCTCAAGTCACAAAGGTCAAGGTCACAGAACTGTGAAAACTTAATTCTTTCACAGACTGTGTCTGTCTGCTTGGAACCATAATTCTATAATGCTTGGGTGGATTTCCATGAAACTTCACACAAGGGTAAAGACAAATGAAAGGTCTGTTGCACGGCAACATAATGCTCGAGTAACAAATGTCAAGGCCACATGAATGTGAAAACCTAATTTTCTCACATAATCGGGTGTTCACCCTGAACTACTGACACAGAAACTTCAAATAACATTTTGGTTTGGTGGTGTCTCAACTTAACATATACATGAATAAATATATGGACAACACCATGCTTGAGTGAGAAAATCAAGGTCACGGGAGTGTGAAAACTTAATTCTCTCACAGAATTGGGTTTTTCTTCCAGAATTACTGAAAGACACTGCAATTTTAAATAATTATTTGGTATTGAGGTGTAGCAACATAACATATACGGACATCACCATGCCTGAAAACTTAATTCTCTCACAAAATTGCATCGTTTTTTCTGAAAAAGACCTCAACTACAAACAAATAGTTTTTCTGGAGGTGTAGCAGCATAGCATATGCGGGTAAACCAAGCCTGAGGGACAAAGGTTAGCGACACCATGCTCGAGTGATTGAAAGGTCAAGGTCCAACTTGATTTTGACTTGTACTGTATGTCAATTCAAGTGACATTCATATGTGTATGGTCCTGTTGAGAAAGTTCCAACATATTAGTGGCCGTATTCACCTTATGGAGATAATGTCAATACAGCTTTTGGCTGCTATGTTCAGATGTATTTTATTAAATTCGAAATCTTATGGACTGTAGTGAGCACCAAATTCTACACAAAACTTTTTATTCCAGTATTATAGGCCATTTGGCCATAGTTCGGGAGCATCCGTGTCCGGGCAGTCACCGTTAGTCTTGTTTCATTTTTCTTTTCTTTTTTAATTGTTGCTGGTAGAGTGCTGAATTATTTTTGGTCATCAAAATTTGTTCACATATGTTTGCCTTGTTACAATTTATGGGAGAGTGCCAATAGGCACTCTCCCATAAATTGTAACAAGGTAAATCCTTACAGACTAAATAATTTCACTTCAAAGGTGGTATGAACAACATCCACAAAATATGAAGCCTTTAAGTGCTGGTACTGACACTTCAGAGTAAAGCCCAAATATGGGCTTCCAGCACTCTACCAGTTAAGTACTGGTGAGCAACTTCTGCAGTATAAGATAAGTGAGATAAGTTTATTCAGCAAAAACACCAAGGACAGACAGATTGCATGATATACATAACAATGACAATAAACGTGAAGATAATACATAAATATATTTTGATACGTAATACAGTTGCGCCTACTTAATTGGATATCTCTTAATTGTATATCCCTGTTAACTGAATATAATTTTCAAACACAAAACCATTTACCATACCTTCAGTTCAAATTTGATCTGTTTACTACATATGGGCTGTAGAGTAAATTCCTGTTAATTGTATATAAATTTTTGTAATATGTCAAAAAAATTACTGTGAAATGCACCAAATTCCCCTTATTTATCAACCTTTTTGACCTCATTAGATCCAATACAGGCAATTATTCTATAGAGCTCTGTCAAACAAGATAAAACAGAATAAATGCTCTGTTTATTTCCAGAACACAGGAAACTGACCAAATCCCTGTATACGTAATTGAATAATTTTCACTGACAAAACGGATATCCAATTAAGAGGATTCTACTGTAATTGTATTAACTGTTGTCGTAGTATATCATATAAAGAATTGGTCGTTACCGGCAACCATTACTGCTGAAGGAGCTTCAGCTCGCGTCATTTAAAAACACCGCTTGTGGGGGGGGGGGGGGGGTAAAAGCCGTTTTACAATCGACTCTGTTAAGAAGAGTGTGACGAGAAGAATTAGGAACAATGTAATCTTATAGCTCGGGAGGGTGGGGGACTGGGTATTCAAATTCTCACTCATTCTTATCATCTAAAATAGATTAAGCGAATTCAATTGGCTATTGCTGTATAACAGTGTTTGTGAATGAAAGTACTGTGTTGTTATTTTAGACCGCACCGAAACCTCCAAATATGCACTCTCTATCACTCTCGCTCGCTCTCTCTCTCTCTCTCTCTCTCTCTCTCTTTCTTTCTCTTTCTCTCCCTCTGTCTCTCTCTCTCCCTGTCTCTCTCTCTCTCTCCCGAGAGAGAGAGAGAGAGATGGGGAGAGAGAAAGAGAGGGGGAGAGAGAGACAGAGAGAGATTCACTATGATACAGACAGGGGGCCACAGTATTCCCCGACAAGCCCACAATAATGAGGCAATCTTCTTGACGGAGGAGGGACTAGACCTACCCTCACCTGATCCACCCTCTCCGACACCGCCACTGGCCCCGACTACAGAGCAACATCCTAACCGAATTCTAGTATCTCATCCATCAAGGCCCTCCATAAATTAACGTAGTCTGTAATCACACAGAACTTTGGTCCTGATTCTATTTGTAACTTTGAAACGGGTGTTGTGACTCCCAGAGAGAGAGTTATTATGGAGACGTCAGGAAGACAGCCAATCAGGCTGTGGTGTCTCCAAACAATGTGCCTACCCACGTTCATTATGTATAATGTAACCCATTGCTTCTTTTTATACTCATCTCCTCAATTTTCGACTGTTCATATTGAAATTATTAATTTTTGATATTGTTTGTGAGATGGTATATTGTTGAATAAATTTCATTTCATTTTCATTCTGTTGAAAGACGTGTGTACCAACTGACACTCACGGGTCAGAGCATCACTAGTTTATACTCATCCGGGTTTTCCAAAAGCTAGAAGACGCTGATGCTGTTTGTACTTTTCAGGAATTGGATTAAATATTGGGTGAATAATCACCCTCATTGTTTTTCTGTAGTAATCCATTTGCCTCGTGCTGTATAATAGAATTGGGTGTCTGTTTTGTCATGTGATCCCGGCCATGTGACCGATCGGTTGAAATGGAAAGAGTTATCTTTCAATGGCCTTTCTTGGCATTTACGATTCATTTTATAGAGATTTTCCATAAAGCGGTGAAGGAGTAATTATTTAAAGAGAATAACGACATTGAGGATCATCCAGCGTGAACGAACTTTTTCAACTCAGTTGATTGTAATGGAAGTGACTTCATTTGCTCTTATGTCTGCGGTGTGATTGACTTTATTGGAAATCATTGCCTCTGGTGCTCCCCACACTAATTCCCACTTAGAAAATCTCGTCTTAAGACAGTGTTATTATCCAAGTAACATTTATGCAATTTCATACTTTAACAACTCAATCCATATAAGATTGTATGTACACGCTAAAAACTAGTGTTAAAAACTACACTTGAAGTGCTGTATTTAACACTTACTAAGTGCTGAACTAGCACTTTGTTCAAGTGTAGATATCCCAGAACCTGACAGGTGTTACAATAATACCACTTGACAAGTGTAATGTCGCGACACGTAAAAGGAAACAACGCAGATGGCGCGGATCAGGCTCGAACTCTCGAGCCTGATCCGCGTCATCTGCGCTGTGTCCTTTTAATTATGTACCCACCAAGCGCAAATCAAAGTATGGACGATTTTGGGAGAACCACCAATGCTAGACACATGGGAAGTGCCATAAGTGCTTAAAGCATTGCACTTTGAGTGTTGAAAACAAACCCTAAGAGTTAGAATGGGTTTAACACCTTGAAAGTGTCAGTTTTAACACTTTAGTTTTTAGTGTGTACCAATTCAGTAATTCAACTGCCTCAGCATCATTGCATGCGGGGATCTAGACGTGAAATCTAGGTTGGTCCGACAGTGTATGAATTACTTCTTTTATCACACACCTATTAATATAAAACATGGGATTTCCACTGTTCTGTATGTACGATAAAAATAAAGTTCTATCGCACATGTGGTGATACAAACAAAACTAGGGCTGTCACGACTAATCGAATAATCGATTGTCGATCGTTCACGCCGAAATCGATTAGTATTTTTCGTTGTCGAAGAATCGGTAAATTTTACCCCGTTTTAGACGTTTAATAATTACAAAAAATGGATAAAAAACTATTCTTTCTGAAGGTAAAAGGTCACGAACGTCGACGTTAAACATCAAGAAGCCATTAGAAGCATTTGTCTTTTAGGTACGTTCAAAGTTTTGATGTTCTGAACTTTTGAACCGTCAGTGTAATAATCAAGACCGGTCGGCAGTTGCGAAGTTCGCAACTGCCGACCGGTCTTGATTATAACACTGACGGTTCAAAAGTTCAGAACATCAAAACTTTGAATGTATCTAAAAGATGATCGTCTTCGTTGTTTACTTGAGGTAGGTCAACTGACTTCAACTTTATTTTTAACGACTTCAAAGAAAGGGCGAGGGAGGGTCATCTAGGTACGATTTATCGATTACTATCGATTATTTGCGACGATTAATCGATTCCCAAATTAAAAAATCGTGACAGCCCTAAACAAAACACGTTCAATTTCGTTTCCAGCGTAAACTAGGGTCCGGCGAATATTCGAGATTTGATTCGACATCGATATCATACGTCTGCTTCGAGATCGATCTCGAATCAGTCTCAAGATTCGATTTTTTCGAATCTCTGGAACTAACTTCAATTTGTTACATTTTCACAGAAATTGAATAAAACTGACATTAGGCAATTCATTCATGTAGACTCAATTCATATTTAACTGAGTAATTGACAATGGTTAATTGTTAGGATAAGTAGTGAATTTTGCCCAGAACATGATCCAAAGTTTTGGTTTTTGAAGGCTTAATTTGTTACTATTCACGTTCTTAAGAACGTGAATAGTAACAAGTTAAGCCTTCAAAAACTAAAACTATGGATAATAGGCCTAGCTGTTTCAGCGGCGGTGCTACAGAGAATATTTATTTATTGGTGTTTAAGGTGTCAGTCAGTCCTGTAAGGGTCATCACAGTGTATCGTCACTTCCGTTTGGTGTAAAATGAAATAATTTGTCTATTAAGATTCGATTCGAGATCCGATTCGATATCGATATCAGAGACACGATTCTATTCGAGATTCGATTCGAAGAAAATTGTGTGATTCGCAGATCCCTAGCGTAAATAGAGAAAGGACCTGTCTAAATAAATCACGCCAATCATTGGTCGAATGCACCGGAATCGAGATCGCTTGGAAATTCTAAGTTCCTCATTTAGATTTGTTTATCCGGGATATTTAAACAATCAGGTTCGAGTCAAAAATTTACAAAATAAAGATAACATTCTGACTGCTTGTTCCTTGACAAATACTTTCCACAACTGGTCATATAATGATGGAGTGTGCTAAACTTATTAGCTATTTAAAAACTTTTTGTTATGTTATTCCCCGCAATTTAGTCAATATTTGAAGTTCGATCATCGTGACCGTGACACTGATCGGTGCCAGTTGTTTTCGACCAACTGAATGCCGTAAAACTTAAAAAGCAAGTTAGGGTTGGTACTACGCCAACTAACAGTGATGTCTTGTTGGCAAGGAAAGAAACTCGGCAATTACCCAGTTGAAAAGTGCTTTTAGTTCAATTTTCGTGTAGAGTAGTTGTTACATGGGAGGTGTGTGATAAATACAGAACCGCACATACTTTTGAATGGGTTAAGGAATATCGCACTCGATTGCTTTGGCCCGGGATATTACTCGAGCCTTTGGCCAAAGCAATCTCGTGCGATAATTCTTAACCCTTTGAACCATAGCGGCCATTTTTCCATCCAGGAACATGATACGTCATAATTTCGTTAAATAGGATGGATGCTAAGTGCATGTGTGTGGTAGACCACTCAATATTTTCTACGTGCAGCCTCAAGGCTGCACGTTGAAAATTATAATTGGTCCATCCGTAAATAAGGAACATGGACTCTTCCAGCTGCTGTAATATGGAAGATAGCACCAGGGTTCAGTGGGTTAACCCATTCAAACGTTTGTGCGGTTCTGTATATGTCTATGTCGTCATTTTGCTTCCCACCAAATGGAAGCACCTGGAATTTGAGTAGTGTTTGTTTAATTTGATAAGAAAATTCTGCTTTATTGATGAAATAGGACTCGGTAACCAAGGAATGGGGTCCTCGGAAGTGGAAAAAATAGGTATAAACGACTGGTTAAACTTGACTTTATACCTATTGCACGGTCATGACATAGTCATAGATGCTTAATGTGGTCTTAACCCTTTGCATGAAAGCAGACGACACTTTCAAACAAAATTCTTGAATAACTAATTTTTTGCATTTTTTGTTTCAAAAACATAGATTATGACGTATCATGTTCCTGGCCGGAAAAACGTGCGCTCTGGCTCGACGAGCTCGTTCCAAAGCGGGGTCATAAGCTATGTTCTGGAGACAAAAATTGAAAAAATAATGAAAATTAATTACTGACTTTTGTGAATAGCGCTAGTCGGTTTTTGCCACTACGTTGGGTAAAGCGTTTAACACCAATAAATAAATAGATGAAACGTCCCAGGCTTGTTTTAGTGTTCGGACACATTTGACTGCTACTATATTTTACTTCAAAATATAGCTTATGATCATTCATTGAGCCCGTGGAGCTCGTTCCATTGAGAGGCCAAAAGCGATGTTCTGCAGGCGGAAAATTGAATTTGTATTTAGATATTTAGAAAAAAATATTGTGAATGTTGTCTTCTAAATGTGTTTGGTTAAAGGATAAAATTTTATTAGTTTATCGAAAATTTTCTGGAAGTAACCCTTTACCTAACATGAAAAGCAGACGACACTTGCAAATCCAATTCTTGAATAACTATTTGTTTCATTTTTGTCTCAAAAACATAGGTTATGACCCTTCATTGGAACGAGCTCAACGAGCTCGTTCCAAAGAGAGGTGATAACCTATGATTTGGAGACAATAAATGAAAAAATAATGAAAATTAATTGGCCAGTTTTGTGAATAGCACTGGTTGATTTTGGCCGTTACGTTGGGTAAATGGTTACGAGTGGATGTGTATAGCGTCCAATATAACGTATAAAAGCAATAAACAAAACCAAGATGGATTTGAGATCATAAAGAGAATCTCGAAACGTCATTAAGTGCAGCACAGCCAACGCTCTCTTTTTACAAATATGATGGCGTGTGCTTACGTTAAAGGTAATACAACCTTCTTTGGCATTGCAATGTCGGAATTTGGAAGGCATAATGAATACAGTTGTATGAATGCATTATTTTAAATGTCAAGGGGACGGTGTGAAGCTGTGTCTTTTATAACTGCGGAAATTAAATTGTAGTTTTTCATTACATATATGAAAAGTGACTTAAAATACTGAGTGACATAAAAGTGTCAAGAATGGTGATTAATTGAAAAACGAAAAATACCGTGCTTCTGAAATTACGAGTGCTGTAAAGTACCTTAATTTCAAAAAAAATCGACACACTTCAATTTTAGAGGCGCGGAGACACTGTTCGGTCCAAACTGCGATAATTTCCCTGTCAACACATTTTAGATATGTCTTTTTGTGGAGACCTTTTCTGGTTCAGCTACGAATATCATACTACGTCCATTCAAAACAGTTCTAGACGCTCATTTGATAAAAAATTCATTCAGTTTCGGCATCCGGGTGGAGTTAATTTCGACAAACATAACTGGTGCCCTCAAATTGGTAGATCAAATTTAGGACGCTTTGATCAAAATCCCCACATGACCGTACATTCAGGTGATGTTTTACCACAGAGTCAAGTTCGGCCATTTTCGCTCTTCGTTCCCAAAATATTATTAAATATTAGCCTGACCTCACGAAACGACAATGCTGATCTCATAATTAAGCAGTTACGGATCATGTTTAACGATGTCTGGCTGAAGTTTAGGAATACCAAACTATATTTTGTAGATCTGCAATTCCCACCAATACTCCCATTGACAGAGAGGAGAAGAGTGAAAGACATCAATCAAGTGATTCGGAAAGTGGAGGACATCAATAGGTTCCTGAAAATATTCTAGATTCGATTAGATATCGATACCATACGTCTGCTTCGAGATCGATCCCGAATCAGTCTTAAGATTAGATTTTTTTCGAATCTCTCGTACTGACTTCAATTTGTTACATTTCCACCAACAACTGGATAAAATTGACATTAGACAATTCATTCATGTAAGATCAATTCATATTTAATTGAGTAATTGACAAAGGCAAATTGTTAGGTAAGTAGTGAATTTTGTCTGGAACATTTTTCATAGTTTTAGTTTTTGAAGGCTTAACTTGTTACTATTCACGTTCTAAAGAACGTGAATAGTAAAAAGTTAAGCCTTCAAAAATTAAACTATGAATAATAGGCCTAGCTGTTTCATCTACGGTGCTAAATATTTATTTATTGGTGTCTAAGACAAGCATGTCAACCGGTATCTGTACCGGTACCGCCCGTTTCCTTATGTTCCAACCGGTACCGGTACTAAAGCTTTTGTCCCGCCAGTACAGGGACAAAATTATTTGATGGGGATATTCCTAATTGGTATCACAGAACTAAATTATTTCCCCATAAGCGACCATTATAACGTTCAGGCGGAAAATATATGATCGCATCACTTTAATTTTGGAATTCAACTATCTCTGTCAAATACAGCCTTTCAGACAACGTTTTTCTGATCTGAAAACAGAGGGTCATGCAACAAATAAGAGAGAAAAACAAAACTGACACAACGGGAAGTACCGGTCACGTGCACATATTTTTCAGGGAATTCCCTACAAAAACACACAAAAAGTAAATTGTATTTTTTAGGTCCAAAAGTCATCAAATCACCCTCTTGTTTATCAGGAATATTCAACAATAATGCAAGCTGTCAATAGAATGTTTCAAACGTTTATTGAAACAATATATTTTCCCAAGGCTGTTTATTTTTAGAGATTGCATCATTTCCGAGTGCAACATTTTAAGGCGGTTCACATTTTAAGGCGGTTCACTCTAATTTCAATATTTAGTTCCGCGATACCTATAATCATCCCCAACCCCACCATAGACATTTACCACTTCCATAAGATAAAATAGTCATTTCTGCATTAGAATCCAACTTTTGGCTGAGTCAAAAACATGGAAAATTTGCTCTTTTAAGGAAAAGTGTCCAAACTTTGTCAAGTGGTCTTGAAAACTGGTATTGCCTCCAAAAGATTTTTCTATCCTGTTACTTTATAAATTAACTGAGAAGGATTTGAATTTACAGCTTTCTTTAAAAAACTACCCTGATCCCAAAATAAAACTAAAATCTGCATCAGCACAAAATATTTTTAGAAAAAATCTTTCTCATTTAACCATACTGCAAGCAAAACAGTGTCCCAACCCCATGGAACAATATGGATGTCAATTTTGTTTCCAAAATTGGGGATGCAGCTATATATTTCACCAATATGAAAGGACTCTACCAGTTTATCCTAACAACTGATGTCAAATTTTATTCTACCATCTGATGTAGTAAAATTTTGCCCTGAATAGGACCCCCCTGGTGTGCCCCTTTTCATCAAAATATGTGATATAATTCATAATTTAATTGATATTGACCCAAAACAAACCTACTGTGATATTAACGTTCCCATCTGTAATAGTTTTTAAATCACAGTCTGGCTTTTGAAGACATTTCACATTGTGTTTGATGAATATTTTGCAATTTTTGTAAAGGAAAAGCCTCAGTTTTCTCAGTAAAGGCACATAGAGTCATTGGTATGGCACTGACAAAACATAAAACAGTGTTTTTCCAAAAGAATGACCAGTACCTGCTACTGTGGTATCTCATAACACTGGTAAGATGCCTAAAACCATCAAATATTGATTCTATAGTGCTATACATATGCTGCAAGTTCCCTTAAGTGCACTTTCATAACCTTTGTTTTAATCCCCACAGACACCCATACTGGCAGCAAAAAGATTGAAATTGTTGAAAATTTCCAAAGAGGATGAATCAGACATTTGCTTCAAGAATATAGTGGTATTTGATGTTTAATATACTTGTGTGTGTGTGTGTGGGGGGGGGGGGGGGGGGGGAGGGGGGGGTGAATGTTAGTCAGCTGCCAATTATTGAAAATGTAGCTCCAGGCAAGTGAAAAGCAAAGAAATACCATGTCTGATAAAGAGACAGACACACACACAGAGAGATAGGCTTGCAGTCAAACATGTAGGAGGTCTACATGAGAGTACTGAATGACATACAATGAAAAATATAGTGGAAGAGAAAGGGCAAGGTTGTTAAATTGAAAAATAACTCAGTGGACCATGAGTGCTGAAGCTTCAAAGTAAATCATAAGAAACTGAAAGTGTATGATACTAACCTCAGCCTCTAAAAACATGCTGTTCAGCCTTTCCAAATGTTTATCATCAGCAGAAGGGTTAAATATGTGTGGGAAGGGGACTTGGTTCAGGGAAAGAGCAATATTTCACAACTGTCACTGTAAATTTATGCTGCATCATGGGAACCATGACCACATTAGTACTAGACAACTATATTGGCAGCTACGCACAAATACCATTCACTCACATTTGTAATTTTATTATGTTATTTTCCACTGTAGCCCCACCCCCTCCTCAAATTTGTGTTCCAGAATACTCTTTCAATGAAGGAATTGTTTTCCAACATTTTGAAGAGCATAATATAAAAGAGAAAAACTTCTAAATACAAGTGAATAGAAGGGCAGTGTAGGTTTTCTGTCTGTGTTTGAATGGTTATTTGGGAGGGGGTTGGACGATTTGGAATCCTCCCCGCCCTTAGTAATATGAGGGGAAACCATGGTTTAAATAAATATGTTAATAGGGTAAGATAGGCTGTTAGTTAGCAGCTGCCAGAGGTTATAGTATGCTCCTGGGGAATACACTTGCTCAAGATGTGAATTTTCTTGCATGAACAGCCTTAGTTTTGGAAATATATAGCTTTTATTGCTGACTGTGACAAAAATGTAACTTTTCAAAACAATAAAATAGTTTGGTAAGGTATGTGGTCCCCAAATAAATATTTAAATGTGAAATAATCCCCCAAAATAATAATTGAATCTGGTTCGAAGCCAAAAAACATATTTCCTATTGGTATCAGAGAACTAAATATTTCCCCATAGGCGACCATTATAACGTTCAGGCGGAAAAATATATGATCGCATCATTTTAATTTTGGCATTCAAATATCTCTGTCAAGTATAACCCTTCAGACAACTTTTTCTGATCCGAAAACAGAGGGGCATGCAACAAATCAGAGAGAAAAACTGACACAACGGGAAGTACCGGTCACGTGCACACATTTTTCAGGAATTCCCTACAAAAACACACAAAAAGTAAATTGTATTTTTTAGGTCCAAAAGTCATCAAATCACCCTCTTTTTTATCAGGAATATTCAACAATAATGCAAGATGTCAATAGAATGTTTCAAACGTTTATTGAAACAATATATTTTCCCAATGCTGTTTATTTTTAGAGATTGCATCATTTCCGAGTGCAACGTTTTAAGGCGATTCACTCTAATTTCAATATTTAGTTCCGCGATACCAATTGAACGAGGGGAAACAGGCTGATAACCGCTTATGGCACACTTGCACGACATACTTATAACTTATTTGTGAAGGAACATATCAAAACACTGTACAGCTGCATGTTCTCTCTGCACCACAACCCGATAATGCCGACAAGTTTGACTTTTCATACGTGGGTGGCATCAATGACACTGGAAGCGCCGTCATCGTCTACTTCAAGGAAATTATTCTGTGGTGACATCAAAGTAATCATAAAAGCACGATCTTCGTGCTTTATGATTAATTTGATGTCATTGAAGAATAATTGGACGATGCCATGTTTGTGTTGGGATCTTGAGGACTGGCGCGGTTTGAATGCGAATTTCTGCCATCTGATTGCTACATGTCAGCCAATTGTTGATTTATCCCGCTCCAGGTATCGGTTTCGGCGGGACAGGCGTTGTTGGTTATGTTGGTACCGGCGGTACTTTGACATGCCTGGTTTAAGGTGTCAGTCAGTCTTGTAAGGATCATCACAGTGTACCGTAACTTCCGTTTGGTGCAATATGAAATAATTTGTCCATTAACCCTTTACCCAACGTAACGGACAAACCCGGCCAGCGCTATTCTCAAAAATCGCCAATTAATTTTCATTATTAGCTCAACTTTGGCGAAGCCAAATTTGAGGTATTGTTATGGCCCGTCGTCCGTCCGTCCGTCCGTCCGTCCGATGCCGTATTTATGAACCGATCTTTACGAAACTTATTGGGTATGATATGGCTTTTTTCTCGTGCATAAAATATGCCAATTAGACTAACTTTGATCTATTTAGTATTACTTTCAGTTCTGTAACTGCAAATGCCAATATGGCTTGGGCTACAAGCCGTATTTATGAACCGATCTTTACGAAACTTCTTGGATATCTTTGTTATCACCATGGGACGAGAACGAGTGTTTTGGGGTCAGGTCCGAAATTCAAGATGGCCACTGGCGGTCATTTTTGTACCGAAATTAGGTGCAATCAGTTTTTTGTACAGAACTTCTATATGAAAGATCTGATATGGATAATTTTTTGTACGAATATTTCTTAACATGGAATACATCACATATATTACGTTTTTTTCTCGTGCATATATTATGCGAATTACTCTTTTTCTCTTCTTCATTATTGTTGACTTGGTCACAACAAATACTGATTCCTGTCATATTCATTATTGTTGGCCTGGTCACAGCAAATACTAATTCCTGTCATATTCAAAGCTGAGCTACAGTGTCATTGACACTTTCATATTTTCATTTTTTTTTTGTCTCAAAAACATAGGTTATAACGCCTCTTTGGAACGAGCTCGACGAGCTCGTTCCAAAGAGGGGTCATAACCTATGTTTTTGAGACAAAAAAATGAAAAAAATTAGTTATTCAAGAATTTTGTTTGCAAGTGTCGTCTGCTTTCCATTTTGGGTAAAGGGTTAAGATTCGATCGTAGATTCGATTCGATATCGATATCAGAGACACGATTCGATTTGAGATTCGATTCGAAAAAGAGTATCATTCGCAGATCCCTAGACATCAAAGTGATTCCAAAAATCGATCATGCCAAGCTTGATTCCGTTCTTGATTTAATTAACGAGTACCGCCAATATTATGTATGACCACTGGTTAAATCCTCTAGATTTAAACTAAGTAATGTCAAAGGTAAGAACCAACTAAGTGATTTGTAATTAGGACCTAATATGATTAACCTGTCTGACATCGATGACCTAACACCACAGGAAAAATCTCTATTTGATTGCGCTTTAACCTTTGTACTAAAACGTAAAGAAACTGGTGATCGGGTTAATTTACCGTTATCAGATAACTGATGAAATGAAATTAGCAGACTGCCTTAGAAACTCCAGCGGTCGGAACCTTCCTTTTACCGAATCACTTGGTTGGTCACCTCCCGATAGTAAAGTAAATTCCGAATCATTGAGGCTACAATCGAATCTTCCAAAATGTGTTCAGTATGAACATGTTCTCCGATAAAACAACAATTTAACTGTCGAACGAAGAGCTGTCAAGTAAAGCAACGTCGAGCCCGGTTAATCCTCGGATGGGTGACCGTCTGAGCGATCGATTCGGACTTCCGCTTTGTGTCCTTGGGCAAGGCACTTAACCCCGATTGTCCTCATGGGGACACGATGACGCCGTGTACCAAGGCGTAATGCACGTCGATGGTGCGCATATCTTCAACCAATCTAACCCTGCCTGTACTGCAGTGCGGAGTTACGATGTTGGGGAGCTGGCAGCTGCTCGTAGTTGCTCGGTGGTTCTCTCCGGGTACTCCGGCTTCCTCCACCCGTAAAACTGTCACGGTCATGCTTAGCCATTGTGCATAAGTATGTGACCTTAAACACCAAAAAAACAGAGCTGTCACGAAACATAAGCAATTTGTTATCAAACCGGCAAATAAAGGAGGGTCAGTTGTCGTTCTATCTCGGGATAATTATATTATATGGGAAGCTGTGAGACCACTAAGTATTACCAAACATTATAAAAAAATCGATTCACTTATTTTGTTCCACAATGATGAAAATTTTAATAATATCGTTAAATTTCTCCCCGAGGAAATACGTATAAACAAAAAACAAGGACAATTTTACTTTCAACCAAATATACACAAGGACCGTTTTTTTTATTGAAGAATGACTTACCTCCACCCAGATACCAATTGTCTCCGATTGTAATTCGCAATCCTATGCATCTCTAAACTCACTGATTATCATTTGAAACCTATATATAATAGACATCCGAAGTATCTAAAAATACACAGAATTTCTTAATAGAAGGCCTCGAAAAATGCATTTTAGCCACCTTGGATATGGACAGCCAAGCCAGAAAATAAGCAGACTGACATCTGAAAAATGAGGTCCACAGAGGGTGAATTTAGTGATGCTACCCTGCATAGCAGGGTAGCATCACTAAATTTACCCTCTGTGAATCTCAATCTGAATCAGGGTCTCAAAACTAAACAGAAAGAGGTACCCAAAGGATAAATCGGCCCACTGTATGGGATAGCATCATCAAATTCACCCTTTGGGGACCTCATTCTGCAAATGTCAGACTGCTTATTTTCTGGCCTGTGGACAGCATGAAAACCAATATTCATCTTCATCAAGGAGTTGAGTTTGTAAAAATGCACATGAAAAAATATCCTAACGCAAAACGCCCGGAAGAACACATTTTAGATCTTTTATTGCTGAGCTTAAGAGGTAATGACTTTCAATTCATTGGAGACAATTATTTACAAATACTGGATTGTCTTATTGAGAAAAGATTCAGACCTAATTTTACAACCATTTACGTAGCAGAATGGGGGGGGAAATGCCTCAAACAAATGTGCAAAGCATCTCTCGATATTTATATGAACTGTTGGTTTATAACGAACCAAAATGTCATCTTCATATCGGAGGTGCTTTGCACATATATATTGTGTTCAAACGTGTTTCAGAGGTATGTTTCCAGGCACAACTTTGTACTGTTACGGAAAAATATAGGTCTAATATTCAGGCGAAGTGACTTTCTCGTTCTAACGTTAAATTGTACTTGGCCTGTGAAGTCGGAGTCAGCGATGACATATTTTACGAGGCGACTAAGTGTCCGTCCTTTTGTCAGTTTCAAATACTATGACCATGGTTCGGAAATAATATGGATTTCCGTGGGTAAATTAGGTTGCCAGACATCTTAGGTATGAAAATTCGTCAATTTTATTTTTAGTGTTTAGTAGAGGTCACACCATAGAAAACAAGTGATATTGAATATACAATCACGAGGGTGTTCACGAGAGCCTTTCCCGAGTGAACATGCCCGTGCGATTGTATATTCACTATCATGAGCAAATATAGTGTAAACGACTTGTCACAGGCTGACCAACAAACGACGCACAATCAACAAGAAAGACGTCATTATTAAATTAACTTAATTTGACATTTTGCCTGATTCTTTTTCAATACTTTCTTTTTTGAGTCAGCAAACTCTTGCTATCGTTACACGGAAAACGTCATTTTTATCGCACGCTTTGGTGGTATTTTATGTGTGAAACGTTGTATAATATCAACAGGCGAGGAAGTTCAGAAAAGGTAGTGAATGGGTCAGATACTGTAACCCTTTATCCAATGTAATGGCCAAAATCGGCCAGCGCTATTCACAGAAATCACGATTTATTTGTCATGTTTTTCATTTTTTTGTCTCAAAAACATAGCTTATGACCTCTCTGTGGAACGAGCTTGTCGAGCTCGTTCCAAAGAGGGATCATAAGCTATACTTTTGACATGAAAATTGGAAAAAAATAGTTATTCAAGAATTTCATTTGCAATTGTCGTCTGTCTTTTGTGATAGAAATAAGGGTTAATACAGATCGCCTGTTTTCGTGGGTTTTTGTGTATGTCAGAGCTGACACTGTCCCAATTCATTGCTTTTGTTCTCGAAAGATGTTCTTCATCGTCAGGTATTGCAGAGCTTGGGGTGATATTTGTTAAATACAGCATATGCACTCATCAACTCTTCGAAATATCTCACTTCTTTTAAACAAAGGAGTGATGTCATAACTATGCGACAAGACTACAATACTCCCCGTTTCGTGACGTGAAATAATCATTTCGCATTTTATTCGTTAACAACAATCATACCTTATATATTTATTATTACTAAAAATCTTGTATTCTTTCAGTTATTGACTTTTTAATATTTTGTTTCTTTTCAGATGAATAATACAACTGAAGGTGTTGGAAATTTGTCACTGTTCATGAGATATGACTTGGAGTCTTTGTACATGCGGTTCATCCCGGAAGCCGTGGTACTGGATAAAGTGGTTTCACCAATTTGGTACACTATTGGAATTTTCTGCAATGTGTTGTCTGCAAGGATCTGGCTTGATGCGAGGATCAGACGCAATACGTCATCGGCGGTTTATTTAGGAGCTTTAGCTGTTTCTGACTGGATATTTCTCATCCTCCACATTATTACAGAACTTCATTACGCGTGGGGATACACAACATTCAACAGACCAATATCATGTGAGATATTCCTTGTAATTTACATCATCCCCCAGTACTGTGCTCCTTTGTTTGTTCTTGGATTTACAGTTGAAAGGTTCATTGCAGTGTGCTTTCCGTTCAAAAAAGAAATGTATTGCACAGTTCGGCGGGCTGTGTTTGTTGTGATTGGTTTGCTATGTTTTGCAATAGCGTTAGGAATGTGTCAAGCGTATCTGTGGACTTATTCTCCAGAACAGAAGGTATGTAATTATAGAGAAGAGGTTCTTGTGGGAGGCGATCTGAGTTTCAGCTCTATATGGTCATGGACAACAGATGTTTGTCTAAATGGATTCATACCATTGGCTGTTCTTTTGTTTAATATTCGCGTTATCTTCGAAATACGACGATTAACCAATTATGGACCTGCGTTTACAAGAAATAGTGGAAGCGACTCTAAGGCATCTACTGTCACACTTCTTTGTGTTTCATTCTATTTAATATTTACTCTGTTACCAGCAACGATTATTTTCTGTTGTCAACAGTTTATACATACTGGTGATCCTGCTCTCACGGACGATGAAGTTTCGCAAGACGCAACTTGGAACAGTTTCTTCCGGTACTATTTCGCCCGTGTTCTGATAAACGAGTGGTGCCTCTCGAGGAGCGCTTGCAATTTTTTCATTTACTTTTTCACTGGACAGCATTTCCGCAACTGCTTTTTCCGTATTTTTCCGTGCTTAACTTGCTGCCGGTGCTCAGATAAGGAGTCAATGGAGAAAGGGTCCTACCATGCAGTTAGTCACAGTAACGGAGCTACACTCGCCACCACATTGTAAGATGAAAGAAAGATGGATTTTTTCTTTTCATTCATGTCACACACTGATTTTGCCACTCAGAAAGGTGGCTTTCAACTGTTATTTAACACTTTTTTTACTTACGTCAGAACTAAGCTTGTTCTGTGTGTATTCAAGAAATGTTCATTTGGACAGAGATGCCAGGTTCCGTGAATATGGTACCGGTGTATTTTATGAAAGCCGTTGCTGTCTATTTACACGGCATGTTATTTGCCCTGTATTATCTATACGGTCTGGTGGTTTCTCATATGCGAACAACGGGTCATGTGTGCGCTGGGCTGACAATTTCCGCCTTGGACGAGATCTACGGGAAAGTTAGCTCCCCTTAATTTTAAAACGTTGTCAGTAAATTCAACACTTTGGATATGAGAATTCCATATAAAATTTGAAATATCGAGATGTTAGCGAATTTGTATCATCGATGTGCGCCTCATTTCACAAACTTGAGGCATTTTCCTGGAGAGTAGTATAAAAATACAGAAGCTGGCTTTTTACAATTATTCCCAATCTGTTTGAATGTATTATTATTACTCTCCGTTGAAACCCGTTTAAAAATACGAAAACATCGTTTTCGCCATCTTTTGGTGTTCTCTAATTCTTTATCATATAAACAGTGGGCGCATTGTGATATATAATGCAGACACTGTTCTTTTTATCAATATAAAAGTTTAGGAGGTGAGATTTGCGAATTGTCTTCCCGAGAAGAATAAAAACTTGAAAATGTATGTAAAAACATTTGCTAAACAAAGCCCCCCAGAGTGGACATATTTATATAGGGAGATGAAATACTGATAGACTATCTGGGGACTAGTTGTTTCTAATTAGCTTGCAAGTTTTCCTTTTGTAACTTAAACTTACTTTTGATAAACGAAAACAACAGACAGCTCAGAGAGCTGTCTGTTAGTTTCGTTATTAAAAGTAACAAAATGAAACTTGACTTCATTTTCTTCTGATGTCATACGGGTTTCCACAACAATTACTTGCTTCTTAATTGGCCCTTCCTCACTCGCCTAATAATTTCAAGGTAGACGACTTTATCAAAAGTTGATTATCATAATGATATAAGTCATGGGTGTATCTAGTTATACATTTAGTTATGGTGTGACATAATAGTTCGTTACCTTCCTCACAGATGGTGCAATTCGTTCGGTACAGAGACGACAATATAATGGCCTGTAATTGTCATTACTTTTGGGTTTATCTTCTTAAAGGTAAATTGCAGTACGACCGTCGTGGGCAGGTCACTTTATATGGGTGGGCAATATTTTCACGGACGGGCAATATTTCCACGGACGTAATAATATTAGATTCCAAACACTAATTATAGGAATAATCATCAAGAAATAAATTATTAATTCGGAAAGTGGAGTGAATTAGGCCGGCACAGGGGGTGAGAGCTAGGAGATGTATCATTCCAATCGACAATCGCACGTGCCTGCCGAATGCGATCAAACACCGAATTCCACCATATCGTTGCATTTTCAAAACACTTTTTTCTCTATCTAAAGGAAGTTGTTCGCAATCAAGCCTGAAAATAAGACTGTCATCTACAAAATAAGGTCCACAGAGGGTGAATTTGGTGATGCTACCCTGCACAGCAGGGAAGCATCACAAAATTGACCCTCTGTGAACCTCTGTCAAGATCTCAAGCCAAAACAGAAAGATGTACCTAGAGAATAAACTGGCCCACTGTATGGGATAGTATCAGCAAATTCACCCTCTGGGGCCCCCATTTTTCAAATGACAGGTTGCGCAAATTCAAGCTTGATCGCAGTACAGACACGACAGCACTCAAGAAAAGACACGTGCATGCAGGGTCGTCTCGAAGCTGAAAGGGTTTTTTGATGGGTATGGAGTGTAAACTAGGGCCTTTCGATGTTTCGACATTCGATTCGATTTTGAATCATAAGTGGCTGTTCGGTTCGATTCGAAATCGACTGTTCCCAATTCGTTCCCTTTTGAATCTTTTCACAGGAATGTAGCTTTGTATCAGTCATCAACGTCCGCTCATAAAACGCATAGTTGATTCGGAAATCGTACAAAAATAATGCTAAAAACTAAAGTCCGAGTGTAATTTCCGGTATATTAACATAAATAGTATCTGTACCCATGTCATCACCCATCATAATTCCAATCTCTGTAGTCACTACCACTTTTGAAGGATAATTTAAAGCTTCCAAACAATGTCGACGAGTGCTGTTGCTAGTGGTTGGCCTTGTACGGTGTCTAGTATCGGTAAGTCTCGCGCCTGTTCCTGTTTTTGAACTATTTATGCAATCCCCTAGTGGGTAATATCCCAATTATATCATCCTGACAGTTTTGAAAGGGGTATGACATAGCCATACATAGGCCTTGTTGGAAGATATTCATAAAGCTTGTTGCGCTTGTGACTGTAAAAGCAAATAAGTGTCTCCAATAATGGGTCTTCTGGTACAGATATACGTCCTTCAGTTAAACGTTTTCTTGTTCTTTATTTGCTACACTGCAAAAAATATAGGTTCTCTTTAGAACCAAAACTGTTTCTAATTTTGTCCCTGAGATGGAACCAGTTCTGTTTAAACAGTATTTATTTCAAATCAAATACATTTATAAAGATTAACATTAAATATTAACAGAATTAAACATAAATTGAGGAGGTTTCAGCCGTAAGTTTAGAGCTTATACGAGGTTGTCTCAAATCATTATTGAGCAAAGGAGATATGAACAGTTGGCATATCGAACCAGTTTTGGTTCTTTTCAGAACCAAAACTAGTTCGATATGTCAACTGTTCATATCTCCTTTGTTTCAAAATGTTTGGCGACTGCGTTGAATAAGCTCCAAGTTTAGTGCTGAATCTACTTCAGTTCATGTAATATTCTGTTAAAATTGAATGCTGATCTTGGTAAATTTATTTGATTTGAAATAAATACTTAAATACTGTTTAAACAGAGCTGGTTCCATCTCAGGGACAAGATTAGAACCAGTTTTGGTTCTAAAGAGAACCTATATTTTTTGCAGTGTAGTTGAACGCACATGAATTATTGATAGAGTGTGTACTAAATAAACTTAGGCGAGTACGTGCAGTTCTTGTCAAGATAAATTATAGCGAGGTCGAAGTTCGGGAAAAGGCCGGCTTGCAAGTTACATTATTCAAATTAAGCTGTGTTTGTTTACCGTGACAGCCAAGTTTCGCTCTACTGTAAAATAGGACCCGATAATCATCACCTGTGGTGGAGGTTCTCAGCTGTGTGCAGCATAAATGTAAATGATTTACCAAATTTAAATTGTACTTTTTCTCACTGTTACGGCCGTGATATAGCCAAAGATGCTGAAAGTGGCCTGAAACGTCAATAATTAATCGTAAATTATTACCATTCAACTTGGATTCTGTGACATCGGCAACGTATATCCTGCGCCTTTCTTAACGACGGTTTGCGAAAGTGATGAATTACTGACTCATGAATTCTTTTTTAAGAATGCGGATTATGGTTTAATCATTTGAACGAGAATTTCGCGACTAATAGTTCTGACAATCAGTCTCTATACACGAGAGATCTACAGTCCAGAACCAAGGAATCGAAGGTTGCGTATTAGTTTTTTGATATTGTGGCGAATGTCATCTTATTCCGAGACCCACTTTGCCGGTTGATCCAGGAGACGGGACTTTCGTGGTCCCGAAAGCCAGTCCTGATACTCGAGTTATTCATAGACTAGAACCAAGAATCAAAGGTTGAGAAACGCAATCTTTGATTCCCGGTTCGTGTCTTTAAATAACACGGTATCGGGACTGACTTTCAGAATAGTAACGCAACATCTGATTACCAGTTGTGTGAGTTTTCAGGGTATCGCAAATGCCTTTGAGAATCGGGAATCTGGAAATCCCCGTTCTCGGGATTAAGCCCTCATGTGGACACAATGAGTTATTTTTATCGCTTTTCGTTTACATGTATTTTGTTCTTTATTTTTACTCTTGGCGTATCCAGCCCACACTGTAGTGCAAAAGTGGCATACCCACTGGACCTTCTTGTGGAATTGTACATCAGTCTCGTTAATATTACTCTATTACTTAACGAAACTGCCAGTGGGAAACCCGGGAAGCTGGACCGTGCATGTTTACTTACTGTTGTGGACAGGTTTTGCTTTACTTGTATAACGTCACAAGTCCTTGAGGTGCATGTCCTCTAAAGTGGGTACCATAATTATAAACCATTTGCTAAACATGACTTTCTACTGGCGTTGCGGTCACGATGTAGGGATAGAATCTGTAAGTGACTGAAAAAAAACAAAGCAAACAAATAAACGCAACACACAAAATACCTTATTGAATGCACAGTTCAGCTTGAAAAACATTTAAGGCCAAACCCAAGAATACTTTCTTTTCATTTATTCGATGATACAAGTCCTCGACATTCTTACCATTACTTTGTGAGAGATTTTTCAAGAAGCGACATCGGGGTCTTCTTGCATCAGTGAAGAAAAGAACAATGGATATTTCCTTACAGATATCCTACAACGTTTTGCTCATAAAATATAGTTTATGGTACTTCGTTGCGACGACCTCGATGGGGTCAGTGAAGTCCGGTGCCATGACCTATGTTTTGGAAGCAAGCTGTGAATTTTTTTTTATTTTCAAGGAAAAGTATTTCATGTTTAATCTGTCTGTAGTGCGTGAAAAAGGATAAAAGAAATGCCTACTGTTTTGTGCAGCGGAACACTTGTTAAAAAAATATAAGTGACACAGTAAACAAGAAATATATGATGGGGATAGGGATTCTTCTGCACTTTTTGGGAAAGGGTCCATGAATTTAAAACATTCGCATCACGAAGGCTTCCATTGGGAATTTGTTTTGGGGGAGAGGAAACACGCAAATGATAAGAAATATTACCTTCGAATTGAACTGAGAACACTTCAACGGGATTGCATTCCGTGGTTTTGCAGTTGTGTCTAAGGTACGTCTTGGCTGCCCATATACTGCCAAGGTTCTTAGAATGTAACATGCAAGTATATCTAAAAATTGCCCATGGGATACCGCACCTGTTTTGTTGTAGTAAGCGGAATTGGGTCCCAAAAGATTAAAGAAGAACCTGTTGTTTGCCCTTAACCCTTTAAACTCTAGTGGCATCTTCCATGCCAGTTCAATGGAACCACAAGGAAAAGTCCATATCCATTATTTGGGGGTAGACCAATCAATATTTTCAACGTGCAGCCTTGGGGCTGCACGTTGAAAATATTGATGGGTCTACCGCACACATTTGCTAAACAGCCATCCAATTTAATGACGTTATGACGTGTCATGTTCCTGGCCGGAAAAGCGGCCGCTAGGGTTCAAAGGGTTAAATTCAGATGTTTTCTGTGTTTCGTGAAATGGGTAATTATTGGTTCTTAGAGGCTTACCTCTCGGTTGAATGTGAACTGAGATTGGAAAATCTTTGGTTTGCATTGGGAAAAAATCATGCCCAAATGCCATTCAGAAAGGGTCCCACATTCCGCCCAGTAGACTTCAAAAATATTCCTCCATGATCAATAACAGAATGATTCCACAGCGGTATCTGACTGTGAGATTTATTCTTGGTGATTTTCTTGCCACACACAAAATATATTCACCCATCTGTTCTAGATAGTATTGTATAGAACAGATTTTGTTACAGATTATCCGTAGAAATAAACAAAAATCGCCCATTTATTGTAGATAACTTTGTATAGAGCTCTATTATTCGAGAAGACGGTGTTCAAAAAGGTTAACCCTTTACCTAACATGAAAAGCAGACGACACCTGCAAAAATAATTCTTGAATAACTAATTTTTTTCATTTTTTGTCTCAAAAACATAGGTTATGACCCCTCGTTGGAACAAGCTCGACGAGCTCGTTCCAACGAGGGGTCATAACCTATGTTTTTGAGACAAAAAATGAAAAAAATAATGAAAATTAATAGGCGATTTTTGAGCATAGCGCTGGCCGGTTTTGGCCGTTACGTTAGGTAAAGGGTTAATAAGCTCTGATAGCTTTCTTCCCAAATATGAGACTGGAGTGCGGTTGTTTCATCAAAGCTAACTTTATTTTGACAGGCCTGGCATTTTCGGGAGAGCGATTCATTTTCTCGCTCACTGCTCGCCTTAAAAAAAATTAACGAGGGCAAAAACTAGCTCTCCTGGTCTTAGAACATAATGATGACCCTAAAAGCCTGTTCCTAAATCCCACATTTTTCAGATCTCTGTTATGTTAGTGGTCTCTGTAAACGACCACACTGCCCCTCCCACACCTCCGGGCCTTACCTAGGCCCGGAGGTGTGGGAGGGGCAGAGTTGCCGTCTCACGGAGACTACCTTGTTAGCTGTACCAAATAAAATATAGAAACCCCACATGGCAGAATTCATTAATAGTAAAACTTCATTTTGCAACTGTTAGCTTTTGGAAGCTTGAGGAGAGCTAATTGCTCCACTAGGCCATGTGGGGGAGCGATTTTTAGCCCTCCTTCATTTTTAAAAATGCCAGGCCTGTTCTAACGCTATAATGATCAACAGGACTGAATTTGTTGTAATAGATTTGACACAAGTACACCGAGGAAATGTAAGTAAACATTGTACATATCCAATCCCAACCTTGTGTTTTCTTTATTAATCCACTAAATATGCATATCCAGCAAAGCAGATGTTGTGGCAGGTAAAACATCTGTAAATGTTTATCTCTTGTCTAGGGCTGTCACGATTAATCGATTAATCGATTGTTGATCGGTCACGGCGAAATCGATTAGTATTTTTCGTTGTCGAATAATCGGTAAATTGTATCCCGTTTTAGATGTTTAATAATTAAAAGAAAATTTGATGAAAAAACTATTGTTTCTAAAGGTAAAGAGTTAAGAACATCGATAAGAAGCCGTTGGAAGCATTTGTCTTCCATGTACTTTCATCAAACCTTTGATGTTCTGAATTTTTGAAC
Source organism: Pictodentalium vernedei (assembly GCA_031216915.1). Lineage (NCBI taxonomy): Eukaryota > Metazoa > Mollusca > Scaphopoda > Dentaliida > Dentaliidae > Pictodentalium > Pictodentalium vernedei. The sequence continues at coordinate 124,475,560 of CM062293.1, read as the reverse complement.
CGTCAGTGTAATAATCAAGACCGGTCGGCAGTTGCGAAGTTCGCAACTGCCGACCGGTCTTGATTATTACACTGACGGTTCAAAAGTTCAGAACATCAAAGCTTTGAATGCCCCTAAAAGTTCATCGTCTTCGTTGTTTACTTGAGGTAGGTCAGCTGACTTGAACTTCATTTTTATCGACTTCAAAGAGAGGGAGAGGGGGTGGCGGTCATCTAAGTACGATTAATCGATTATTTACGACGATTAATCGATTCCTAAAATGAAAAATCGTGACAGCCCTACTCTTGTCCAAGCCAGCTTCAACGGCTCTGTGATTAAATTTAGGGTTCATTTCGGCTCTTTAAAACTTGAAAATGCTTGAACTAAAAATGGGTTTTCAAGACCTTAAAATGTGTGCATTAACCTTAAAAGACCTTCATTTGTAAGAATATGTTTCAAAGATTTAACTTCTGTTGCACATCAGAAATTAAAACTTTGAAGTATTCTTAAAAATCAAGGATTTTGCAGAGTAATATCTGCTTCAGTGTTCTATCAGATATATTACCCGACTTGTAATAAATACATGACTTGTAATAAATGTGCTTGTTTGCAGAAATTTTCTATATTCATTTTTGATTTATGACCAAAGTAGTCTTTTTAAAAGCAGTATATATATTCTTTACCCTATGAACCCTGGCGGTATCGTCCATGTCAGTGCAATAGCGGCAATTTGAAGAGTCTATATTCATTATTTAGGGGTAGACCAATTAATATTTTCAACGTGCAGCCTTGGCTTTCACGCTATGTAAGGAATCAAAAAAGCAGAAATAAGTCTTAACTCGCTGAGTAATTTCAAAGTATTTTGCATCAAATCTAGTCATAGCTGCTGTTAAGAAGCCATGACTAGATTTGACGAAAAAATCATGAAAAGTTGAGTCAAGAACGGCGGCATTTTTTGTTAAATGTATTATTATAATTTTACTTACACGGGTAACAGATTTCCTGTCCTGGGTCCCAGTATTAGAAAACTTTTACATTTGTATCTTCTAGAATTGTATTTTCTAGTTATGACTTTAAATGGGTTGAAATGGCCATTAGCATTTTCAAAGATATGGAAATTTGCCAACCATATATTTTAACCCTTTACGCAACGTATCGGCCAAAACCGGCCAGCGCTAATCACAAAATTCACCATTCAATTTTTATTACTTTTTCATCACAAAAACATAGCTTATGACCCCTCATTGGAACGAGCTCAACGAGTTCGTTCAATGAGAGGTCATAAGCTATGTTTTTTTACGCAAAAAATAAAAAAAAATTAGTGCTTCAAGAATTTTATTTTGAAGTGTCGTCTGCTTTTCATGTTAGGTATAGGGTTAAAATGCTAAAGATCCATTTTAGTCAGTTATATTAATAGGTACAGAATACAATACCAGAAAATACAATTGTAATGGGTTTATAGTATTGGTCCCTGGGCAGGGATATCTACCCGCAGCATGCAAGAGGTTAAAATAAACTACCAACACATCTTACTACAAGTCTTTTATAATTGGTATCACCAGTGGTAGAAGTGATTTGAGCACCCAGAATACGACAGACTGATATTTGTGGTTTCTTGTTGCAGTGGACAGGTTATTTGTATAATGCTACTCACAGTAAGAAAGAGAGAGAACAGACCTTTTTTTGTTTTGATACTAAACATTGATGTCTCTTCATTTGCCGATGTAATGCTTTAGTTATGTGACACTCCGTTGGAGGGCGTTGTCCCAACTCTTTCCAACCTTGTGTCGCCTACATATTGGCACTGCGACGATTACTGCAGATATACCAATCTCCCAGTATTGTCGTAAGACTGTAAAAACAGGTCAATGACATTACATAAACCGATCTGGCAATATCCCCGTCGACAGAGAGAGGAAAAAGCACCTCTGTCACTGGTGTAGATTCCTTTTGTGAACGTTTTCGCAGTATCCTAGAAAACCGAGAGATTTTCAAAACTTTATACTTTGTTTTGTTAATTGTAAAACTCTGCTTAACCCTTTACCATACTTAACGACCAAAACCGGCCAACGCTATTCACAAAACTCGCCAATTAATTTTCATTATTTTTCATTTTTTGTCTCAAAAACATAGGTTATGACCCCGCTTTGGAACGAGCTCGTGGAGCTCGTTCCAATGAGGGGTCATAACCTATGTTTTTCGACAAAAAAATGAAAAAAAACAGTTATTCAAAAATGTTATTTGCTCGTGTCGTCTGCTTTTCATGTTAGGTAAAGGATTAATGTGCTACAGGAATTGGACACTAGAAGATTCCAGGCGAATCCATACATTGTACACGCAGCACGTGACAAAGCTAAATGTAAGCGTTCCAAAGTCGAATCATTAGGGATTTGAAATTATCCCTCTGCGTCATATAATGTGGATGACTAAAATGTCGCGACAAACTATTTCTTGATATCTGACAGTTTATTTCCGTCATTTTGGAATATTTTTAATCACTACAGGTTGGAGATGGATGAATACACTACAAGTCCTTTAAGTATCAATATGGCAGTGAGTCAGTTAAAATACCAGAATAGGACTTGCAGCGTCCCACACCTGATTGCTTCGTGTTTACGTAAACTGCTGTGCAGACCTTTCCTAAAGGAAATGTCGAATGTTAATGGACTGACACTTAGAAAGGGAATAGTACCATCATCTTCACTGTTAAGTAGAGCCCTGCGGTGCTTCGAATTTCGATTCGGTTCTTATTCGTCTCGACGATTCCATTCGAATCTGATTTGAAAATTTTCTAATCGTCGAGGTGTTATCAAAACCCTGACTAGTGTATCCTCTTGAAATCCTCCTATCAGCGGGTCTCCTGTGAGGAGACACGATGATAGGAGAAGCGTTCAAGAAGGTTCCACTTTTCAAACTACTTTTGATTCCATTTCTGGAATATTTCGCTATTTGACTGAGTTGCCCAAACAGACGAGTCGCCATTGTATACAATACTTGAGTGGACACTAACTAATGTATTTGCTACATCCTACGGTTGTAAGAAGGTGAAATATCAACAACTTTAAAAACGTTGAGATTCGATTCAAGATTCGAGTCGACTCGAAATATTCCGCCTGATTCGATTCGACGAAAAATCAGCGCGAAACCCTACTGTTAATAGTGTTATACGGCTCAAATAAAAGTTCAAACATATTCATCTGTTGAAGTCATGCGATATAAAATAAGCATCTCAATTCGTACGTTGCTGGTCCACCTTGCATGGGAGCCTCGGGAAGTGGACAAGTGCTTGTTTACTGAGGTAAACAAGTTATGCACCACTCGTAAAATGGGTCCAGGTCCAGAAACTAAAGTGAACAGCACGTGTATAAAGGATTGGATAAAATTGACTCCATACCTATGTTGCAGTCATGATACAGCCAAATATGCAGAACATTGCCTTAAACACAACAAATAAATACATACTGCTGAGCATATTTACGGACGGGGACGCTGAAAACGCTTAAAAACCACTGAAAAGTTTCAGAAAACAGTCTGTCATCTGCAACGTGAGGTTCCCAGAGGGGGGAATGTGGTGATGCTGCCCTGCACAACAGGGTAGCATCATCGAATTTACCCTCTCGGAACCTCAGTCTGAATCAAGGTCTCAGGTCTCACAAGAAAGAGGTACTCAGGGGATAAATTGGGGGATTGTAGCCCACCGTATGGGTTAGGGTCAGCAAATTCACCCTCTGGGGACCTTATTGTACAATGACAGATTGCTTATTTTCAGGCTTGTTCGTGACCAGAATATAAAAAAGAACTGAGTGCGAGCGTCCTCGCTGAAACGTGAGTTCCATCAACGAGTTTTCAGCAACAGTGCACGGCACCAGCTGCTGCAAGTTCTGTTAAGTATGTTTCTAAACGCCACATCGCGAGTGACTCGATCAGATTTGAATAACTGAATTGTAAGCTGGGCGTGTTAAACAGTGCCCACTTTTCCTCTAAGTGTGTTTAAATTATATTTAATAAAGGACGTGACAAGCGTTACTTATTCCCAGTGCCTTATTCGACATTCGTTATCAACCGATAGATCGATTGATAACGAAGTCGAATGAGGAATTGGGAATAAGTATCGATTGTCACGTCCTCTATTAATTATATGATCCGACCCTTCTCCCGGTTATTAAGCCCGTTCATTGAAAATGGTAATGCTCGACCAATCAAGCGCCGGGAAATAATTGTAGTTTCAGGCTCGTGGGAGGAGGAATGATAAACATTTGTAATCTATGACATTTGTTTATTTGAAAATTATTTCATTAAATTTCTGTCGGTAAAGATTTCGCAATCTATTCTTTATCGGGGCTATTTCTACGGACAAACAACGCATCTTTAGTTGTAACATTATCGCGGGCCTGATTGAAGCCGCCGCTTGTTTCTCGTCCCATTTAACCCCTTTCACTCTGATGTCAAAATACCAAAATTTCAGGAAGCTGTTTTTCCCATACTGCATCTAGAAATTTAACCAATTCAATCTCGTTTGACAGAGCACAATGAGCTCTGTCAAACGAGATTGAATTGGTTAAATTTCTAGTTGCATTATGGGAAATTTTTTCTACCTGAAATTTAGATATTTTGACATCAGTGTCGAGGGGGTTAAGAGACTTTTCTGAAGTTTTTTTTTTTTTTTGATCATCTAATAACAGATTCTTCAACTCGTCTTCAGTTTATATCGAAACTTACAAACTCCTTCAGTAAATTAGGTCTGGACCTCGCTAAAGCTCGACACAGACCCCATTTACTGAACTCGTTTTGTAAATTTCATTACAAGATCCTCTATTTCTAACGAGTTCACGCCTAAGCGAACATCATAGTTTATAGTGTTAAAATACCCGTGGGAATCCCGGGATGTGAAGCAGTGCTTGCTTCCTGTGGGAAACAAGCTCTGTTTACCGGTACAATAGGACCCAGTCACCAAAGTTTGGGGTGGAAGTCCTCAAAAATGGTCAACATGTGTATAAACGATTGACTAAACTTGACTTTATCTCCATGTTGTGGTCACGATTAGCCATTGTGCAGAAGAATGTGACCGTAAATAAATAAATAAATAAATAAATAAATAAATAAATAAATGGCTGTGTCAGACACACAGAGTGGTAAAATTGCACATTACAACTTCCAATTTGATCCAAATCTATAACATCTTATACAATGACATCTAGTTGGATTTGTTGATGTTGTCGGGAGAGAGATGGAGTGAAGTACCGCCATCGCTGGTTAAGGTTGAGCATGTAAATAGTAATATTTAGAATCAGAGAATGAGAGTGGTTCCCAGTACATGAGATTTTGTATGTGGTTACGCCGTCCCGTATCCACGGACCATTCACCACCATGCCTTTAAATGTCCGAATATAAACGGGTCGCATTCTGATTTTGATGTTGAAGGTGTTGATATTTTCATACCTTTCAAATTGGTCAAATTGGTCAAACGAACAATAGGAACCCAAGGAGGTGGGCAGTGCTAGTTTACTGTGGTAAATAGATGATTCTCATTTACTGGTAAAATAAAAACTCAGTAATCAACGTTACGGGTGGAAGTCCTCTAAAGTGTTCAGTATAGGTATAACCCTTTACCATACGTAACGGCCAAAATCGGGCAGCGCGATTTGCCAAAAACAAATGCCATTCAATTTCCATTACCTTTTTCAATATTTGTCTAAGAAACATAGCTTATGGCTCTTCCGTACGAGCTCGTTGAGCTCGTTCCAGTTCCAATGAGGGGTTATAAGCTATGTTTTTGAAGCAAACAATGAAACAATTAGTTATTCAACAATTTTGTTTGCAAAGTGTTGTTTGCCTTTCGTGTTATGTGAAAAGTTAAATGATTGATTAAATATAGAATAAATAGGCACTAGGGTCGGTAATCAGATTTAAACCACGAGTAGGATAAGGGTTTTAACCACTCGGCTTGCCGAGTGGTTAAAACCCTTATTCTACGAGTGGTTTAAATCTGATTACCGACCCCAGTACCTATTTGTTTTATTTATACCATGCTCTTAATAAATAATCGACTTTGTCACTTAAAATGGAGAAAAAAACGATACTTTCTATCACAAACACATGGGTTTGTTTTGTTTACATCTGCGCAAGTGGGCGGTACTACCAGATGCACGTGAATATTTGATTGACAGCTGGACACATCGTCAAAGTTGGTTGAATTTACCTTGCTTTTTCAGTCAAATTATTATTAATAATTCTTAAATTTTATTTTAAATATTTAATTATAGGTATTTAAAACTTAATAAGTCATTGCTCATAGTAGATAGTACCGCAAAATGTCGTATGTTTGAATGAAACATCGGGAAGTGTGAATAATATATCGAAGTTGGCAAACTGCGTAATGCCAAAGGTCAAGTTGGATGAACTTCCGGCTATAGGTGTAAATGTTTTTTAACCGCAGTAGAAGCTTTACACCGGTAGTGGAGTTAAAAGCTAAAATTTAACATACAGGCTTTTCACAGGTAGTAACATAGGCGAGCATGGTATAAACTGGACTTCATACTTATGACGTTGTGATGTGGCCATAGATGATAAAAGTGGTCTTAACCCTTTACCTAACGAATCACCCGCATCCGCCCGCGTAATATAAACATTGAGCAGTTGAAAAAATTTAATTTTTCAAAATATTTCAACAAAACCATATCATGTGACCCCTCATTGGAACGAGCTCATTGAGCCCGTTCCAATGAGGGGTCACATGATATGGTTTTGTTGAATTTTTTGGAAAAATTTTAAAAAATGATATTTAAAATAATAAATTTTGATATCGTCTGCGTTGGGTAAAGGGTTAACCCTTTACACAACGCAGACGGTATCAAAATTTATTATTTTAAATATCATTTTTTTCAAATTGGCTGAAACTTTGCTGGTGCTGGTTATGCTTTGCAACAAATTTGCAATTATTCCTCGTGTGGAATCTCCACTCTGTGGGTGATTTAGTGATAATACACTCTCCACGTACTGTACTGGTAAAATGTTTATGGTATTGCTCCTTGAATTGCAGAACTTGTCTACCGCAGTAAAATGCACTGCTCAAATTCTCTGGGCCTCACGAGAACGCGAAGACCATTGACACACTTCGTTTCTAATATCTTTATAAAATGGATCGTGCCACTGAAACTGTTAAACACGAACACCTCGAATCGAATTTTCTTCAGCGTCTCTTCGTTATATACACAACTTTAATTATTTAATAATTAAGGTCATTCTCAGCACCTTTGGCTATATTATGACCGCAACATTGGCGTGAAATCAAGTTTAGCCAATCATCTAAACCCTGTTTCTTTCATTAACAAATGCAATTCCGAATGACTTGAATATTAATGTGTATGAATACCAACACAGCATCTTAGTACCTCGGCCATGCAGATAATCACCAACAAGCGCATAAACTCATACTCTTTATATTAACCCTTTACCCAACGCAGACGATATCAAAATTTATTATTTTGAGTATTATTTTTTTAAATTTTTCAAAAAATTTCAACAAAACCATATCATGTGACTCCTCGTTGGAACGAGCTCGTCGAGCTCGTTCCAACGAGGGGTCACATGATATGATTTTGTTGAAATTTTTTGAAAAATAATATTTTTTCAACTGCTGAATTTGCATATTACGCGGGCGGATACGGGCGATTCGTTGGATAAAGGGTTAATAAGTGTTACGCACTTGAAGTAATAGCTCCGGGGAATAAGATAATGTTTTTGTCTGCAAATAATATGTGTTCTTTTGATAAAAATATGTTATCTGGAACTGTTATTAGTTTCCATCAGCTCTATCAGAATTCTCCACAAATGTTGAGTGAATCTCCAACTGATTTCATATCTGCACAGAACTGAAATAAAGGTAAGCTGAATAAGGGTCCATTGGCTGAAACATTGCTTGTGTTTTCTGTCCATATGTACAAAATTTTGAAAGTTATAGCTTGGGTGATAACTCCACTCTGCGGGTGATTTAGTTACAATCCACTCTCCACGTACTGTATATTTTCCAGAAATGTATTTCCTACATGTGGCTATAAATTGTCGAAATGACCCATTAGCGTTTTAAAAGACCTGACAATTTACCGGTAGGTCAATTGTCACGTCTTTTGAATCGCTTGTGTCTCCCTGCAGTCACTTTTTCACATGCAGAAAATACAATTATGGAAAATCCAATTCTAAAAGGTATTACAAGACCTAATAACAAACTTCTGGGATTCTTTGACATGGTCATCACCAATAATTGACGAAATTGGACTTTGTACCTGTGTGATAGTAGCTAGATTGCCCACGACGTTGAGAGGAAACTGAATCATGAATAAACAACTTATTTTTCTGGGCTCGGGAAATGCTAAAACATGGCATACAGATGAAAACAGAATGGCACTTTGGCTGATAACATTTTTCAGCTTAGATTTAAGCATTTTAGAAGAGATCCGTCTTTTTGTGGGTTACTGAGATCTGTGTTGCTAAGGTGTTAAAAGTGTTTTCCACTGTTAACCATTACAGTTACCAAACGACATTTGCAAAAATATGTAACTGAAAAATTAAAGCCATCATGACTATGTTTTAGGCAGAAAATGAAAAAATAATAAAAGTTTCAATTGCTCGCCTATTATGGCCGTTACGTTCATGAGGGGGTGTGGTGGCTCATTAGGGAAAGGTGCAGGCTGCAAGCCGGGAGGTCCTCGGTTCGAATGCCACCTCCGCGTTGTGTCCGCTGGAAAGACACTTCATCCCATCGCCCACGTGGGGGCTGGGGGACACGGTGGCGTTGTATACTAAGGCGTACTGCAAGTCGATAGTGCGCATGTCTTCAACCAATCTATTTAATCTAACCCTGCCAGTGATGCAGTGTGGAGTTACGATGTTGGGGAGCTGGCAGCTGCTCATCGTTGCTCGGTGGTTGTCTCCGGGTACTTCGGCTTCATCCACCCGTAAAACTGCCACCGACACGACGTGACCTTGACTGTTGATGTTTTGTTAACCCCTAATAATAAATGATAAATAAATAAATACACTGATGGTGCACCACGGCATTTGCGTGAAACTGGTTGTTTCATAAGAATCCCTTATTTTGGTCCACCCAGACTACATGCGTCCACTGAATTTTGTATGGAACAGTTGAAGAGATGAGAAATTGTCTCTTATGTGAGACTACTTCCTTTTCGATCATAGAATTGGACCATCGCCTGTTACGACCCGTAATGTAATAAATGCCCATAATGTAATACCTACCCATAATGTAATACAAAAACGACCCATAATGTAATACGAACCCATAATGTAATAAAAAACGACCCATAATGTAATAAATGTAATAACGTGTAATAAATGTTAGGTACCCATAATGTAATAAAAATTTTAAAAAATTAGATACAAATTACACTTTTTCAGGCCCGTAATGTAATAAAATTCTAAGCTTGATTTTTGTTTTTTCTCTTTACTCCAGCAATGCGTTCGGCTACTTATGACACTTTCTGCGCCTTCATCAATGCTGCCAATGGCCCCTATGCCGTACACAGCCAACATGTGTGGGTGTGTTGGGATTACGATAGAGAGTATTCCGGGACCTGGGGCGGGTATACTCTGCTATGAGTGACAGGCATTATCCCTCTTCCATTTGTACCACCCACGCAAACGACTTACTCGATAGCCTCTACTGCCCTGCCACAATCATATAGGTCTACCTTACAAGACATTCAATAATTTTGATTCCAGGATGGTCATTTATAACTGCAATCATCATATTCGACCGGCTGTTCACTTGCATAAAAGCAATGCGGGTAGCAGGTTCCTATACTGTTAATAAGTGCAAGCAATTCTGGCCAAAGTTGCTGAGGCAGAGGGTGTAGTGGGGTGCAGTGGGGTTTGGGTGCACAATAACCGGATAGTGGGGGGGGGGGGGCGTATAGTGTGGGATACAAGGAAAAGATAGAACAGAAGCAAGATGTTGAGTCAACCGGCGCAGAGGAATATCGGGAGACGATATGGTGACTGTACTGGTATTGGAATGTGGGATATCCTATAGCTCGATGGGATTTGGATTAGGCTACTTTGCTCCAAATTAAGCGTACAATCTATCCTCTGTCTCTCCAATTTTCACTACCTAAACAAATTAGTAATTTCCCTGTACTGTACTACTATAAGTTCATGTCGCACCCTCCGCACCTTGAAACCAATGAGCCCGAGCCCAGGACCACACTTAATAACGACCACATCATATTCCCGGTCCTGTGATCACATGTGTCAAGTAATATTATCAAATGCTTTCCAGTCAAATAGTTTGCACTTCGCACATGCAAGAAAGACCTTACATTTTCAAAAAAATTGTATCAGTTTCAATAGTGACAGCCCTGAGTGAAATGGTTTCAACTCCTCTCAGTGTTATTTTTCTAAAACCTCAACACACCACAGATTGAACACCCTCAATTGATATGAACCAAAGCAAGTTAAACGCCTTGTAGACTGCTATCATCCACGCAGGCCACCTTTGCGAGAAGATTGGTTAAGAGTATGTCATGTTCACCTGTGGCTGTGACCAGCAACTGAGTCGAGTTAATGTGCACATCACTTGGTTGTACAAAGCAGCCTCTTTGTATTGAGCTCAGGGGATTGCATTCTCAAATAAATTTCACCAGTGGTGTGGCATCACTCATAGTATGCACAGGACGAATGCAGATCTATAATAGAGAGTAGTTTTGGTGGTTCTTGAGATTATGTTGATTGGAAAAGCATTCCACAGCATTTTCTGAGCTGTGGGGACTACCACTTAAACCACCTACATTTCCTGACAGTTCCTGGCGGTTGGCAGGAACTTCCTGCCAACCGCATACTCTATCACATCGACTATTCGCGTGTTCATCCCCGCTATTGTGCCATCTTCTCCTAGGCTACACTCAAACAACATACGTAGCTAAACACCAGGTGTAACATGGGCATATCCGTTTGACCGTGAGGTGTGACCTTGACCATCAATCCGGTGACCTTGAACCTGTGTATGGGCCGATTTTTATGAAACTTGGTGTGTGGTTCGGGCGCCCAACAATTTTGCCACACCCGATGCCCGTCATGTGTGACCTTGATTGATATTCACACCGTTGACCTTGAACCTATATCTCGGCTCATGTTGGGCCGATTTGCGTGAAACTTGGTATGTGGGGGTAGTTCGGGGCTCTCTCTCTCTCTCTCTCTCTATATATATATATATATATATATATTGAGCGTCCTGAACTACTCCCACATACCAAGTTTCACGAAAATCGGCCCAGCATGAACTGAGATACAGGTTCAAGGTCAGCGGTTTGAATATCAAGGTCACACATGACGGGCATCGGGTGTGGCGAAATTGTTGGGCGCCCGAACCACACACCAAGTTTCAGGGCAATCGCCCAGCAGGAGCCGATACACAGGTTCAAGGTTTCCGGTTTGATGGTCAAGGTCACACACCCGGTCAAACGGATACGCCCATGTTACTCCTCGTGTCTAGCTATATATGTTGTTTGAGTGTAAGAAGATGGCACAATAGCGGAGATGAACACGCGAATAGTCGATGTGATAGAGTAGGCGGTTGGCAGGAAGTCCCTGCCAACCGCCAGGAACTGCCATGACTGTAGGTAGTTTAAGTGGAAGGCCGTGTGGTGGACTAATAATTATTACTTGACACATGTTATCACAGAATCGGGAATATGATGTGGTCGTTATTAAGTGTCATCCTGGGATCGGGCTCATTGGTTTCCAGGTGCGGTGGGTGTGACATAAACTTATAGTAGTACAGTACAGGAAAATGACTAATTTGTTCAGGTAGTGAAAACTGGAGAGACAGAGGACAGATCGTACGCTTAATTTGGAGGAAAGTAGCCTAATCCAAATCCCATCGAGCTATAGGATATCCCCTATCCCAATACCAGTACACCTACCATATCGCCTCCCGATATTCCTCTGCGTCGCTTGACTAAACGTCTTGCTTCTGTTCCATCTTTTCCTTGTATCCCACACTACCCCCCCCCCCCCCCCTCCCGCCAATATCCAGTCTTGGTTCGCCCAAATCCCACGGCACCAACTCCACCCGTTGCCCCAGCAACTTTGGCCAGAGTTACTTGCATTTATTAACAGAAGGAACCTGCTACCCACATTGCTTTTGTGCAAGTGAACAGCCGGTCGAATATGATGATTGCAGTTATAAATGACCATCCTGGAATCAAAATTACTGAATGTCTGGTAAGGTAGACCTATATGGTTGTGGCAGGGCAGTAGAGGCTATTGAGGAAGACGTTTGCGCGGGTGGTACAAATAGAAGAGGGATAATGCCTGGCCCTCAGAGCAGAGTATACCCGCCCCAGGTCCCGGAATACTCTCCATCATAATCCCAACACACCCACACATGTTGGCTGTGTACGGCATAGTGGCCATTGGCAGCATTGATGAAGGCGTAGGATGTGTCTTAAGTAGCCGAACGCACTGCTGGAGTAAAGAGAAAAAACAAAAATCAAACTTAGAATTTTATTACATTACGGGCCTGGAAAAGTGTAATTTGTATCTAATTTTTTAAAAAAATTATTACATTATGGGTACCTAACATTTATTACACGTTATTACATTTATTACATTATGGGTCGTTTTATATTACATTATGGGTTCGTATTACATTATGGGTCGTTTTTGTATTACATTATGGGTAGGTATTACATTATGGGCATTTATTACATTACGGGTCGTAACAATCGCCCATTCAAGTATTCACTAATTTATCCAGTCCATTCAGTTAGCGTCTGTTACGACCCGTAATGTAATAAATGCCCATAATGTTATTCCTACCCATAATGTAATACAAAAACGACCCATAATGTAATACGAACCCATAATGTAATAAAAAACGACCCATTATGTAATAAATGTAATAACGTGTAATAAATGTTAGGTACCCATAATGTAATAAAATTTTTAAAAAATTAGATACAAATTACACTTTTCCAGGCGCGTAATGTAATAAAATTCGAAGTTTGATTTTTGTTTTTTCTCTTTACTCCAGCAGTGCGTTCGGCTACTTATGACACATCCTACGCCTTCATCAATGCTGCCAATGGCCCCTATGCCGTACACAGCCAACATGTGTGGGTGTGTTGGGATTATGATGGAGAGTATTCCGGGACCTGGGGCGGGTATACTCTGCTCTGAGTGGCAGGCATTATCCCTCTTCTATTTGTACCACCCGCGCAAACGTCTTCCTCAATAGCCTCTACTGCCCTGCCACAACCATATAGGTCTACCTTACCAGACATTCAGTAATTTTGATTCCAGGATGGTCATTTATAACTGCAATCATCATATTCGACCGGCTGTTCACTTGCACAAAAGCAATGTGGGTAGCAGGTTCCTACTGTTAATAAATGCAAGTAACTCTGGCCAAAGTTGCTGGGGCAAAGGGTGGAGTGGGTGCCGTGGGATTTGGGTGCCCCAAGACTGGATAGTGGCGGGGGGGGGGGGGGGGGGGGGTAGTGTGGGATACAAGGAAAAGATGGAACAGAAGCAAGACGTTGAGTCAACCGGCGCAGAGGAATATCGGGAGGCGATATGGTAGGTGTACTGGTATTGGGATAGGAGATATCCTATAGCTCGATGGGATTTGGATTAGGCTACTTTCCTCCAAATTAAGCGTACGATCTATCCTCTGTCTCTCCAGTTTTCACTACCTGAACAAATTAGTCATTTCCCTGTATTGTACTACTATAAGTTTATGTCACACCCACCGCACCTGGAAACCAATGAGCCCTATCCCAGGATGACACTTAATAACGACCACATCATATTCCCGATCCTGTGATAACATGTGTCAAGTAATATTATTAGTCCACCACACGGCCTTCTACTTAAACTACCTACAGTCATAGCAGTTCCTGGCGGTTGGCAGGGACTTCCTGCCAACCGCCTACTCTATCACATCGACTTTTCGCGTGTTCATCTCCGCTATTGTGCCATCTTCTCCTAAGTTACACTCAAACAACATACATAGCTAGACACGAGGAGTAACATGGGCGTATCTGTTTGACCGGGTGTGTGACCTTGACCATTAAACCAGAAACCTTGAACCTGTGTATCGGCTCCTGCTGGGCGATTGTCCTGAAACTTGGTGTGTGGTTCGGGCGCCCAACAATTTCGCCACACCCGATGCCCGTCATGTGTGACCTTGATATTCAAACCGTTGACCTTGAACCTGTATCTCGGTTCATGCTGGGCCGATTTTCGTGAAACTTGGTATGTGGGAGTAGTTCAGGACGCTCAATATATATATATATATATATATATATATATAGAGAGAGAGAGAGAGAGAGAGAGAGCCGTACTACCCCAACATACCAAGTTTCACGCAAATCGGCCCAACATGAACCGAGATATAGGTTCAAGGTCAACGGTGTGATCAATCAAGGTCACATATGACGGGCATCGGGTGTGGCAAAATTGTTGGGCGCCCGAACCACACACCAAGTTTCATAAAAATCGGCCCATACACAGGTTCAAGGTCACCGGATTGATGGTCAAGGTCACACCTCACGGTCAAACGGATATGCCCATGTTACACCTGGTGTTTAGTTACGTATGTTGTTTGAGTGTAGCCTAGGAGAAGATGGCACAATAGCGGGGATGAACACGCGAATAGTCGATGTGATAGAGCATGCGGTTGGCAGGAAGTTCCTGCCAACAGACAGGAACTGTCAGGAAATGTAGGTGGTTTAAGTGGTAGTCCCCACAGCTCAGAAAATGCTGTGGAATGCTTTTCCAATCAACATAATCTCAAGAACCACCAAAACTACTCTCTATTATAGATCTGCATTCGTCCTGTGCATACTATGAGTGATGCCACACCACTGGTGAAATTTATTTGAGAATGCAATCCCCTGAGCTCAATACAAAGAGGCTGCTTTGTACAACCAAGTGATGTGCACATTAACTCGACTCAGTTGCTGGTCACGGCCACAGGTGAACATGACATACTCTTAACCAATCTTCTCGCAAAGGTGGCCTGCGTGGATGATAGCAGTCTACAAGGCGTTTAACTTGCTTCGGTTCATATCAATTGAGGGTGTTCAATCTGTGGTGTGTTGAGGTTTTAGAAAAATAACACTGAGAGGAGTTGAAACCATTTCACTCAGGGCTGTCACTTTTGAAACTGATACAATTTTTATTGAAAATGTAAGGTCTTTCTTGCATGTGCGAAGTGCAAACTATTTGACTGGAAAGCATTTGATAATATTACTTGACACATGTGATCACAGGACCGGGAATATGATGTGGTCGTTATTAAGTGTGGTCCTGGGCTCGGGCTCATTGGTTTCAAGGTGCGGAGGGTGCGACATGAACTTATAGTAGTACAGTACAGGGAAATTACTAATTTGTTTAGGTAGTGAAAACTGACGAGACAGAGGATAGATTGTACGCTTAATTTGGAGCAAAGTAGCCTAATCCAAATCCCATCGAGCTATAGGATATCCCCCATTCCAATACCAGTACACTCACCATATCGCCTCCCGATATTCCTCTGCGCCGGTTGACTCAACGTCTTGCTTCTGTTCTATCTTTTCCTTGTATCCCACACTATACGCCCCCCCCCCCCCCCCCCCCCACACACACACACTATCCGGTTATTGTGCACCCAAACCCCACTGCACCCCACTACACCCTCTGCCTCAGCAACTTTGGCCAGAATTGCTTGCACTTATTAACAGTATAGGAACCTGCTACCCGCATTGCTTTTATGCAAGTGAACAGCCGGTCGAATATGATGATTGCAGTTATAAATGACCATCCTGGAATCAAAATTATTGAATGTCTTGTAAGGTAGACCTATATGATTGTGGCAGGGCAGTAGAGGCTATCGAGGAAGTCGTTTGCGTGGGTGGTACAAATGGAAGAGGGATAATGCCTGTCACTCATAGCAGAGTATACCCGCCCCAGGTTCCGGAATACTCTCTATCGTAATCCCAACACACCCACACATGTTGGCTGTGTACGGCATAGGGGCCATTGGCAGCATTGATGAAGGCGCAGGATGTGTCATAAGTAGCCGAACGCACTGCTGGAGTAAAGAGAAAAAACAAAAATCAAGCTTAGAATTTTATTACATTACGGGCCTGGAAAAGTGTAATTTGTATCTAATTTTTTAAAATTTTTATTACATTATGGGTACCTAACATTTATTACACGTTATTACATTTATTACATTATGGGTCGTTTTTTATTACATTATGGGTTCGTATTGCATTATGGGTCGTTTTTGTATTACATTATGGATAGGTATTACATTATGGGCATTTATTACACTACGGGTAGTAACAAGCGTCCCTTCGCGGCGTTCTGATACGCTTGAAAACATTGCCGTTTTCCAAGGTTCGCCGGGACATGACATGATGGAAAACACAGATCCGGCGTTTATCTATTTACATCCTCAATAAGACTTTGAGATGTTTATTAGATTTCCGCAGGGCACCACTCCCGTCAATATGAAATGCTCTGACATAACAATTAATTAATTATGCAATGTTTGTGATTGCAGTCCATCAACGAATAATATTGGTAGTTAAGTCAATTCGTCGAAGTTGCCTCTAGTTATTTGTTTCAGCATTACGTGTGGCATAGATTGATAAAAAAATGGCATTGCAGATTAACTCTGTGTACAGTGAAGATCCTGTTATTTATTTATTATTTATTGATGTTTAAGGTTATATATTTATGCACAATGGCTAATCATGACCGGGACAGTTTTACGGGTGGAGGAAGCCGGAGCACCCGGAGAGAACCACCGAGCAACGACGAGCACCTGCCAGCTCCCCAACATCGTAACTCCGCACTGCAGCACAGGCAGGGTTAGACTGGTTGAAGACGTGTACCATCGACGTGCAGTACGCCTTAGTACACGGCGTCATCGTGCCCCCCACGCGGGCAATGGAGCTGAAGTGTCTTGCCCAAGGACACAACGCGGTTGCCGCAGGTGGGATTCGAACCGAGGACCTCTCGGCTTGCAGCCTGCACCTCTACCTACTGAGCCACCGCGCTCCCAACGACGATCCTGTTAAATTCATTCATGTGAGTAACGCTCAACTGTATTCTCCGTTAGTGCCACTAATCACAGCAAAATGAAACTACCACAGAAGCTATCTGACATGCTAACATGTCTGAATGGGGTTAACAGCAGAAACTGAACCTTCCATGTTTCTGGTGATACCTGCCAGGTGATATTGGACTTTCCATTACCAGCTGGAATGGCTCCAACAAGGAGACAAAAGCAGCTAGCAGTCAGACCATCAGCCCCTCGTGGGAGTGGTAGTACCTTAGCCCAATCGGGCTCTGGTCCACACCGAGAGGACCCTGAAAAGGCCTAGTGCAAGGGGAAGAAAAAAAGTCCATCTACTAAGCGCCGGGACGCCTAGAGGCCTGGAGAAGAAAGTCTGAAGAAAGCCGCAAAGAGAAGGAAGAGGAAATGGAAGTCCACTCCCCCACCAGACGAAAAAAACAGCACTAGACACCACCCAGTCATCAAATGCCTCCACCTCCAGTTCCATCTCAAGCCTGGACACCCACGCTGAGGCGGAAGACGGCGAAGAAATAAGCAAGCTTGCCCACGAACTGGAAAACCAGATCGTGGGCACTGAAGAAGAAGAAGAGCCAGCACCAACAAAAGAGTCCTTGGATAAAGAGCTTGCATAACTTTTGCATACGCACTAGAAAGGATGATACCGCAACCTCCATAGCCAATAATCAAGGAATCGCCCCCTCCACCTCCAAAGAAGAAACGGAGGAAACACAAGAAGTAGGAAGGAAGACCAGCCGAGCAGCCACCAGTCCACTACGGACAGTACGCATACGAGAAATCAAAACATCGACATCCATATGAGATGCACGTCGCATCCCCAAGTGCAGATTCTTTCGCAACACCTCACACTGAAAATAACTACAGTACAGTCGCCATTGACTGGTCACTTTCCAGGGGTGGGCAGTATTTTCATGGACGCAATAATATTAGATTTCAAACACTAATTATAGGAATAATCATCAAAAATTTAATAAATGGAGCACCGGGTGCAACCCGGTGCTTCATTACTTAAAATGTTGCTGACGAGGATTTTTATTACCTGGTAAACGCATGCGTGTACATCACTGCCCACTCGTGAATTACGACAAATCCACGACGACAGTAGAGTATCAATAGAATAAATTGTACCTTATTTATTAGAGTTCGAAAACTCTGTCGTACAAGAGGCGATGGGTTATGTTCTTGATAATGCGTCGGCTGAGCATGGCTGGTCCTAGTTTCCGAAAACTTCTCCTTCTCATCGAAGGAAATTTACCAGTGCTAATGCAATGTCAAAAAAGGTCCTCGTTGCCGCGCAAATGCGACCGGGACGTTCCATTAGGTGACAAAGTTGGTTGTTTTGGGATCGATAGTTAGAGGATGTCGCAACCATTGTACATTAAAAAGCTGCAGACGCTCCCTTATATTACACCCACCACAAAACGTCGGAACGTTTCGAGCGAAGGTCAGTCACGTGGACGTCTATCGTCGTAGCCCTATTGTGATCAGTTTTCCCGCATCAGCTATCCGTTGTTAGCTCACCTGACTGGAAGTCAGGATGAGTTATTGCGATCACTCACCGTCAGGTGTCCGTGAACATAGTGTTTGCACCTGCCCCTCCTAACCCGCTGAATCAATTTTAGTTATATTTGTGGTGATTGCTTGTTCTGACATCGCATTTTGTTTCGTTTCTTTAAATTAACTTGCCCAGCCTCAAAGGAAGGGGGTGGGTGGGTGTGTGTGTGTGGGGGGGGGGGGGGGGGGGGATACACCAAAATTCTTTAAAAATCTTCTTCTCGTGAACCAGTGCATACAGTGACTTGATATTTGGTATGGAGCGTCCTTTTGGGGTGTAGAATCAAGTTTGTTCAAATGAAGTTCGAGAATCAAGATTTGCCTCAGTAATGGGAAGGGAAAGGAACCGATGGCCTGATTTGAACCAAATTTGATATGTGGTATTATTGAGTCATAAGTACTTCATTTATGAAAACAAAAATTTGCCCTTGTCCTCGTGGGAACCCAATGCGCTAAAAATAGAAATATTTTCAAATGCAAATACCCATATTTCCTAAACTACACGGAACAGAGAACTGTTATTTTTATTCGGAAGTAACGAATAGTGAAAACGAGAAAAAAAATTATGATTAGTATGGTCCAACACTAGAGATGTAGGTTTTTAAATTTCTTGTTCGGTTTCGGTTTTGGTTTTTCAGGGAGAAAAACCTCGGTTCGGTTCGGTTCGGTTTTCGCTTTGTTCACGAGGCCAAGTAAAATTCAATAAAACTCTTTCTTATGTCCGGAGTCATAACTGAATGGGAGTGAAATTCAATGAATGCCCGAAATAAGCTATAATACATGAAGAATCAGGAAGGCCAATATAATAATTACCTAAATATACAGAACTTTTATTGTGCTTGGCCATTTTTCGAGGCCTGACACCTACACGCAACTTGAGGAAAGCTGCAAACACAACTAAACTGAAATGTCGGAAATTCACAGAATGTAGCCTTCCCAGAGTAGTGAGAGTACCCAGACACTGCCATTGGCAGTGTCTGGGTACTCTCACTACTCTAGGATGGCTACATTCTGTGAATTTCTGCAGCAAGAGAGTATTTAATAAAAAACGAAAAACCTTAGATTACGGGATGTCGACGGTTTCGGTTTCGGTTTTTTAAAAAAACTAAAAATCTCGGTTCGGTATCGGTTAACCTACAGCTCTATCCACCACATTCCAACACATATATCAGTCTGCATAGGGAGCGTGGTGGCTCGGTGGTAGACTGTTGGACTTCTATTCTAGAGGTCCCGAGTTCGATCCTCGTCCGGGACGACCCGCGTTGTGTCCAATGGCAAGGCACTCTATCCCTTTTGCCTACATGATGGCACTATGACGCCGTGTACTAAGGCGTACTGCACGTCGGTGGTGCACATGTCTTCAACCGTTGTAACCCTGCTTAGGCGGAGCTTGAACAGGGTTAGAATGTTGAGGGGCTTCCAGCTGCTCGTCGATGCTCGGTGGTTCTCGTCGGGTACTCAGGCTTCCTCCACCCGTAAAACTGCCACGGTCACGATTAGTCATTGTGCATAAGTAAGTGACGGTCGTGACCTTAAACACCAATAAATAAATAAATAAATAAATTAGTCTACATAAAAATCTATGTTTGCTTTTGTATCTTTTAACCCTTTCAACCAGAGCGGCCGCTTTTCCGTCCAGGAACGTGATAAGTTGTGACGTCATTATATAGGATGGCTGTTCAGTAAATGTGTGGGGTAGACCAATCAGTATTTTTAAAGTGCAGCCCGAGGCTGCTTGTTGAAAATATTGATTTGTCTGCCCCAAATAATGGATATGGACTCTTCTAATTCCTCCCATTGAACTGGCATGGAAGATACCACTAGAGTTCAAAGGGTTAAAAAACGAAGACGACAGACAGCTCTGTTAAAAATAACAAAAGGAAATTTCGTTTCATTTTTACTGACGTAGGTGTTTTCTCAACAATTACCTGCTTCTAAATTGGACCTCCCTTGTCCGTATAATGATTTTAGATGTGATAACTTTATCGAAAGCCAATTTTCATGATGCGAAAAGGTCTGGTATGGCTAGATTCTCGATACTTTTAAACAGAATTATGATTCCGAACTCTTGAAGGGATGGAATCCCCAAAACTCTCTTTTGTCCAAAACTAAATAGCTGCCAGTATTCCCAGAACACATATAAATTTGACTTTTATGTGACGCATACTTTCAAATGTTCTTTTTGACAATCACCTGACACTCAACATGAACTTTGTCGTATAAATAATCTACTTGCTGGAATAATATCGTATATTGAATAGGGACGCCAATGGAAATTGGTAATCGTGTTTTCTTTAGTTCATCAAGTTTATGCTAATATTGCACTCAGTCGGGAACTCTTCGTGGTCAGTCAATTTGGTCATCTTTAATCGGGTCATTTTTTTACATGAAAGAGAATATCTCAACAAAAACTGTGTCTCCATGACACCATTTGTTTATCGGGTTAATGGAAGGGGCTCTGTGAAACAGTTGGGAACAAGAAAATGTTGCTGAGCAGCTGAAGGCAAATGCGCGCACAAAAGTGGATTTTTTACGGGTAAATGCTTTGGCGGTATAGTAGAACACAGCAAAGTGGATAGCTACTTTATCAGTGGAAATATTCAATTAACAGGAGTATTATATTTCCTAGTGATAAAAGGAAGCATTTCTTCTATTATATCTTGTTGGACAGAGCTCACAGGGTTTTGTCAAACAAGATTTAATAGATTAAATGTTCCTATTGGATTTTCTGGGGTCACAAAAGTTTATAAATGTGGGAATTCAATGGCTAGCCGAGTAATTATTTTTATTACTTTCCAAAGTGTGATTTACTGGGATTTCCGGGTTTGATTATAAACGAACTTCACAAGTGAATTGTGCAATCAACAATTGGGCCATGTATCCGTGCGCGCAAACGAAGACGCTTTGTCGTGGGTGTAATGGGGACTTCATTGTTTTTTTTTTTACCTAACATGAAAAGCAGACGACATTTGCAAAAGTAATTCTTGAATAACTATTATTTTCAGTTTTTGTCTCAAAAACATGGGTTATGAACCCTCATTGGAACGAGCACGTTCCAATGAGGGGGGCATAACCTTTGTTTTAGAGACAAAAAGTGAAAAAATAATAAAAATTAATTGGCGATTTTTGAGAATAGCGCAGGTCGGTTTTGGCCGTTACGTTAGGTAAAGGGTTAAATAATATAATTATAGTTAATAATGAAAAGTAATAAACAGAGTAATCGCTTGACTGGACTGGTTAAGTGAAATAATTCATTCGAGGCGAAGGACTATATTGTAAAATACTCGTGCGCCTTCGCGCACTCGTGTTTGTACGACGTCCCTTGCCTTTCATGAATTATTTCACGTAACCAGTTCAGTCAAGCGATTACTCTCTATGTAAACAACGAGATTTTTTTTCAATATAGAGGAGTTTACTCTATAACCTATATGCGGTAAACAATGCAAATTTGTGCGGAAGGTGTGACAAATTGCGTGGCATTTTAAAATTATATGTAATTGCTGATAAGTACAATACAAGAATAATTTCCGGCAATAAATTTTTGTTTGCAAAAATCACTTGGTGTCACTTACAGGTGTGTTTTCGGTTTTCATATGCTTCCCCTTTAAATGGCAAATGTTTTCTCGTCAAGTACTGCACAGATTCAATATATAAGCACACATGTGCGCTAAAAACAAAATTGCATAGATCAGATGGTCGATGTCCTAAAATCCACACTTAAAAACACAAGACATAACATTTCCAAAACTGAAATTTTCAACACACTGTGAAAAAGTTAATAATTTGCCGATTTGCTAAAATAACAATTTAGCCATGTTCGCTAAAATAAATGACAAAAAAGGTGTTCGAACGCCATTATCGAGACACAGTGTGACAAACGTTTTGTTTTGTTGTTTTGTTTTTTTTTTCCAATTTATACATCGTGACGTTTGTTGGTCGTCGACTGACAATGGGATAAATCCAGTATTTCTGCAGCTAATGTTCCTCTTCTTGCTAATTTTGGCTTTCAGCACTATATTTTCTCTTTCCTCTGATTGCTGATTTTACCTATCAGCACTATTTTTTCTTTCTGCACTATGTTAAGCAGACTCAAACGAGATTTTGAATTTCCCGCAATGGAATCCAAAATGGAAGTAGCTCGTTGACCAGTAAGCAAGAAGGGAAACTTCACCGCAAGAAGGCCAAATTTAACTGCTGGTCAGTGAATAATTTTCTGTTGATAAAATAGGGGACCCGGTACGTAACGTTGACTAGGAAGTCCTCTAAAGTGGGTGGCATATGCATAACGCTTATAAATAATTGTAATTCATCAGTTAAATTCGACATCCTTGATCTTTCTGAACCCGTAATTTGATTGGCTGAGAACCGGTCGGCTGCGTGCACTAATCTCAGGTAAACTCTTGCTGTGCTCTAATTGCCGGAAGCGGGTCAATTAGAACATGTATGTATTCACGCTACGCGCGAGCATCGGCACTAAACCGCTCCTATCACAAATCGAACACACCCCGGATAGCTTTCTATGGCAACGGTTGTTATCGTCCGTGCTTTGAAGTTCACCTTGTAAATTCGATCATGGCAAATAGACCGAGATCGAAAATGACATTCTTTTCATTGCTTTTCTTCAAATAAAACGGGTTGGGGTAATTTTTTCGTTTGGCTTCTAACGACGACAGGAATTACAATGGAGATAAACGTCTCTTGTTTCGTTAGACATTCGAGATTTTCAGTATGGAAAACCATTTGTTAAATCGCCCCTTAGGGGCTCGTTGGTACATGGTTTTCCATAGTCAGAATCCCGAATGACTAACTCAACAAGAGACGTTTATCTTCGAATTGGCTAAGATTGACTTTTTACTTGCGTTGTGGTCATGATATAGACAATGATGTAATTGCCTCAAACACAATAAATAGATAAATAAATAAATAAATAAATAAATAAATAAATAAATAAATAAATATACTGACGAAGAAAGAAACGCAAGTTCAATTTTGGTAATATAATCTTTTTTATCCGTAGATCAAATGTAGTCAAATTTGACACAAAGCAGCCTTAGTGTACTGTCTAAAGAGTATTTGGTTAAAAGTCAGTCAACCATGGCCACGTGCGACGCTGCATGCTTTCAACAGATTTTTCGACAAAGCGTGCATCCGGGGCACTCCCACATGCTATGTGATTGAAAACCATACCAAATCGAAGTTTTGAACAGTATACATCGATTGCACAACATTTCATTTCAATTCGATTGAACAGTAAAATGCCGCGAATGTCCGAAGTTTACAGGGTTAGGGCTATTGCTCTAATTATGTAGGGCTAATCGCATCGTCTCTTCGCCCAGCAATTTGGAATCCATAAGTCAACGATAGCTCGTTTAGTTGGGCGTCTCAGAATCACAGGAATATTAGCTCACCGTCTCAGGAGCGGACGTCCGTGCGTTACGTTGCAACGTCAAGATGGAGGCATACGTCTCTTACCAATAGCTGGGTAACCGAAATCAGACGGCAACGGAGACGGTGAGTCAGGTTGTACGCAGTCATGGTCGTTGAGTATGTCCAAGAACAGTTAGGAATCGTTTGCGGGAGTTCAATTTAAGGCCACGACGTTCCTACGTTGGTCCGCAACTTGCACCCAGGCGACGTCCAATTCGATTGCAATGGCTCCAAAATCGGTTTCACTTGGCCCACTGGAGACGTGTGTTATACACTGACGAGTCTCGGCTCACGCTTTTCAGGTCAGATGGACAACAACGTTGCTATCGACATGGATGTGAGGAAAATGACAGATTCGGGAAAGGGTCTGTTATGTTTGGGGCGACGGTGGGGGGGGGGGGGGTCGTCATGGCGTGAAAACACCGCTCGTGGCAATCCAGGGCAATCTTACAGTGATAATCTTACACTCAACGTCCCAAACAACGTCGCTCAGCTTACGCAGGCCCTTCTTCAGTAATGGTATAACATCCCACAAAGGACCATAAACAACCTGATTGGGTCAATGGTAAGGAGAGTTAGAGCAGCGACTGAAGCTCAGGGTGTGTACACCCGCGTGTGATTTTGATCAGGAAATGGCGTAGAGTATCCACGTTTGAACACTCTCCATGCAAACGCCGTATGTGTTAAGAAAATAAAACTCGTCAAAATTTAATCAGTAATGGAGAAATATCATCAAAATCCAAACAATGAAAAATAATCATCCATAAAACATTTTAAATATTTACCATCAAGAATACTTGCGTTCCTTTTTCTGCTAGTATACAAATAGTCGATGGATAGCACGGTGACTCACTGTAGAGCTGCACGGTTTTTCGAAAAATCGATGTATACCGGTATTCAAACCAATATCGATTGGATACCGGTGTAATTGCAAAAATATCGGTTTATCGTCATTATTTATTTACCCACAATTTAATTTTCAAGATGTTTTGAGTTTTTTAACTGTAGCCCCGAATGAATAATATTATCCCTTTATCCAAGGAATCGTCTGCTTGTGCCCTCGTAAATATACAAATTCATCAGTTGAAAAAATAATTTTCAAAAATTTCAACAAAACTATATCATGTGACCCCTGATTGGAACGAGCTCGTTGAGCTCGTTCCAATGAGGGGTCACATGATATAGTTTTGTTGAAATCTTTGGGGAAAATCCGATAAATTAATTTTGAAAATAATAAATTTTGATATCGTCTGCGTTGGGTAAAGGTTTTTCGAACTGCATTTTCAAGGTATACTAATTCGTTCCGACTGTGATGCCTCGAGTCTCGAATGTGGTACTTGTTTTCATATATCTGAACAGTTTTCGATATACCGGTATACCGCGGTATTTTTTTGAATAACGATACCGGTATTCAGTTTTGAATATCGTGCAGCTCTAACTCACTGGTTCGGATATTGAACTTCAAACCAGCAGCAAAGCAGGGTTTGGATTGCCGCTTTGTCCTAAACCTGAAGCCGAGAAAGGCTTTCCACCCTATGACACTAAATGACATTGAACTTTCGTGTGAGTGTGTATTTCTGCAAGTTAACCCCTGTAAACTGTTGTTGAAGTCTCAAAATTACAATCTGCATTTCCTTCCCATAATGCAACAGAGAATTTAACAAATTCAGTCTTGTTTGATGGAGCTCGTAGAAGGTAACTGCGTTGTGTCCTTGGGCAAGGCACTTTATCCCGATTGCCCACTAAGCCGTAATGCATGTCGATGGTGCACCTGTCTTCAACGAATGCTAACCCTGCATGTGTGGAGTTAATATGTTAGGGAGTCTGACAGTTGCTCGCCGTTGCTTGGTGGCTCTCTCCGGACACTCTGGCTTCCTCCACCCGTAAAACTGTCCGAAACGGGGTGACCTTGGCTGTCGAAAGTGTCGTTAAACTCCAAAAAATAATATCATATAGAAAGAGTTAGACAAGTTACATAATAAAGTCACGTGACTGTGATTTTAAGGCTTGCCCTGTAGTGCAATTATTGGCGTCTCATTCGTTTTTTGTTACAGATACTCCACTTTGAGTGCGGTGTGCTAGTTTGTTGACCCCCCCCCCCCCCCCCCCCCACCACTCCCCATGAAACCCCGACAAGTGAAGCAATGCTTGTTTACTATGGCAAAATATGAGCCAGTCACCAAAGCTTGGGGTGGAAGTCCTCTAAAATGGGCAACATGGGTATAAACGATTGACCAAACTTGAATTTATATCCATGTTGCGCTCACGATTTGCCATTGTGCAGAAAATGTTATCTTAACCCTTTACCCAACGAATCGCCCGCATCCGCCCGCGTAATATGCAAATACAGCTGCTGAAAAAATATTATTTTTCGAAAAATTTCAACAAAACCATACCATGTGACCCCTCTTTGGAACGAGCTCGTCGAGCACGTTCCAAAGAGGGGTCACATGATATGGTTTTGTTGAAATTTTTTTTAAAACTTTTAAAAAATAATATTTAAAATAATGCATTTTGAAATCGTCTGCGAATAGAATCCTTGTCGCCAGTGAAGAAGAAATAGTCTTGTAGTTATTCTGCAATCTATTTCCAATGTCTTGTTTATATGTTTTACTGTATTTGTTCATAATTTGTCAAACAACGAGTTCGAATATTATTTGTAGAAGTGACATACTCGTTCAATAGAACATCCCCAGTTTCGTCAGCCGGGACAGTTTTATTATTCTTTCTTGTGAAGATGGTGAGAGGACAGTCTTATTAAAATAGAATTCAGTCAGGGGTCATGCGAGAGAGGATAAAATGATCAGCTAACATGCAAATTCACTCAGTTATTTTTCAGACGTATTGATGAATAGAACAACGTTGTGAATACAAAGAGAAGGAGAGGGAGACGTTCCCTCAAGAGGCGAAAAATCAATTCACAGATGATTGGAGTAACTTCAAAGAAAACTATACATTTCAATTGAATGATTACGTCTGATCGGCATCTCCCACAGTGTTTTTAGCGAAACACAGACAAATCGTCCCCTGAGTTCCAATGTGTTCTGTGTGCCAGTAGGCACATAGAACACATTGGAACTCGGAGGACGAAATGGCGTTTCGAAACACTGAAACGAAGAATGAACTTCAAAGAACCAAACTGGTGAAATCTTATGTCAAACATTCCACTTCAAATCACATAATTTGCAGACGACAGTTCTAATGTTTCTTCCTGAATAACTTTTCAACAAATCGGACACATCTGCCTGTGTAATTTACAAATTGAGCAGTTGAAAAAAACATATTTTTTTAAAAACTTCAGCAAAACCCTATCACGTGACCCTTCTTTGGAACAAGCCCGCCGAGGTTGTTTCAATGAAGGGCACGTATTATGGTTTTGTTGAAAAATGTGAAAAAGAAATTAAATTTTGGTAACGTATTCTTGGGTAAAGGATTATGTAATCTATTTTCCTGCAGCTGTTAACACTTTACCCGACGTAACGGCAAAAACCGGCCTGCTCTATTCTCAAAAATCGTCAATTAATTTTCATTATCTTTTCATTTCTGTATCAAAAACATAGATTATGACCCCTCGTTGGGACGAACTTGTCGAGATCGTCCCAATCAGGGGTTATAACCTATGTTTTTCAGACAAAAATGAAAAAAATAGTTATTCAAGAATTTCTTTTGCAAGTGTCGTCTGCTTTTCATGTTAGGTAAAGTGTTAATAAATAACCTCACCGTTCGAACCACGTGATCATGAATGACATTGTCCTTCACAAAACTGGCGGAGTTGTTTGTATTTGTGGTCCGACGTGGAAATAATTTAATCCTCAGCCTTTTACGGCTGTAGTATTCATTTTTTATTGATCCGACTTCCCCGTGTTGTGATGTTTTTTTCTTGTTCCTTATAGGAGTCAGTAAACATATCACTGAACGGGAGGTTTTCGCAGGCTGTTAGGAGAAAAGGAAAGTGGGGAAGGAGTTGCCAGCTGGGTTTTTTTCTTTTGAGAATCGCAACATACAAGTGGATATCCGAAGAGTGGTTACACACTAAAAACTAAAGTGTTAAGACTGACACTTTCAAGGTGTTAAACCCATTCTAACTCTTAGGATTTGATTTTGACACTCAAAGTGCAATGCTTTAAGCACTTAGACATTACAATCGTCAGACATCTGAAACTTGAATGGTGGCACTTCCCATGTGTCTAGCATTGGTGATTCTTCCAGAATCGTCCATAATTTGATTTGCGCTTGGTGGGTACATAATTAAAAGGGCACAACGCAGATGACGCGGATCAGGCTCGAGAGTTCGAGCCTGATCCGCGTCATCTGCGTTGTTTCCTTTCAAGTGTCGCAACATTACACTTGTCAAGTGGTATTATTGTAGCACCTGTCAAGTTCTGGATTATCTACACTTGAACAAAGTGCTAGTTCAGCACTTAGTAAGTGTTAAATACAGCACTTCAAGTGTAGTTTTTAACACTTTAGTTTTTAGCGTGTACTTTATTTTATAAAAATTGCCAAAGTTTCCTTCACATCTAGGGATTTCGACATAGAAAAGTTATTTTTTTAAATGTGCAAGTTGGCAGTTTTGTCGGTTTGTTCGGGGAAAGAAAACAACCTTTTTATGGGAGACTGAAACCCTGCATCCATGTTTTTTCTTCTCTCTTATGCGTTCGGAACTCCACCAAAAACGAACACAAAGGGTGAACTGTCTTATGCATATTGTCCGAAGTGTTATTATTCACGATCTTCATACATTTGGTAATTGATCAACAAACGTCAGACAGCTTGGGAATCAACCCATTTGTCAAGAAAAAAAGCTTTCACATGGCGTGTAATCTGTATATTGGGTGATAAATTTATGTCAAAAGAGTTGTTTTCCGTCTGGACAAACAGATACTTTCTTGAGATTACGAAAGCTTTATACAATCTTTCGCACCTCATTTCTGACATCCAAAGAGCGTCCAGAACATGAGATGAATTTGATTACGGCCAGCTAATAGTTCATTATCTCAGATAATGTTTTGGGGCTAGATCTTGAATTTAAGTCTGCGCAGCATCTTCCCTGAAAAAACAAGTACCAAAAGACCCATCAGTATTCAAATTACTTCCATCTGTAGATTACCGGAGTTGGAGTACACGATACAGTAGTGGTGATAGTAGTAGACGTTCCAGTGGCGGCGCCATGGATGGGTATGTGGGAGTACTTACCCCTCCACGTTTTTCGCCAAGCGTAGTAAAACAATACTATCATTTTAATTTTTGTTGTATTGAACGTTGCGGTGTAATGGTCGGTATGCTTAATCCCATATTCACAAGTGCACTAAATCAGAGAAGTTTTGAAATTATGTTTCCCCCCCCGCCCCCCCCCCCCCCCCCCCCACACACACACGCTAGCTGCAAACAACAAACAAGAGTCGAGGGTCCAAATTACAACAAGACATGCCGCGTTTAAACGGACTGAAACATAGCGCTTAAGAGTATTCGACGAATGCTAGAATCGAGAGCGTGCAAGGCATACGTTTGGAATTCAGCCTACAGCAATTTTAAAAAATAAATAAAATTTAATATTTTAGAAAAATTCTCAAAGGTATAACTCAATGAAATCATGCAAATGTGAATATCACTGGAACCGGCTTGTTCAGCCGGTTCCAATGATATCCATATTTGCATGATTTTGTTGCTCGGCGCTGCACAATCCCAACTGTACCCCCTCACTTTTGTAACTCTGGCGCCGCCACTGAGTAGAACGGGTCACGGTCGTGTTGGCGAGGATTGTAATAGACGAATGTTTGGCTGGGACTTCATAAGTTATTTCTTCGCATATGCGTTTGTGCTGCATGTGCTTGTGCCCATGTATGTTGTACTTCCCACCATAACAGGAGATCTGAAATCTAGTGAGAGAAGCTCCGATTGGTGTCGGAGATTTATTTTCAAGAAGTCTGGGGTGGGGGGGGGGGGGTGTCACGTCTTCTTAAACTGTATTTCTTTAATTCGCCTTGTGTCACAGTCTCATGTAAAGATAGAAGAGGTAACTGTATACAAGCATGTAGTGGTGTTCATTGCAGGAATGCTCATATTAGCAGAATCCGATCGATAACATTTTATGTAACACAATCAGCAGACGACACGTACAACACATCGTTTTTGGAGAACTGAAAACTTCAATCCCCCCCCAACCCCACAAAAAACAAAACAAAAAGACATAGTTTATCCTCCCTCATTGGAACGAGATCGTTCGAGTAGGGGATTCATATGCTACGAAATGGGGGTATAAAAGGAGAAAATAAAATTTGAAACACGATGTATTTGTGAATACCTGGCATGGCCGTCTATGTCCGTTACGTTGGGCATACTTGTAAAAAATCCTGAATAACTAGCATTTTTAAATTTTTGGCAGACAAAAATAACTTGTGACCCATTGGAATGAGCTCGTACCAAGGATGAGTTATAAGATATTTTAAGCAAAAGTGTGGGATAAGTTTTTAAAGTTAGATGGCAATTTATGTGACTAGTATTGGCGGGTGGTGTGCATAACGTGGTACGAGCCTGCTAGGAATTCGGCGCACCTGCCGACTTCCCACCCCCCCCCCCCCCCCCCACTCCTACCCACTCCGAATTCGGACAGCTGAAACAATTCTACAGATAAGCCTGGAAAAGGGGAAGAATTTATTGCTGCGGAATTCACTCCACAGCTCTTCGGTACTGTGTGAGATCAAATCAAATATGGGTGATGGAGAAATAGTTAAGTGGTGTTACACCGGTAGGCCAGAATGTTCAGGTTGGAATGTTAAGCCTGAAGCCACCCGCAGCTGGAAATTCCATGCCCTAAAGTGGTAGATTTTTGGCATTTTATCTGTGGCTGTGACCGTTTCCAACAAACATCTAGTGATTTGTGAACCACAGTTCCAAGGATTTTCCAATTAAAGCCCATATGTCATCCGTTGAGTACAACAGGACGCCATCTGCTATGCTATAGCATTTCAGAAGACGCCTTATTGCACTTAAGAGACGATTTCCAACTCTAGAACTCAGAGGTCATGGTCATATATTACGAACACAAGGAGGGGGTGCATTAAGATTTCTTCAGCAGTTTGAAATTTACAGTACCAGAACTCACGGAGGGATGCAAAATGATTTCTCAAAAGTTGCCGGGGTGTACAGTTGGAAATTCAGAGGGGAGCACACACACCCTAACCAAGATCCTCGGGCCAAACCTGGTCTAGCGGCGATGGGCATTCCCTCAAGAGTGCACTTAAGGCCGTGCCGAAATTATTGACTAGTTTGTGATATTTTGTGATTCGTGTTTGGTAACATTATGAGATCCATTTTAAGATTCATTCTTTTTTTCTGTTTGCACGGTCTATGGAATCATTCGGCTAATTGTGAGCAGCAATGATCATTTATTCCAAGTGTTCGAATTAGACAATTTAGAACGTTTGTTAACAGGTCCAAAATCAGCCTCTGCAATCAACCTGTGTCCGAAATCACGAAGACGATCGGGGTTTCAGAGAGACGATTTGATTGGATGACCTTGTTTTTAGTGAACGATGTGGTATCATAAAGACAACGTGTTGTGGACAAGAGTGTTTGTTTATCGTCGCAGCTCATTGTTGCGGTGTCCTTTAAAACTGTGAAAAGTGTGTTGGGACGATTTGGAATCAACAACGCTGAAAGAGGAAAAGGGGAGATAAGTGCATTAGTATTTTATTTATCGCGTTCATTAATATTGAACCTGACAGGCCGCCATTATTTATCAGTATGTAAATAGTCATCAGTCTTTCCACAATAAATTTGGAAAATTCAAGGCAACAAATTGTTGAACAGATTTTACAAATTTGTTGGGTAAAGATTTATGACTTTGAGAAAAGAAAATAAGTATGTGTTTTGTTGCAATCTTAGATCAGTTGGGCAAATATTTAACCAAATTCAACAGAGTTGAGTTAATATGAACCCAAATAGGTTCATATTCACTCAACCCAGTTGATTTGGGGTGTTTTTTTACCCAACTGATTTTAGAGTGTGACAACAACATAGATATTTTTATTCACTATTATTAATGATGGTTAATATATTAGGCAAGTTTTATCTACCTGTCCGTACATTGATAATAACTTGTCAGGTGCAAAACAGGTCGTTTATGAAAACTTCCTACATAGGTTTACAACCTCGTCTGTTCCGCTGTCCATTAATTTTGTGATTGTCTGCAGCTCAGTGAGCTCAAGATGAGTGCTAAGCGGATCTTCTAAAAACTTCATACCCAAATGTATGAAGAGTAAATATTCCGAACTTTTAGAGATTTGTACTCTATTTAACCCTTTACCCAACGAATCGCCCGCATCCGCCCGCGTAATATGCAAATTTAGCAGTTGAAAAAATATTATTTTTCAGAAAATTTCAACAAAACCATATCATGTGACCCTTCGTTGGAACGAGCTCGTCGAGCTCGTTCCAACGAGGGGTCACATGATATGGTATTGTTGAAATTTTTGGAAAAAGTTGAAAAAATGATATTTAAAATAATAAATTTTGATATCGTCTGCGTTGGGTAAAGGGTTAAATTGGATATGCATTTGACACCTTTTGCTCCTTTGGACCATAGCTATCAAGTTTCCGATCAGATGTAGTGTTCTAACCCTTTACCCAACGCAAACGATATCAAAATTTATTATTTTAAATATCATTTTTTTAAATTTTTCAAAAACTTTCAGCAAAACCATATCATGTGACCCCTCATTGGGACGAGCTCGTTCCAACGAGGGGTCACATGTCACGGTTTTGTTGAAATTTTTTGAAAAATAATATTTTTTCAGCTGCTGAATTTGCATATTACTCTGGCGGATGTGGCCGATTCGTTGGGTAAAGGACTAAATAATATTCACTATAATAAATAGAGGATATCTACGCTGTTTCAGTGAATAAACATTTGCAATTCATCAAACTCTGATGGGACATTGATGAATTGCAATTCGCATTTGTCTATTTCTCTGTGTCTAAACAGATTTTCCATTCATCCTTCAATTATATACTTTCCTCGGTTCGAATCCCACCTGCAGCAACCGCGTTGTGTCCTTGGGCAAGACACTTCACCCCCATTGCCCACGTTGGGGCACGGTGACGTTGTGTACTAAGGCGTACTGCACGTGGATGATGCACTGTCTTCAACCAATGCTAACCCTGCTTGTGTGGATTTAGTACGTTGGGGAGCTGATCGTTGCTCGCCGTTGCTCGGTGGTTCTCTCCGGGTACTCCGGCTTCCTCCATCCGTAAAACTTTCGAGGTCATGATTAGCCCTTGTGCAGAAATATGTGACCTTGAACACCAATAAATAAATATCAATTATATACTCCAAATGAAAGACGAATATATCTTCTCTTTGGGACACACTGGCCCGCCTGAGAAATGTTCCCCAAACGTACCAAATATGAAGGAGTCAGTATTATTTTCTCCCGAAAATAATTTACACATTGTGGGGTAGACCAAGGCTTCACGTTGGAAATCGTAATTTGTCTGCCTCTAAATAATGAATATTATTCCAATTGTTGCCGTTAAACTGACATGAAATATACCATCAGGGTTCAAAGGGTTCAGACATGGCTGTTTTTCAGCATGCGTGACTTGATGTTAAGAATAACTCCAACAGAAAATACTCAGCACTTTAAGAATTAAATTGTTAATGAGGTGCTGGGAACTACTCTGAATAAGAAGTCGGTGCCATCATAGATTTGGTAAGCCTGAAAGGCTAGATGTAAACTTCAGTCAGTAATTTTCAAGCAAACTCCAAACGGAGCTTTATTTCAGATTCATCCAATAGCACTGTGAGATTGTAAATTCGTTAATCGCCAGACGGTTCGATAAGATGATCTTTTCCCGGTCAATCCAAACTGTTTAAAACGGAAATAATTAGCACATTCATCTGTTACATTGATCATCAATTAAATTATTAATTTCCCGTCTTTTAAATGTTTGTCTATGAAAGAAAGGTTTTTCTACTTAATGGATAATGAAAAGAGATCGATTTTGAACAAGCTGGCGTCTGATCTGTGAGTTTCTTTTAAAGGTTGATGTCGGAAACCGAACTTTGTCGTTGATGGGGGAAATAGATTCACGCCGCGTATTCAGCCAAACCTCAAGGAGTGTTGCCTGAATCAGTGCGTGAACGTATGTCTCAGTGTAACTAACCCGCCCGTTTCACTTTTGTTGGGGTGGTTCTTATTCTGAAAGGGTCAGTGACTTTGCATCAAAAAGCAAAAACAAACAGGGGTTCACCAAAAACAACAATTTTAATACATATATATATATAAATGAATATGGTAATTTGTGACTTACATTAACTCCAATGAATCAGAAAACAAAACGTCAGTCACCCTCTACCCACACAGCTATTCCCGGACGCCCTTCTAACATGTGACGGAATGTCACTGTACCATTGCCGTCGCACAGGCACTAACGTATTGTCACTTTACTGAACGCTTTTCACTTGAGCAGTTGCCACCAATGGGGTTAAACTTTCGCCCACGTTTATCTCAGAATAATGTTCAAGCCTTCTCTGCCTACGTATGTTTTGCCTTCTACAACAGGTATGCCGTCTTCCCAAATACCAATAGCTTCCTGAGCTCGCACTTTCTGATTCCACACTCAGATATGCCCACCGACTTGGCCCGCGACTGTCCCTATTCGAAATATGAGCTCTGTGGCTCCTCTACACTACAACGTACCTATACTTTCGCACCGATGCGGCACCTCCTCTAACCTTCAGCATAGGGCATCCCCATATCCTCGCTGAGACCCACAGTCTTACACACCTTCAGACTGGAATGCAATTTTCGAGAAATCCCCCATTTTTTATTTCGATAGCCAGAACATTAATTCTCAGTTTAATCGGTTCCCTTGAACTCGGCCGCTTAGATTTATCTTAATTTAATATTCGCTTTAAAGTTCTTTTGAAAGACTCACATTTCGGCGTATCCTGACATTTCGGTGACTGGCTAGGTGCGTAATATGGGTGTGTGTACAGAACATGTGCGATGTACCGTTTTTACAACAATTACCTATTAACTGGACATAATTGCACAGATAATGACTGCATGAGGACATTAGGCTTTACTACCTTTAATGTTTTATCCAGACCGCCCGTGTGGCTTTCAACAAATGCTCAATAATGGACATTAAATTTCATGCTTAATTAGCTGCGCTTGAATCTGCTGGTCTGTTTAAGTGACAAATCGGTTTTCAGGATTCGTCATATACATATCTTTGCGCTTTTTATTTAGCCCGAGTGAGAAAGATTATGGAAAATATATAGACTTTTAAACAACAAAACCGAAAATCGCAGCTATCACCTTGACAGTTGATGAGACAAACACAACGGAAATCCCATCCTCTGTATATGGCTGGGACTTACGTGACACTATAGTAACTACCAAGTGCAGTACTGGGATTGGAACAGACAATTTCGACCGGATTGCGACTCTGTCGTGATCCGGTAGAGATTCCCTGTCTGCTTTCCTGCCACAAAACTTTGAAATCTCAACTGTCGAAAAGAAATCCTAAAATATTGCACATTGTGTGCTATTTTCATTTGTTCTTGATTTGTTGTCAGTTTCGCGGGATCGCGGCGGCTCACTAGTCACAGCATTGAACTTCAAACCGAAAGGTCTAACGTTCTATCCCCGCCAGGGGAAACTGCGTTGCGTCCTTGGGCTACTCTCTTAATCCCGATTGCCCACATGGTCACGGTGGCGCTGTGTACTGAGGCGTACTGCACGTCGATGGTGCACTTGTATTCAACAAGTGCTAACTCTGCGTGTGTGGAGGTAGCTCTTTGGGGAGTTAGACAGTGTCTCGGCATTGCTCAATGGTTCTTTCCTGACACTCCGGACCCCTCCATCCTTAAAACTGTCCGACACGAAGTGACCCTTGCTGTCGAAAATGTGATAACCTCAATAAATAAATATATAAATAAATATAAATATTGTCAGTTTCATAATATTTTAACTTGTGAAGCCTCGTCCCAGTGGTGAAAATGGGTCGCGACCAGATGGCGATCTGATCGAGTGGGGTATATTTAGTTGGCAAACTATTCATTCTTGTCATTGCGGATGGGTTTGGAACTCAGCATTCAAGATCACTGAGGAGAGAAACATAGATACGAATTCTTCATTTGCCTGCTGTCTTGACATTAACTTCAAAGAGACTGGAGTGTTCTAACCCTTTACCTAACGCAGACGATATCAAACTTCGTTATTTTAAATATCATTTTTTTTTTTAATTTTTCAAAAACTTTTAACAAAACAAAATGTGACCCCTCATTGGAACGATCGCGACGCGCTCGTTCCAAGGAGGGGTCACACGATATGGTTTTGTTGAAATTCTTTGAAAAATAATATTTTTTCGGCTGCTGAATTTGCATATTACTCGGGCTGATGTGGCCGAATCGTTGGGTAAAGGGCTAAACAATATTCACTATAATAAATAGAGGATATCTACGCTGTTTCATTAAATAAACAAGCGCTCGTGAAAAATAAACCTTCCGGGTCCACAATCATGGGATAATTCTACAGATCTACGAATCACACATTTTTTTCGAATCGAATCTCGAATCGAATCTTGTCTCTGATATCGATATCGAATCGAATCTTAATAGACAACTTATTTCATATTGCACCAAACGGAAGTTACGGTACACTGTGATGGCCCTTACAAGACTGACTAACACCTTAAACACCAATAAATAAATACTTTCTGTAGCACCGTCGCTGAAACAGCTAGACCCATTATCCATAGTTTTAGTTTTTGAAGACTTAACTTGTGACTATTCACGTTCTTAAGAACGTGAATAGTCACAAGTTAAGCCTTCAAAAACTAGAACTATGGAAAATGTTCCGGACACAATTCACTACTTACCTAATAATTAACTTTTGTCAATTACTTAATTAATTAAGAACTGAACCAACATGAATGAATTGTCTAATGTCGGTTTCATACAATTTTTGTTGGAAATGTAACAAATTGAAGTTTGTTCGAGAGATTCGCAAAAATCGAATCTTGAGACTGATTCGGGATCGATCTCGAAGCAGACGTATGGTATCGATATCGAATCGAATCTCGAATATTCGCAGGACCCTAGATAATTCCCGATATTCACTCAAACAGAGTAGATTTTCTTTTTATTATATGCTACGTGACATTTTACTGCGCAATATTCACCCCAATTCTACCGCAAACAGTTTCAAGACAATAACAAAAAGCTGCTGATCGTTCCTTCAAGGCGACGTTCAATGCGACGTCATGCGCCGAAACGTAACATCATTTAGGAAGCTACTGAAAAAAATAATCGTCTGGACCTGACAATATTATCATGAAAAACAGAACATTCAGGTCCCCACTCATCAGATACT
Source organism: Pictodentalium vernedei (assembly GCA_031216915.1). NCBI lineage: Eukaryota > Metazoa > Mollusca > Scaphopoda > Dentaliida > Dentaliidae > Pictodentalium > Pictodentalium vernedei. The sequence continues at coordinate 124,438,111 of CM062293.1, read as the reverse complement.
GACTAAAATAGAGTAGATTTTCTTTTTTATTGCATGCTCCGATATATTTTTTTGCACAATATTCAGCCCAATTCGACGAGAAATGTGTACGTTTTAAAACAATAACAACGATCAGCTGATCGTTCCTTCAGGGCGGCGTGATGCAGCGTAGCCTGACGTCATTTAGGAAGCTACTGAGGGATATTCCTTCATATCCATCGAGTCGATGGATATCGAGAAATATCTTTTAGATAATTTTCGATAATTCACAGGCTAGCATATAATAAACATTTTTATCATCGCCATTTGCAAAGAAACGAACTGTTGTCGTTCCCAAGTAGTCTATAAAGTATAGAGATCGCACATCGGATCTATATATTCTATTACTATGGCCGAAAAAGTTCGAAAGTGTCGTTAAGCCCAATAAATAAATATTTTATTGCACTGATGGTTCAGTCAGAAGTGTTAACATTTCTGCAGTAATGATAATGTTTTTATTTGTGTTGTTTATTGTCCGTGTTCAGCGCATTCCAACTGCATCACCAAGGGGTGCCTTAACCCTTTACCTAACGAATAGCCCGTATCCACCCGCGTAATATGCAAATTGAGCAGTTGAAAAAATTAAATTTTTTAAAATATTTCAACAAAATCATATCATGTGACCCCTCATTGGAACGAGCTCATTGAACTCGTTCCAATGAGGGGTCACATGATATGGTTTTGTTGAATTTTTTTGAAAAATTTTAAAAAATGATATTTAAAATAATAAATTTTGATATCGTCTGCGTTGGGTAAAGGGTTAACGACATGCCTTGAGGATGCATTTTGAATAGTTCGTCAGTTGGGACTTGAGCCATCAGAGGGAGGACAAATCAGGCTCATAAGCTTTCCTTTAAATCGGTCATGTTCGCGATGCTCCCGAACGCTCGCATCAGGTCGAGTGTGTAAACTACTTCTGTCTTACTCATACCGTTAAAGTGGGGAATCATTTGTTATTGCCCAAATAAAGAATGTTTCTAAATCTTGGAATCGAAGGTGCCTTGTATTTCGATTATGGCATGCTGCGAATCTAATCATGCACAAACTCTAACGAGAATCTATCACTTGGAGATAAATCATTCATGAATGTCACTGATTGTAAATTCCAACCAAATTGCATTTTCTGCGGCTTCGCAATGCATCTTAAACACGTGTACATGATTTGTATCGACGAGTAACAACTACAGCTGAAGATCGAGCTTTTGTGTCGTATTGGATTTTTAATGTTTCGTTATTTTAGATTCATTTGAAAGATGAGCTGTTAAAGGAAGACTTCTTCAGTTTTCATCAGTAACTGTGGTTCTCCTGCATTCGCTTTCTTCTGGTAATCCTTTCCATGGAAGGGAAAATGTCGTATCTCCGTGGTAACCCTCGAAATTGGAACAGTCTTTGTATTCTGCTAGGCGGCGCGGTGGCGCGGTGGTTACGGCTTGGACTTCAGCCCCGAAAGATCCACGGTTCGGTCCCCGCTAGAGGTAACTGCTTTGTGTCCTTGGGCAGGGCGCTTCATTCCGATTGCCCAATTGGGGCACGGTGGCGCTGTGTACTAAGATGTACTGTAAGTCGATGGTGCACTAATGCTAAGCGTGCTTTTGTGGAGTTAGTATGTTTGGGAGTTTGGTTGTTGTTCGACATGGCTCGGCGGTTCTATCCGGGTACTCCGGATTTCTCAACCCTTAAAACTGTCCGACACGAGATGACCATGGCTGTCGAAAGTGTCGTTAAAACCCCAATCAGTAAAGAAATAAATTTGTATTGTGCTTGACCTTGGATACTGTCGGAAACCGGGGCTTTATCGCTGCTGGAAGAAATAGATTCACGCCGCGTATTCAGCCAAAACTCAAGGAGTGTTGCCTGAATCCGTGCGTGAACGTATGTCTCACCGTGACGAACCCGCCCGTTTCACTTTTGTTGGGGTGATTCTTATTCTGAAGGGGTTAATAAATTACGGAGCCTTTTTCATTTTAATAACATAATAACATACTATTTCGAGTTATGGATGCTTTATTAACATGAGACAACGTATGTTTGTTAATTTTGGGTATCTTAATGAGGTAAACTTCTTTAAAAACGTAATAAATAATTACCGGTTTCATTTCACTCTTCACGAGGCGACGAGTGATAAATGTAGACACGTTTGCATTCAAGGCGAGGTCACCAAAGGTCAGCTTGGATGTAGTTCCGTTGTAGGTGTAAATTTTAACTACTGTAATGCCATTGCTGGCATGTTCACTGCGGTTGGTGTGTAAAGCTAAAATTTATGTCATAGGCTTTTTATATATAGTAGAATAGGTAATCATGGTATTAACCCTTTACCTAACGTGAAAAGCAGACGACACTTGCAAAAAAAATTCTTGAATAACTAATTTTTTTCATTTTTTGTCTCAGAAACATAGGTTATGACCCCTCGTTGGAACGAGCTCGACGAGCTCGTTCCAACGAGGGGTCGTAACCTATGTTTTTGAGACAAAAAATGAAAAAAATAGTGAAAATTAATTGGCGATTTTTGAGAATAGCGCTGGCCGGTTTTGGCCGTTAAGTTGGGTAAAGGGTTAATAAAAGTATACTCTTCTTCCCGCTATACATAATGATCTACAACTAAGTGTCAACAAATATTTGTTTTGAGTTGTTGAGGTTTTATTGTTGTCTTTGTTTTTCTTTTCTTCTTATTTATACGGGTTTTTTTTTCATTTATTGTTTTGCTTTCTCTTGTTTTATTTTTATTTTTATTTTTTTATTTTTGGGGAGGAGGATGAGGGGTTCGGAAACTTTCTCTTGAATATATTCTTGGTCTTACTTATGGGTGTTGTCAACGATGTTGTGTTCACGGTGATCGCTGTGTTGATGATTGATGATGGTGGACGTAATTGTGGTGATTTGTGGTCGAACAAGTTGTAATGGAAATGAAATAGCGGCTTTAACCCTTTACCTAACGTAACGGCCAAAACCGGCCAGCGCTATTCTCAAAAATCGCCAATTAATTTTCAGTATTTTTTCATTTTTTGTCTCTAAAACATAGGTTATGACTCCTCATTGGAACGAGCTCGTCGAGCTCGTTCCAATGAGGGGTCATAACCTATGTTTTTGAAACAAAAAATTAAAATAATAGTTATTCAAGAATTTTTTTGCAAGTGTCATCTGCTTTTCACGTTAGGTAAAGAGTTAATGGTTGTACATGGGGCTGTTGTTTTTGTACTTGTTTTTAGTGTTCTTTTTCGACAAGTGACAACTTTTACTTTCTAGATACACTACGCTTCACTAACTTTTACAGGTCAAGGTTGTCAGTGTACTTTTTTTATCTCCAACACACACTAAACGCTGATAAATACATATGATATATTAACATTGAATCATGTTTGCTGCCATGATGACACCAGCCGAGTGTACTAACGGGGTGGTCAGACATGCTCCCATGAGTGATCGTGCAAACATAATGTTCTTTCAGTTCATGGAGATTGAATTGCTACCTAAACACACTGGTGGGTGGAGTTTCTCCATATGCGCTGTTTGACTCAGACGCCCAATCCACATAGATTTAATCCCTTTCTCGTTATCTGAACGGCACCGAGTGCTTGATGGGACATGCCGCCGAGACATGGAGTGGTCGCGAAGAGCAGTTTATTTTCTGTCAATGTATCAGTCCCTAACCACCAGTCTCCTTCTGGCTTTATTACTGAAAAACATCTTGGAAATGCATCTTGGGGATGAAAACTCAAGCCCAGTCCCATCTTAGCGTCACGTACGTTTTTCTAAATCTGAAATATTTGGTCGCAGTCTGTTTGCAACTAACCTTCCTTCCAGGGGGTGACAGACGGAGAGCCGATCTGGCTATGTCACCCATACAGTTATACTATTTATCATATGACTCGTCCGTTTTGCTCACTTTAAAACAGTTGATACTTTACTTTCATATTAATCAGTGATAAATAAAGCCTTCCGTCGATTTCATTGGTCAATTTCAAAACTAGACAATTTGATTGGCTGAACAAAATAAAACCGGGCCATATTTTCATAATTTGCATAAATGGGGTTGTAAGATTTCATTGGTCAATTTCAAATATGGACAGTTTGATTGGCTGAATAAAATACAACTGGGTAACATTTGCATAATTTGAGTAGGGAGAATTTACGTTATCTGTCCTATTTAGGTTGGGTTATATTGCATTAACCCTTTACCTAACATAACGACCAAAAGCGGCCAGTGTTATATACGAAAAATTTTCATTTTTTGCTTCCAAACCATAGGTTATGACCACTCATTGGAACGAGCGCATCGCGCTCGTTTCAATGAGGGTTCATAACCTATGGTTTGGATGCAAAAAATGAAAAAATTTAGTTATATGATGATGTTTTTTCCAAGTGTCGTCTGCAACACACGTTAGATAAAGGGTTAAAAAGTCATACTAAGTCATTAATTTGTGCATATGTGTGTCATATGATAAATAGAATATGAAATAAGTGTTTTTCTCATATGATATTTATGAAACGAGTCTAAGAATTTTCCGTTTGGGGCTCGCCAGAGGCTCGCCCAAACGGAAAATTCTTAGACTCGTTTCATAAATATCATATGAGAAAAACACTCATTTCATATCCTCTGTTTATTAAACTTATGAAATATCTGTATTTGTGACCATTCTTATATTAGTAACCATTTATTATACTGTGAATAAATTATCTGAATCTGAATTTGAAACAGATAAGGGAGTTTTGTCCAAAACCGGTGGTCGATGGGTGAAAACTTTTCTGTGAAAAGGTGCAAGAACGACAAGCAAAGTTTCCACCTATGTACCTCCGGGAGGGAACGGAGATCCACTGGCTAAAATTACCCTCGTTCTTCATTTTATGTTATCATGAGAAGCGACAGTTATATTCTCCAAGTGTTACATTGGTAATCCACCTAAAACGTACTGTGTTTACTAAATGCTGTTTAGACGAAGAGGTTATAATTGTGCAGATCATTTGCAATCTGCCTGCGGAAGTAGCTATGGCAAAACAATTTCATGAAAAATATGGTTTTAAATAATCCAAACAAATATTGCTTGACATCGTGATCTAATATCTGTCTCTAAATTTACGTGAGGGATGTTATGTCGTTTAAGGAAATTTCGAACGTCTCAGACAGAAACCCATTACTTCCTTATGGTATGACCGTAATTCACCTCACCATATAGACAGTTATTGCCTTTGACAGGCCGTCTTAGATTTAACAAATGCTTATTAGGAACTGTTCAAGTAACTTCCACAAAAGACTTTTAATCATCTACTCCTGTCTTACATTAGTGAAGTCAAATTGACATATGACTGTTGACTTCACAACTATCTTGATTGGATTTTTGTTGAGAGATGAAGCCAACTGATACTTCCGATGAGAAGAAAGGGATATTGTATACTGAAGCAACCCTGTGTTTACTGCATATTTATTTATTTTTATTCGTTATTTATTTCTTTATATTCAATTTTTTATTTACTATTTTTTTTTTTTTTTTTTTGGGGGGGGGGGGGGGTAATGACAGCCAGGGTCATCTTGTGTCGGACTGGGTGTAGTAAGCCTGGAGAGAACCATACAGCCGCGGCGAGTAACTGTCAGACTTCCCAACGTACTAACTCTGCACAAGAGGCGTTAGCATAGGTTATAGGCACTAACGACGTACAACACGCCACCGTGAGCCCCCCCCCCCCCCTCCCCTTCAGTGAGTAATACTGATTCAGTGCCTTTGTCCATGGACACAATAGAATCACTACTAAGCCTTTAGGTTTGAAGTTCAAAACACTAACCACCGAGCCATCGTGCTCCCGTTTGCTACATACACTAACCCTTTGGGTGAAAAGAAAATTAAATAGTTTGGTTCAGGTCACATGCGATTGGAAAAATGAAGTCGTTCGGTTGAGATTTTTATTCATTTATTTTAATTCATTTTGTTCTCATATCGCCATTCATTTTTTTTTTATTTTTCATGTTTCGCCTCAAAAACAGAGCTTATGACCTCCTCATTGGAACAAGCATGTTCCAATGACATGTTAGAATTATGTGTTTGAAGAAAAAAAAAAGAAAAGTTTTGCTTATTCCAGAACGACAACTTTCGTATCAAATGTCGTCTGGACTTCGGTTTAAGTGAAGGGTTAAAATTTATTGTATTTCCTGTATTCGCGGGGTACATGTATTTGACGCCAGGCCCATATGTATCTTCTTATTTCATTTTTAACCCTTTACCCAACGTAACGGCCAAAACCGAGCAGCGCTATTCACAAAAATCGCCAGTTAATTTCCATTATTTTTTTCATTTTTTGTTTCAAAAACATGGGTTATGACCCCTCTTTGGAACGAGCTGGTCGAGCTCGTTCGAAAGAGGAGTGATAACCTATGTTTTTTAGACAAAATATGAAAAAAAATAGTTATTCAAGAATTTTGTTTGCACGTGTCGTCTGCTTTTTAAGTTAGGTAAAGGGTTAACAGATATAACATATTTTGCCAAGAGTTCATAAAAATGTTAGGATCGAGCATGAAAACTGGGATCGGTCGGGAAACCTGAACCATCTCATTTTCCCCCAGCCTTACCTTTCGATCTAACTATATAAAACTCGCTTTTTTGTGTTGATGAATGTATTCGCCAATCACCAACGCTCTTTTTATGAAAGTCACGCAAGGTCACGCTGTGAAGAAATTTCAAACAGATTTTTATTTTTAACCTTAAAGGTTATAGGATAAAGTTATTACGAAACGTTCCCACAAAAGACATACTAGCCAATTTTGCAGTGTATCCAATTTCGCTGTGTACCGTTCTCTATGAGTCCTTGTTATACTTGTTATATGGTGATGTTAATGATAATGAACGCACATTGTTTTCTTTCAATAAATTTGTTGGTTCAAATGCTTGATTGCAAATCAGAAAAAGCAGTTTTTTTCAACGCTGAAGTTATTTAATTCCCCGTCAAAGGGGAGCAACTCTGCGTTTTAGAATGTGTGCAGTCGATGATGGAACAAGATCGAATGATTTGCTGTTGTTGTTGCAAAGACCCCCCCCCCCCCCCCCCCCCCCACCAAAGGGGGACAACTCTGCGTTTTTAGAATTTCCGCAATCGGTGACGGATCAAGGTCGAATGATTTTCTGTTGTTATTGCAAAGAAAGTTGCAACTAATGTCCGATATGTGGTGAGGGAAAGCATCAACCCGTTACATTTACATTCAACTGATCAAGTAAGTCGTAGTGGAACGCATTTGAGACAGTCAACTCAAGTTCCAGGCAAGACGTTACTTTTGTTTCGAACGAATACACCCGCAAGTAAGTCCGATTGATTACAGCCATGCAGTGTGAGCCGATTGTGTCCGCGGACAGACCAGAGACCGATCATATCCGCAAACTGCGAGGATTGCATCCGTGTGTAAACCGAAGGCCGATTACGTCTCCAAAACACGAGCCAATAGTGTCCTGCAGATACCATCGGCTCGTGTTTTACAGACGTGATGAGCTTTCAGACATACACGAATCTATAGACCTGTTGCTCAAACAGACAACCAGAAACGAACAAATTGCAAAAATGCATCGTCTTAATAATTCAACAGATTTTGTCAAATCTTGAGGACTTTGACCCATTCTTTGCGTATAAAGATGGAGTTTTGTGTCGAAGCACAATGGAGAAACAGATAATTCATTTAAACACTTGACGTATCGATAAAGTAACAAGAGCTACGCCTGACGTTGCATAATATGCCCGGTATGGTTTTAAAATTCTATCTTGGGTATACTGACCATTTATCAACTTCGATGTGCGCAGCCGTCAAGTCGTCATTTTGTATGTGCAGTCCTCCAGTCTTCCACAACCTAAAGCAAGGTCATCATCCGGAAACCCAAAGCAGTTTACAGACAAACGGACAACCGGACGAAAGACATCGTTTTACTTGAGAGATGCTCTAAAAATGCTGAAAATGCTTCAATTTGGAAAAGGTCATGCAAAATGTGTACCAAATCCCAATTCAAACCTGACCTGTAGTTTGGTATAGTTGAGCCAAATTGGTTGATGCAAAATTCAAATAAGCAGAAATAAAGTTATCATCCGGAATCCAAAATGTTGATGAAAATGTGCAATTTCAAAGTCGAAAAGGCCCATTACTCGTGCAAAAATCATCGGACCTAGCCTCAATTCGAATTTAATCTTTATTTTGATATATAACTGAGGCACAAACCAAGTTTGGTCCTGATCTAGAAAACCAAACACAAGTTATCTTCCGGAAACCAAAATGTTGGAAATGTGCAATGTCTGATTCAAGAAGGCCCATAACTCTTACAAAAATCATCGGACCAAGCCCCATTTGGACCCTAACCTTCATTGGGACATAATGGAGGTGCACACCAAGTGTAGTGCTCATCTATTAATCCAAACTCAAGTTATCTTCCAGAAACGGAAAGATTTACGGACGGACAGACTAACCACATAAAAAGACGGCTTTTTTTAAACGGGCGTATAAAATTTGACGATTTTTTCCCACGTCTTGCAACGTCTGCTCAGTGTGATGCCTCCAAACTGAGCCCTGTTGCAAAACAAACACAAATATTAACTACACTTGGATAAAATTTGCGAAAGAGAACAGCAAACCGTAAATATATACATTATATCCACAGAACGACACCTGCGTGTGAATGGGCTAAGCAATATGGCACGAGTGCCAGCGCGGAAGGATAAAACGAGAGGCCACAGGCCTCGAGTTTTATCCTTCCGCGAAGGCACAAGTGCCATATCGACCAACCCATTTACACACGTGTGTCGTTCTGTGTTTATTGCACGCCTTCACGTCTATAAAAAAACAATTATTAGAAGGATACTCAGCAGTTCATTTGACAACTATCAACAAAAAAAGATTACATTTTATCGCCAACCAAATTTGCGAGGGGAACCCGTGTTAAACCAAATTTGCGAGGGCGAACCGGTGTTACTATTTCGTCCCGCGAGTTCCAACGTGTTCTATGTGCCTACTGGCACATAGTACACATTGAAACTCAGGGGGGCGATTTTCATCTATCGCTAGAGATTCAAATTGTAATTGCGTTGCACGATTTGTGGAAAATTCCAGAGTAATTTCGCTTCTATTTAAAAATAGTCCGTCAACGATTTCCGTTCCGCGCATATGTGCGGAACAGATTTTCATTTTCCGTGTGGTTTAGCATTGCTGTATATGGGAATTTCACAGAACAGGCGTGTAATAAATTTGGTGACTGTATGTTTTATTTTTGACCTTGGTCTTATTCTAATTAATTATTGTCTTTGTTCGACTGGAAGGTTTAAATTAGAAGTATTGAAAAGATTGTTAGTCGTTACTTTATCGGAATATTCGAGTCACGGGGCGCGGTGGCTTGATAGGTAGAGGTGCAGGCTGCAAGCCGTGAGGTTATCGGTTCGAATCCCACCTATGGCAACCGCGTTGTGTCTTGGGCAAGACACTTCACCCATTGCTCTCGATGGCGGTGTGTACTAACGCTTACAGCACGTCGATGGTGCACTTTTCTTCAATCAATACTAACCCTGCTTGTGTGGAGTTGGTATGTTGGGGAGCTGACAGTTTCTCGTCGTTGCTCGGTGGTTCTCGCCGGATACTCCGGCTTCCTCCACCCGTAAAACTGTCATGGTCATGATTAATCATTGTGCAGAAATATGTGACCTTATACACCAATAAATAAATAAATAATAAATAGTCGATTCACGTCCAGGTTGAAAGGCCTAAACGCTCGGATAAATTTCATCATCAGCTGATTATAACACGCTGCGCCAAACAAACAAAAGGATGCAGTTTCATATCCAATATACAGAATGTTGAAACCTCAAATCCACCTATACCGTTTATTAACCCTTGGGACCATTTGTGGTATCTTCTATGTCAGTTCATTGGAAGCAATTGGAAGATTCCGTATTTTTATTTGGGGGTAGAGCAATTAATATTTTCAACGTGCAGCCTTGGGGCTGCACGCTGAAAATATCGATTGGTCTATCCCATACTTTATCTTACCTGCCGGCCACCCTACTTAGTGAACGTTTGACGTGTCATGTTCCTGGGCCGAAAAACTTGTGTCTTGGATTCAAAGGCTTAAAGCGTTGTCGTTTCCAATTGGTTCGCGTGACAGGGGAATTGATTCAGAGATAGATTTTCACAGAACGACATTCCCGTTTGAATGGGGTAATCGATACGGCAAGAGCGCCAGCGCGGAAGGATAAAATGAGAGGCCACAAGCCTCGATTCTTATCCTTCCGCGACGACACAAGTGCCATATCGATTAACTCATTCACACGCGCGTGTCGTTCTGAGTTTATTACACGCCTTCCCATCTATAAAAAAACCAATTATTAGAAGGACACTCAACAATTCCTTTGACAGCTTTCAACAAAAACAACCCATTTTATCGCCAACCAAATTTGCTAGGGGAATCCGTGTTACTAGTTCGTCCCATGAGTTTCAATGTATTACAACAAATAAATTTGCGAAGGGAACCCTTGTTGCTGTTTCGTCCCCTGAGTTCCAATGTGTTCTATGTGCCTACTGGCACATACAACACATTGGAACTCAGAGGAGGATGTTCAACTATCGTTAGCGATTCATAATGAAATTTCATTTCTATTTAAAAGTAGTCCATCAACGATTTCCGTTCCGCACATATCTGCGGAACAGATTTTCATTTTTCACGCGTTTTTAGATGAGAATTACATAGAAGAGACGTCTAATAAATTCTTTATCTTTTTAATTATTGCAGCGAAGCTTCGAATCCAGCAAAGTAAACACACATCGACATTACTTTATAGGCTTATGACGTGAAGTTCTGCCAATTGCTCGCGAAAACAGCTGCGTGATTAGACTTAACCCTTCTACACGCTGGAAACCAAACGTGACATCCCCCGTGGGAACGCTGGGAAGTAAAGCAGTGTTTGTTTACTGTGGTAAACAAGCCCTGTTTTACTGGTAAATAGGATCTAGTCACCAATGCTCGGGGAGGAAATCCTCTAGAATGGGCAACATGGGTATAAACGATTGACTAAACTTGTCTTTATCTCCATATTAGGGCCATGACTAGCCATTGTGCAGAAATATGTGATCTTAAACATAAATAACGTGACAATTTCTAGCTACAGATGTTTCCCAAAATGAATCTAGGAATTTATGAAATTTGTTCTTGTTTGACACAGCTCAGTGACCTCTGTCAAGCAAGATTGTATTGATAAATCCTATTGGTATTATAGGAAAATGTTCTGCTTGAAGGTTCGGTATTTTGACGTCAATGTATAGACGGTTAAATAGCTAACCAACCTCAGATAGGGACAAAAAGATCTTAACCCCAAACCCAGCGCGTAGAATATCAAAATTTAATGTTTTAAATATTATTTTTTTCATATTTTCAAAAATGGTAAACAAAGCCTTAACATGTGACCACTTATTGGAACGAGCTCGCATTATGTGGTTTTGTTGACAGTTTTTGAAAAATAATATCTTTTCAAGTGCTCAACTTGTAATTTACGTGGGCAGATGTTACCGGTTCGTCGGGTAAAGGGTTAATTCAATGTAAGTATCAGACAACACCATTTATCAGATCGGTGGTCAATATGATTTTCTTCTGCACAGTCTGTTTGAAGCTAATCTGTTAACCCTTTTAACACTGGTGGTATCTTCCATGCCAGCTCAATGGTAGCAATTAAAAGAGTCCATATTCATTATTTGGGGTAGACCGATCAATATTTTCAACGTGCAGCTTCTTGGCTGCACGTTGAAAATATTGATTGGCCTACACCACACATTTACTGAACAGCCATCCTATTTAATGACTTTATGACGCATCATGTTCCTGGCCAGAAAAGGCGGCCGCTCGGGTTAAAAGTTAAGTTCAGATGAATTCAGTTTGTTTAGTCACAGCGACGAGTCCAATAGTTTTTGTGCGCTCAGTTTATCACTAAAAATGTTGATTCGGGACAGAGCCTGTTGGGTTCTATTCTTACTGAAAACAGATTGTCAGAGTTTTCTTCGTTGATCAAAATATGGACGCTCGAAAACAACAAATGTATCCATTTAAAAATTAACGATTCATTGTGCAATACAGTTTGCTCTGTCCTCCTGTCCACTCAGTATGTATAAAGTTGTCCTCACGTTGACCATCCGGTTGTTGGGAGCAAAAAATGAGTAGTCAAGATAAGCCATTGTGCAGAAATTTGTAACCTCAAAGACCAATAAATAAATATTAAGAAGTGAAAGAAACGCAAAAAGAACCGGGCTGGGACTAAGAGCAACTAATAGCAATCAAGAGACTTGAACAGTTGAATATATTTACACATCCACCCCACTCCTAACTCCAAAGAAGATATGTCGTCAACAACTCAGTGGTTATTACAGCCTTTCTCTTCAATACTTGCCACTCTAAAAGTATATTATTGAACACTGGTTGATGGGTATTAAAGAGGTAGACTTCCTTGGACTCGACAGTGCCCTTCATGAAGGTGATGGTAGATTCTATCTGTTTAGTAGGATTTTCAATGATTCTGGTAGTAATCCCCCAGCACTCCACGGTAAATGAAAACCCCCACCCGATCCCAAGACCCTACCACCACCCCTCGCCACTTTGTTTCTCGCTGGGTCACAAACTCGCATGCATTTGTGTCATTTGGTTGCTGCTACTGAGACAGAACATACAACATCTACTGTCTTTCATCACAAACCCATTACCTATCTCTCTCACTCCCCAACAAGCTTGTACATTTGGAGAGTTTTAAAAAGTCAAATCTAACACGGTGACAGAACTCAAATTATTCCTCAAAGACCAAGGTGCACAGTCCAATTTACCCGCACTTCTGCCCTGTCCATATTCAACTTTTCAACGCCGAGTTTAACCAATTATTGTTTTTGAACACAGTCGAGTGGTCGAGAGGTATTTGTTTCACCCTTGACTGTATTATTCACGGTAAAGTCGTTTCGAATCCCGTTCCAGGCAAAATGAGCCTTAGCAGTTTTCTTAATAAAACATCGACTTTTGAGAAAAAAGTAAATGTTGGCATGTAGTTTAAACTTGAAGAAACCAGATTGTTCAACACTCCCAGTCTTGTCCTCTACTAATGATAATGTAACATTGCATTTGTGATCCCCTTTGTCGTGAATGATATTTCCATCACTCTCCCATCGCATATCCAAAGGGAAGTGCGAGTGACGGCAGCGAATTCGCTGCCGTCATCTCGCACGTCCCTTCGGGGAAGTGAGATATGAGGACGAACATTGACACATCCTAATTTGAGTTGAGAATTGTAGAGAGATAAACATTTGAGAAAGTTCAACTATTTATGTCGACAATTTTGCAATTTCTGTCTTCGTTGTTTTCATGTGATGAATTTACATATACGATCAATATGTGAACATTATTTCGTAATTTGCTAGTCACCGTTGGCCCAGGAGGTAACGGCGTCGATATTGTGATGTTTTTAACTATTGCAGTGACTGTTCCAATCAGCCAAGGGCCATGCCACTTTTTAATAAGAAAATTTGTTTACTTTGAAATTTCCACCTCTGATATTCCTTAAATTAAATATACACAAATTATACACCAAAATAAAGGTGGACCAGCTAAATTTCGGGACGAAATTTAAATGAAAACGCCAACTTGCGACAGACTGTCTTCAAATGCAACACATTCGACCCCGGAGAACCGTTATTGTTGTGGTGTGATTAGTACGGTCGTGGATCGCAAACCTTAAGACTGTGAGTTCGAGTCTTGTACGCGGCAACATATATACTGAACCGAAAAAATAAAATCGTAAACAAACGAAAATCCGAGGAGTGTGTGCTGCTGAAATGTGTAAATAGTCGTCAAGACACAGGTAAGTAATTGCAACCTTCAAAAAGGAAGTGAAGATTCATTTCTTTTATGATTTCCAATCATGTGCCCCCCCCCCCCCCCCCGACACACACACACACACACACACACACTATCTCCACCACCATTGTGTTGTTTCCTGTTGGGTCTCGAACTCACATCCATTCAAGTGTGTCATTTGGTAACTGCCTCAGAGGCAGAAAATACAGCACCCAGTGCCTCAGACTTTTATGTTAATCCTGAGTTTGTCCTTCAAACCTGTTGACCTTTCCCTCATTCCCCATCAATACTGGGCAGTTGAGGTTTTAAAACAGTTTAACTAATAAGGAAGCAGAACTCAATTTGAAGTGCTTTCTTAAACTCCGTGGTGCAGAATCCGATTTACGAGATTTTGCGCAGTCCATTTACAACTTGTTTAACATCGAGTTCAGTCAATCATTGTTTTTTCAAACATAGTACAATGGTCGAGTGGTATTTACCTATGAAGCTTTTTGCTATTGGATATGTGCTTTGAGAGAAAGTCGGTTCAAATCCCATCGCAGGCAAAATGAATTGTGAATGTTTTCTTGATTTTCAAACAACGACGTTTGGGAAAAACAAAGTTTGCGAAACAAACCCAGTCTTGCCTTCTGTGAATGACAAGGCAACATTTGAGATCCATTCAGAGCTAAAGGATATTTGCGTCACCCCTCCCAGTCCCACTTCACTCCCCGAAAAGAAAATGCGAGATGATGATCGCGAATTCTCTCGCGTCCTTTCGGGGATGTGAGATCCAACACTTCCAAATTGGAATTTAGAACTGAAGAGAGACAAACTGTTGAGAACATCCCACAGCCCACCATTTATCGCGTCGACACTCTGCAGTTTCCAACTTCAGTGTATACAATAATCAATATATAATACGGAACAATATTTCCAAAACTACTTTGTAATTCCCAATGGCTCAGGGGATATAGGCGTCAACATCGTATCGTGTTTTTTTTAAATACTACATTGACTGTTCAAATCCCGCAAGGGTCACATCACTTCATCTGCGTGGAGTGGACTGTAGTCTAAGACTAATCGGGGACCACCACATTTGTGTCACCAAGAACATAAATCGTCCACTGTCTCGGCGATTAGTGTTAAATGTGTTCGTTGTATTTAAACTGGACGATGTTAACAGCGAAAACGGCGTCCTTTTTCTTATTGTTCCTCGTCTGTTGAATTCCTTTTGGTACGTTGTGTTCAAACCAACTGCAACTTCTCTAATGAGGACTTTAAGTAAGTTAACATAAAATATCGTAGAACCGAGTAGCCGAGTGGCATTCAATAAAAATATATTTTTCCATTGGGTGTGATGGTGCGGGGTGAAGCCGGTTCGAATCCCGTCTGGGGAAAAATAACCAATTTCAGTTTTCTTGGTTGAAAACATCGACGTTTTAAAAATACAAATGTAGCATTAAATTTCAAGTTGAGATGTACGAAGTCCAAAATAGTAAATTGTTCTCGTAACCCTCGCTTATCAATTCACTGTATTGGAGAGATGATGGACCGACACACCGTGGTTGGGACCAGTTAGAAGCAGGGAAAGGCGCATAGCTGAACACATTTCCCGACGATTAACATGCTTTCAGCATCGTGATTGGTGAAGCTGACGGCTTCAGTGTTTACAAGTCGTCCCCTGTGTTCCAATGTGTTTTATGTACCTACTGGTAGCCTACTGGCACATAGAACACATTGGAATGCAGGGGACGAAGTGGTAACAATAACAACCCGCATTCCAACATCGCGTTGCTATTACCTGATGGCTCAGGTGGTCGAGGCGTCAGTTGAAAAAGTCCATTTTATTAATACTGCCACAATGGTTCGAATCCCGCAAGGTCCAGAGTCTTCCATGTCACTAACAAATATATAACACTAATTCTGAAATTCATTTGTGAATTGACTACGTTGAATTGATCTCTTGAAATCAAATCGTCTGTTCTCTTGATCATTTGGTTATTTTTGTGATATTAAATAATATCCTCCCCGTGACAGAAGTCCGGTTGTATGTTACTGGTTTATTGTTGTGAGTTAATTTTACCGAATTTTCGTAGCGCAGTCGGTTTAATCGCGCAATTCAGATTTCATTTTTGTTGTGATGACCTCGCTACACTGTCGACATCGGTTCGAGCCCAGCTTGGTTCTCGCTACGAAATTTCAGTTCTCTAAAATTTTATTCAATTTGATGTGTTTGACGAAAGGAACGCTCATCAGTTACAGTAATTCACGTTTTTTCATTTAAATTTCGTCCAACGAGTCGGCTGGACGAAATTAAATTAAAAACGTTAACTTGGAACAGAGAGGCCTGAACTTTATGACATTTTCGATCACAAATCAGTGTCGATTTCGTAGCGCGATAGGTATGGTGGTAAACTGCAAATCACAAGGTCGTGAGTTCGAGCCTCAGCGTGGGCAACATAAATAGGGAAATTAAACTAAACAACTAAACTAACATAATAAAACTTAAACAAACTGAAACACAATGTGGTGTGTGATAAAATATGTGGATACGTTGTCATCAGTGTGACGATAGCTGTGTGTGCCGTTCTGAACAACAAGTAAGTGTACAATATAATGTAGCAATTATTATTTTTTTTTCAATTCCAATTGGTTTTTGGCGCCAAAACCCTCCCGCGTTTTTTTGTGCGCGCCGTAGTAGTCATGAGACCCAGTTCCTCACTGGGTCTCGAACTCGCAACCTGCTGCTCTGGAGGCCGATTCGCTTCCATTGGACTATCGGGGAGCACAATATATAATAAACGGAACTTCTACTGCACATGGAATTGTTTTCGGCGGCAAAATTATCCATTTTTTTTAAAATGTTTGCTATTTTCCGCCAATTCGGAATTTCAGTGATTTCAGCGACCAAGTGGCTTTTGAAATTTTCGTCATCAGGTATTTGTTTTTTCAGATTTCTTTATTTGTATTTTTGGCATCACAATTCCGCCTTTGGCCTTCTGCATTTGGCGCCTTTTCTCATGTCCACACAAAGCTACATTCCGGATGAGAAAATCTTCTCTGGGGACTCGAACTCACAACCTCGAAATCACAAGGCAAGCGTCTTACCTCTGCGCCATCAGGACAGCTGACATAACATGAATGGAACTTCTATTCAACACTGTGTTAAATTTTTTTTTCAACGTCAGTGTATACAATAATCAATATATAATACGGAACAATATTTCCAAATCTCCTTATAAAAAAGTACCATGGTAAACCATGGTAAATCCCAAAATACCCTGGTAATACCAGGGTATTTTGGGATTTACCATGGTTTACCATTACCAGGGTATTTTGGGATTTACCATGGTTTACCATGGTACTTTTTTTTATTAAGGGTCAACTTTCTAATGCTCAATGGCTCAGAGGATATAGGCGTCAACATCGGATTGTGTGGGTTTTTTTAAATAATACATTGCCCGTTCGAGTCCCGCAAGGGTCACATCACTTCATCTGTGTGGAGTGGACTGTAGAAGACTAATCGGGGACCACCACATTTGTGTCACCAAGAACATAAATCGTCCATTGCCTCGGCCATCAGTGTTAAATGTGTTCGTTGTATTAAAACTGGACGATGCTAACAGCGAAAACGCCGTCCTTTTCTTATTGTCACTCCTCTGTTAGAACTTAGATTCATTTTGGTACATTGTATACAAACCAACTGCAGCTGCTCTAGAGGAGTTTAAGTAAGATAACTTTAATGTCGTGGAACCGAATAGCCGAGTGGCATTCAGTAAATGTATTTTTCCATTGGGTGTGATGGTGCGGGATGAAGCCGGTTCGAATCCCGTCGGGGAAAAATAACCAATTTCAGTTTTCTTGGTTGAAAACATCGACGTTTTAAAAATACAAATGTAGCATTAAATTTGAGATGTACGAAGTCCAAAATAGTAAATTGTTCTCGTAACCCTCGCTTATCAATTCACTGTATTGGAGAGATGATGGACCGACACACCGTGGTTGGGACCAGTTAGAAGCAGGGAAAGGCACACAGCTGAATACATTTCCCGACGATTAACATGCTTTCAGCATCGTGATTGGTGAAGCTGACGGCTTCAGTATTTACAAGTCGTCCCCTGAGTTCCAATGTGTTCTATGTGCCTACTGGGACACATTGGAATGCAGGGGACGAAGTGGTAACAATAACAACCCGCATTCTAAATCGCGTTGCCATTATCTGATGGCTCAGGTGGTTGAGGCGTCAGTCGAAAAAGTCCATTTTATTAATACTGCAGCAATGGTTCGAATCCCACAAGGTCCGGAGTCTTCCACGTCACTTACAAATATATAACACTAATTTTGAAATTCATTTGTGAATTGACTACGTTGAATTGATCTCTTGAAATCAAATCGTCTGTTCTCTTGATCATTTGGTTATTTTTGTGCTATTAAATAATATCCTCCCCTTGTCAGAAGTCCGGTTGTATGTTACTGGTTTATTGTTGTGAGTTAATTTTATCAAACTTTCGTAGCGCAGTGGGTTTAGTCGCTCAGTTCTCTTTTCATTTTTGTTGTGATGACCTCGCCAAATTGTCGACATCGGTTCGAGCCCAGCTTGGTTCTCGCTACGAAATTTCAGTTCTCTAAAATGTTATCCAATTTGATGTGTTTGACGAAAGGAACGCTCATCAGTTACAGTAATTCGCGTTCTTTTTTCATTTAAATTTCGTCCAACGAGTCAGCTGGACGAAATTTAAATTAAAAACGTTAACTTGGAACAGAGAGGCCTGAACTTTATGACATTTTCGATCACAAATCAGTGTCGATTTCGTAGCGCGATAGGTATGGTGGTAGACTGCAAACCACAAGGTCGTGAGTTCGAGCCTCAGCGTGGGCAACATAAATAGGAAAATGAAACTAAACAACTAAACTAACATAAAAAAACATAAACAAACTGAAAAACAATGTGGTGTATGATAAAATATGTGGGTACGTTGTCATCAGTGTGACGATAACTGTGTGTGCCGTTCTGAAAAACAAGTAAGTGTACAATATAATGTAGCAATTATTATTTTTTTTTTTCAATTCCAATTAGTTTTTGGCGCCAAAACCTGCGGCGTTCTTTTTGCGCGCGCCGTAGTAGTCATGAGACCCGTCCACACTGGGTCTCGAACTCGCAACCTGCTGCTCTGGAGGCCGATTCGCTTCCATTGGACTATCGGGGAGCACCATATATAATAAACGGAACTTCTACTGCACATGGAATTGTTTTCGGCGGCAAAATTATCCATTTTTTTAAAAATGTTTGCCATTTTCCGCCAATTCGGAATTTCAGGGATTTCAGCGACCAAGTGGCTTTTGAAATTTTCGTCACCAGGAATTTGTTTTTTCAGATTTCTTGATTTGTATTTTTGGCATTGCAATTCCGCTTCTGGCCCTCTGCATTTGGCGCCTTTTCTCATGTCCATACAAAGCTACATTCCGGATGAGAAAATCTTCTCTGGGGACTCGAACTCACAACCACGAAATCACAAAACAAGCGTCTTACCTCTGCGCCACCAGGACAGCTGATATAACATGAATGGAACTTCTATTCAACACTGTGTTAAATTTTTATTTTTTATTTTTTTTTTCAAACACAGCCGGTCATGGCTGTGAACAATAATTGCGTTCCTTATTTATTACTGAAGTCCTGTTACGACATATTTTCTATTTTAGGTGAGCTACCATCTGATAAAATATTTTGGTCTGTGAAACACCAACGTTTACATTTAGATTTCTTGATTTAAAATAATAAATGTTCCACCTTTTTGGCTTCCCCAATTGCACCGGCAAAGACCTGTCAACAAATTCTGACGACCAAAAATAATTTAGCGCTTTACCAGTTAAAGCGAGACCACACCACCAGAGAAGAAAGCAGCGTGTCTCTAATGCTAGAACTAAAACTGCTTTCTCTCAAAACAAGACGCTGGAGCCAAAGTTGTCGCTCACGCTTTTTTTAGTTAAAAACAAGAGCATTCAGTCTTTTCTATCAATTATTCACCTCTCTGGTGTTTTCTGAAGACGAAGGGTGTAAAAACCATCATGCTTTTATCCGCATTCACGAAATAATATTTTTTTCTTAAAACTGTCTATTTACCCAAAACAATTTACCCAAATGACTCTTAAAGATGCACACATGATAGAGTTCCACCCACATAAAATCTCGAACTGTACTAGATTTCATATATGTTGTTACTTATTTATTCATTGTTGTTTAGGGTCAAATTCAGCATATATGGCTATATCGTGACCATCAATTAGATATATAAGTCAAGTTTAGCCTGTCGTTTATACCTGTGTTGTCCACTTTAAAAGAGATCCACCAGGCTTTAGTTACCTAGTTCTATTTTATCAGTGATAATGAACTTGTTTGCCACAGGCAACAAACAACTTCCCCGGGTGGTAAAGTTGTACAACCGGGTTTAATGAAAGTCTGTTGGTTGAAACTTTGCTTTTGATAGAAGTGCAAGTAATCCATCGACAAGCAACGACATTCTTTCTTCTCTATTATCAGCAGTGGACGGATATTCAACAGATAACCCGCTGGTCTTCTAAATAGAAAACAGGACGAAACTGATAGCCATTCCACGCACAACCATGCTGAATTAGAATTCCAAACACAACAATAAAAAATGAAGGACAAAAACTCTGTGGTTCAACAGACCGAAACGTAAATAACCTGTGCATAAACTTATTGATACGAGTGGCACAAGAAGAGATGGTGAAACCTAGGGGAGGGTACACGGAGCATGGAGCCTTTTTCCCACAGATTCTATGTTACGCGATTGCACACTTTGTTTAACCCTTTACCCAACGTAACGGACAAAACCGGCCAGCGCCATTCTCAAAGATCGCCAATTAATTTTCATTATTTTTTCATTTTTTGTCTCAAAAACATAGGTTATGACCCTTTGTTGGAACGATCTCGAGCTCGTTCCAACGAGGGGTCATAATCTATGTTTCTGAGACAAAAAATGGAAAAATAGCTTTTCAAGAATTTTTTTTTCAAGTAGCAATAAAAAATAATTGGGTGTTATCCATACCTTTCCATACCCTCGAGAGTAGATGTCAAATCACGGAATCCAACTTTACTGAATCGGCTAGGAATCTCAATTACGGAATGTCTTATACGGCACGTTTATATATACACAGGGGAAATCTGATTGAACATTTTGAAGGCCTGAGCGAAGGTATAGCTAGGAAGTAGTGATACAAGTCAATATTAATGGATGATAGTTTAGTCAATGGTACTGGTACAAAGCCGCAATGGAACAAGGCTGCTGTAGAAGCTAATGATAGGACAGATAGACCATAGACAAGTAGTGGCCTTGGAGCTTTGGAGAAAAGATGTACAAGAGTACTCGGAATAGGGTCAGAACTAACAAGAATAGACCAGAAATTGCTAAATATAGTAATAATAAGCAAAGCTGTTCCAGTTGATAGGCTCTTCTATTCTACTGGAGTATACTTCAGGACAAAGGAACATGCCCAGGCTCCTCAGCAAGTAACGAGCAATAACAGGACAAGTTCGAGAAGCATCTGGGGTATGAAAATCAATTTCATAGCCAATGTGGTTTTTGAACTTGTTCTGTGTAATGTAAAACAAAGAAAGCAACTCAATGTTTGAAACTTACTGAATATAGTTTAAGTTATAGTTACACAGTTCTTTAACCCTTTACCTAACCTGAAAAGCAGACGACACTTGCAAAAATAATTCTTGAATAACTAATTTTTTTCATTTTTTGTCTCAAAAACATAGGTTATGACCCCTCGTTGGAACGAGCTGGACGAGCTCGTTCCAACGAGGGGTCATAACCTATGTTTTTGAGAAAAAAATGAAAAAAATAATGAAAAT
This sequence comes from Pictodentalium vernedei, assembly GCA_031216915.1. Lineage (NCBI taxonomy): Eukaryota > Metazoa > Mollusca > Scaphopoda > Dentaliida > Dentaliidae > Pictodentalium > Pictodentalium vernedei. The sequence continues at coordinate 124,416,403 of CM062293.1, read as the reverse complement.
TAATTGGTGATTTTTGAGAATAGCGCTGGCCGGTTTTGGCCGTTACGTTAGGTAAAGGGTTAAAAAATGTAAAGACCACAATAACACTATTTACGTCTGATGGTCTGTACAGTATTTGAACAAATTGCACTGAACTATTACCCCAAAGTCTTGGGACATGGAAGTGAAGTGATTTCGGATGAAGTCTTGACCGCATATACTGATTATTGGTAGGAAAACGTTCTAATATAATTGTGTGTTGAGGCACTGTTCTTGGGTCTCAAAGTTCGTCAAAGTCGAAATAAGGCCCTGAACACTTACGCTGTCGAAGGCGACTTTTGTCACCTATTTTATGATGATTATCTGTACGTTCAAACCTACCACCTGATTAATGGTTGGAAAGGACTCAGAGAGCCCTTTCCAACAATTAATCAGGTGATAGAGTTTAAGTACGTCATAAATTTTATTAAACTTCCTCTCATACAGACATACATAGAAGTCCTCCACATATGGCTAAAGTAGGCGTGGCAGTAAAAAGGTTAACCTCAATTTTCATCAAGTTGTGGTGGTTTTCGACCTTGTCCTTGGCAGTAACATGACTGAGTAACCAAGCTTCGGGGGATAAATAACGCTATATACTCAAGAAAGACACTAATGCCAGAGCTTAAAGTTCTCATTTCCACGAGAACAGGCCAAGCAATGATATGGGTTTATTTCCTAAGGACTTTCCGTGACTTTCACAGATCAAATCTGATTTTCAAGAACTTTCTATGATGAGATATTTCAGTTCGAGCACTTTTTAGCACTTCCCGTGATCCATACTGGACCTGATTGTGAAAAGCAAAGAGTGCTAAGCCTCCCCATTACTATTCTTAGCCACCACGCGAGGAAAATAGATTTTGAGGAATAAGACCCGAGCGCGTCCATAGACTTTGATAGACAAAACACGAGACTGGTGTTCTATGTTATTTTTGACTCGTTACCTATCTCGTATTGAAGGTGATAATCAAGCTCTACTTCGCTAACAGGGATTCCCGTAAGCCATCATACACTGCATCACCAAGCTGCCGCGATAATGTCAGTAAATGGAAACTGACCAAGCTGAATAATGGTCCACACGGAATAGGTCAGTTTTCATCCACTCGCATGGTGAAAGTCATACATTGGATTCCTCCTATGTAAGACAAACAAATTTCTCTTATTTCTTTAACGTGCCCTGTCCTCTCTTCCTTTCCCAAATCGGAAATATTCTGGCCCCTTCCTTCTGCAGTGAAAGAAAATGTAGACAACATATAGGTGATGGTGGAGGGGCTAGTCTGTGTGTCTAGACACACAGACTGCCCCTCCACCATCACCTATATGTCGTCAACATTTTCTTTCACTGCAGATCAAAGTCTCTTACCCAATGTAATGACGAAAACCGCGCTATTCACAAATATCTTCGTTCCAATTTTATATTGGTTTTTTTCAATGTTTGCTTCAAAACATAGCTGATCAACCCCCTCATAGCTGATCACCCCACTCATTGAAACTGGTTCGACAAGGTCGTTCCAGTGGGGGTTCTCAACTATGTTTTTGAAGCTAAAAAGTAATAGTAAAGAAATTCAAGAATATTTTTGGCAAATGTCGTCTGTTATTCGTGTTAGATAAAGGATTAATAACCCCTGCACATAACTACAGTCCCATTCTTGAGTTATAACAGCGTCTATATAGATCTTGTTGAAACACAAACCGAAGAGAGATTAAAACTTTTCACTCACGGAATCCGCGCGTGGACTTTTCAGGTATGATTCCAACCTTTCAACCCAAACACAAATATTTCATTTGTTCCGTCTTTCAAGACAGTCCAACTGACGACGTTGTGGTGGAAGTCTTATTATCAAGAGTTAAACGTGCATCCTCGAGTTCTTCAAAAAACACGGAAACAGAAATACTCACGTGCACAAAAATTGTATTCATCTTTCCCAACTATCACGGGCTAGACGCCTTCATTTTGTGCCTCATTCCGTTTTGCAGTTGGTTTAATGTTCGCCACTTCCGTTTGAATTCAGTGAATTTGCGATAGACTAACAAGTCGTAAAGGTCCTTGTTGCAAGGCGACTGATTTCTCGAGTGACATTGTACCGCATGCAATAAGACGTCTGCTTCAAATCAAATCATTTTTGGATCACTTCCCTCGTCATCGGGTGATCTGGTCGGATGTCATGGTAGCGAGTGAAAAAACGCCTGGTGAAATACCAAGTGAAGGTTCTTAATATAATAAAACGCAAGACAGGCCAAGAAAATGCTTACTTGTCCGACTAAGTTACGTGTAAAAATAAAATAATTTCCACTTATCCGTTTTAATTATTCATGCATGTTCATAACCCCACAGCCCCAATAGAAACATCGTATTTGTGCTGTATCGTCTACAGGATCCATTGTTATATCTGACGTTCAAGTCTGTTGCAGCATATCCCGAGCAGCCGTGCGGTATTCACCTCCAACTTTCAGTGAATTTTTGAAGTCACTGCTTCGATGTTGGTTCGGCTCTAACGTAAGACAATGAATATTAAGTTTTGAGAGATGTAAAGCCGACCTCTCTGCAACTTTTTTATTCAGGCCATGCCCACTCATTTCAAATGTAAACAGAGTTCACAACCCGAAGTTAGTGGCTACCACGGGTAGTCACTAACTTCAGATTGATGAACAAACGTTGTTACAAATGTTCGATTTTATTCTCCACCTTCAATATATTACACTTTACAAAGCTCGCTAGCTTGTTTCATCGAAGCTCAGAGACGAAGTTGCTAGCTCAATTGATAGGGGTGGCTGGATTATGACGTTGTATTAAACTTCCCATTGTGGGTGGAGAATCGAACCCCAAATAATCCAGTTTCATTCTTCAAATTTTTGTTTGTTTTTTTTAAAGCGCCACATTGAGATTTTGAACATCTGCTTATTTGATGACGTTGTAATAATTTGAAAAGGAATCTCACCTTGTTGACATCTTTTGTCTCGTTTTAAACACAAATACTGGAAAAAAATCCCACAGTATCATCTTGAAAACATCTGAAGGCGCTCGATTTTTCTTCCGTTATCGAAGAAGCACTAGTTAGTTCATTACCTTTAGTCGAATGAATAGCATTTGTTTACTTGTTGGAAACATTCACTTCCGGTGTATGTCGGTTCGATTCCCCTGAGGGGTCCCATTTGTTAATTTGTAAAATGAATTAATTTGAATGTGTGGTATATTCTAATGCTACAGCTGACTATTAATAGAGACAGGATGAATGTTTGCAAGTCTAAATATCTTAATTCTATTTTATCTTTTTAAACAGAAAGGGTTGGAGTTAGGATTGCACGGCAGATGATTATTTCGGAGAACATATGATTAGTTTTTGCGATTGCGTCGTGGCGAAGTTGGTTTCGTCGCTGGTCACTGAACAGAACAAGTGGGTTCGAACCTTGGCGACGACGAAATGTTCAGATTTGTATTTCTATTGACAATTTAATATAATCTTTACTAATGTAGGAGTTTGTGGAACAAATGACCATTACATATTGTAATCGCGTCGTGGCGCAGTTGGTCTTGTCGTAGACCACTGATCGGAACATCGTGGGTTCGAACCCCCGTAACGTACGACTAAACCAATAAAACTAAAATGAAATAAAAGCGGTTAAATAAAATAAAATAAAATAAAACAGGTATGTGAGAGGTGTTGTACATGTGAGATGTGGTGAACAGGAGAGAGGAGTACTCAAAGGAGGTAGATAAGGGGAAGGTAAGTGGACAAGTAGACAGAGAGAGAAAAGGTGGGTACTGTTCACTATTGGAAACAAATCATTTTTATGGAGTTTTTCGGTCCATTTTGAACAATTTGATGTAAAAAAGTCCATTACTGGGGCTTGATCCCACAACCTTGAGCATCCAAATCTTACGCGTTACCAATGCTCTAACGAACCAACTGATAAACAACAATCAACACAAATCCTCATCCTGATGTTTTTCATGACTTGCTCACAGCATTAAAAATCAATATCTTGTGAAATTGTAAACAAGTTTCCTATTTTTTCTAACTTGAATATACTTTTTAAAAATTACCAGATGTGAAGATTTAATTTAATTTTCACTTTTTGTGCCAAATTGTCATTCCCCAAATAATCCAGTATTCCTTTCTGACTTTTGTTTTCTTTCTCCTCGCTTCGTCCATCGGCGGGGTTGGACAACCTCTCTCAGATGAGAAGCTGTCATCTCCCCTGCATTCCATTGCAGCTGCTAATGCATGACACGAGGTAACACTGGCTGTCGAACGTGTAGTTAAACCCCGATAAATAAATATAAACTAAATAAAATAAATAAATAAATAACGACGTTTGGAGAACTTCGTATGAGCCACGTTTCCCTCCTTTTGATAAGAAACCGGCACCATGAAAACACACCTGTCAAGCCTGGAAAACAATACGAGTTTCCAGCATGTGTGTGTGTTTGTGTGTGTGTGTGTGTGGGGGGGGGGGGGGGGGGGGGGGGCTCGATATTATTGTAAAGTATCCCATTTCCTTCTAAAAGATTTTCCGCAAACCAATGGGATCTTCTCTCGGGAAAATCTGTTGGTTAAATTGAGTAACGTCACTCTAAAATCAGTTTGGTAAAAAAATCAACCCAAATTCACTGGGTTGAGTGAAAATGAACCCAACTGGGTTCATATTCACTCAACCCAGTTGATTGGGGTTAATTTGTAACCCGAATGATTTTAGGGTGTTGGCTGTGGTATAAGACTTTGCATCAACACGGTTTGAAACGGAAGGGGGTGTAATGTACGTAAGTGTTTGTGCGAGAGGGGGGGGGGGGGCGTATTGGTGTGTGTGAGAGAGAGAGAGAGAGAGAGAGAGAGGGGGGGGGGGGGTATTCATACTGGCACACAAACAGAAAAAAGTAAGTATTGTTCGATCTTAATTTCATATCCTTCCAAACGATTTGCTCATTTCCATCAACCTGGACGTTTTCATTTCACGCTTGATCCAAATCACATTTTTCTTCCTAACCCTTTACCTAACCTGAAAAGCAGACGACACTTGCAAAAAAAATTCTTGAATAACTAATATTTTTCATTTTTTGTCTCAAAAACATAGGTTATGACCCCTCGTTGGAACGAGCTCGACGAGCTCGTTCCAACGAGGGGTCATAACCTATGTTTTTGAGACAAAAAATGAAAAAATAATGAAAATTAATTGACGATTTTTGAGAATAGCGCTGGCCGGTTTTGGCCGTTACGTTATGTAGAGGGTTAATGTTGATTTTTTCAAAGGAACTCTACAATCTCTTCCATTGCCCATCCCACCCCTCAATATAAGCTCTTCTTATATGGGTCTACGATTACGTAGAATATTTCAGTGCTTCACACATCTAATGAAAGTACTATTTTCAAGCTTCGAAAACAATACGATTTTCCCACATGTGTGTGGGTCGGTAGAGTGGAGTGAGTGTGTGTGTGTGGGGGGGGGGGAGGGGGGGGGGGGCTTCGATTTACTGCACAAGCACACACACAGAAAAAATGTAAATGTTGTTCGATATTTTGTAAATTACCCCATTTCCTTCCAAAAGATTTTTTGTTTTCCAACAAACCGAAAGTTTTCAATTCACGTTGATCCATAATACACAGAGAATCTGTGTTTCCAATGAACTGCTCCGCGGTGGACAACCTACCCCTTAAAATAAGATCTCCTTAAATACTGGTATACATTTACTAAGATGCTAGGTAAATGACATCTTCCACACCGAGCCAGTTCAGTCTTCGCATTGAAACGTGACTGAAATATACGAAATAGTGCAAATCACGATAAGACACTAAAAAGTGTGTTTGCAAGGAACTGTATAATCTCTTCCACCGCCCACTATACCCTCGACACTGGCTCTCCAATTGCAGGCATACATTTACGAAGATACTAGGCAGATGTCATCTTCCACCTTGAAATAGTTTTGTAACCCCAAAGAAGAAGAGGAATACAAACTAAAAAACACCACACCTGTTATTAGATTTCAAAGTTAAACCTCTACACGCGGATATCAAAATATCAAAATGCCAAGCTGTAGAGTTTACCCCACGGTGAAACTAGGAAGGTAACCTATCTAATCTGGTTTGACAGAGCTCATTGAGATCTCGTCCCCTGAGTTCCAATGTGTTCTATGTGCCAGTAGACTGCCAGTAGGCACATAGAACACATTGGAACTCAGAGGACGATCTGTCAAACAAGAATGAATCGGAAGAATTCAATGTCGAATTTACCCTTTACCCAACGTAACTGTCAAAACTTGCCACTACTGTTCTCAAAAATCGCCAAATAACTTTCATTATTTTTTTCATTTTTTTTGTCTCAAAAACATAGGTTATGACCCCTCATTGAAACGAGCTCGACGAGCTCGTTCCAATGAGGGGTCATAACCTATGTTTTTGAGAGAAAAAATGAAAAAAATTAGTTATTCAGGAATGTTTTTTGCAAGTGTCGTCTGCTTTTCATGTTAGGTAAAGGGTTAAAACGATAATGTTTATTGCTGTTTATTTAAAATACAAATCAACCTTATCGGTGGTAATGATGTGATAAAACATTTTTAGCAGACATCAGTCCAAACAAAAGGACGGGCGGAAGAACAACAAGACCAACACAATGGACAGGTGGAACCCCTTTTTAACCCTCTCAATCATTTCTTACACCTCAGTAAACGTTTCTTCTAAATTGTAATAAGATGAAATAATCGATGGATGATCATACGGATGAGAGGACAGACAGGTGGATGACAGATGGACAGAATGGCCACTGAAGCAGTCGATTTTAATACCACTTCCTAATAATGACATTTTTATTTCAGATAACTGGACTCACGATGTTCTTAAAAATGTAGTAACAACTCAACTGGACATCTCAGAAAAAATAGAGTGCGATGAAGTAGTGTATAAAGAAATAACTTCACAATAAATACCATCAGACAAAAGAACGGACGGTCCTACGAACTGACGGTCCTACGAACTGAATGAATTTAATAGTACCAGACCGAAGGATGGACGAACGAATGGTCGGACGGACGTATGAATGAATGGGATGCATTCCCAAAATACCTCCAACCAGGAGCCGGAGCTTGAAGAAAACTTCATTTCCGAGAGTCCAGTTCATAATAAAAAACACTCAAAGGATCACAAACCTAGATAAGAAAATTCCAAACTTCCCGCGCACAGAATCTGCTTATCACATCTCTCTCCTCAAAAGGATATGTACTAAATGTGTTACCGTGCCAGTGTGGCAAGCGAAACGAAAGCCGCTTCAATGCGTGATTTTTAATCAGCATGTGATGCACGTGCATATTCATGTGCCGCGATAACATCGTTCTCACCACAATAGAACTGTGCTCATTGACGTGTAATGTTTGTCTTCCAACTATTTTGTCATTCTGTTTGAAATTTTTTAAAAATGCGAAATGTAACATAGCGCGCAAATAAGGCTGTATTTTCTGAAACCCGTGTAGCCATGCGGTATTCAGCTTGGAAACACAGTGTGTAGTTATCGCTACCGTTCGAAAGTGGTTCGAATCCACCTTCAGCTGATAAATTTTGAGTAAATAATGGCAACTCTTAATAATCTGACGATCATGGTATAAATAAAATATACCCAAAGTAGCTTGGTGTGCCAAATGTTCACCAAGCTACTATGGGTATATTCTATATGTATACATGTTTTAGTGTTGTAAATAAAGAAAATGAAAAAAAGAACGCCTGCATTCTAATGTCGTATTCAATTCAAAATTATTTTAGAGGGTTCGAACCCAACTGATCAAGTTTAAATCTTCTGTGATTTGAAAGGGTTGGAGTTAGCATTACACGGGAGATGATTATTTCAGAGAACATATGATAGTCGTCTTGTGACTGCGTCGTGGCGAAGTTGGTTTCGTCGCAGGTCAGTGAACAGAACAAGTGGGTTCGAACCTTGGCGACGACGAAACATTCAGATTTGTAATTCTATTGACAATTTAACATAATCTTTACTAATGTATGAGTTTGTGGAACAAATGATCATTACATATTGTAATCGCGTCGTGGCGCAGTTGGTCTTATCGTAGACCACTGATCGGAACATCGTGGGTTCGAACCCCCGTAACGTACAATAAAACTAAAATGAAATAAAAGCGGCTAAATAAAATAAAATAAAATAAAACAGGTATGTGAGAGGTGTTGTACATGTGAGATGTGGTGAACAGGAGAGAGGAGTACTCAAAGGAGGTAGATAAGGGGAAGAAGGTAAGTGGACAAGTTGACAGAGAGAGAAAAGATGGGTATTGTTCATTATTGGAAAAAATCATTTTTATGACGTTTTTTGGTCTACTTTGGACAATTTGATGTAAAAAAGTCCATTACTGGGGCTTGATCCCACAACCTTGAGCATCCAGGTCTTACGCGTTACCAATGCTCTAGCGAACCAACTGGTAACTAACAATCGACACAAAGCCTCATCCTCGTGTTTTTCATGACTTGCTCACAACATAAAAATCAATATCTTGTGAATTTCTATACAAGTTTTCTATTTATCTAACTTGAACATACTTTTTAAAAAAAATATCAGATGTGAAGATTTAATTTTATTTTCACTTTTTCTGCTATATTTTCCTCCCCCCAAATAAGCCAGTATTCCTTTCTGAGATGTGGTTTCTTGGATATATAAAAAAAAGTCACTTCGTTCATCGGTCTAGTTGACAACCGCTTTCAGAAAGAGAAGCTGTCATTACCCCTGCGTTCTATTGTAGCTGTTACCGCAAGAGTTCCGACACGTATGGACCGCATTTTTCTCCTTTCTGATGAGAAACTGACGCGATGAAAACACTACTTTCAAGCTTGGAAAACAATACGAGTCATCCGCATGTGTTGGTGTGAGTGTGCGGTGGGGGTGGGGGGGGGGGGGGGGTGTGAGCTGAGATAAGCATAGAAACAGAAAAAATATAAATATTGCTCGATATTATCGTAAGGTATCCCATTTCTGACCGAAAGATTTTCCGCAAGCCAATAAGGCCTTCTCTCTGGAATATCTGTCGGTTAAAGTGAGTAACTTCACTCTAAAATCAGTTGGTTTAAAAATCCACCCAAATCATCTGGGTTGAGTGAATATGAATGGTTCATATTCACTCATCCTAGTTGATTGGGGTGAATTTTTCCCCCAACTGATTTTAGAGTGTTGGCTGTGAAAAGAGACTTTGCATCAACAAACACGGTTTAAAACGAGAGGGAGATTATGATTGCGTCGTGCGTATGCGTGTGTATGTACGAGAAAGGGGAAGAGAGAGAGAGAGAGAGAAAGAGAGAGAGAGAAAGAGAGAGGGGGGAGACAGATTGATTGATTGATTGATTATTTTATTTAACGGTATAGACAACAAGTAACATACAGAGTGATACAGAGTGATACAAACTTTTCTGCACAAAAAAGCATTTGTAAAATATGAGAATATAAGTAATATCTATACCGTAGGGAGATGACATAGCCAGATTGGCTGTCTTCCTGTCATCCCCCACTGGAATCGAATCCAGAGTTAGCATTGTACACTGACAGAGAGAGAGAGGTGCTCATAATGGCACACAAATAGAGAAAATGAAAATATTGTTCGATCTTAATGTAAAATACTTTATATCCTTCCAAACGATTTGTTGCTTTCCAACTTAGGCGTTTTCATTTCACGCTTGATCTTAGGCACATTCTTCTCCCTGATGGTGATTTTTCTATTTATCAAATTGGACACCAAAAACTGTGTTTCTAAGAAACTGCACAGTTTCTGCCACTACCCATCCCACTCCTCAATATAAGCTCTACTTATGCAGGCTTACATTTACGTAGAGCATCCACGTACTTTTTGTTTACAACACCGTTCTCCCTTCTGACCATGATATACCATAAAACTGAGCTATTTCCACCGATAGGATGCAATTTTGGCTCAATGTTATACATCTGAACAAAGCACTATTTTTAAGCTAGGAAAACAATACGATTTTGCCACGTGTGTGCGGGTGGGTGGGTGGGTGGGAGAGGGGTCTTCAGATTACTGCACAATCGCACAAAGAGGAAAATGTAATTATTTGTTGATATTATTGTAAATTATCCCATTTCCTTCCAAAAAGATTTGTTGCTTTCCAACAAGTCGAACGTTTTCAATTTACGTTGATTCACAATACACTGCCCTTCCTAATATTAAATAAAGAATTTATTTACGACACAAGACACTACAAACTGTGTTGACAAGGAACCGCTCCTCTCACTCCTCAATATAAGATCTCCTCATAGACTGATGCGGACCAATACATTTACTAGATGCTAGGTCGATGGCATCTTCCACATTGAACCAGTTTCGTAACCGAAAGAGTGAGGGGTGTTCAAACGCATAACGCCATGCCCATCAGCATTCTAATTTAACTCTGTGCACACGGTCATTTGGACAAACAATTCTGCCTTCAGTCCGTTCAGTCCATTTGTGTACTTCAACTAACCTCCAACCCGAAGGCTAGCCTTCGAGTTGGAAGGTGATTGAAGTAGGCGAAATAGAGCAAGTCATGTTAGGACATTGCAAGCTGTGTTTCTAAGGAACTGTATAGTCTCTTCCACCACCCACCTCACCCTCAACGTAGGCTATCTAACCCCAATAACAAGAAGATCTCGCCATAACCACCCATGGTGCTATAGACAAATTACAGCAACCACAGACTACTACAAGTACTCATTCTTCCCTAGGACTGTATATCATTGGAATGCCCTCCCACCTCATATCTCCCCTCCCTACCCTTGAGCAGTTCAATATGGCTGTTAGTCATATTGATCATGTCTCACCGTAGCCTTGCTTCCTCCTGCTTTTACTTTTTAACCAAATGTTTCTGATCTTATCTGTATATAGTTTTAGGCCTGTTACTATACTTCTCTAACATTCTTTGTGGCTGACGCGCCGAATGTCTATGTACCCGCGAGGGGTTCGACATAAGTGGAAGATAGATAGATAGATAGTTACCGGTCTACCTTTACTGGGAGATAAGGTTGATGACATCTTCCACCCTAAAGAGGAAGTGAAATGCAAACCTATAACACCACACCCTTTGTTTGCTTTCAAAGTTAAACTTTTACACGCTGATGCCAAAATATCGAAACGTCACGCTGCAGAATTTGTTAGCTCCCATCTAGACATCACACCAAAGGTACATGTGAAATTTCCAAAAAGATGGGGTGAGGGAGGTGGCCTACAGGGTGTGCTAATGGGATTGTCGACAATTTATATGCTAAATCCAAGATGGCGGCTGGCAACCACGTTGTTTAACAAAATTCAGAAGAAATTGATAGCTCCCATCTAGACATCACACCAAAATTACATATGAAATTTGAAAAAGATTTGTTGACAGATGCCACTTGCAGGGTGTACTAATGGAATTATTGACATTTCATATGCCAAATCCAAGATTGCTGCTGTTGGCCATATTTTTTAACAAATTCAGAAAAAATTGATTGCACCCTTCTTCTAGACATCACACCAAAGCTATATATGAAATTAAAAAAAAGATCAGGCGAGAGATGCAACCTGTAGGGTGTGCTAATGGAATTGTTGTCAATTTAAATTCAAATCCAAGATGGCTGTTGCCGGCCATGTTTTTCAACAAAATTCAGAAATATTCAATAGCTCCTATCTGGACATCACACCAAAGGTACATATGAAATCTGAAAACGATCGAATGAGAGATGTGGCCTGCAGGGTATACTAATGGAATTGTTGACAATGTATATGCCAAATCTAAGATGGCCACTGCCGTCCATGTTTTTCAACGAAATTCGATAGCTCCCATCCAGACATTTTCCCAAAGCTACATATGAAATTTGGGACTGATCGGGTGAGAGCTGCGACCTGTGGAATGTACTAAAGGAATTGTTGGACAATTTATATCCAAATCCAAGATGGCCACCGGCGGTCATGTTTTTCAACGAAATTCGAAAGCTCCCATCCAGACATTGCCTTAAAGCTATGTATGAAATTTCGAAATGGTCGGGGGAGAGCTGCGGCCTGTAGGGTGCACTAAAGGAATTGTGGGCGGACAGATGTACGTACGGACGGACGACGGACCACAGCCCATCCTAATAGCTCTTACTTGACGTTGTCAAGTTGAGCTAATAAAAAGTATATACTTATTTTAGTCTTCTAATATATAAAATTATCACGGGCATTTAGAAGGTTTCAAGTGGTTGCTGGGACAGAAGAAGTAAAATACTCGTTGTTAACCCTTTACCTAACGTAACGTCAAAACCGGCCAGCGCTATTCTAAAAAATGATCAGTTAATTTTCATTATTTTTTCATTTTTTGTCTCAAAAACATAGGTTATGACCCCTCATTGGAACGAGCTCCTTGAGCTCGTTCCAATGAGGGGTCATAACCTATGTTTTTGAGACAAAAAATGAAAAAAAATTAGTTGTTCAAGAATTGTTTTTCCAAGTGTCGTCTGCTTTTCATGTTCGGTAAGGGGTTAATCACCCTGGGGTATCTGAAGTTGAAAAGATCCACAAGATATTCAGCTTGAAATTATGTTTTTGATGCAAAACTACTATTAGTCAGAATTCTTTAATTTTGGTTAACCCACCGAGGATGAGGTCACAAAGGCATGCATGCGTATAATTCGTCCAGGAGCCAAGACTATAAAACTTTTACAGCTGTATTTTTCAGAACTGTTTTTTTTTCTATTTATGGAAATAACTAATTGAAATGAACCATTAGTATTTTCAAAGATGTGGCAATTTGCCAGTTGGCAAATTGCCACATCTTTTAAAATGCTAATGTTTCATTTCTGTCATTTATATTCGCTTGTTAAATACAATTCGGTAAAATACAATTGTAAAAGTTTTATAGTACTGGACCCAGTTTGATTATTCCCTATATGCGGGGGCGTCGAGAAATTGACCGACCTGGAGCAGTGTTAACTTGATTTGTTCCATCCGTAATCACTGAGGTCCGACTGACTAATATTTCAACTATATCATCAAAGGTGCCTTGATACTGTAGTTGGAATATTAGTCAGTCAGGATTATGGTTAAAAAAAAATCAAGACTTCTTGGACATTTAATAGTGAATATATTGAAAACATCCACAGTAGCTTGGTGTAGCAAATGTTCACCACGAGTGATGAATTAGTGTTAACCTCGAGTCTTTGGCGAACGGTTAACACCACTTCACCACCAGTGGTGAACAGTTAGTACACCAAGCTACTTTGAGTATATTTTATTTATACCATGATCATAATTATTTTTTCTTGATTTTAGTGAGCAGCAGAAGTACGCACGTGCGAATCTGGTTTTGTTTACATGGGCACCTGTGGGCGGTACTTCCGCTGTCGGTTTTATCGCCGAAACGAAATGAAAAAAGAAACTCGCAAATCACAGGGTCTTTTTTCATTTCAATAACATAATAACATACTATTTTTTGAGTTATGGGTGCTCTACTGACACGAGGCAACCCATGTTTGGTAATTTTCGGTATCTTATGAGATAAACTCATTTATAAACGTAATAAATAATTGCCACTTTTATTTCACTGTTAGCCAAGTTTGCATTCGGGTCGAGTTCACCAAAGGTCAGCTTGGATGTAGTTCCACTGTTGGTGTCAATTTTAACTACAGAAATCCCATTGCTGGCGTGTTCACCACGGTTGGTGTGTAAAGCTAAATTTATTTATTTATATTTATTTATTGGTATTTAAGGTCACATACTTCTGCACAATGGCTAACCATGACCACAACATGTAGATAACGTCAAGATCAGTCAATCGTTTATACCCCATGTTGCCTATTTTAGAGGACTTGCACCCCAAGCATGTTTGACTGGGTCCCATTTTACCAGTGAAACAGAGCTTATTTACCACAGTAAACCCAGTAAACAAGTACTGCTTCACTCCCCGAGGTTCCCACGGGGGGGGGGGGGGGGGGTTGTAAAGCTAAAATCTATGTCATAGGCTTTTGTATATATAGTAGAATAGGTAATCATGACAAAAAAATAAAATATGCATGCAGTAGTCGTAGCGTAACTTGTTATGCAGTTGACATGTAGTGTACCGGTACTCCAAATTGATCATGTCAGGCACCCAACTCGGGTACTCCAGGCCTCTATTTATACTACGTAATATGTGTGTGACACAGGTCCAAGAATCAAATCAAGTCTTATATAACTTACCAAAATGAATCACTGTCATTTTAAAAGATCTGGCAATTTGTTAACCGGTATTGCCGCATCTTTGAAAATACTAATGGTTCATTTCAACCCATTTGAAGGCATAACTAGAAAATACAGTTCTAGAAAAGACAATTGTAAAAGTTTTATAGTATTGGTTCCTGTAGTACAAGATTCGGGCTCTTTTTTAGTACTCGTCCCAGATCTCCACTTGTATTAACCCTTTATCCAGCGTAACGGCCAAAACCCGCCAAAACCGGCCAGCGCTATTCTCAAAAATCGACAATTATTTCATTATATTTTTCGTTTTTTGTCTCAAAAACATTGGTTATGACCCCTCGTTGGAACGAGCTCGTCGAGCTCGTTCCAATAAAGGGTCATAACCTATGTTTTTGAGACAAAAAAATGAGTAATCAAGAATTTTTTTTGCAAGTGTCGTCTGCCTTTCACGTTAGGTAAAGGGTTAACGACTGTGTGTGTGACACAAGTCCAAGAATCAAATTTCGTCTATTTCGTAAATTTCGTCTTTTAAGAAAGTATTGCGGTGACCGGTTCTCGTCAGATCACCGAAGTTAAGCAACGTCGGGCCCGGTTGGTCGTCGGATGGGTGACCGTCTGAGCGATCGATTCGAACTCCTGCGTTTTGTCCTTGGGCAAGGCACTTCATCCCGATTGTACACATGGGGACGCGATGACGTCGTGTACTGAGGCGTACTGCACGCAGCGTACTGCACGCTGATGGTGCGCATGTCTTCAACCAATCTAACCATGCCTGTGCTGCAGTGCGGTATTACGATGTTGGGGAGCTGGCAGCTGCTCGTCGATGCTAGGTGGTTCTCTCCGGGTACTCCGGCTTCCTCCACCCGTAAAACTGTCACGGTCATGATTATTCATTGTGCATAAGTATATGACCTTAAACATCAATAAATAAATAAATATGATTACTAGTAAGAGAGAACTGATATCTTAGACTCCTATCCTGACCAAAATGTCCCGAATGGAAAATTATTGGGGACAGTCGATGAAATTTCATGATGTTAAAGCTGTTACGCTGTAACTGTGGTCACAGTGTAACAGCTTTCACTTCATTAAACGTCATGGCTTTTACCCAGCACGAAGACCAGTGACGCGGTATCAACTTCCCAGTCTCGGCCCTTGTTTTCTGTCATTATTAACTAAAATAAGTTGTAAATATTCAGTTTGTATTGTCGAGACAAATCTTCGAGAATTTTTTGTTGTTGCTATTGTTGTTGGTGGTGAACGTTGCAGCAACTCCAACTCCAAACACCATAAGACACTTTTCTATACGTGACCAATAGGTGTTATAGCAATCCACTTGTATATAGATATAGTGGTCTCTGCTCACAAAAACTTAATACCATTATATTTTAGCTGTTTCTCCTTAGATTCTAGGACACCGTATTCCAGAGAACATGTTCGGTCATTTTCCAAACAGTGGCGAACCATAATCACTAAGTTTGATTCTTTGCATTTACACTTTGGAGTAAAACACAGAACTATCACATGTTGGTCGCGTATTTTCTGCTTACTTGGACACTAGTAGGAATTTGTGCCCCCATCTTCTCCGCATCCCTATGCCCCTTGCCCTTGCCACCACAAATGTTAAAACTTTTTCCTCTGTCTCAGACTCGACAAACAGGACCCTTTCCTTCTATCTTTCACCCGATGCCCAAGTCGTGTCATGATACTTCAAAACCAGTTTGATGGCATAACATGTAAAAAGTAACATCTTCTGACAAAATGCGGGACTACAGACTACCTCTTCTTTTAGCCCCACCCCCTTCCCGTGCATGTATTATCTCTACTGAGTCTCAATTTTATATAAAAAGTTATTAACTCTCTGCACTGAGGTGAAAAGTTCAAAGCCATTTCTATCCTATTATTGGAATTCAATCAATTCGGTCTTGCTTGACATGGGTCATTGGGGTTGAAATGGTTAAATTCTCATTTGCATTGTGGGAAACATTTGTTGCTTGAAACTTCGCAATTTCAATATCAGTGTGCAGAGATTTAACTCTTTACCTGACACAGCAGCCAAAAACGGACAGAACAAATTACCAAAATAAGCCTACCACAGCCTAAAATAAAAAGTTTCTCAGTAAAAAACATACAAATGTGGATATCATTAGAACCAGCTCGACGAGCTGGTTCTAATGATATCGACATTTGTATGCTTTTATTGAATTTGTTTAAATTTGTTCGCAAAAAATGTGAAACTTAATTTATTTTTAAAAACACTTTGTTAGGTCAAGGGTTAACAGAATCCACCAATTTAAATTCAGGTTGAGCTTTAGTGGACGATGTACTTGCAAACATTGAAATGAATTTGAGAGCCATTTTATCATATATACACGTTCTTGAAAAGATATCTCGGTTTCTGCCCATAATTGTGTTGTGGGGAACAACAGAGACCTATTGCATATCAAAGCGATAATAAGACACTTCATGTTTATTTACAAATACAAGTTAACCTTTTGGGTGGTAATCGTGTAATAAAACATATAAACATTTTTAGCAGAATGCCTTCCAGACGAAAGAAAGAAAGAAAGAAAGAAAGAAAGAAAGAAAGAAAGAAAGAAAGAAAGAAAGAAAGAAAGAAAGAAAGAAAGACTGTTCATTGTGGGGTGAATGCCCCCACCCTATAATGGTTGGCAGACACCCCATAATGGCCTATCCGTACTAAAGAATCGACCCACAATTTGACCTAACAAGTTAAGTACAGACAACAGACACAAAAACAACAGACCACAGACACCCCCCTTGTGGGTACATATTTTCTCTTCATTTTTAAACGACTCACAACGTCTTATTATGTACATAGTACATAAGTGATTTGTGGTGGTTAACCCCACAACGACAAAAACATCGGAATGGTCTATTGTACTTAAGAATAGACCCAAAATGTATCTCTCGTAAGAGCAAGCAAGCAAGCAAGCAAGCAGACAGACGGACGGACGGACGGACGGACGGACGGACGGACGGACGGACGGACGGACGGACGGACGGACGGACGGCGGGCGGGCGGGCGGGCGGGCGGGCGGGTGGGCGGGCGGGCGGGCGGGCGGGCGGGCGGGCAGGCGGGCGGGCGGGCGGGCAGGCAGGCAGGCAGGCAGGCAGAATCGGCACAAAGGACGGGTGGAAACCCTTTTAACCCCCCCCCCCCCCTCCATCCATTCTTACACTTCATTAAACGTTTTTTTTCTAAATTCTAATAAGATGAATATACTGATGTGAGGGCAGACAGGTGGATGGTAAATGCATAGAATGGCCACTGAAGCCGGCTCCTATAGCCCTTCCTAAGATAATTCGACACATCGAGTTCTCTTAAAAATGTAATAACAACTCAACTGGACATCTTTGAAAAAATAGTATTTGTAATAACAACTCAACTGGACATCTAAGAAAAAATATAGAACAATGGAGCGTGTTAAGAAATAACTTCACAACAAATACGATCCGGCAAAAGAACGGACGGTCCTACGAACGGAATGCATTTAAGGGCCTATATAAGTAATGAAATTTTGTTTATTTTGAAAATTCTCACCTCTGATATTCCTTCAATTCAAATTAAATATACACAAAATGTACATCAAAATGAGGATTGAGATGTATAGAATACGAAACACATGTGTAATCAACTCATAGAGTCGACTGTAGGCACCACTGGTTCCTGGAAGTCTGCTGTCGTATTCGCACCAGAACTGATAATTTAATAATATTTCACAAAAACAACTTGTGGCCAAATGTGTTTTACGTATCCAAGAATAAAGCTAGGGGATCAAAATTCTTCAAAACACGGCGACATAGCTGCATGGCGGTTAAATTCCAAAGCCTTTGCTTTTGTTTACGTTTGAATATACTTTCGATTCCCGGTCGAGGTCATCGGACAAAAAAAGCCTGTAAAAACAACGCCGTCTAAAATCAAATAATGAAAAAGATCGCATTCATACAACATATTGTTATTAGATAGAAACTGCACAGTTGCCATATTCAATGCAAGGTATCATGACACCTGTTGAACTTTCTTAGCATGACGATTTTGTTTTTCGATGGAAATTCGTGGTATCGAATGATTTGCGCATGTCTGTCGAGCATGGAAACCATCTTCAATACAAAATGCAGACAGTGTTGTCCTTTTCCAAAATGCAGTCCTATCGCTGCACTCGAAAGCGTTTTGAATGCCTAGCTTTGTTATTGAACATCTGAAGCACATTCGGCCACGAATTGTTCTTGCGAAATATTATTTTGTTGTCAGTTCTGGTGCGAATACGATAGCAGACTTCCAGGAACCAGTGGTGCCCGCTGTCAACTCTATGGGTTGATTACATATGTGTTTCGTGTTCTATACATCTCAACCTTCATTTTGATGTATAATTTTTGTACATTTAATCTGAATTCAAGGAATATGAGAGGTGGGAATTTCAAAATAAACAAAAGTCCATTACTTATATAGCCCCTTAATAACACCTGACCGTAGGATGGACGAACGGGCGGACGTATGAATGAAATGCATTCCCAATACACCACCAACCACGTTGCAACTTCATTTCCATGAGTCCAGTCCATAATAATAAAAAAAAAAACACTTGAAGGATCACAAACCTAAATATGAAAATCCCAAACTATCCAATCACAGAATCTGCATATCACATCTTTCCCTTCGAAAGAATACATAATAAATGTGTTACCGTGCCAGTGTGGCAGGTGAAAGCCGTTTCAATGCGTGATGTTTAATCAGCACATGCATCTTCATGTGAGGCGATAACATCGCTCTCACCTCAATATAACAGTGCTCATTGGCTAACAATGTTTGTCTTCCAACTGTATTTTTTGTTCTGTCTGTGTGCCAGTGTATCTATCAGAAATATAAAACAAAGCATTGTGAATAAATTTGAAAGGCATGATTACATTGTCAACAAAAAAATAGTTTTGTGAACTAACTTTGAATATTCTGTCTTTTTATTCTTGGTTATTTGTTCTTTTGCAATCTGATTTCCTTCACACATCAAACCGATATTTATTTATTTATTGGGTTTAACGACACTTTCGACAGCCTGTGTCGTATCGGAGTCAAGCCGATAAAATACACAGGCATACAATGGCTATATAAAATTACGCAATCCTCCTTCCCTCCACTTCCCTCGCCCTATCTATAAATTATCAGTGAATTGTTTCCCTCGTCATCGGGGGAGGGGGTGGGGATGAACGGATGTCGACAATGAACAGTAACCCCCATTGCTCACCGCACAAATAAGTGTGTTTTTCTGCCCCTCGAGTAGACATGCCGTATTCAGCTTGAAAACATTAAATTTTGTACTTTGGAATAGAAACGATTTTCGTTTTTTAGCATCACGAATATACATTTACATACAATGGCTATATAAAATTACGCAATCCTCCTTCCCTCCACTTCCCTCGCCCTATCTATAAATTATCAGTGAATTGTTTCCCTCGTCATCGGGGGAGGGGGTGGGGATGAACGGATGTCGACAATGAACAGTAACCCCCATTGCTCACCGCACAAATAAGTGTGTTTTTTCTGCCCCTCGAGTAGCCATGCCGTATTCAGCTTGAAAACATTAAATTTTGTACTTTGGAATAGAAACGATTTTCGTTTTTTAGCATCACGAATATACATTTATATCATTATTTTCATGGATTCGTGGTATGGGCAATTTCAAACTTAAGGGAGGTAATTCCATATTTCATAATCTTAATTTGTTGCCAGTTGAGCTTTCCTCAACATATTGGTACGGGATAACTCGCCCCAAGACAGGTCAAATGGAAACTTCGGGTTGATGTTTTTCATATAATGATATGACTATGGATTATAACAGAAAACGGATATCTAATATACAATAAGCTAATACACCTTTGTTAATATTTGTTTTTATTTGTTTTTGTAAAAAGTTTTATTAGTTTTTTAATGAATAAAAAAGCTTGAAAACACAGTGTGTATAGTTCACGCTACTGTTTCGAAAGTGGTGCGAATCCACCTTCGGCCAATGAATTTCGAGTTTTTAGAGGAGAAAAAGTAAGGTTTTCTGCACATTTCTTAGTTTAATCAGGCCCTCCCATTTTAAATGTACACAGGGAGTTGCACAATTTCAAGTTTTGTCTGCTAAACTTCCACTAACATGGTTATTCTACTGTTCTCTTTGGTTTGATAAGTCACTCTCTACCCTTTTGGTAACATCTTCGACTGTTTTCAATCAGAATTTATCAACGTATTCCTAGGGCTACACGATATTTTAAACCGAATATCGGTATTCTAGAAAAGAAAATACCGCGGTATACCGGTACATCGAAAGATTGTTAAGATAACTGAACATACATACATACCACAATTGGGACTTGAGCCACCACGTTCGTACGAAATAGCATGCCTTGATGATGCAGTTCGAAAAAACATTTACCCAACGCAGACGATATGAAAAATTTATTATTTTAAATATTAGTTTATCGCATTTTCCAAAAAATTCAGCAAAACTATACCGTGTGACCCCCTCATTGGAACGACCTCGAAGAGGTCGTTCCAATGAGGGGTGACATGATATGGTCTTGTTGATTTTTCTTAAATATTTATTTTTTCAACTGCTGAATTTGTATGTTACGCGAGCGGGGGGGGGGGGGGGGGGGGGGGGGGGGGCCGATTCGTTGGGTAAAGGGATAATATTATTCATTCGAGACTACAGGCGGACTACAGTTAAAACTCAATTCATATCGACAATTAAACTGTGGGTAAATAAATATTGACGATAAACCAATATTTTTTGTAATTACACTGGTATTCAATCGATACTGGGTTGAATACCGGTATGTATCGGTTTATTGATATATCGTGCAGCCCAACGTATTCTCTAGCTCGGTTGGTAAGAACGCCTGCAGTCTGATGTCACATTAAAATCAAAATTGTTTAAGAGGGTTCGAATCCCAACTGATCAAATTTAAAACTTTTGTGATTTGCTTGCTTTTCTAAGAGGTACTGCATTGACATTTGGAACATCTTCTAGTTATTTGATAAAGTTTTAATACTTTGGAACGGAATCTCTCTCCTTGCTGGAATCATTTTTCGCTTTATACAACCATACCCGATAAAAAATACCACTTTCTGTTCATTTAGAAGACACATAAAGTCGATTTCTCATCCATTATTGACACAGAGCTCTTTACCTCAGTATCTTTAGTCGAATGAATTTATTACTGGCATTGACACCTTGACGTCCGGTGGATGTCAGATCGATCCCCCTGAAGTCTCATTTATTTATTTATTTATTTATTTATTTATTTATTTATTTATTTATTTATTTATTTATTTATTGGTGTTTAAGGTCACATATTTATGCACAATGGCTAATCATGACCGCGACAGTTTTACGGGCGGAGGAAGCTGGAGTACCCGGAGAGAACCACCTAGCAACGGCGAGCATCTGTCAGCTCCCCAATATACTAACTCCACACATGCAGGGTTAGCATTGGTTGAAGACAAGTGCATCATCGACGTACAGTACGCCTTAATACACAACGCCACCGTGCCCCCCCCCCCCCCCCCCCACGCGGGCAATGGAGATGAAGTGTCTTGCCCAAGGATACAACACAATTGCCGCAGGTGGGATTCAAACCGAGGACCTCTCGGCTTGCAGCCTGCACCTCTACCTACTAAGCAACCGCGCTCCATCTCATTTGTTTAAAAAATTTAAAATGTTAATGATTTTATTGAATGTTTTGTATCTTTTAACCCTTTGAACCCTCGTTTCCTAGAAGTGGATCGCCTTTGTATACACTTACAGTGAGGTGGGTCAGTCCACTATCAATATACAGGAACGATAAAATAATAACTGCAGTCTGCAACCGTCTGACTGCAGTTATTATTTTATCCTCAATGCCCGTGTATAGACCTCTTATAATAAGACAAAATGGGACGAAATTAAGCCTTGGACCGAAAAATCGATAGTGTTCAAAGGGTTAATATATCAACAATATATCTGTAGCGACTGCATGAATGTTTGAGGTAACTTGGTTTTGTTTTAAAGCTATTCGGCTGTCTTAGAGATTGTATTACGCGGGAATAGATTATTTCAGATAACATATACTGAGTCAAAACAGAAAGTATAATAAACTTTGAGGAGCAATTTTTTTTAGTATTATCGACTTTAATCCCAAACAAAATTACTGTGAATTCATATTTCGTGTCTAGCTGTATGAATTTGCATAATTTCCTGTTCTTACTGTTGCCAGCGTCACGCCAGGACGTCGCAATTCAGACATGGGGTGAAATGAAAAGTCCACACGTGCAGTCAATAGCGTATATGTCCACCGTTTGCTTCTTGGATGGCAAGATATCGACGGTGCATGGACCTGATACGTCTCTGGTTGTCACCCTGTGGTATTGCGTTCCACTCCTTCCTTAGAATATTAGGTAGAATATTAGGTAAATGGCCCAACGTCTGAAGATCATGAAGTCGTATAGGTTGGTAACTATTACTGACATACCTGATTGAACAATGGACTTGGTGTTCAAGTGACGTCACTTGAATATCTCTGGTCCGCTTAGTATGCCCGAGTCCGTGCGTTTTGTTGACTCAATAAAGGACAGGGTGTAAGTTAGTTACCAACCACACAGTCAGTATTTCATGAATATGAACAGCCGGATCCACACCCGACACCTCGCTGCGACACGACTCGGTGTCACTCAATGCACGGTACAGGTTTTTCAAATTTATGAAATACCTCCAACACGACTGGTAACCATCACTTCGGCCTAGTCTCTTAGTTAATATAGTCCCGTGTCAGGAGAGTTCATTTTGAAAGGTGGGGTGGGTGACGGAAGAGGCTACACAGTTCCTCGTTGTTCCTCAGTGCTTAATGTCTTGATTCGTATATTTTTCCATGTTTGGGAGGATAGTGTGTTTGATTCAACGTGGATTGAAAACTTTGGGATTGATGGGCAGCAGCAAAGATTTTGGAAGAAAATGTGATACTTTACAATAGTATATAATAATTTTTTTTCGGATTAGATGTTAAGCTGAAGCCCCCCCCCCCCCCCCCCCCCCCCCCGCCCCAACACACACACAGACTCACTCCCCACCATTGTTTAAACGACGTTGTGGGAATTTGTTGTTTTGTCTTTGTATTTCGGTGACAAATAAATCCACACAAAAGCCAAAAGATTAACTCCAGCCATTGTTTTCTCTGAGAGAACACAGGCAGAGAAATCCTTATAGGGACACAAACACTATCATGATTATCTAGGTTTCCACAGAGAAGGGAAAACAGCCCCCCCCCCCACCCACCCCTACACACGCGCGGGAGAAACTCGTAAAGTTTCCGTTACTTGAAAATGGTGTTTTTCTCAAATCAGTTTTTCACAGAAGTATGGAACTGCGTATAAAACGCAAAGCTCGGGCGTACTCTTGTAGTAGCAAGTGGCATGCGGAACTCAACAGCTAGCAAAGTGCTACAGGTAATATTTGAAACCGCGAAACGAAGAGGAACCCCCAAAATGCGACTTTAGATTTATTGGAGGAAAACACAAAGAGAGAAGAATAAATATTTACCATGGTACTTTTTGTAAGGTGTATATATTAGAAAAAATAGGCAGCGTGTATATTAATTACAAATCTACTTTCTCTTACTTTGAACAAGTCAATAAAAAAATGATCATGGGGCTAGGGATTAGGCATAAAAAGTTGAAAATCAGTTTCTCAGGCCCTCCCGCATGGTCATTTTGACTGCCGCAGGCTCACTTTTTATAACCAACTTGAAAATATAAAAATTAAATGGTTTATCTCTGATATTTTACCCATATTAATAAAACTGATAAATTTGTCCCTTGAGTGCATGCTATCAGGAAGTCAATACTATAAAACGCTTACAGTTGTATTTCCTGGAATTGTATTTTCTACCTATTAATATAACTGATAAAAATGGATCATTAGCAGTTTAAAAGATATGGCAATTTGCCAACTGGCAAATTGCCAGATCTTTGAAAATGCTAATGGTCCATTTTAATCCATTTAAAGTCATAACTAGAAAATACAATTCTAGAAAATACAGTTGTAAAAATTTTAAAGTGTTGGCCCCTGCAGTTTGTTCAAATCCGTGATTACCTTCAGTAAGGTAAGTTACTGACTTACACCTGTCTTTTGTTCAATCAATAAAACACACGGACTCGGGTATATATTCAGTACACAAGAGCTATTCAAATGACGTCATTTGAACACTCTGTCCATTGTTTTATCAGGTATTTCAAGTTGGTCACTAACTCCACAAAAACAAAAGAACCAGGGTGTAAAGTTGCTAACACCGTGGTTCTATTATCATATCGTGGTAAGCAAGCAACTTGAAATACCTTAATGTGAGAAAGGATGAAATAGTGCCCTATAGTAGTCTCTGCCCCAACGGGGTGGAGGGGGGTGGGTGGGTGAGGGGGTCAATAAAGGACTACATATTAAATACATTAAGTCTTCGTATAAATTTATTCACTACTTCGAGTGGTGGTCTGGAAATACTAAAGAGGATAGACTGCCATCACATCCATCCTCGTTGGAATGTTATCCGGGATGTTTTCCACTTGGGCGACAACCCTTCCACAATAAGAACAAGAACGGTGTCATTTGTGTGCAAAGCACACTGAAGTGTATCCCTGCATTTTCATTTTGCCATCACGATGATAAGAAATCAATTCACATTTTCTCACTTTGCCATCACGATGGTCACAAATCAATTCACATTCTCTAACGACAAAAGTGGCACTATGGGCGCCACAGGGGGCTGGATCAGAAATCGCAAACCTTTATGCACATCTAAAGCCCCTATCTGAACACATTAACACACTTTCAACGTTTCGAATTAAAACCCCAAGGAGCCTTTCGCGTGAAATCGATTCTCTAATGACAAAAGTGGTGTTACGGGCACCATATGAGGCCGAATCAAAATTCCGAAACCTTTATGCACATCTAGAGACCTACCGTAACATATGAACACACTTTCAGCGTTTCGTATTAAAACCCCAAGGAGCCTTTCCTTGGAAACTGTTTCTCTAACGACAAAAGTTGCGCTTCGGGGGCCACATTGGACCCAGTCATAAATCCGAAACCTTTATGCACATCTCGAGACCCTACCTGAACATATTAACACACTTTCAACGTTTCGATTTAAAACCCATAGGAGCCTTTTTGCCAGATTCTCTAACGACAAAAGTGGCGCTACGAGCGCCACACGGGGCCGAATCAAAATCCCGAAACCTTTATACACATCTAGAGACCCTGCCGGAACATATTAACACTTTCGACGTTTCGAATTAAAACCCCAAGGAGCCTTTCGACGGAAACCGATTCTCTGGCGACAAAAGTTGCGCTACGGGCACCACACGGGACCGAATCAAAATTCCGAAACATTTATGCACATCTATTCATCCTACTGGAACATATGAACACGCTTTCCACAATCAAAATTACATATCCTAGGAGCCTTTCGTCGGAAAGCGGTATTTTACTTTAATCTTCAAGTGGCGCCACTGGCACCACCTGGTGACACAAATTCAAAGTAAACCTATTTTTGTCATCTCTATACCATGCTTAAAAAATATGGGTAAGTTTTAAAATTATAGCCCCAACAAACAGACGTATGGTGACACTTTGTGTGCATAGGGTAAAGCTGCTTTCACATAGATGCGTAAAACGTATGCGTTCTACGGATGCGTTTGGTGCACGTAAAGCGCACGGTTTCAACAACAGAGAAAGCACGGGACCTTTCACATAACTGCGTAAAACGGACTCCGCAAAATTTAGCGGACGGCTTTAATTGCAACTGCAATTCTTTCGTGCCTTTTTCGGACATGAAATCGCCAATGACGTCATTTTTATGGGTATTTCCTGGTATTTCCCCATAGTTTTGATCGCGGTAATTTGATTTCCACGTTTTCCGAATAGTGTCAACAATGCAAAAAAGTCTATCAGAGTGGTTTTGACGAAGATCTAATAGAACAAGTGGGGAAATACAGCCAACTGTATAATCCAAGACATCCTGGACACCATGATACACAGAAATGTGCAAATACGTAAGAATGTCCTCGTTGTCGGAAGAAGAATCCATCGTGAATGATTTCCAATTTCCTCAAAAAATCTCTTTTAGCACTGGCAAACGCACGCGTTTAACGGGCAGTAAATGCAGTTATGTGAACGGTGTTCGCGGACCGCTTACTAACGCTTCCGTAAAATACATGCGTTTTACGCATCTATGTGAAAACAGCTTTAAATTAGTTCACAAATTTCGATTCATGTCGAACGTTAGTGGACTAGGTTCATACAGTTCACAGAAAATCGCAACGAATTTGATAACCTTTTGCCGTCATATAAACACGTTGTTGAACAGATTTGCTTTTTTCAATCTGAAATTTGGGGGAACAACGGAGACACGTTGCACATTAAAATGATAGTTTAATGCTTGTTTGTTTACAAATGCAAACAGACAGACCTTTTGGGCGGTAATTATGTGATAAAGCAGTTTTTAGCAAAATTCCGAATAGACAAAAGAAATGACAGTTAGATAGATTAAAGAACAACATAGAGCCTATAATCGCTCACCTGGCAGAACTACATATGAAAATGTGATTTCCCATAGAGTTTCCATGGTAACTATGAGCCGCAATTGCGGCCATATTTGCAACATTACATGAGGATCATTGGTAGAAGGCGTCCCAGTCCTCAACCATGTGATGTTTCAAAACATTTGATCTTGTAGTTTCAGAGAAGAAGATTTTTCAAAATCGACCAATCAGAATCAAAGAATGCCTCTGGCGGCCACGTTTTTCATTCAACAGTAAAAATATTAGTAACAGTTTAGAGAACCACTCATAGACCATGCCTTGGTTCACATTGGCTCAGTAGTTCCAGAGAAGCAAAAGAAAATGTTATTTCCCATAGGGTTTCTAGTGACTATAAGTCACAATTGCAGTCATGTTTACAGCCCGATCAACATTAAATGAGGATCGTTGGTAGAGAGTGTTCCAGTCATCAGTGACGTGAAGTTTCAAAACATTTGGCCTCGTAGTTTCAAAGGAGAAGATTTCTTGAAAATCCACACATTTATTACTTCTGTTTCAATACAAAATCAGTAAAAGAAGGTTAAATATTTTGAAAATTCGATTTTTTTTTTTGCGGCAGTACTCTCTTTCAAATAGCTTTGGATAGGTAAAGGGTTACAGAAAACACAACATTTTATTCAAATAATTTGTCATATCTTAAATGATATCATAACTGACTGGTCAGCTCTACGTGATGGTATACAAAACGCCTGTTATCAAACAATATTTCTGATAAGAAACAGGAGAGCAATATTAACACAATTACTAATTAAAAATGTATAGCTGCAAACTTGTTTTCATGTATACACAATATTTTTGTGTTTTTTCCCAGTTCTCAGTGGAGAAAACTAGAACCAACCCTTACCAGATTCTCAAGAAATAAGTATTTTGCTGACAGTACCGACCTTCATGCAGACAGGAGGCATTGCGTTAAGCATTAGAATATAATGAAGTTTTGGTTCACATCGGCTCAGTAGTTCCAGGAAAGAAGATGAAAATGTGATTTCCCATAGGGTTTCAATAATAACTACAACCCGCAATTGTGGCCATGTTTGCAACACGATCAACATTAAACGAGGATCATTGGTAGAAGGGGTCCCAGTCAACGACCATGGAAAGTTTCAAATTCGCCCTATGGTTTCAGAGGAGAAGATTTTTCAAAATCCACCAATCAGGATCAAAGAATGCCTCTGGCGGCCATGTTTTCAAAGCCACGGGATCAAAATGAGGACCGTTTGTAGAGGACCGCCCACAGACTATCTCTGCCAGGTTTGGTTCACATCGGCTCAATAGTTCCAGAGAAGAAGATGAAAATGTGATTTACCATAGGGTTTCTATAGTAACTATAAGCCGCGATTGTGGCCATGTTTACAACCCGCTCAACATTAATTGAGGATCGTTGGCAGAGATGGTCCCAGTCATCACTTATGTGAAGTATCAAAACATTTGGCCTGG
Organism: Pictodentalium vernedei; assembly: GCA_031216915.1. NCBI lineage: Eukaryota > Metazoa > Mollusca > Scaphopoda > Dentaliida > Dentaliidae > Pictodentalium > Pictodentalium vernedei. The sequence goes on along the minus strand of CM062293.1, from coordinate 124,388,165 downwards.
CAGTTTCAGAGAAGATGATTTTTGAAAAGCCACCTATCAGCATCAAAGAATGCCTCTGGCGGCCATGTTTTTTAACCCACGGGAACAAAATGAGGATCATCTGTAGAGGACCTCCTATAGACCATCCCTGCCAGGTTTGGTTCACGTCGGCTCAGTAGTTCCGATCAACATTAATTTGAAGTTTCAAAACATTTGGCCTTGCAATTTCAGAGAAGATTTTTGAAAATTCACCAACTAGAATCAAAGAATACCTCTATATAATATAAATTGTCAGAAGATGGCATATTCGAAAAGACATAACGAAGCGTGGCTTGGCGGATGGGTGGATAGACAGATGAATGATACGTGGCATTTTTAATCGATTTACCATATGCTTTAAAAAATGTAATAACAACTCAGCTGAAGAGCTTAGTGTTAGTGACAAAACGATAATGCAATGGTCTGTATTATCCCTTTGAACCCGAGCGGCCGCTTTACGCCCAGGAACATGACACGTCATAATTTCATTAAATAGGATGGATGCTAAGCGCATCTTTGTGGTAGACCAATCAATATTTTCAACGTGCAGCCCTAAGGCTGCACGTTGAAAATATTAATTGGTCTACCCCTAAATAATGAATATGGACTCGTCTAACTGCTGCCATTGAACTAGCATGGAAGATACCACCAGTGGTGGGGAGATTAAGGTGCTATATAAAGGGAGATAATTGCTTTTCAAATTTCCAAGTCTGATATTCCATAAATGTCAAATAAATATATACAAATTATATACTATAATGAAGATTGTGGTGCATCAAATACGAAAGAGATATGCTTTTAACTCCAGCAGTTGATGGCAGGCATGGGCGGTACCTGGAAGTCTGCTGCCGTATTCTTACGAGACCTGATAATGAAATTATATTCCACGAGAACTATCGGCCAAATATTCTTCAGACATCAAAGAACAAAGCTAGGAATTCCAAACTCTTCAAGATGCAGCGACCGGACTGCGCTGAATGTAATGCTAACAATGTCTACATTTTTACTTGAAGAAGGAGGCAATAGCCAAAATGTATGTGTGTGTCACGTGATACATCGAAATTTACTCGCAGGATGATTTTGGAATTTTAGGAAATTCCAACAGGTGTCGTGACACCTTGTAAGTAATGTACCAATTGTACAGTTTCCATATAATGACAGTCTTTAGTGAGAAGACAGTCAGTCTCATTATTTCAATTTAGACGACTTTGGTTATCTGTGTCTTTTGCCTCTGCTAACCATCACTTAAATGTAAACAAATGAAAAAAAAAACAAAAGAAAGCCCACAATTTTGGCATTTTCCTCTACGTAGTCCTGTCGCTGCATCTTGAACTGTTCTGAATTCCTCAATTTGTTCTTGCATGTCTGAAGCACATTTTAGGCACGTTTTGTTCTCGTCAAATATTATTAGCAGACATCCAGGAACTGTTTGTGCCTGTCATCAACTGTTCGGGTTAAAATCATATATTTGTTCTGTTCCTAACATCATAATCTTCATTTTGCTGAAAAAGGTGTGTAGAGTACAGCCGTTGTGGACTGGTTACTTTCCACGGGTGGGCAATATTTCCACGTACGCAATTGTATTGGTTCAAAACCCTGATTATAGTATTACAACTCTACACAGCACACTATGGGTTAAAGTACATTGATCAGCAAGGACCGGAAAGTGTTAAATACTGATTGCCACATTTGTTTAAAATTGAAACTAGTGGATAACACAGAGATAAGGATATCAGTCAAATATGTAATATGTCCACTACAATACAGCCCTAAGCATAATGCAATATTTTTAACCTGTACAAGCTGGTCACACCTAATCACTTCATTATACAACAATTACTCTTCACATATTCATATCACCATCCCAGTGAGAAGATAGCGGAGTTTCTCGGATATCGTCATCCATTTACCATGACAAGTTATGCAAAAGTCTTATGCAACGCCTTCCATATATTCTGTGGTCCACCAGTGAACCACAAAAGCAAAAACATAATACAGTAGAATCCTCTTAATTGAATATCCATTTTGCCAGTGAAAATTATTCAATTAACAGGAGTGTACAATTAACAGGGATTTGGTCAGTTTCCTGTGTTCTGGAGGTAAACTGAGCATTTATTCTATTATAGCTTGTTTGACAGAGCTCATAGAGCTCTGTCAAACAAGCTATAATGGAATAAATGCCTGTATTGGATGTAGTGAGGCCAAAAAGGTTGATAAATAAGGGGAATTTGGTGTATGCCACAGTAATTTTTTCGATATATTACAAAAATTTATATACAATTAACAGGAGTTTACTCTACAACCCATATGCAATTAACAGATCAAATTTGTACTGAAGGTATGGTAAATGGCTTTGTGTTTGAAAATTATATTCAATTAACAGGGATATACAATTAAGAGATATCCAATTAAGTCAGCTCCACTGTAATAGGAATAATCATCAAACTTTTAATTCATGAAGCACCGGGTTGTACCGGGTTGTACCCGGGTTGTACCCGGGTTGTACCTTGTATCGGGTTGTACCCGGGTTGTATCCAGTGCTTCAGGAATTAAAATTTAGCTGATGATGAGTTTCATTACCTGATAAACGAACGCGTGGACATCACTTCCCATGTGTGGGTTACGACCAATCCACGGTGACTGTACTGTCTATTTATTTGTAATTTGTGGGCGCACGGTGGCGTTGCGGTAACCGGTTCTCGTCAGATCACCGAAGTTAATCGAGCCCGGTTAATACTCGGATGGGTGACCGTCTGGGCGATCAATTCGGACTCCCGCGTTGTGTCCTTGGGCAAGGCACTTAACCCCGATTGTCCACATGGGGGCACAATGACGCCGTGTTCTAAGGCGTAATGCACGTCGATGGTGCGCATGTCTTCAACCAATCTAACCTTGCCTGTGCTGCAGTGGGGAGTTACGATGTTGGGGGGGGGGGGGGGGGGGGAGCTGACAGCTGCTCGTCGTTGCTCTGTGGTACTCTCCGGGTAATCCGGCGTCCTCCAACCGTAAAACTGTCACGGTCATCATTAGCCATTGTGCATAAGTATATGACCAATAAATAAATAAATAATAAATAAATATTTGAAACTTGTATTTCAAACTCAGGAATTTCACAGTAAATAGCTGCCCCTTACTTATCTGTATCGCACCTTGAAGAAAACTTCATTTTCCAGAAGCCAGTGTACAGAAAAGTCTCTCGTAGGATCACAAACCAACGTAAAAAAAATCCTAAACTTTTCACATTCAGGACTTGCATATCACATGTTTCTCCTTGAAAGGCTGGACAGAAAATAAATGTGTTACTGTGTCAGTGTTATTGGTTTAATGAAGTAGCTTTGGTGCGTGATTTTTAATCAGCATGTGATGCACGTGCATATTCGTGTTAGGCGATAACCTCGTTCTCATCCCAGTACAATAATGCCCATTGGATTGCAACGCTTGTATTCGAACTACAGTTTATTATTCAGTCTATCAGAAAGGGAAAACGTTGTGAATAATTTTTTTTAAAAACATGTTTACAGTGGAGTAAAAAATAGCAAAGGTGGTGTGAACTGATGTCATCAAAGAATAGCCAACTGCATGGTTGAGCATTGCATGGTGCACAAATAAAGCTGTTTTGTGTGTGTCCAGTGTCGCCTTGTGGTCAAGCCTGAATATTAGCAATCTGTCATTTGCAGAATGAGGCCCCCAGAGGGTGAATTTACTGATACTATCTCATACAGTGGGCCAATTTATCCTCTGGGTACCTCTTTCTGTTTTGGCTTGAGACCCTGATCCAGACTGGGGTTCACAGAGGTTAAATTTAGTGATGCTACCCTGCTGTGCAGGGTAGCATTACCCAATTCACCCTTTGGGAACCTCATTTTGCAAATGACAGTCTGCTTATTTTCTGGCTTGCATGCGGTAGTCCGCTTGTGCACGCAGTGCACATTTGAAGTTACTATTTCGGAAGTGGTTCGAATCCACTTTCATCCAATGCAAATCATGTTTACAATGAGAACAGAAAATAGTTTTGAGAAGAAGTCTGGACATGCTTCTGTCGGATGCGGCTTCCTTCACACATCAAAGCGATAGATATAGTTTGCACTTGGCTGTACAGAATGCAACTCTGTTTACCTCCCCTTACCTACCACTCCTTCCGAAAATGAGATTATTTTTTTCCGTTGAGATTCGATGTTTGCACCGATCATTTTGGTATCAAGAACCCATTTGTTGTCTGTCAAGCATTTGTCGACATCACATCAGAAGATAAGAGCGGTGGCCAAGGTTCGTTCCCACGACCCTTAGCATAAAAAATGACCAGTATACACTCTTGCAAAGCAACGAGGGTGTAGCAGTTGCTGATTACAAAGGACGGAGTGGGGGAAGGGGGGGGGGGGCACAACGATCAAGAACACCAAACGATCAAGTGATATATCATTGGAAAGCTCATTGTCTGTTTCCCTTGGCACCGGGTATACGGGAATATACAAAATGGTTCATATTTAAGACGAATAGAAAAAGTCTGTTTATTTATTGGAGGGGAGTTGTATAACTCATTATATTTATATATCGATTAAAAGAGACGAAGCGGATCAATCAAAAGTTATCAAATATCATTTTTCCGAATTCTCCGCTTGGACCGGGCATTTTTGATTAGTGGCGTAGCTGGGGGATGCCCCCTCCCCCATAAAATTACAGTGCGCCCCCTCAAAATGAGAAAAATAAAGCACCAGAGGGTCCCAGATTTAGTCTCTGTGAGAGCGCCCCCCCCCCCCCCCCGAAACCCCACCAATGGAAAGGGATACGAATGCCTGGTGGTGGGTATGACTCTCCCTTTGGCGGGGGTTCAGAGAGACCCCTAACTCTCACCACTGGAAGAGCCATACTCATCCCTACCTCATACCTACGGCCTTCAGATATGCCTGTGGTATACATCGACCTGGTATATCCCCCAAAAATCCCCCCCCCCCCCCCCCAACAGGAAATCCTGCTTGTGGTTTCTCCTCCGGTTCCGGATAAACCTTGTACCAAATATGGCAGGGAGAATTATAACAAACTAATGTTCGCAAAGAGAAACGGCCTTTTATTATCAACAAACTTTCAAGAACAAGAAACTTTCAACAAGAACTTTCAAATCTTTAAAATACAAATAGTGTTACCTCCCTTACACCATTAATGATAATAAAATTCATCTTTCCTTGTCTGAATTCTTTCATATTATTTTTTGCGGATCAAACCCGTTATGATTAGCCACTGTGAAGATACATGTAACCCTAAGCAGCAATAAATAAATACACGAGGACCAAAAACAGTCTCCCATCACCCAGAGTTCTGTCCCGTCACCTGGTCATTCTTCTTTTGGGAAAGATTCTCAGGCAACCGACTCTGTCGTAATGCACTGTTCCACCAGCGCACACGTTGGAATAAGGGGACATAAGCTATGTTTTGGGAGTAAAACTCGAAATTTTTTTTGTCACGAGCGATTTGTTTATATGTGAATAAGGCTGGTCGAATATGACCATTACGTTAGCTAAAGTTTTAACCCTCTACCCAATTTACACGATATCCAAATTTGTAATTTTAATTATTTTTTTACCATTTTTCCAAAAGCAATTCAACAAAACTATATGGTCGCCTGAGTGCTAGAATGTCCTATGTCCACTATGGGGCATAGGACATTCTAGCACTCAGGCGACGATATCATGCTACCATCGAGCTCACTCCAATGAGGGGGGTCACATCATATGGTTTTGTTGAAAAATATTTTTTGACAGCTGAATTTGTAAATTACTCGGGAGTGTGTGTCCGATTCGTTAGGTAAAAGGGAAAACCGATTAAAGCTCATCTACGTTTATTTATCTATTTTTATTTATTTATTTATTTATTTATTTAATATTTATTTATTTTATTTTTTATTTATTTATTTATTTATTTATTTTTTATTTATTTATTTATTTATTTATTCATTTATTTATTTGAGTTTAACGACACTTTAGACTGCCAGGGTCATTTCGTGTCGGACAGTTTTACGGGTGGAGGAAGCCGGAGTACCCGGAGTGTACCGCCGAGCAACGGCAAGCAACTATCAGATGTGCCAACGTACTACCTCCACACATGCAGGGTTATAGCTTTGGCTGAAGACAAGTGAATCATCGACGTGCTGTACGCCTTAGTACACAGCACCACCGTTCCCCCACGTGGGCAATCTCGTTCAATATTACCCCTCCGCCCAAATCGACCTCGTGCAGAAAAAATGACAGTTTGATCGCGTATGCTATTCTGTCTTTTTCTTTTTCATAAAATGAAGAGTAAAAGCTCTATCTTTCACATTCCGAAAGTTCTTTTAAGTTTGAAGCTACAATCAAAGACAGGGTGCAATAAAAAAAAAACCCGCAGATTCCAGACCCAACAAGTACTTTATGTTCTGTTGTTGTTTCCAGGACTCTGAAAAGCTCTGGTGAATAGACACAAACACATCAGATGCTACAGATCATGCAGTTGTTCACACGTGTCCCGAATTACAGTCCTGTGTTTACAGCACTTTTGTAGACCTTTCGTGCATAACCTTGTTGGCAAATGTGGTATGAATAACAATTTAAATCGTACTATCACAAATAGGTATGCACATGTTTGGAGAGCACGGTGCATACATCCAAATGTGTCTTGGTCCGTGTTTCAGTTTTACTCATAATAATTCACCAGTTGTTCTTTCAAATACTGTTATGTATTTTCACATACTCTAAATAAATCCTGTTTGGGAAAGAGTCGTACATTTACTTTACCACAGTCACCTCTTCGAAATGCGGGGACACGGTGACACTGTGTACTAATGCGTACTGCACGTCGATGGTGCAATTGTCTTCAACCAAAACTAACCCTGCTTATGTGGAGTTAGTACATTGGGGAGTCTGACAGTAACTCGGCGCTGCTCGGTGGTTCACTCCGACTTCCCCCGCCCGTAAAAATATATGAGGTGTAGCCTAGGGGAGGGGTAATAATAATAATCCACCCCCCCCCCCCCCCACCCCGACAGCTTTCCACTTCAAGTGACTGGTTCAAGTGGACGGTTATCTCCCCTTATCGACTATAAGAACCCATCAGCTAATTGCTTCACAGATAATCGCCCAAGGTGTGAGAAAAGTAATCAGATTGTACAGAATTTTAGACATCAGAGGGACCAAAAATCAAGACTTGTGTCCGATAGATATTTCCACCAGACAGAAGACCCAAGATCATATTTTTCGACTTGATGTCCTTCCCAGTCATCTGTCAAACCAAAAAAGTGTGCATGGATGACCAAAAGTCACTGGAAACACTGGGCTTTTTTAAACATTTTATCATGATTGCACTGGAGAAACCAGTACATTTTATAAGTGGCGGAGGAACAAAACTCAGTTGGTAAACTGGCACCATTCAACCATCACTGCAAAGAAAATATATTGAACTTTCAGATGCCATGTGCTTCCGTAATGTAACTTTTGAACATTTGGTTTAATCTTAGGAATTGTAAAACTTTCCTATCTCCGTAATGCTAATTTCCAATCCCCAAAATGACATTTTAAATGAGATAACCAGACCGTTTGTCTACTGATCTGAAGGTAAAAGCTGACCATGCTTCAAATATCAAAAAGGTCCACTCATGGTAAACGTAAGACGGAACTTGGACCCAAAAGTCATAATAGAATGTTTGGTGTGGTCCGTCCCGTGGACGCACCACGCCAAAAAATTATAATATGGTCTTTGGTGTCCAGGTTTGTACTAGATAAACATGGTTTAAGGTCTCCTATCAATACTGTAGAAAACCAGCAGGATTTTATTTCACTCAACAACATTTTGCTCATTTGCTATATACTATACTCTAGTTTATTTGCCGGACATGCATTTATTTATATCCAAATACACTGAATGTATCATAATATCACATTATATCTTACCTCCTACAAGTATCTGGGAATTTCATTGGTTCGACGTCACGTGCAGACTAAATATAAAACCATATACTGCCTGTCAACATCAATATAAGCTGACAGCTACGGGTGATCTCCCCTTTGTTCATTGATTATTCAAAATGGCGGCAGCCGACAAACGCTTCAAGTTGAAAGATTGAGTGTGTTAGAGGCCCATATTTGGTCTGAAGTGCAGGTTAGGCAAATTGAAAGGCTTCATATTCTGTGGATGTGTGTCATGTTACCTTCGAAATGAAACTGTTTGGTATGTATGAATTTGCCTTGTTACAATTTATGGGAGAGTGTCTGTAGGTACTCTCCCATAAATTGTAACAAGGCAAAGACACGTGAACACATTGTGAGAATTCTCTCATTTAATTTTGATCGCTGTTGTTATTAGTTCTGTGCATCGATGCGGCAGTCGGTAAGATATATTCGATACACAGTTTGTTGGTGGCCTAATATGGTATATATGGTGTCAGTTAATTCCATATTGGACTCGAGCTTCGCTCTCGTCCAATATGAAATTAACTGACACCATATATACCATATTACGCCACCAACAAACTGTGTAACTAATAATATACCAATATAACTAGCAATATAAAATGAAGTACATATGCCGCGAGGTAAGCCACAGCCAGATTGGTTGTCTACCTGCCATTCCCCGTGGTTTGTTTGCAGATTGTTGAGACAGATTTAACCAATAATAAGGTGATAAAAGTAATGAAGGTCGACTAATACTTGCTAGATGTATTTACAGTACGATGATGAAAATGGTCAGATAACGGTAACTCACACATGCACGCACGCACGCATACGCATACATATATAAATTTAAATTGAGTTAAATTCCATAACTAGAGGCTCTAAAGAGCCTGTAATCGCTCACCTTGAACAACATATAAAAATATGATTTTCCATAGGCTGTCCATGGTAACTATGGGCTGCAACTGTGGCCATGTTTGCAACATTACATCAACATTACATGAGGATTATTGATTGGTAGAAGGTTTCCCAGTCCAGGGAAAAAAGTTCAAAACATTTGACTTTGTAGTTTCAGAGGGGAAGATTTTTGCAAAATTCATCAATCAGAATCAGAGAATGTTTCTGGTGGCCATATTTTCCAACCAACGGGAACAAAGAGAGGATCGTTTTTTGAGGGCCTCTTATAGACCATTCCTGCGAAGTGTGGTTCACTTCGGCTCAGTAGTTCCAAAGAAGAAGATGAAAATGTGATTTCCCATAGGGTTTCTATAGTAACTATAAGCCGCAATTGTGGCCATGTTTGCGATCCGATCAACATTAAATGAGGATCGGTGGTAGAGGGTGTCTCAGTCATCAATCATGCATAGGTTCAAAACATTTGGCCTTGTGGGTTTCAGAGGAGAAGATTTTTCGAAATCCACCAATCAGAATCAAAAAATGCCCCTGGCAGCCAGGTTTTTCGGTGCACGGTAACAAAATGGTGAGCATTTGTAGGAGACCTCCCATAGACTATCCCTGCCAGGTTTGGTTCACGTCCGCTCAGTAGTCCCAGAGAAGAAGATGAAAATGTGATTTCCCATAGGGTTTCTATAGTAACTATAAGCCGCAATTGTGGCCATGTTTGAAATCCGATCAACATTAAATGAGGATCGGTGGTAGAGGGTGTCTCAGTCATCAATCATGCATAGGTTCAAAACATTTGGCTTTGTGGGTTTCAGAGGAGAAGATTTTTCGAAATCCACCAATCAGAATCAAAAAATGCCCCTGGCAGCCAGGTTTTTCGGTGCACGGTAACAAAATGGTGAGCATTTGTAGAAGACCCCCCATAGACTATCCCTGCCAGGTTTGGTTCACGTCCGCTCAGTAGTCCCAGAGAAGAAGATGAAACTGTGATTTCCCATAGGGTTTCTATAGTAAATATAAGCCGCAATTGCGGCCTTGTTTACACTCCGATTAACATGAAATGAGGATCGTTGGTAGAGGGGGTCCCCGTCAACATTTATGTGAAGTATCAAAACACTTGGCCTGGCAGTTTCAGAGGAGAAGATTTTTGAAAATCCACCGACCAGAATCAAAGAAATCCTCTGGTGGCCATGTTTTTTAACCCACGGGAATAAGATGAGGATCGTTTGTAGAGAACCGCCCATAGACCATTCCTGCCAAGTTTGGTTCACCTCGGCTCAGTAGTTCCAGAGAGGAAGATGAAAATGTGATTCACCATTGGTTTCTATAGTAACTATAAGCCGCAATTGAAGCCATGTTTGAAACACGATCACCATTAAATGAGGATCGTTGGTAGAGGAGATTCCTGTCATCATGCAAAGTTTCAAAACATTTGACCCTGTGGTGTCAGAGGAGATTTTTCAAAATCCACCAATCAGGATCAAAGAATGCTTCTGGCGGCCATGTTTTCAAAGCTATGGGAACAAAATGAGGATCGTTTCTAGAGGACCTCCCTTAGACTACGCCTGCCAGGGTTGGTTTACGTCGGCTCAATAGTTCCAGAGAAGAAGATAAAAATGTGATTTTTCATAAGGTTTCTATAGTAACTGTAAGCCGCAATTGCAGCCATGTTTGTAGCCCGATCAAAATTAAATGAGGATTGTTGGTAGAGGGTTCCCAGTCATCATTTATGTGAAGTTTCAAAGCATTGGGCCAATCGATTTTAGAGGAGAAGATTTTTGGAAATCCACCCACCAGAATCAAAGAATGCCTCTGGAAGCCATGTTTTTCATCCGACGGGAACGAAATGAGGATCGTTTGTAGAGGACCTCCCATAGACCATCTCTGCTAATTTTGGTTCACACCGGCTCAGCGGTTACAGAGAAGAAGATGAAAATGTGAAAAGTTTATGGACGGCGGTCGACGGACGACGGATGACGAACGACGACGGACGCCAGGTGATTTGAAAAGCTCACATGGCATTTTAGGCCAGGTGAGCTAAAAAGGCATACGGGAAATAGACTTACTCTTAAGAGCTTGGAATTTAAAAACATTTCCTGGGGGAGAATTTGAATTTTGTTGTTTTTCATCGCATTTTTCAAACCAGGATTCATTTCTCTTATACAAACAGTCTCTCTGTGCTCCCAATCAACGAGGGTCGTGGCTTACAGCTCTGGGCAAATGTTTATGTTGGAGTTATTCAGGAAAAATATTGGTAAGCTATTTATTTATTGGTGTTCAACGACACTTTCGACAGACAAGGTCACCTCGTGTCGGGCAGTTTTATGGATGGGGGAAGCCGAGTACCCGAGGAAAGCCACCAAGCAGCGGTGAGCAACTTTCAGACTTCCCAACGTACAAATGGTAAGCTATCGTTATGACCCAGACTTATCGTCTCTGGAGTTCCAATGTGTTCTATGTGCCAGTAGGCTGCCAGTAGGTACATAGAACACTTTGGAACTCAAGCGACATTATGTGAGATGAAATGTGAACGAATGGATCGAAAGCTTTTGTAATTAACTCCATGCACACTAAGGTCAATGTGTAAACATTTTACCCTGAAAATATTTCCCGTAATGCAACTTGGATTTTAACCTATTCAGTCTTAGTTTAATCAATATTTATTCAACAGAGAATGTTATATATTACATTAACACCGCAAAGCTGACAAACGCAAAAACAGTGAACAACAAAACACAGTGTAACATATATCAAAATTGCAATAGACATTGAGTGCTGTAGGGATTTGGCAGTAAGCTTATAGCTTATTCGGGTCTTCTCCCCAAGCTTATTCGAGTTATCTCCCAAAGCTTATTCGGGTCATCTCCCAAAGCTTATTCGGGTCATCTCCCAAAAACCTCGAGCTCTGTCAAACAAGATTTAATAGGTTAACTAACCCGGTTGAGTTATGGGGGAAAATTGGCTGCTTGAAATTTTGCTATCATTTGACATCAGTGACAGCGGGCTTATCTTTCATCTTGTAAAACTTGGAGGCAATACTTACAATGTTGATCTTGAATGATCGTTTGCTTCCATTAATAGACAAGAAATCCAGTGAGGGCACGCGGGCTGTGTTTTATGGCTGCACGATATTTCGATCAACCGATATATACCGATATTCAAACCAATATCGATTGAATACCGGTGTAATTACAAAAATATCGGTGTATCGTCATTATTTACTTACCCACAATTTAATTTTCAAGATGTCTTGAGTTTTTTTAACTGTAGCTCAGAATGAATAATATATCGCTTTACCCAAGGAATCGTCCGCATATGCCCACGTAATATACCAATTCAGCAGTTGAAAAAATAATTTTCAAAAATGTCAACAAAACTATATCATGTGACCCCCTCATAGGAACGAGCTCAACGAGCTCGTTCCAATGAGGGGTCACGTGATATTGTTTTGAAAAAATCTTTGGAAAAATTTGATTTAAAATAATAAATTTTGATATCGTCTGCGTTGTGTAAGGGTTTTTCGAACCGCATAATCAAGGCATGCTGATTCGTTCCGACTGTGGTTCCTCAGGTGTCGATTGTGGTACTCATGTTCAGATATCTGAACAGGTTTTCGATATACCGGTATACCGCGGTATTTTTTTGAATACCGATACCGGTTTTCTGTTTTGAATATCGTGCACCTCTACTGTTTTTTTAGAATTAAAGATTGAAACAATACCCAAAAAATTGGAATGACGATATTGTGTACAGCGCTGGAGCGAAATTCGCCGGGTGCTTGGTTATTTTCTAAAAACATCACTAATTTGTAATGTTCATGGCCTATGTGAAACTCGGGCCCCAGAGAGACTGACGACATGGGTGAACCTGAACCTCACCAAACCACAAAATTAAAACAGCTGCTTTTTATTTATTTCATGATGTTTTTGTCATTTGCGGTATGTTTATCTAGACAAAACCAGTTACGAACTCATGCGTACAGTCACGTTTATTTATCTTACACCGTACATCATAAAGATGAACAACAAGGGAACAGTATAATGCTTGTTAGTGACGAATGGAGTTTGCAATACACCGCGCTAAAAAAATAGGACTAGCATCACATCATAAATTCCTCGTCGTTCTGTCAATTTACCTTGTTAATGCAACATTTTCAACCATGCAGACTGTGTTAACAGTTTGTCGCATTCTCCAGGTTCTAAGGTCCCTAACTCTGTTTACTCCATGGTGTCCCACCCAATACTCAAAAGTACAACATTGATGAGCAGTACGTGTGTCTGCTCTTAACCAGGCCATCCCACTTCTCCACCTCACTTATACACATCCGGCAGGTCCCGAGTTCGATACCCGTCTGGGACGATCCGCGTTGTGTCCTTGGGCAACGCTCTTTATCCCGGTTGCCTACATGGGGGCACGATGACGCCGTGTACTAAGGCGTACTACACGTTGATGGTGTGCACATATCTTCAACCGCTGTAACCCTGCTTGAGCGGAGCTTGAACAGATTTTGAATGTTGAGGAGCTAACAGTTGCTCGTCGATGCTCGGTGGTTCTCTCCGGGTGCTCCGGCTTCCTGCACCCGTAAAACTGTCACGGTCACGATAAACCATTGTGCATAAGTATGGGACCTTGAACACCAATAAATAAATAAATAAATAAATAAATAAATAAATAAATAAATAAATAAATAAATAAAGTTCCGAGTAGATTGAATAACTGTTTTTCTATTAACTTGTAGAGTGCTAAATTATTTTTGGCCATCAAAATTTATTTACATATCTTTGCCTTGGTATAGTTTATGGGAGAGTGCCTGCAGGCACTCTCCCATAAATTGTAACAAGGCAAAGCCTTACAGACTAAATAATTTAACTTCAAAGATGATACAAAGCTAATCCTTTGAGTATGAAGCCTTCAAGTTGCAGTATCTTTACTCAGTATAAAGCCCAAAAATGGACTTTCAGTACTCTACCAGTTAAAGTAACAGTGCAAATGGCCTTATGGTAGGTGATGATGAATAATAGGAAAACCGTAAATAGTAGCTGATGCTAGAGCTGCACGATATTCAAAACAGAATACCGGTATCGGTATTCAAAAAAATACCGTGGTATACCGGTATATCGAAAACCTGTTCAGATATCTGGACATAAGTACCACAATCGACACCTGAGGCATCACAGTCGGAACGAATCAGCATGCCTTGATTATGCGGTTCGAAAAACCCTTACACCACGCAGACGATATCAAAATTTATTATTTTAAATCAAATTTTTCCAAAGATTTTTTCAAAACAATATCATGTGACCCCCTCATTGGAACGAGCTCGTTGAGCTCGTTCCAATGAGGGGTCACGTGATATAGTTTTGTTGACATTTTTGAAAATTATTTTTTCAACTGCTGAATTGGAATATTACGTGGGCATATGAGGACGATTCCTTGGGTAAAGCGATATATTATTCATTCTGAGCTACAGTTAAAAAAACTCAAGACATCTTGAAAATTAAATTGTGGATAAATAAATAATGACGATAAACCGATATTTTTGTAATTACCCCGGTATTGAATCGATATTGGTTTGAATACCGGTATATGTCGGTTTATCGAAAATTAACGAAATACCGTGCAGCCCTAGCTGCTGCATTGCCCCATATTTGAATCCCATAAATTAACCTGTTCATGGTCTTGTGGAAAGAAAAGAAGGAGATAATACCTTGAGAGTCATCACTAGGTGAGACAGTCGGGGGAGCCCTGGGAGCAGCTAATATTGCCGCAACAGGTGTTTAGAAATTGATTGATTACTGTTTTTTTTTAAATGAATTACGGGTGAGGGTTCTAATCGTTGTTTCTAAGTTGTTCCACATTTTGAGAAAACAAAAATGTGGGAGAGAGGCTGAGAACTGGATTCGAGGTTTATGTGTGTTTAGGTTTCCACATTGCTTTGTCTTCATGCCGGAGGGGTTTGAATAAACTTGGAAAGTATCATCCAAACTGACGGAGAGGTTGTTATTAGACCAGTCGTACATGAGTAGGAGTGCACGTTGAAAATTTTAATTGGTTTACCCCTAAATAATGAATATGGACTCTTCCAACTGCTATCATTGAACTGTCACCGAAGATATCAGCAGCGTTCAAAGGGTTAAACAGCGGCAAATGAATTATTGTACAGTAAACTGGATGACGCACAAATGATTGACACTAAAGTATCAATCAGTTGATGGATTATCCTTCCCCACCCCCTCAACCACCACTATACTGTAGATAACAACCGCTAACTAGAATGACCAAATGTTTAAATTCAAGTGGGGTATAAATGTGAATTTTCAATTCATTCAGGAAGTGACGGTGCGTTGATCATTTTCTCTAACTAAGGTCACAGAAAGTAGATTTTCTGTTTCTCGAGGCACTGTTTTTATAAATGCACGCGGGCGGGCGGGCGGGCGGGCGGGCGGGCGGGCGGTTTAATGTTGTTTGTTTTGTTTTTGTTTGGTGGGGGGGGGGGGGGGTGTAATTACTTATTTGCCATCAAAAGTTAATATTCTTGGTTTGTTTTATGTTTTAGGCCTCATAATCTGCAGAATAGCATGGGTGGCGGTGTATTTCATCGTTCGAGTGCAAGAAGACTTTGCAGTGCTCAATGTTTGCAAAGCCTTGTTGCACTCAAGGGACACATTTATCAATTTTATTAACTTGGGTAACTTCTTTTTTAAAATATAGCGTATGGTTCTTCTTTGAAATGGATCGTGGGCTATATTTTTGAAGAAGTTATCAATTTAGAGTGTAGTTTTAAAGGGCGATGGGAGTGGTTCAACAGAAAACGCATTCACAGAACTAATATTCTTTGAACGTATATTTTGCAGTCGAATCTTAATTATTGATCTAGCCTGTTGCAGGGAGGCTACCATAAGTAGATATGTTGAACTAATGGTGGAGATAGAGCAATTTACTTAGATCAGCGGTTACTTTGCTCGTGTTTTGTTTTCAAAGTAATTTACCTTTACCTGACGTAACGGCCAAAACCGGCCAGTGCTATTCTCAAAAATCGCCAATTAATTTTTATTATTTTTTTTCATTTTTTTGTCTCAAAAACATAGGTTATGACCCCTCGTTGGAACGAGCTCGTCGAGCTCGTTCCAACGAGGGGTCATAACCTATGTTTTTGAGACAAAAAATGAAAAAAAATAGTTATTCAAGAATTATTTTTGCAAGTGTCGTCTGCTTTTCAGGTTAGGTAAAGGGTTAATCATGACACCCTAAAGCTAACCTAAGTCTCCATTTCTAAGACATTTCCTTGGTTTGCTCTTAGAAACCAGCCTTTACCCCTCCCCATAACAGCCATTTTCCGTCTGACGCTGCAGGACCAATCGTATAGTTAGATCGTTGGAAATATTGTTTTCAGATACCTGACAAAGATGTTAAACATCAGATCATGTTCCAAATTCAACATCATGTTTGTCATCAAGCTCCATTTCTTTATCTTTGGAATCTTTTGGGGAAAATGCGAATGCTTTTCCAAGTTTCGCTACAATCTCTGGATCATTGAAAGATAAGCATGCGTGAGTTTGAATGTAGTGTTGAATGCTTTCGTCGACGCTGCTTTCATCAAATTCATCGAGTAAAATCAAAAGAAGACTGTTATCACCTTTGCTGAGACATTTCTGATGCGCCACCTGGAATGTGAATGTTGTCCACTCGTCCTCGCAATGTGACCTTGACAAACAAATGACAGTGAATTTACTGGTGTTAATTCCGTTCAAAATATTTTCATTTTTCGGTACTCCAGGAAGAAATTCTCTGTCTGGAATACACAAACTGTATTTTTCTTCCAGTTTTCCCACTAATGGCTTTATAATAGCCCAATCGTCATAGGAATTCGAAAAATACAAAAACTTCTCATAAAATCCGCCAACAGAACCTTTGTGAAGTTTTTCTGCATAATGTGTCTCAAGCGTCAATTCCACAGATTCAAGTGACGTAGGTTTCTCGAATGCTGGTAAATTAAAATGTATTTTTTCCTTAAATTGTGTTTCACTTGTCAAGATTGCGCGTTTTGATTTTATGAAAATATTAATAAAGGCATTCTCGCTTGTTGTTGTTGTTTGCTTTTCGTGTATTGCTAAGATAAAGTAGTCAGGTCGTCCATTTTTGCACTTATCGCGTGTTTCTTGCAAAGCGTATTGGCAGTTTTCGTCAGAATCCGACTCTATGCTTTGAATGAACAACATCCTCTTGCTGTTGGCCACGGCCATATCAATGTTCTCTTTATACGATAAACCGGGTATGCAGCTGTCATACAGGTTGAACACTGATATATTTTGACGTATTGAAGTTGTATGTGGTATAAGAACACGTATCACCCACTCACTGAGGGATTTAGCATAAATTAGGACGACATCGTACTGTTCTGTCGATTTTGATGTCTCCGACCTAATGATTCTAATGTTGAAGTGAACAAAGATTAAGAAGCAGATATCGTGCTGATACCTATGTATAAAAATGATGGATAGGAGCACAGCTCCAAGGAAAAAAAGTGCACCAAGAATGGGAGGAAGAAGAATTTTTATTTTATTAGGATCTTCAGCGCAAATAAACATTTCGTCGGGAATAGTTTTCACCGTGCCACTGGAGTCATCTAGAGTGACACATGATACAATATCTGAATCCATGACAACACGCCCGTTACGTAATAACCACTCTTTCATCCATAGAGAACGACAGTCACAGAGAAATGAATTGTCATGAATGTACAGAATCCCAAAATTGGCGTCCTTGAAATTTTTAGGTATGTAACGAATAAAATTATTAGACAAGTTCACCACTACTCCTGACCTCATTGTCGATGTCACGTTATTGTCTATTTTATGAATTGCATTGTTTTCCAAGTTGATCAATTTACAATATTTAAAATAGTTTCTGCCTGTAAATAACGTGATACTATTGTTTTGTAACCATAATTCTAGTATACCTGTTGGTACAGTGTGTGGTATTTCATCAATTCCAGTATTACGACAGTCTATTACTATTATACGACTCAGACTTCTACGATAGCAAATGCATTTTTCTGGACACTTTGTGATGTTTTCTGCACAATATGTGTCATTTACAGACATGATGGAAATGCTTTCAAGTTCAAGTGGAAAAGCACATTTCCACTCCGAAAAGTAAAGTTCATTACCAGTAAAATTTCCGTCTTTTTTACACGCCCTTAAGTATTTCTGGATTGGAAGAATATTACAGTCGCAAACGATCGGATTCCCATCAATTAATATGTCGAAATTTTTAAAAAGTGCTGTAAGCGTCCTTATTTCAATTCGGGTCATTACTTTCGGAATTGGTATGCTTCGTATCTCACTATTAGATAAATCCATTTTTCTCTTTTTGTCTGGTGAGTTAAATATATTGTTATCCGGGTAACTATTGTGTTGCCACAATACGAGAGGATCCAATGTCTTTAGGGTTCTGGGAAGCTTACTCAAAGTGATCTTTGTATGTTGTAACTTAATGGTTTGTAGCGACCGTATATTAAGAAAAAACACTGGCAAAGCTACAAGTGGGTTACCACTGAAATCAACAGCATTCAGTTTAGAATAGAGCGGAAACATATCACGTGACAGAGTTGTTATTTGGTTATAGGCAAAGTTCAGGTCTTTTAAAGAGTAAAGGTCTCTGATGGCAGTAAAGGGTATCCGTTTTATTCGATTATTTCTGAGATTTAGTTTTTCAAGATACCCTAATCCACTGAATAAATTGTTAGAAAGTTCATACATATCATTGTACCCGATGGAAAGTTCGTGTAACTCCGTAAGAGTACTAAATGCAAAGTCAGGTAACTTTTGCAATTTATTGTTCGCGAGTATCAGTATCTGCAGACCCGTCGCTTTGCGAAACGTATCTGTTCCTATGGCTTGCAGTCCATTATTTTTTAAAGATATATACTGAATTGCTCCAATAAACTGATAATCTGTCAAGTCTGTAATGTTGTTGTTATTCATCGAAAATGTTTTTCTCCATTTGTTTAAATCAACTTTCAAACCGATTGAATCAACATAATGACTTTGTTCGTATGAACTTCTGGATGTACCTCTCGGTAATAGTGTTGAAAAATTGGTCCAGGGAAAATGTGGAGGCT
The DNA here is from genome assembly GCA_031216915.1 of Pictodentalium vernedei. Taxonomy (NCBI): domain Eukaryota; kingdom Metazoa; phylum Mollusca; class Scaphopoda; order Dentaliida; family Dentaliidae; genus Pictodentalium; species Pictodentalium vernedei. Next base: position 124,369,205 of record CM062293.1, on the reverse strand, counting down.
TTAGAATTGTATTAGTATCTAGCTCCAGACTTTGTAGGTTTGGGGCGCGACTTTCTAGGAATAATGGCACTTCCATCAGAGACATGTTCACTAGTTTTATTTCAGAAAGATCTAAAAACAATTGTGTACAATCAAAGAAATCTTCAATGTTTGGCTGAATATCGTGCTGGTAAAATGCAACGCTCGCTATGTTCTTTGACCAGCACTCTGTCGACTTACTGTTATCATTCTTTACAAATATTGTACCATTTAATGCGTTTAGTACTCTCAGATCCATTAATGAGCTTACTAGATTTATATCACTGGATAGCATGTTGCACTCAATGACCTCAAACTGACCAAATACGTTACTATATCGTTCAGAATAGTTAGTTTTTAAAGCCACAAGGAGCCTCTCACGACAGACAAGACCGACACCGCCAAATGATAGAGTATTGTTAAGGTTAATCAAATATTTTACGAGATATTCGTCCAGATCGAAAACGCAAGACGTCTCATAGCTGGTAACTTCAACAGTAAGAAATACGGTAGGTAATTCACTTCTATCGTGAGCATAAAGTGCGTGTGTCGTATTAAATAGCACTTTCACAGTACAATCCTGCTCTTGAACTCGCGGGGGTTCAGTTGTGTAAATAGACGCTTGTGAGTGAATGCCATAATGGACCGCAATGAATAAATTAATCCACAACAAAGTTATGCGTTGTCCAAAATTCATTTTAATTGGTAAGTGATGAAACTTCCAAATCGACGTTGAAAAGAAGTCCAAAATAATATATACTTTAATTTAGAACCATTTTAAATGAAAATGTTCTTCAGCGACCCTTCTTGGGTCGTACTTTCAGGTGGCCTCTATCATAGCACGAATGTGATACATCGAAGTAAATTCTGAAGATACTGACGCCAATTATGTGTAGGTGTTTTGTAGCTATAGAGTTCTGAAATGAGAAAAAAAAAACGTCTTCAGAAGAATGACGATGTAATGAGAAACTTCGTCTCAACATTATTAATTGGAATTATTAAAGGTTGTATTCCTAACATCCAAAAAAAAACGGTTTTCGATTGGTCGCCTTTCACTGTAAAACATTTCGTCTCCTGAGTTCCAGTGTGTTCTATGTGCCAGTAGGCTGCCAGTAGGCACACAGAACGCATTGGAACTCAAGGGACGATTTTGTTCCTTTTGACTTCTTTAAAGAACCAAAAATATGAATGCGGTTCTACAGACACAACCAGTTCATTCGTATTAGTTTTAAACGATGAAATTAATTCTCTAATTTACAAACTGAAATTTATCACATAATTCCCATCAAATAGCGTATTAAGGAAAAACGTCGTTCGCAACACGTCTAATACGAGAATGACGTAAGAAGTCAACGTCGATGGTAACGTTGCGGATGAGTTTTACGGGTGGAGGAAGCTGAAGTACTCAGAGGGACTACCGAGCAACGATGAGCAACTATCAGTCTCCCCGACGTACTAACTTCGCACAAACATGGTTAGCATTGTTCGAAGAAAAGTGCACCATAAAGTGTGCATAAGTGCCTGGTTGGGATTAAAAGCCTTGCCCAAGTACATCACACAGTTCCCCGGCGGGATAGAACAGTGGACCGTTTGGTTTGAAGTTCAATGCCAGAACTACTGAGCCACCACGTCCCCTTTATTTTTCATTAACCCTTTACCCAACGAATCGCCCGCATCCGCCCGCGTAATATACAAATTCTGCAGTTGAAAAAATATTATTTTTCAAAAAATTTCAACAAAACCATATCATGTGACCCCTCGTTGGAACGAGCTCGTCGAGCTCGTTCCATCCAGGGGTCACATGATATGGTTTTGTTGAAATTTTTTGAAAAAATGATACTTAAAATAATAGATTTTGATATCGTCTGCGTTGGGTAAAGGGTTAACTGTCTGCAAAATACAAATGGCAGACCACATTTCCGGAAAACAATTCCTGAATAACTAAATATTTTCATTTTTTGTTTCGAAAACATAACTTACGACGCCTAATTGGGGCGAGCTAGACGAGCTCGTTCTAGCGAAATATCCTAAGCTGTGTTTTGAGGCAAAAACTGAAAACGATAACATTTGAGTGGCGAGATTTGTGTACAGCGCTGGCCAGATTTAGTTGTCGTGTTGGCCAAAATGTTAAATTACACATTTTGTGATAAAAAGAATCTCAAATTTGTCACGATTTGAAATGAAATTCTGAACCTCGTTCAGTAAAAAACGATCTGCCTCTCAGTAAACCTTGGCTTATGTCTATTTTAGTGAACACGGTACATAAATTTCATATGAAATCGCGCGTTATCATTATCCTGTTGGGTTCCATATATACACAGAACGAATCAAGCGTGTGAATCGGTTAATCGATATGGTATCACGGAACTAAACATTTTCCCAGAGGCGACCATTATAACGTTCAGGCCAAAAAAAAAAATATGATCGCATCACTTTAATTTTGGCATTCAAATGTCTTTGTCAAGTATAGCCTTTCAGACAACGTTTTCTGACCCCAAAACAGAGGGTCATGCAACAAATAAGAGAGAAAAATCAACAGCAAGGGAAGTACCGGTCACGTGTACATATTTTTCATGGAATTCCCTACAAAACACACACCAAATATATACTGTATTTTGTAGGTCCAAAAGTAATCAAAATCACCCTCTTTTTTATCTTGAATATTCATCAATAAACGTTTATTGAAACAATTTATTTTCCCAAGGCTGTTTATTTTTAGAGATTGCATCACTTCCGAGTGCAACATTTCAAGGCGGGAAACTCTAATTCAAATATTTAGTTCCCTGATACCACATAGCTAGTCAGAACTCTTAACAAACTTAATGTTGGACTTCTTTGCCTTTACAGTGTAGCGAGTGGTCTCAGAGGCTGGTCTTGAAAGTTTTTCTCTACCAATATTGCTAATTTCACCCCGACAAACTTGGAACGAAAGGGGTGGATGTAGTAGAACATTGCAAAGATGGTACTGAAATGGACTCGTTTTGCTACGGAAAGTAGGAAACTAATCGTGGGCAAAGATGGTGGAAGAATAAACTTTTGCACGGCTTGCGTCTTCGCTGACATCCTCGATACCTTAACCCTTTGGACTCTGATGGCATTTTCCTTGACAATTCAGAGCCATAAACTGGTATAGTCTATATTCGTTACATGGGGAATGAGTGTCAGTGCGTAAGGTTAAAACGAGCAGCCATTTGACAACTACCAACAAAACAACACATTTTATCACCAACAAAACTTGCGAGGAAAACCCGTGTTACTATTTCGTCCTCTGAGTTCCAATGTGTTCTGTGTGCATACTGGCACATAGAACACATTGGAACTCAGGGGAAGATTTTCTGTTATCGCGATTCAAATTGCAATTGCGTTGCATGATTTGTAGAAAATTCCAGTGAAATTTCTCTTCTATTTAAACATAGTGCGTCAACGATGTCCGTTCCGCACATATGTGCGGAACAGCTTTTCATTTTCTGCATGGTTTAGTGTTGCTGTAGATGAGGATTACATACAGCAGACGTGTAATAAAAATCAATAAATGATAATTTGGTTCTAGAACTTGAACGGTTAAGGGATTTTCGTGATCGATTAATCACGAGTATTAACCTTAGTCAACCGATTAATCACTTGTCCAAATAGATATCTGAATACTTGCCATACCGTTGATGATTTTCAGCATGAAACCTTTACCCAACGTAACAAACAAAACCGACCAGGCATCTATACAAATATGTCTATTCAAATTTATTATGTTTTCAATTTTTGTCTCAAAAACATAGCTTATGAACCCTCATTGGAACGAGCTCGTTCCAATGAGGGGTCATAAGCTACGTTTTTGAGACAAAAATTGAAAATTTTTAGTAATTAATCAATTTATTTTGCAAGTATTGACTGCTACCCGCAATGGGTAAAGGGTTAAGAATGAATATTGTCAGCTACTGATACAGTATGATGATCATGCAAGTAAACAAGTATGTCAGCAAGTAACTTGAACGCTTTACTCTGTCTCATATAATTGATGTGAGTCAGTGTGACAACGTTTTCCTTTTTTCGAGCAAGTTTGTTCCTTTTTTAACCCATATAATACAGTAGATCAAAAGTAATTTTTAATCGATCAATTACTTTTTGGATCGATCAAGATGTTGATCATTGATTAATCGATTAATCGGCTAACCGTTTCAGCTTCATTTGGTTCCAGTATTTGTATTGTTTATAGTTATTTATGTTATGAAAAGGATGTTTGTTTGTTTTATTGAGGTTTATCGACACTTTCAACTGCCGGTATCATATCGCGACGGACAGCTTTACGGGTGGAGGAAGTCGGGGTGTCCGGAGAGAAGCACCTATCAACGGCGAGCAGCTGTCAGACTCGCCAACTTAATAACCCAGCACAAGCAAAGTTAGTAGCGGATGAAGATAAGTGCACTATCGACGTACAGTACGTCTTAGTAGACAGCACCACCGTACCCCAACGCGAGCAACTACAAGTGGTTCCATCTCAGAGGTAAGGTTCAGAGATAGTTTTGGTACTATATGGAAATATTTTTTGCAGTGTATATCAGCTATGTGATAGACATACTATTAGTTACACAGTTTGTTGGTGGCCTAATATGGTATATATGGTGTCAGTTAATTTCATATTGGACGAGAGCTCCGCTCCAATATGAAATTAACTGACATCATATACACCATATTAGGCCACCAACAAACTGTGTAACGAATATATCTTACCGACTGCTGTATCGATGCACAAAACTAATAACAACAGCGATCAAACTTAAATGAGAGAATTCTGACAATGTATTCACGTGCCTTTGCCTTGTTACAATTTATGGGAGAGTACAGACACTCTCCCATAAATTGTAACAAGGCAAATTCATACATACCAAACAGCTTCATTTCGAACGCAACATGACGCACATCCACAGAATATGAATCCTTTTAAGTTGCCTAACCTGCACTTCAGGCCAAATATGGGCTTCCAACACTCAATCTTTCAACTTGAAGCGTTTATCGGCTGCCGTTATTTCGAATAATCAATGAACAAAGGGGAGATTACCCATAGCTGTCAGCATATATTGATGTTGACAGGCAGTATATGGTTTTATATGCAGTCTGCGTGTGACGTCTTTGAACCAATGAAATTCCCAGATACTTGTAGGAGGTAAGATATTATTAGTTATAACTAATCATATTTCTAGTCTCATCGCAAATCTGACACAGTCATGCACCATTTAAGCATTGCTGTCAAACAAAGTCCCTCATGAATTACACTCTGATCAGAAGTCCCAGGTGAAACAGAAAACTTATTCATCACAATGTTGACGGCAGGGTCACCAGGTTTCAGTTTGAAAACTGATCTCATTCATGCCTATTATCGGTATCGCTCATTTTTTAAGGTATGATTTAGATTGAAAAACAAATCGTTCGGGAGGAAATGGAAAACAGGGAAGACGAAAAAGTGTTAATTGTAACTTCAGCTTTATCGCGTGTCATCAGTTTGTGTTCAACAGCTTAACATTTACCCAACCCAAGTATGGGCGGCACTTGCAAAATAATGTCTGAAATAACTAATCATTTTCATCTCAAAAGCGTAGATTATGGCCCACATTAGAATATCTCGTTGAGGTCGTTCTGTTGAGGTGCCCAAACTACATTTTCAAGAGAGAAAAAGGAAACCATAGGCTAACGAGAAATAAAAACACTTACCTGGTCCGAGTTGTCTCGAGTGAATGGAAACTGAAAACATTTTGTTGACTCATTTAGCTGGGGTAAGGTGTAAAATGTATGTTGGCAGTTTAGTAACTTTTTGTGCATTTCTTATTATCAAGGCTGTTAAAATGAGTGTCCTCATGTGGCATTCCATTTTAAGACTCTCTTGTCTTCTGGTTTCCGGTAAACATATACTACTCAAAGTTTGCTAAGCACCAAATATATCCAACTACCTGTTTTACGTTTCAGTTGAAATATTTTTATGAAAAGTGTGTATATTTTATATTTAATTATATCTTTATTGACTTAAGTACAGAAATTAAGATTTTGTTTATGTTTGACATTATTTTTTAGCTTTTGAATACGATAACCATGGAAAATGGATATTATTGGTAAAAGAGGAAATTTTTCAAATTTGCCAAAAAGTTGACGGAGCGAGCTGATATGAGTTCAATGTCGAGTATCAGACCCATTATTGTTAATTACAGCTCGACAACGCCTTCTCGTGCTCCCAATCAGGATCCAGATGGTAATTTGTGGGATGCTGTTCCATTCTTGGACCAGCATGGCACCAAGTTCCTGAAAACCTCTTGGTTGGACTGGACGGATTGAAATTGTAAGCTGCAACTCATTCTAGACATGTTCGATTGGATTGAGGTCAGGGGATCTTGCTGGCCAGTCCATACACTCAATCCCCTCCCTCTGTCGGTACTCCCGGACAACATGTGCAACATGAGGATGGGCATTATCGTTCATCAGAATGAATCTATCACCCCAATGAACCTGCGTACAATCTGACGTGGGCATCCAGGATTTCATCAATATACCGCTGTGCAGTCAATGTACCGTGGTCAAGGACACAGAGCTCTATACGTCCATCCCAGCTGATGCCACCACAGACCATTATTGACCCACCACCATGGCGGTCATGCTCAGCAATGTTGGCTGCATGGAATCGTTCTCCTGTTCTTCTCCATACCCTAGAACGCATATCTGTGTTGTCTAGGAAGTACCTTGACGCATCTGTAAAAAGAACAGGTCGTCAGTCTTCTCTGGTCCATCCAAGATGATCCATGGCTAATTCATATCGTGCCTGGCGGTGGTTCTGGAACAGCTGAATGCGAATACATGGTCTTCTTGATCGGAGACCACCTCCGTGCTACCTTGCCTGGATAGTCTGCGTCGAAACATTTACCCTGGATGCATTCTGAAGGTCACTGTGAAGCTGGGTTGCTATGTCAATGAGGTCCCTACGGGCCTGAATGATCAAAAACGGTCTTCAGCTGCAGATGTTGCTCTGTCTTTGCCACATTGTTCCACCGTCCCTACAGCCCATCACATTTCTGCTTCAGACAAATATCTTCTTACATTTGCATTCGACATATTCAGTCATTAAATCACAAGGGCGACATGAAGACTGAATGCCCTAACATCTCATGTACATGTAGACAGTACACGAAAACATCATGGAAATCAAGGGGTACATGCTTTCCATGACTGTCACGAAAAGTCTGCCTGTCAAGAGAGCTAATGTAAACACTGGGGACCATTTCAATACATTCCTCAATCATATCCACCAAAAATATCGCAAATGTGTCACAAGAAAATTTCACAATGATGTGTCAAATGTGTGATACTTAGCAAACTTTGAGTAGTATATATTTTACAAGACCCAAAACTGCACGTGGGCCGTCCAACAAGCGCACCACCGAGCAGTGATATCATTATACACCCGTTTAGTGTATGTATAATCATTTTGCTTGACAAAATATTCTAGGACATTAACTCTTTGAAACCGAAAGACCGCTTTTTCCTGTCCAGGAACGTGATATAACCTGACTTCATTAACCCTTTACTAAAGATTCAAAAGCAGACGACACTTGCAAACAAAATTATTGAATAACTATTTTTTCATTTTTTTTTTTTTTTGCGTCAAAACCTAGCTTATGAACCCCTCATTGGAACGTGTTCTGCAAACTCGTTCCAATGAGGGGTCATAAGCTATGTTTTTCAAACAAAAAATATGAAAATTGAATGGCATTTTTGTGAATAGCACTGGCCGCTTTTAGCCGTTACGTTGGGTAAAGAGTTTAGTAGATAACTGCTCGGTGATTTGTGAGAAAATATTGATTGGTCTTCCCCTTAGTAACTAATATAGATTCTTCTAGTTGATGGCACTGAATTGGCACGGAAGATACCACCAGCGTCCAAAGGGTAAAATGCATCTCAATTTATTTTATTTATTTTTTTTTATATTCCCCACCTCAGAGGATTTCCGTCTCGGAGAGTCATTGATTAGAATGGGGGGTTTTTGTCGTTAAGACAGAATTCATTCACTACATAAAACAAACAATGCTTTTTTACTATTCGACGTTCCGAGGAGAACTTTCAAGGGGTGAATACCATTCCAAAAAACACCCAGCAGCGAAAGAATAAAAGCTTTTCTGACCTGAATAAAATGTTCCTATATAATTTAGTTTTTTTAATGATTTCCCAATTTCCTTGCATATAAAACAATAATAACACTAAAGCCGGCCGCTGATTTGTCTCGGTTTTCATGTGAGAAAGCCTTGATTAACCTTGTGCTCTCAAATGCGTTCATATCCTCACGCCAGTCCCCCCCCCCCCCCCAACACCCAGAAACGAATTACTTGAGCATACCCCGTAAGAAATCCTTAAGGATTTCTCCGATAAGTATACTGACCTTCTCCTTTGTGTCACCCAATAACCACATATTCTGCGTTCTCCAATCCCACTTCCCAAGGAATCTTATTCTTTCAGACTAATATTTTAGACATTCCAATAGAAGCGTTCCGAGGTCTCCATTACTCATACATTATATATTTGGCACTCCTTTTCATAGTCTTGCCCAATATCCCCCTGCGCTCCAGCGACCGCAGCTTAAACAGCAGACTTCTTTGATTTCACTCCCCACCCCTCGCCAATTTCGATTGCAACCCTCCATCACTCTTTCTCTGACAATTGTTTTTGCCCTGAGTTGTCTCCACATCCAAGTCAAAGGAGTCCTTTGAAAAGTTCTCTCACTTGCTCAATTCACCCAGTCTTTGTATACGAATTTTCAAATATTCTTGAATATTAGTTTATAGCATTGGCTTTCTTAATTGACAATTCATTTCAATTTCGATAATATAACGCTTTAAACCCGAAAGACCGCCTTTCCGGTCAAGGAACATGATGTAATCTGACTTGATTAAGTGGATAGTTGCTCGCTGAATTTGTGTGGTAGACAAATCAAGATTTTCAACGTGCAACCCAAAAATGACACTGTAGCTCAACTTGTCAAGACAAAGACATGTACATGTATAGTATGTGACACAGCAATGACAAACATCCAGGTAATGACCTGATAACAAAGGTACATATAAAGTATTGTAACGGTCTGTACATAAATACTGACCGTTGCCTGTATCAAATGTATAGGTAAAGTATTGTAAAGGTGGGTGACAGTCAGATGCTAAACTAGAAAAAAATCTTTGAGTCCCAGAGTGGGTCTGACTGAACCTCAAAATATTTGTTCTCATAGCACAGTGATAACAAAGGCATCCCAAAACACACTCATTCCTGTCCCAAGGTGAAAACAAAGGTACCCAAGAAGTTTCGTGAAGATCAGTTCACAAATATGAGCTGTGTAGAAGTTGTGACAAAAAACTGATTGGACCTAATTTCGGTACAAAATGGCCACTGGTAGCCATCTTGAATTTTGGACCGCACCCAGAAACACTCGTTCTCGTCCCAAGGTGATAACAAAGGTACCCAAGAAGTTTTGTGAAGATCGGTTGATAAATACAGCCTCTAGCCCGAGCCGTATTGACATGTGCACTTACAGTGTATAAGTAGCACTGCATAAATCAAAGTTCATCTAATTTGCATAATTTCTGCACGAGACAACAACCCGTACTATATGTGATGTATTCCATGTTACTAAACATTCATACAAAAATTTATTCAAATCAGAACTTTCATACAGAAGTTCTGTACAAAAGACTGCTTGCACTAATTTTGGTACAAAATGTCTGCTGGCTGCTGGTAGCCATCCTGAATTTCGGACCACGCCCAAAAACACTCGTTCTCATCCCACGGTGATAACAAAGGTACCCAAGAAGTTTCGTAAAGATCGGTTCATAAATACGGCCTCTAGCCTGAGCCGTATAGAAGTTGTGTACAAAAAACTGATTAGAACTAATTTGGGTACAAAATGGCCACTGGCAGCCATCTTGAATTTTGGACCGCACCCAGAAACACTCGTTCTCGTCCCAAGGTGATAACAAAGGTACCCAAAACGTTTCGTGAAGATTGGTTCATAAATACAGACTTAGCCCGAGCCGTATTGACATGTTTACTTACTTTGTGTAAGTAGCACTGAAAAAATCAAAGTTCATTTAATTTGCATAATTTCTGCACGAGAAAAAAACCCGTATTATATGTGATGTATCCCATGGTACTAAACATTCACACAAAAAATTATTCAAATCAGCGCTTTCATATGGAGGTTCTGTGCAAAAATCTGATTGCACCTAATTTTGTACAAAATGGCTGCCATCGGCCATCTTGAATTTCGGACCAGACCCCCAAACACTCGTTCTCGTCCCACGGTGATAACAAAAGTACCCAAGGAGTTTCGTAAAGATCGGTTCATAAGTACGGCCTCTAGCCCGAGCCGTATTGGCATTTGCACTTACAGTGCTGAAAGTAACACCAAAAAACATCAACATTAGTCTAATTTGCATAATTTACGCACGAGAAAAAACCCGTATTATATGTGATGTATCCCATAGTACTAAACATTCATACAAAAAAATTATTCAAATCAGAGCTTTCATATGGAAGTTCTGTACAAAAAACAGATTTCTGCATCGTCGGTACAAAATGGCGGCTGGCACCCATCTTGAATTTCGGACCGCACCCAAAAACACTCGTTCTCGTCCCACGGTCATAACAATGGTACCCAAGAAGTTTCGTAAAGATCGGTTCATAAATACGGCCTCTAGCCCGAGCCGTATCCAATTGTTGACGGACAGACGGCCAGACGGACAGACGGACAGACGGACGACGGACGACGAGCCATGGCATAAGCTCAAATTTGGCTTCGCCAAAGTTGAGCTAAAAATTGATTGGTCTCCCCACCCCCACCCCCACCCCCACCCCACCCCCACCCCACCCCCTTCAAGTGAGGAATAAAGACTCTTCCAAATGATGACACTGAACTGGCGTGGAAGATACCAACAGGGTCCAACGGGTTAACCAATGAGCCAACGTGTGTTCAAATAGGATTAACAAAAATTACAAACCGATATGCAGATGTATTTTTACAAGATAAAACATAATCCCCGGATGAAAAGGAAAATGATAGAAAATAATAAGTTTACCGTCGTCTCGAATCCTTGTTCTTATAACTAACCTTCCACGATTTATTAGAACGGGCAAACACCTGTTTGTAAAGACCAGCTTATAATTACCTTCTTTGAATAAAAAGCAGTCCAAATGTAAACAACCTGAATCCGCGTCATCACTGTCTTCAAAGCGCAGACGAGTGCTGCTGAAACTTGAATAGTTTATATCCTGTTGACATGTTGAAGACACATTTACAACTAGGTTACTGCTCACTCAACATTCCTTATAATGTGGGTCAGCACTAATTTTTGCATGGAGAGTTGTGGCGACATACCAAACCTACGCTGATGTTCTTTTGAGTACAATAAGGTGTCATCTGCAATGCTGTTGCACTCAAGGGATGGGTAGTAGATGTTGTTCCCATTGTACATTTGGATAAACACAATTAGCTTCCTTGGAAGGGGTGCAATATCGCAATGTTTAATTGATGTCACGTGTGTTATAAAATTATCAATGCCATGTGGCCATTGCCATGCTAATGGTCACAATACAGTGTTTTCGTGCAAACAGCGCCTCTAGTGGTATGCACTAGTTAATGGAGGATAAAAGTTCCTGGAATTATCCGATTGGTGGAAAATGAACTGAGCTTGTAAATGTGAATAAAATTTTAAAGTGCATGTTTTGGAAAAGATATAAAATATTGGTGACTATTGTCTTCTGAAATGTGTGAGAGAAGATTAAAATTGGGTGAGGGTAGGTAAAAATATGTCTATTACATTTAGTGCGAAACTGGACGGGAGTACAGGAAGCTCCAAATTTAAAGGCAAAATTCACATGGCGACCTATATTTGTTTTCAGTATCTTTTTTTCATGAGATCATAAACTGATAGATGGTTGCTTTTGCCCAAATCAGCTTTAATGAGTTGGGGAGAGGAGGAAAAATTAGTACTGTCGTCAATGGAAAAAAAACACTGTATTGTAACCAAAAGCGGTATTTCTTGTGATTTATGTCGAGTGATTTTTTTTAAAAATAGTTTTGGATGTTGGGTCTACCGTTGTTATTACTTTGAGACTGAAGCCAAGTCGGTTTGTACTTGGATGGAAATTTTAGAGAAAAGGTAATTTTAAAGATGTTGGATGGCCACTTTTCATGAAAAATAGCCTATTTCTGAGTGCCCATATGCATAAAATGCTGGCCAAATGAACAGTGAATCTAAGGTGGAGAAAGGATGGTACAGTTTGGTTATTTTGTTGTGTATGTAGTCAATCCGAGGCAGGTCAATATGAAATGGCAGTATTAATTGAGCTAAATGTTATCTGTGCAAAATAAGCAGGTTTTGACCCCACATGGCCAAACTTGGAATGGACCATATTTTCAATATGAAAAACATTAAGTCAAGTTTATTATTGATTTCCACTTGCTAACTAACACCCATCCCCAAATATAGTTAGTAGAAGTATCATTTCATCCTATTCCAGAATTTAACCCTCTCTGTCTGTATATGCTTGCTGAATGTACGATTTGTTACATTTTGCAGTGTGAGAAATAGTCACTGAACAGGGATTTTTCTTCATTTTGGCAGGTGTGATGGTCAAATTAATTAGAAATATCCTGTTTCAGGCTCTGATTTGATTCAAATGTTGTTTTGATGAGATGTATAGGAAGTTTTTACTCCATAAGAGCAATTCGGTTGTGTCACTACTTGATATCTCTATGTTGAAATAACTATTTTCACTTATTTTTTAACAGAACTGTAGCTACATTATTACCCTTGATTGCTGGACAACCTGGGCAATTTTCTAGTCATATTTTGTAGAAAAGCTCTGCTTTTTGTTCTGTACCCAAGAGTGCAAAAACTACCTTTGTGGAAATTTCTAGTTGCACAAAATCACTACACTGTATGCAACAGCTCCTCTTATTTGAAACATTCACTGGGCTTAACATTTCTATTTTCACAATCAAACTTGCAGCCCTAAGGGGTTAATCTGTAATAGTTTGGTCCATTATATGCCTTTTGTTATTCACAAAGTGAGGCCTTCACAAGAGTGTAGAAATCTGTCTTATAAATGGCATTTTGTGTGCTTCCTCTGTCCTTGATGTTTCATTTGTCATTTTTCTTACCAAGTACTACTACAACCGCCATAAAAACTTGCATCTTGTTCATGTAGAAGGTAATATGACAGACCAATTTAATAGAGATCCCTAGTAGTTTACAAGACTGTTGCGTTTGGAAGATTTCAGTTAAAATGAGTTGTTGGACTTGGCTGGTATGAGCTGCTATGCTGATCCCATCAAGGTTCAGCAACTTATTTTTTTTGATAATGTCAAGCAAGTGGAGATAGAGTGGATTTGGCATGTGCCTCAATGTGCTATGTGGCTTGATTCTTGAGAATGTGGGTCAAATGAAGAAAAGTTGTGATATTGTACAAAATTGAGAGACTCCAAACTGAATTGTGAATTGTGGTTTTATTTTGGAAAATTCTCTTTTTTACCACCCCCACCCCCCCCCCCCTTCCAAGTTTAATCTATCCCGATCAATGTAATTTGGATATTTGGCTCCCATCAGTACCACTGGATGCCTCATATGGATAGTACTCAGTGACACTGTAGCTCAACTTGTCTGTGAGTTGTGATTGATGAAAAGGATAATGTTCAATGTTTATGAATGGATTATAAAATAAGACAAGAATTGTGGTAATTGTGAATATGTTAATTTCTGTTCCCTGTATGCTAAGTTTTTAATAAAATAACATGAGGTGTAGAGTGTACTAAAGAACTGAGGAGTGGGTTAATGTGGTCCTCACAGTTAATGTATATGCCCCTCCTGGTTAAAGTATGTCAACGAAAGTTATCAAGTTACAGTGAAATTCCAAAACGAGTCATCCTATCAAGTTACAATGAAATCCCTTCATACATATGGCCTGTAGACTGTGCTAAATGTTTTCGGGCTTCAGGCATATGTACCCATCACGGTTGACCGATTGCAACTAAAAGGGGACGTCCTCATCTCGACATTATACTGAGTCATTCCACCAAGTTACTATGAAATCCCTTCACAAATACGACCTGTAGTCTGTACTAAAGTTTTTCGAGTTTTGGGCTCGGGCAGACATCATGGTTGAATGACCGCGACCAAAGAGAGACGTTTCATCTGGGCATTATCTGGAGTGTTTCTACGAAGTTACAGTGAAATCTCTTCATTAATATGACCTGTAGACTGTGCTCAAGGTTTCCGGGCGACGGGCCCCTGTAGCCGTCACAGTTGACCAATCACGACCAAAAGGGGATGTCATCATCTAGGAATTATATGGAGTAACCCTAACCAGTTACAATGAAATCTTTCCATAAATACGATCTATAGACTATGCTAAAAGTTTTGGGGGTTTTGGGCTGAATGATTGCGACCAAAAGGGGACGTTCGCATCTACACATTATTTGGAGTCATCCGACCAAGTTACAAAGAAATACCTTCATAAATATGACCTGTAGACTGTGCTAAAGGTTTTCGGGCTTCGGGTCCCTAGAGCCGTCACAGTTACCCAATCGCATCCAAAATGGGACGTTCTCATCTAAACGTTATATGAAGTCAACCTACAAAGTTACAATGAAATCCCTCCACAATTATGACCTGTAGACTGTGCTAATGGTTTTCGGGTTTTGGGCTCGGGCAGTCGTCACGGTTGATAGATCGCGACCAAATGGGAAAGTTCTCATCTACATGTAGACATCATACGGAGTCATCCTACCAAGTTACAACGAAATCCCTCCATATTAAATGTGACCTGCAGACTGTGCTGAAGGTTTTTGGGTTTCGGGCTTGGGCAGCCATCACGATCGACAGATTATTACCAAAAGGGGACGTTCTCATCTAGACGCTATACAGAGGCATCTTACCAAGTTACAATGAATTGCCTTCATAAATACGACCTGTAAACTGTGCTAATGGTTTTCGGGTTTGGGCTCGGGTAGCCATACCTGCTGACCGATCGGCCAAAAGGGGACATTCTCATCTAGACATGACCACAAACCTCCATATGCAATTTCGTGACGATCAGACAAGAACTACGGGGTGCAGCCTGTGCTACAGGAAAATGTGAACAGACTCAGACTTCCGCACGCGTGATGGCAATAGCTTATCTTGACTTTGTCAAGTTTAGTTAACAAGGCCAAAAAGTCAGTCGTCGTTGAGAGTGGAATGTGATGCTGGGAGGGGAAAACCATTTTCGGCGATTGTGAGTGGAATAGAATTGTTTTGAGGGAAGAAAAAAGAATGAAAATAAAATTTATTACTTTTTGTATATATATATTTTTTTTTTTTATTTTTTTATTCAGATAAAAAGTGATAAACATATATCTATACATATAGTCTGAGTGTACATTGAATTCCATTTTATACAGAGTATAATATATAACTTTTTCTACTCTAAGTTTAATCGATGCACAGAAATAAGATTGTTATTGTTTTATCCGACTTGTGTTGCATGTAGCCTTCTCATGAGAATGGAGAGAGAAAAAAAAGCAAAACAAAAACGTCGAGGGCTATTGTCCAGGAGATCGAGGGCTATTGTCCAGGCGATGTGTGGTGTTAAGCCGGAGGATAAAATAGGGCTTTTAGAGATTCCTACCTGGTATTTATTAGGTCGGTTTTTTTTTGTTAGAGTACAGGTGACGGGAGTATAGTTCGAGGTCACGGTATTGCCGGAGCATTTCGACGAATCCGTGGAAGCGAGGTTGACATTTTCTCACTTTGCAAGAATAAATGAACTTTTTAAATATAAGAATTACTAAGGTGAGGGTATATTCATGTGTATTATTATTATTATTATTATTATTATTATTATTATTGTTATTATTATTATTATTATTATTATTATTATTATTATTATTATTATTATTATTATTATTATTATTAATATAGCCAATGAGGGTAAAGTGCGGTGTCAGTGTTAATAGAATACCACATTTCTCCTGCAATCTATCTGCCAGTTGTAACTTTTTGTATATATTCGTTCGTATTTCTTTCTGTCGATTATTTGTCACGATGCTGTAAAGTATATACATACAGACTTCGAACTCAATCATCTGGCGAGTGGACATCATCTCGTAGACCTACTTCCTAGACTAGAAATTTTAAGAAATATGCAGGTTATAGGTCATTAGGTTGACGGTTAGTCTCTGTACCCAAATTCTTTAACCCTTTACCCAACGTAACGGCAAAAACCGGCCAGCGCTACTCTCAAAAATCGCCAATTAATTTTCAAAATATTGTCATTTTTTGTCTCAAAAACATAGGTTATGACCCCTCGTTGGAACGAGCTCGTCGAGCTCGTTCCAACGAGGGGTCATAACCTATGTTTTTGAGACAAAAAATGAAAAAAATTAGTTATTCAAGAATTTTTTTGGCAAGTGTCGTCTGCTTTTCACGTTAGGTAAAGGGTTAAAATAGTCTTCAGTGTTATGTCCTTGAACCAGTTTAGTCGGTGAATAGCCCATCGCCTATGTTTAGATACAACCTCTGAAAAATTGAAATTCTGTTCGTCGGAAAAGCAAACCGGCGGTTTACGTTTCTGACCAACTTAAATATTCCATCCCATTGAATCTAAAAATATAATAAACCTTCATTTTTTGAAACAATGAAAGAAATGTTTCTCATTCATGACATGATTTGACCCAAACTTTAGTGACTTCACCAATCAGATCAGACATGTTAGTTTAGGAAAACACAAAGTAGATTTAGTCTTGACTACTGTAATTCACTGCTTTTTGGTTGGAACAAATCTCTTTTGGTTAAGTTACAGGCTGTCCAAAATTGTCCTGCCAGAGGTCTGACCAAGACCAGGAAATACGACCACATATCTCCGGTACTGGCAGATCTACAATGGCTCCCAGTTCTGAAAAGTGTTGACTTTAAAATCCTTTTAATCATATATAAATGTCTCAACAATCTTGGTCCTTCATACCTTACTGATCTTCTTGTTCCCCTCAAACCTGTCAGAACTCTAAGGTCCAGTTTCTCCAATGACTTAGTTTACACATCTTGCAGCCTTCTAGCATGAGGTGGTCATGCTTTTTCTGATGCCGGTCCGAAGCTCTTGAATTCGCTTCCCGCTTATATGCAGACGCCACAAACTCTCAACCAGTTTAAATCTACTCTGAAGATCTACCGCTTCAAACAAGTATATAACACTAAGCTTAACCTTGGTTGATTAATAGTTGATAGTTGTTACTTTTTCTTTTTGCATATATTCAGCTTCAACCTTCAACCGCAGAGTCTATTTATTTATACACCATGCGTGTACTCGATATTGTAGTGCCCGCGAGCACATTGTGGAACCGAAGCTATAAACTTCATTATTATTATTATTATTATTATTATTATTATTATTATTATTATTATTATTATTATTAATATTATTATTATTATTATCTGTTTCTCATGCCATTGTATGTAAAATTGCATGCGAGCGGCGCTTTTTTATTTCATTTCTTATTTTTGTAATTATTTCTTTACCATCAAAAGTTCATATTCTTGGTTTGTTTTATGTTTTAGGCCTCATAATCTAGAGAATAGCATGAGTGGAGGTGTATTTTGCCCTCTGAGTGCAAGGAAGCTTTGCAATCCCCAAGCATTGTAACAGCATTGTTGCACTCAAAGGACAAATTTATCAAGTTTAATAACTTAGGCAAAATATCAGACATAAAAATTTTATTTTTATTTTTCTCAAGTCTGCATTGACATAGAAAATGCGGCAGCCAAAATAACCATGAGGGAGAGTCGGAGAAACAGATTCTTAACTTTCTTGGGCCTTATAAAATCATGAATGAAGAACCGGCACAGCTGCAGTTTTATGATTACGCCGAGTAGTTCCACTAATTGTGTTATAATTTCGATGCTTGCGGGGTGAATTAAATACTTATAGATTGAAACATTTATAACTGGATTACGAAAGAATATCTTTATATCTTTGTGATTAACGTTTTAAACCCCAGCGGTCGATTTTCTTGCCAGGAAAATGATATGCCATGACGTCATTAAACATGATGGCTGTTCAGTAAATGTGAGGAGAAGACCAATCAATATTTTTAGGCTGCACATTGAAAATATTGATTGGTCTACCCTAATTAATGAATATGGACTCTTCTAATTGCTGCCATTGAACTGATATGGAAGATATAACTATAGTTCAAAAGGTTAAAAGAGAATTGCTTTACATCAACGGTCGTCTGCGGACAAACTCCGCGAAAAGGCAGTAAAAAAGATCCCATAAGAAGAATTACCAACATAATTAGACTAGTAGTCCTAGAGATTGGTGGAAAATCTGATCGTCTGTATGTTGCAAATATACAGTTTTGACTGGTGTCCAACCAAAGAGTAGCCCAGTACCAAACAGCCCTGTGCGCACTGAATATAGCTATGGATACTTCAAACCACTAATGGCCCTTTTCCAAACACTGAAATTTCAAGTTTCACCTCGAAAACAGTTCACAGTAATCGTCCGTCCCATGTATGTGAAAAGCCCCGGTTTCAGGCTTTCAGCATACTCGCATACCCTGGTGCTTTGAAACGACTAGTGGTCAGACAAGCTCATACTACAAGAAATGGCATCATCAGTTGTCAGAATGCCATGTATTTTGTAAGTTTCAGCGACATGTTTGTCCCGCCTTTCATTTGAAAAAAATGGAAGTAGATTTTAGGTATGCTTGCAAAAAAACGTCTCTTATCTTCAACTGGATTATCGTGTCTCAGATTTCGACATTCATAATCCATAAGAGATATATGTTGTGTCTTGAACTTCATGTTCGACGTTATTTCCAACTAGATGACTCGAACTATAGATTGGAAGTCATTTTGAATGTCTGACTGTGTGCGTGCTATAAGTCCAAATATTCAATCCACAGGACGTGGGGAGTGGACTGTAATCAAATCACCCGGGGAGTGGAGTTTGTACCCAAAGTATCACTTTCAAATTCTGTACATGTAGACAAAAAACATAAGCAATGTTTCAGCCAATGGACCTCCGGGTATAACCCGGAGGTCCATTGGCTGGAACTTTGATTGTGCGTGTTATGCTTTGCAACAAACTTGCAATTATTGCTTGGATGGAACCTCCACTCTGCGGGTGATTCAGTGACAATACACTCTCCACGTACTGTACGTATCAATCCTGTTCTCGAAAGAAAGTACCTGATTACTGGAAAAGACAGGTCGATGTCTAAGACTCCAGTCCATATGAAAACTTATTGAGAGACGCTATACCACTAAATCTTCTTCGCCACGCCTCTGAATCGAGTGTTTTGCTTTTTCTGTGAACTGCGTGGTCATAGTTTAATCTTAACATTGAATTTCACAATTTTAGTCTTGATTCCTCAGAATACCTTCGACTTCGTTTACGTGGAGATGGCCTTGAATGTACCACGGAGCCTTTACAAAACCATCGCACACCACATTCTATACTAAATTATCCCGCCCTACAAGGCTAATTGTAGTTTGAGACAATACTTAATCCGTTAGGGACCCCAGAGACTTTAACGTCTCTGAATTCATTGACTATCTAGAATTGTTTCCCACGCGTCTGTATATCACAATTCGCGGATCTTTGACTCTTGTATACTGTATCGAATATTGGCGTAAATCGTTTTTTTTTTTTTGGGGGGGGGGAGGTTTTTGGGTTTCTTTTTGTTTTTTTTTCGCTTTTTTGGCTTTCTAGACCATATTGCGTCATGCATGCGGGTGTGGCACATTATAATTCCTTCCACAGTCCGCGAAGGATGTATTATCATTTATATATCCCACAATGGAGTTTCCTCCAAGTCAGTAACTGGCATTCTGTTGAAACCTGTGACAGCAAAATGCCGCCGACACGGCAGCTCGAGTAGAGCTCGTTCCACTGAGATGTCATAGGCTATATTTTCGAGACAAAATTTAAAAAAAATAATAACAAAAATGAATGAAAACTACTACATTGAAGAAGTAGCTTAGTACTGAATATGTAGATATAACCGCTTTCAAAAACGATGGTCCAGATGGAAGGGGATGATTGTACAACCTGACAACACACACACAACTAATCCTCACCAACGCATACCACCGCATGACAACATTTAATATGAGCAACTAGTCCTAAAACACATTCAATTTTGTGTAGCGGGATTATCGCCGAGTCGGCGTGCCATAATTGTCATATTTTTCTTGCATGGGACTGAGTGACCGTTAAGTTCGAAATGTAACTTCAAGGAAGAGAATAGAACAACTCTCTCTCTCTCTCTCTCTCTCTCTATCTCTCTCTCTCTCTCTCTCTTCTCTCTCTCTCTCTCTCTC
This sequence comes from Pictodentalium vernedei, assembly GCA_031216915.1. Lineage (NCBI taxonomy): Eukaryota > Metazoa > Mollusca > Scaphopoda > Dentaliida > Dentaliidae > Pictodentalium > Pictodentalium vernedei. Next base: position 124,348,809 of record CM062293.1, on the reverse strand, counting down.
TCTTTCTCTCTGGTTATTACAAATGAAAGTGTCAATGACACTGTAGCTCACGTGTTAAGACATGTACATGTATAGTATGTGACACAGCAATGACAAACATCTAGGTAATGACCTGATAACAAAGGTACATATAAAGTATTGTAACGGCCTGCACATAAATACTGACCGTAGCCTGTAACAAATGTACAGGTAAAGTATTGTAAAGACTGGCGACAGTCAGATGCTAAACTAGAAAAGAAATCTTTGAGTCCTAGAATGGGTCTGACTGAACCCCAAAATAACAAAGGCACCCCAAAACACTCGTTCCTGTTCAATGTGATAGCAAAGGTACCCAAGAAGTTTCGTGAAAATTGGTTCATAAATACGGCATTTAGCCTGAGCCGTATAGAAGCTGTGTACGAAAAAACTGCTTGGACCTAATTTCGGTACAAAATGGCCACTGGCAGCCATCTTGAATTTTGGACCGCACCCAGACACACTCGTTCTCGCCACAAGGTGATAACAAAGGTACCCAAGAAGTTTCGTGAAGATCGGTTCATAAATACACTCCCTAGTCCGAGCCGTATTGACATGTACACTCACTGTGTATAAGTAGCACTGAATAAATCAAAGTTCATCTGATTTGCATAATTTCTACACGAGAAAAAAAACCCGTACTATATGTGATGTATTCTATGTTACTAAACATTCATTCAAAAATTTATTCAAACCAGAACCTTCATATAGAAGTTCTGTACCAAAAACTGATTGTACCTGATTTTGGTACAAAATGGCCAACGGCAGCCATCTTGTATTTCGAACCGCACCCAAACACATTTGTTCTCGTCCCAAGGTGATAATAAAGGTACCAATTACGTTTCATGAAGATCGGCTCATAAATACAGCCTCCAGCCCTAGCCATATTGACATGTGCACTTACAGAGTATAAGTAGCACCGAATAAATCAAAGTTCATCTAATTTGCATAATTTCTGCACGAGAAAAAAATTGTATTATATGTGATGTATTCCATGTTACTAAACATTCATACAAAAATTGATTCAAATCAGAACTTTCATACAGAAGTTCTGTACAAAAAACTGATTGCACTAATTTTGGTATAAAATGTTGCCGGTGGCCATCTTGAATTTCGGACTGCACCCCAAAACACTCGTTCTCGTCCCACGGTGATAACAAAGGTATCCACGAAATTTCGTAAAGATCGGTTCATAAATACGGCCTCTAGCCTGAGCCCTATAGAAGTTGTGTACAAAAAAAACTGATTGGACCTAACTTCGGTACAAAATGGCCACTGGCAGCCATCTTAAATTTTGGATCGCACCCAGAAAAACTCGTTCTCGTCCCAAGGTGATCACAAATGTACCCAAGAAGTTTGGAGAAGATCGGTTCATAAATACAATCCCAAGCCCTAGCCGTATTGACATGTGCACTTACTGTGTATAAGTAGCACGAATAAATCAAAGTTCATCTAATTTGCATAATTTCTGCACGAGAAAAAAAAAACATGTTATATGTGATGTATTTCATGTTACTAAACGTTCATGCAAAAATTTATTCAAATCAGAACTTCCATACACAAGTTCTGTACAAAAAATTGATTACTAAAGTACAAAATGGCTGCTGGTGGCCATCTTGAAATTCGGACCGCACCCAAAAACAATTGTTCTCGTCCCACGGTGATAACAAAGGTACTCAAGAAGTTTCGTAAAGATCGGTTCATAAATACGGCCTCAAGCCCGAGCCGTATTGAATTGTTGACGGACAGACGGACGACTGGCCATGGCATAACCTCAAATTTGACTTTCGTCAAAGTTGAGCTAATGAAGTATTGAAAAATGAAAAAGCATATACTGTACTCTTATACTTGAATATAATGTTGTTTATTAATTATTATTTATAAAACATTTTGTCTGAAAATAACGAAACTGGACAAAAATGAATGACGATGAGTGTGACTGGCCGCTACAATGGGTAAAGGGCTAGGAAGTATTTCCACTCTGTGGAACTTTGAGTGGTGACTCACTATCCACAGTAAATGATTTGCGTTATGTATTTTTCAAATCTCAGACCTTCGTACATTAGACACCGAAGCCATGTAAATTCATTTTCGTGGCTGGCTGGGGGAATATATGGCTGTCTAGCCAGCTCAGCTGGCTAAGTTTTAACTTTAACGGCTGGCGGCTCATGGCGACTCAGCTGACTGAGAGGTGTAAAACACGGCTATCCCAGATTGGTGGAATGAAACAAAACTAAAATGCACTAGAAAGGCAGATGTATAAATCTTACGAAGGTAGACTAATTGGAATTAGGGCAAGGGAATCGACATATGGAGACATTTTTCTAACGTTTAATCATTTCACTTAACGTAACCGTCACAACCGGCCAGTGCGAAACTTTTTTTGAAAATATTTTCATTTTTGCTTCCAAAACATGGCTTATGACCCATCATTGGAACGAGCGCGTCGCGCTCGTTCCAATGAGGGGTCATAACCCATGTTTTGGAAGCAAAAAATGAAAATTGTTAGTAACAGGAGAATTGTTTTACGAGTGTCGTCTGCTACTGGCGTTAGGTGAAGAGTTAATTATGAAATTTTGACAATTTACACGGCTTAAGCCGGTGTAAAAGGAATGGAAGTCCGTAGGAACGTTAGTCCCTCTGGACTATTATTCCGCGGAATTATAGTCCTAGGTCTAACATTCCTAGGAATAGTAGTCCGGCGGACTACTATTCCCAGAAATGTTAGACCTAGGACTATAATTCCGCGGAATAATAGTCCAGAGGGACTAATTTTGCTACGGACTTCCATTCCTGTAACACCGGCGCAAAATTTCGTGGCGGTTGATTTATAATACGGGTGGCTGGCGAAAAATGTGGCTGGCGGTGGCTTACGAAAAATATGGCTGGCGGCGGTGGCTCATGGCGGCAGCTTCGGGGTCTATCGTACATCACTCCTTCCACCTATCCTCCTCTTGCGAAACCAACTTACAGTACAGAGAGTCAATTACACAACCGTTCCAACTTCAGCAACATGTTTGTCATAACGGTTTAAGGCGTCGTCTTTAGTGATTTCTGGAGAAAATTCGAATGCTCTCTCAAGTTTTGAAATAAGGTGTGCGTCATTAGAAAATAAACATGCGTGAGTCTGGATGTAGTGTTGAATGCTTTCATCGACGCTGCTCTCATCAAAGTCATCGAGTAAAATCAAAAGAAGACTGTTATCGCCATTGCTGAGACATTTCTGTTGCGCCACCTGGAATGTGAATGTTGTCCACTCGTCCTCACAGTGTGACTTGGACAAACAAATGATAGTAAATTTACTCGTATTTATTCCATTCAGAATATTTTCATTTTTCGGTACTCCTGGAAGAAACTCTCTGTCTGGAATACATAAACTGTACTTTTCTTCCAATTTTCCAATTAATTGCTTTAAAATATGCCAATCATCATACGAATTCGAGAAGTATATAAGTTTTTCGTAAAATTCTCCAATAGAATCTGTATCGACAACAAGGTTCACAGCGGAATGAGCGTCGAGAGGCAATTGGCCATCATCAGGCGATGTGGTTGTGTCAAATGTCGGTAAATAAAAACGAATTTTTTCCTTAAATTTTGTATTATTTGTCTTGATAGCTCGTTTTGATTTTATGAATATATTGATAAACTTGTTATCTTTTGATATTTTTGGTATTTCGTGAACTAACAAGACAAAATAATCAGGGCGTCCATTCTTACATTTCTCACATGCTGCATGCAAGGCGCATAGACAGTTCTCATCTCTATCAGACTCTGTACAGTGTATATACAACATTCTTTTGCTATTAGCCACAGCTATGTCTATGTTGACCTTGTAAGATAGCCCCGGTATACAACTATCATACATGTTGAATACTGATATATTTTGGCGAATTGCAATTAAATGTGGTAGAAGAACATTTGTGGACCACTCTTTCAGCGATTCGGGATATATTAGGACAACATCATACTTCTCAGTTGTCTTGGCTGTCTCCGATTTCATAATTCTAATGTTGAAGTACACAAAAATTAAGAATAAGATTTCATGCTTATAGATGTGTATGATAATTATTGACAGAAGGACAACTCCGAGAAAAAATACTGCCCCAAGAATTGGTGGAAGAAGAATTTTCGTTTTGTTAGGATCTTCCGCACAGATGAACTTATCGTCTGGGATAATTTTAATTATGCCACTAGAATCATCTAGCGTCACACATGATACAAAATCAGAATCTACGACACGGGGGTTGCGTATCAGCCACTCCTTAATCCAAAGTGAATGGCAGTCACAAAGGAACGAATTGCCATGAATGTGAAGCTTCCCAAAATTGGCGCCCTTGAAGGTTTCAGGGATGTAACGAATAAAATTATTAGACAAGTTCACCACTACTCCTGATCTCAACGTTGATGTTACGTTATTGTCTATTTTATGAATTGCATTGTTTTCCAAGCTGATCAATTTACAGTATTTAAAATAGTTTCTACCTGTAAATAACGAGATACTATTGTTTTGTAACCATAATTCTAGTATACCTCTTGGTACAGTGTGTGGTATTTCATCAATCCCAGTATTACGACAGTCTATTACTATTATACGACTCAGACTTCTACGATAGCAAATGCATTTTTCTGGACACTTTGGGATGTTTTCTGCACAATATGTGTCATTTACAGACATGATGGCGCGATTTTCAAGTTCAGGTGGAAACGCACATTTCCAATCCGAAAAGTAAAGTTCATCACCTGTAAAATTACCATTTGCTTTACACTGACTGAAGTATTTCTGAATTGGAAGTATATTACAATCACAAATAATTGGATTGTCATTCATTATTATATCAAAATTTTTAACAAGTAATGTCAGCGACTTTATTTCAGACCGAGTCATTATTTTTGGTATTTTTATGCTGCTGATATCACTCTCTGATAAATCCAATATTCTCTTCTTGTCGGGAGACGTATATATGTTTGCATCAGGAGAACTACTGCTGTGCCACAATACAAGGGGATCCAGAGTTCTTAATGTTGCTGCAAAGTAGCTCAATGTAATTTTTGTATGACGTAACTCAATTCTATGCAGCGATCGTATGTTGACGAAAAATATTGGTAATTCTGTGAGTGGATTGCCACTGAAATCCACACTGTTAAGCTTTGAATAGAGAGGAAACATATTACGGGATAGAGTTGTTATTGTGTTATAAGCAAAGTTCAAGTCTTTCAGTGAATGGAGGTTACTGATACTACCATTGGGTATCTGTTTTATACGATTATTTTGTAGATGTAATACTTCAAGAGATTTCAATCCACTAAACGAATTATCAGAAAGTTTATGTAACTGATTATAACCAATATAAAGTTTACGTAACTCTGTTAAATTACTGAATGCAAAGTCAGGAAAATCTTTCAATTTGTTATTCTCGAGTATCAGTATCTGCAGTCCAACCGTGTTACGAAAAGTATCTGTTCCTATGGTTTGTAATCCGTTGTGTTTTAAAGAAATATATTGGATTTCTCCAATGAACAGATAATCAGTCAGGTTAGTGATGTTATTGTCATTCAATGAAAATGTTTTTCTCCATACATTTATCTCAACACTTAATCCGATGGATTCAGTATAATGACTTTGGTGAAATGAACTTCTCGATATTCCTCTTGGTAATCCTGTTGTTATATTGGTCCAGGGAAACTGTGGAGGCTTTTGAAATTTATTGCTATCTAGTTCTAAACTCTGTAAGTATGGGGCCCCGTGTTCTAAACATAATGGTATTTCCACTAAAGACATGTTAACTAACTTTATTTCAGAAAGATTTAAAAACTGCTCAGTACAATTAAATAAATCGTCAAGGCCGGGGTGAATATCCACTTCGTAAAATGCTATGTCCGTTATACGCTCAGCCCAACACTCTTTCGAATTATTGTTATTATTGTTAACGTATATAGTTGCATTCACTGCGTTTAACGTTTTAAAATCCATCAACGAGCTCACCAAATTTATATCACTGGACTGAACGTTACACTTAATCAGCTCAAATTGACCAATCACATTACCGTATCTTCCAGAATAATTGCTTTTCAACGTTACAAAAAGTTTTTCCCGACAGACAAGACCAACACCACCAAATGATAGAGTACCGTTAAGGTTAATCAAATATTTAACTAAATATTCGTCCAGATCAAAAACACAAGCCGTCTCATTACTTGTAACTTCAACAGAAAGAAAAATTGTAGGTAAATCACTTCCATCATAAGTATAAAGAGCATAGGTCGTGTTAAAAAGAACTTTCACAGTACACTCCGGACCAAGTATACGTGTGCCTTCATCTGTATCATGAATAGTCGATGGGTGAATGGCACCAACACGATAAACAGCAATGTATAAAATAATCCGGAAGCCCCAGAAGGGAGTTACACTTTCTCTAAAAATCATTGTAAATGACGGCAGCTTTCACAGCAATGATCAATAAAATAACAGATCACTAGTGTATGCATATTCCGGCATTCTATTTCATTCCGAAAAGTTTTTTTAAGAAAAAAAACGTTCTTCAAGCAGTATCTTTTCGGAGCAGTCAATTGTTCCAGTTCAAGGACAGCCATAGTTTAAGCCATGTTTAAACATAACTGCAACAAGATTCTGGCTGCATCTGTAACCATGGAATATATCTTAATAATAATAACTCTGAAAAGAGAAAAAGGTTCACGATAAGCAGGAATGGCATCCGAGAGGGGACGGGACAAAACGTCAAAATAGTGCATTTTATATATAGAATATAGCCATAGTAGATTGGTGTACCAAATGTTCACCACATTACTACGAGTATATTTTATTTATACCACTAACGTCAGATTATTAAGAGTTTAAATGTTAAATAATATTCAATATTAAATTCTAAAAAAATCTCGTGAAATCGCGGGGCCTTTTTTGAGTTATGGATGCTTTATTAACATGAGACAACGCATGTTTGTTAATTTTTGGTATCTTATGAGGTAAACTCAATTAACAACGCAATGAATAATAGCCGCTTTCATGTCACTCTTCGCGAGGCGACAAGCGATAAATTTAGACAAGTATGCATTCAGGACAAGGTCAAAAAGGTCAATTTGGATGTAGTTCCACTGTGGGTGTAAATTTTAACTACTGAAATCCCATTGCTGGTGTGTTCAAATTTATTAGCTTGTTATATATACTTGAGTAGGTAATCATGGTATAAATCATAATATCTTCTTGTGGTGAAATTAATTCTAATTCTATTATAAGTAAGTAAGTAAGTAAGTAATCTTTTATTTCTGTGACATGTGTATTGTACATTTATCCAACATTATAAGAAAAAAACAATTATGTGATTACACCCGGCCTATTAGGCCTATATGTCACACTTTTTACCTCGTTGATTACATCCACATTGCGCAAAGGTAGATGGAAAATAGTCATTATATTAACGCCCTTCCCTGAACTCGTCTCTCTTCGCTGTACATAATGGTACAGAGAAGAGAGAGGAGTCCAGCTAGTGGCGCATTGATAAATAGTACATGGTTTGGTTTCATAAAGAGGGTGACCAATTACTTTTCCAAAAAAGCATCAATTATATAGTGCATTTCTTCTTTTTGAAAACGCATTTAGGAGATATGATGCTGTTTTTATTGGATGCTGTTTCATAATAAATGCAATAGTGGGGGAGTTATTTCTATCAACTTGTTTGTTTCCTTCTAATATTTCTACCAAAAAAGGTTCCCTGTGTCTCATCTTCAATTGCGCCTTTACTGCATAGCTGACAAATTCTATCGTCAACAATGCACACACGAACAATATTATAATATTAGAAAGTTCCTTTTCGTGTTCTATCGGTCGATAGTACCTGAGTTTGTGTGATTTCTGAAATAAAACCTGAAACAGCGAAGCTGCTGAAGGTTTTATTTCAGAAATCACACAAACTCAGGTACTATCGACCGATAGAACATGAAAAGAAACGTTCTAATTATTTTATTGTGCCGAACAAAAAATAACTTTCATTGTTAAGCGTTAACTGCAACATGTCATCAATTTTGTTACAACAATGTAGTCGAATCCAAAAATATGACGTAATTTCGAACGAATGACGTCTCTTCGAAATGACTTGTCACAAGTGCCGTCGCTTTGGGAGTTTCTATATCACCAAATGCCAGTGTTTACAATTGCATCATGCTGTTCATGTTATAAGTCATTGTTAATGCCTGTGTGATAAGTGGTATAAATTAATGGAATATAAATTCATGTTTCTCGGACGACGACAGTTGACAGAATTAAACGGAGTGAAACTATTTATTTTGAACTTGAGGCGGAGGCTCAGTGAGGTCGAGGAGTACTAAACTTGTGGAAATACAATTGACTGAAGTCATAACTCATATTCAGGATTCACTGAAGTGGTTTACAACACGTGAGTTTTTAATATTTCTGATTCTTTTGAATTCATTGTTTGCAGTTAAAATTGAAAACACACCCACTGAAGATGACATATTTTGTTGGTAAGTTTATGTCTATCGGTGACGAAAAACGTTAAACGGACACGGCGCCGGCGTTTGGTGTTGAGAAATTCCAATCGATGCTGATCAATGGATGTGGAGCTTACATTTTCTTTGTTCTATTGTCTCCAGAGAAGAAAGTTCCGATAGTACCCGTGTTGTGCCCCCAAACTCCAGTACTATGACTTTTAGAAGGTGTCAAATTAACCAATCACGGCTGTTGTTACAAACTTGAGGCATAATAATGTATTTTATAGAGGTAAATACATAATGAAACCCATTACATTTTATTTGAAGTGTGTCAAATAAGATAGAATGAGTTTAATTATATGGATACCACCAATAGATGCCTGGTACCGCTGTATTTTACTCATCAATTCTGGCTCAACTATTCCAAACCCATATTTTGCTTTTCTCAAACGAGGTTCACATGCCCATCACTGACGAGGGCAAAATTTCGGAGGCGAAAATTTTGCACACTACAAATAATAATAAATGCCTTAACCCTTTACCCAACGCAGACGATATCAAAATTTATTATTTTGAATATCATTTTTTAACATTTTGCAAAAAATTTCAACAAAACCATATCATGTGATCCCTCGTTGAAACGAGCTCGACGAGCTCGTTCCAACGATGGGTCACATGATATGTTTTTGTTGAAATTTTTTGAAAAATAATATTTTTTCAACTGCTGAATTTGCATATTACGCGGGCGGATGCGGCCGATTCGTTGGGTAAAGGGTTAACGACGAACCCTCTGAATAAACGCTCCATAATTTCTTCTTTTTGTCTTTTGTTCTTGTTTACATGTCGGCTGTCGTAATTATTTTTAAATCTTTGCATTCTGCTGACGGATATTCCCTCCAGGAAACCATCACACTGGCCAGCAAAAAGGACACAATTTGGATTCTGTTCAACACAGTGCATCACTGTAAATTGGGCCCATCATATTTCGAATGATAGCTTAGCATCATTTGTTTGAATTTCTCATTAAAATCAGTCATGGCTGCTTGACAGCAACCATGAGGGAATTTCATGAAAAGGTACAAGAAAATAGGTTAACAGTTAAATATCCGCATTCAAATAATACACCAATTATCACAACAAACTAGATAATACAATCAACGGACATCAATCAATAGGATATGGTCGATCTGAAGCCAATACTATAAAACTTTTACAATTGTATTTTCTATAATTGTATTCACTACCTATTAATATAACTTATTGAAATGAATCATTAGCATTTTAATAAATGTGGCAATTTGCCAATTGGCAAATTGCCACACCTTTAAAAATGCTAATGGTTCGTTCTAATCTATTTAAAATCATAACTAGAAAATACAATTCAAGAAAATACAATTGTAAATGTTTTACAGCATTGGCCCCTGGTTTCAATAACTCGATGGAACAAGATGCCTCGGTTCAATTACTGTTGTTGTAATCAGTGTGTATTGTAATTGCTTCAGAACGTGCACACACGAACAATATATGGTACAAGAACACGGGGGTTAGAAACAACTTTAGACACTTCTGTCATTCTATTTACGGGGGCGTAACTGTGGGGGTGTACGGGTGTTACACCCCAATAATTTTCTAGAGGGGATATGTTGGTCTGTATTTGAGTGTTATATCTCGACTCGATTCCCTCTTCCTGGTAACCGTCTACTACATAAAATTTGAGAGGTACGATTTCATCTTTCCTCTCGTGGTTATCTAAATGAACAAAAACAGATAACCGAAACGTTGTTTGTCTAGAACTACAAACATTTCGTTAAAAGGTTATGGATGTCTTATCACTTTATTTGGAAGCACTATTTTAGAATGTTCCTATGGGAAGACCTCTCTTCAATGCTCAAACTTCCTACTTAAGCCATCTTACGCCCCATATGGTTGCCGCAGATGGTTTCTAAATCTGTAAACTGCCATACAGTGGGGCAATCGTGGACGGGTCAAAATCCACGGGTTCTCATTTTTTCCATGCATATAATTCAGAGATTATCCATTATGACACCTAGCAAATTTTCCACCAACGAAACACCGGGATTACACCGGTGCGTCATTGGTGGACATTTCGCTAGGTGCCATAGAGGATCATCTCTGAAATATATGGGTGGAAAAAATATATCCCGATGCTTTATTGGTGGAACTTTGGCTAGGTTTATAGCGGATCATCTCTGAATTATCTCTTTACCCAAAGTAACGGCCAAAACCGGCCAGCGCTATTCTCAAAAATCGCCAATTAATTTTCAAAATATTTTCATTTTTTGTCTCAAAAACATAGGTTATGACCCCTCGTTGGAACGAGCTCGTCGAGCTCGTTCCAACGAGGGGTCATAACCTATGTTTTTGAGACAAATGAAAGTGTCAATGACACTGTAGCTCAACTTGTCAAGACAAAGACATGTACATGTATAGTATGTGACACAGCAATGACAAACATCTAGGTAATGACCTGATAACAAAGGTACATATAAAGTATTGTAACGGTCTGTATATAAATACTGACCGTTGCCTGTAACAAATGTATAGGTAAATATTGTAAAGGTGGGTGACAGTCAGATGCTGAACTAGAAAAAATCTTTGAGTCCCAGAGTGGGTCTGACTGAACCCCAAAATATTTGTTCTCATAGCACAGTGATAACAAAGGCACCCCAAAACACACTCGTTCCTGTCCCAAGGTGAAAACAAAAGTACTCAAGAAGTTTTGTGAAGATCAGTTCATAAATACGAGCTGTATAGAACTTGTGACAAAAAAAACTAATTTCGGTACAAAATGGCCACTGGCAGCCATCTTGAATTTTGGACCGTACCCAGAAACACTCATTCTCATCCCAAGGAGAAGTTTTGTGAAGATCGGTTCATAAATACAGCCTCTACCCTGAGCCGTATTGACATGTGTGCTCACATTGTGTAAGTAGCACTGAATAAATCAAAGTTCATCTAATTTGCATAATTTCTGCACGAAAAAAAACCCCTTACAATATGTGATGTATTCCATGTTACTAAACATTCATACAAAAATTTATTCAAATCAGAACTTTCATACAGAAGTTCTATACAAAAGACTGATTGCACTAATTTTGGTACAAAATGGCTGCTGGTGGTCATCTTGAATTTCGGATCACACCCAAAAACACTCGCTCTCATCCCACGGTGATAACAAAGGTACCCAAGAAGTTTCGTAAAGATTGGTTCATAAATATGGCCTCTAGTCTGAGCTGTATAGAAGATGTGTACAAAAAACTGATTAGACCTAATTTCGGTACAAAATGGCCACTGGCAGCCATCTTGAATTTTAGACCGCACCCAGAAACACTCGTTCTCGTCCCAAGGTGATAACAAAGGTACCCAAGACATTTCGTGAAGATCAGTTCATAAATACAGACTCTTGTCTGAGCCGTATTGACATGTGTACTTACTGTGTGTAAGTCGCACTGAAAAAATCAAAGTTCATCTAATTTGCATAATTTCTGCACGAGAAAAAAACACGTATTATATGTGATGCATCCCATGGTACTAAACATTCACACAAAAAAATTATTCAAATCAGGGCTTTCATATGGAAGTTCTGTGCAAAAATCTGATTGCACCTAATTTTGTACAAAATGGCTGCCATCGGCCATCTTGAATTTCGGACCAAACCCCAAAACACTCGTTCTCGTCCCACGGTGATACCAAAGGTACCCAAGAAGTTTCGTAAAGATCGGTTCATAAATACGGCCTCTAGCCCGAGCCGTATTGGCATTTGCACTTACAGTGCTGAAAGTAACCCCAAAAAACATCAAAATTAGTCTAATTTGCACAATTTACGTACGAGAAAAAAACCCGTATTATATGTGATGTATCCCATGGTACTAAACATTCATACAAAAAATTATTCAAATCAGAGCTTTCATATGGAAGTTCTGTACAAAAAACAGATTTCTGCATCGTCGGTACAAAATGGCAGCTGGCAGCCATCTTGAATTTTGGACCGCACCCAAAAACACTCGTTCTCGTCCCAAGGTCATAACAAAGGTACCCAAGAAGGATCGTAAAGATCGGTTCATAAATACGGCCTCTAGCCCGAGCCATAGCAGCTTGGCACTTACAGCTCTGAAAGTAACACTAAATAAATCAAAGTCAGTCTAATTTGCATAATTTACGCACGAGAAAAAAACCCATATTATATGTGATGTATCCCATGGTACTAAACATTTATACAAAACTTTATTCAAATCAGAACTTTCATACAGAAGTTCTGTACAAAAAACTGATTTTTGCATCATCGGTACAAAATGGCCACTGGCAGCCATCTTGAATTTCGGACCACACCTAAAAACACTCGTTCCCGTCCCAGGGTCATAACAAAGGTACACAAGAAGTTTCGTAAAGATCGGTTCATAAATACGACCTCTAGCCCGAGCCATAGCCAATTGTTGACGTACGGACAGACGGACAGACGGACAGACGGACGACGGACGACGGGCCATGACAATAGCTCAAATATGACTTCGTCAAAGTTGAGCTAAAAATGAAAAACATTAGTTATTCAAGAATTTTTTTTGCAAGTGTCGTCTGCTTTTCATGTTAGGTAAAGGGTTATATGCGTGGAAAAATGCCCATCCATATATTTTGACCCGTCCACGATGGCTATACTCTAATCGGTCCTCTTTATTATATCAAGATGAACGGTAAATAGGTTATTTCAAAATTCGAGATTTTATTCTCAGACGAATGTTACACACGCAGGTGGTCGAATGCAAATGGAGGTCTGTGGCCGGGGATGTTAGGGTCCAAGTATGACCAATTATCAGTCCAATACCTGCTAATTAAAAAAGAAGTTCAGAAGCTCATACATTACGACTACTAAATGTATTCATTTATTTATTTATATTTATTTATTAATGTTTAAGGTCACGTACTTATGCACAATGGCTAATCGTGACAGTAGCAGTTTTACAGGTGGAGGAAGCCGGAGTACCCGGAGAGAACCACCGGGCATCGATGAGCAACTGTCAGCTCCTCAACATTCTAACTCTGTTCAAGCTCCGCTCAAGCAAGGTTACAGCGAATCAAGACACGTGCACCATCGACGTGCAGTACGCCTTTGTACACTGTGTCATCGTGCCCCCATGTAGGCAATCGGGATAAAGTGCCTTGCCCAAGGACACAAGAATGAACTAAATAAGTGCAAAAGTATGGCGACCAGCTAGATTTTTTATACTAACTAGAGAGCCAAGCTTACGATCAGCTCGGTCTTTCTTTCCAAATGCTCCCGGAAAAAGTAAGCTACAAATTCTCTTATGAAAATATTTTACGCTTTTTCTTCTGAAATATACTACTCAAAGTTTGCTAAGCACCACATAATGGACACATCATTTTGAAATTTTCTTGTGACACATTTGCGATATTTTTGGTGGATATGATTGGGGAATGTATTGAGATGGTCCCCAGTGTTTACATTAGCTCTCTTGACAGTCAGACGTTTCGTGACAGTCATGGAAAGCGTGTACCCCTTGATTTTCGTGTACTGTCAACATGTACATGAGATGTGTAGGGTATTCAGTCTTCATTTCAACACAAACCCTTGTGATTTAATGACTGAATATGGCGAATGCAAATGTAAGAAGACATTTGTCTGAAACAGAAATGTGGCGGGCTGTAGGGATGGTGGAACAAGGGGCTACCCATCGTCAGGCTGGTGATGCCCTTGGTGTGCACCATACGGTGATCATCAGAGCCTTGGCAAGCTTTCATCAGTATTGCACACCAGTCAGACGACATGGTGGTGGCAGAGACAGGGCAACGTCTGCAGCTGAAGGCCGGTTTTTGATCATTCAGACCCGTAGGAACTGCTTTAACACAGCAACACAGCTTCGCAGTGACCTTCAGAATGCATCCGAGGTAAATGTTTCGACGCAGACTATCTGGGCAGGGTTGCCCATGCTGTCTGGGAGTTCGGACAGAGGGAGGGAATTGAGCGTATGGACTGGTCAGCAAGATCCCCTGACCTCAATCCAATCGAACATGTCTGGAATGAGTTGCAGCGTGAAATTTCAGTTCGTCCAGTCCTTGCCATGCTGGTCCAAGAATGGAACAACATCTCACAAAGGACCATCTGGAACCTGATTGGTAGCTTGGGAAGGCGTTGTCAAGCTGTAATTAACAATAATGAGTCTCATACTCAATATTGAACCCATATTAGTTCGCTCCGTCAAATTTTTGGCAATTTTGAAAAATTTCCTCTTTTACCAACAATATTCATTTTCCATGGTTATCGTATTCAAAGGCTAAAAAATAATGTCAAACACAAACAAAATCTTAATTCCTGTGCTTAAATCATTAAAGATATATAATTAAATAAAAATATATACATTTTTCATAACAATATTTCAACTAAAACGAAAAACAGGTAGTTGGTTATATTTGGTGCTTAACAAACTTTGAGTAGTTTAATTACGATATCAACTCAAAGGTTAAGAACCTGATATTTGAAATTTCTGCCTAACAATAAAATACAAAATAGGTTGGGTTGGGAAGGTGCTTATTTTAACATAGTATACAAGTTTCATGCGTAAATTGTGCCTTTGAGAAGAAAATTCGATTTCTTGAAAAGTGAGTCCATTTCAAATTTTATCAACAAAATTGACACCAGATGCTCAAGTGAGCCTAAAACGCTCACCTGGCTCAAGTTGTCAAAAGAGATGAGTATATCAGTAAGTGATCAGCAGCAAGAGCTTTTTTTTATTTGTTTTGACACAATCAATAGGTAACTTTTTGGGCCATTCATTTCTGCTTGTCCTTGGAAAGGTTCCTAGCAGTCTTTGTTCTGTGAAGTATTAAAAAACAATAAGCGAACGACATTTTTGGTTTGTTTTCAACTGCTGTGGATCTCTCCACTCCCACCCACAAAAAGAAAGGAATTCTGACATAAATGAAATTATTATAACCCAATTATATTCTACATGGCAAACTTGGATCGCATCTGCCCATTGGATCTGAAAATAGAAATTTTGAGTGTGGCCCAAATTTGAAAGCCCAAATTTTGACTTACTGAGTTTCTTTGAAAAAAGGTGAATCTGCATTACTAAAGCAAGTTCTAAACAAGAAATCTAAGCATTTTTTTGCAAGTGGCTTGTAAAAAGAGGATATTTAAAGCAATTTAGGCTTATGGCGCAATAGCCCCACCCCACCCCAAGGGATATATATTTTTTTTTTTTTGGGGGGGGGGGGTCAGAGGAGTAGATTCCACCAGCCTGAAGATGACAGCACTTCATTTGAACAAAGGAGAAAAGGTTTACTCCAAAGATGGTCTATGCCATAAATGAATGAATTTGGCCCCAAATTTCAAACTAGAGAAACAGAATTTTACTGCCGCCAGTAAATTCAAGTCTGTGTGAAAATGGTTAAAGCAACAAAAATAAACAAAACAAAAAGAGAATTTATGGAGGCTTATATTTTTAAGGAAATCAAAAATAGGCTTTCATTAAGTATTGCATGAAATAAAATCTTTGGAACTCACAATGAAGTCTCGAGAGGGTTAAATTAAAGATATTCATACAGGAATCAGAGAAATAAAATATTTTCCAAGAAAAAACATATGTGTACAGCACTGAAAAAGGTTTGATCAAGGGATCAATTTAAATCTTCGAAACCCACACTGAAGTCTTGAGAGGGTTAAATTAAAGACATTCATACACGAATCAGATAAACGTTTCCAAGAAACCAGAAAAACATATGTGCACAACATTGAAAGGCTTCAACATGAAATAAAATCTTTGGAAAACAAATTGACGTCTTGAGGGGGTTAAATTAAAGACATTCGTACGGGAATCGGATAAATGTTTCCAAGAAACCAGAAAAAACATGTATGTGCACAAAATTGAAAGGGTTCAACACAAAATAAAATCATTGGAAAACACACTGAAGTCTTTAGAGGGTTATACTAAACACATCCAAATAGAAATCAGATGCATGTTTCCAATATTTATTTATTTATTTATTGGTGTTTAAGGTCACATATTTCTGCACAATGGCTAACCATGACCTTGGCAGTTTTATGGGTGGAGGAACCCGGAGTACCCGGAGAAAACCACCGAGCAGCATTGAAATGGTACAACATGAAATAAAATCTTTGAAAACACACTGAAGTCTTAAGAGGGTTAAAGTAAAGACATTCATACAGGAATCAGATAAATGTTTTTAGAAAACTATAAAAACATATTTGTGTACAGCATTGAAAGGGTTCAACATGAAATAATATCTGTGAGAAACCCTTCTTTGGGGGGGGGGGGGGTTAGAGTTACTTTCATTCTGTAACTCAACAGAACAAAAGAACATGTGTGCTTGACATGTTGACGTTGACAGAATTTGATGGAAGAGATTAAATTTGAAACTCTAACAATTTGAATAGGGACATCTTACTGCATCTTACTGCTGACTCATCATTTTTTCAATACCCTCTACCGGGCACGCTGATAGAACCGTGACAACTTTTTTTAAACAATCCATTCTACTGGTCCCAAGGATGCTTCATACCAAAAAAATTCTCTGTTCCGTATGGTTTGGAAAATATGGGCTTTTGAAATTTTTCTGTTCTGTATTTAGCCCCTGGGGTTGCCATGGGGCTGTGAAAAAAACTTTGTTCGGCCATCAATCAATTACTAAGGAACCACTTATACTACATGCCAAATTTGGTTAAAATTGGCCTACCGGTTTTGAAATACAAATTTTGGGCAGAGCCCAAAATGGATTTGCCCCCATAGAGAGCGTAAAATATTGACCTACCACCTTGCCTTGAACAAACTTTAATCTTCACTGCCAAAGGATGTTCCATACCAAATATCAAGTCATTCTCTCTGGTGGTTCGTGAGAAGATTTTTAAATATTTTTAGGCTTTTGGGGCCTTAACCAGAGCCCGAATATGGCTGCTGCTACATTTGAACAAAATATAAAGGGTATACTTCTTAGATGATCTGTGTAAAATATGTTTGAATTTGACCTAGTGGTTGTAAAGAAGTCATGTTTGCCAAAGGTAACGGACGAAGGATGCCGAATGCCAAGTGATGGTGACACCTCCCACTGACTTGCAGTCAGGTGAGCTAAAAAATGTTGTGATAGTGAAAATGTTTTTTTAAATAATATTTAATGAAAACTATTAAGGGTATTATCAAAAAAATGAATTCCAGTCTTTTGACATCTGAATCAGACATTTTGGCCGAACTTTGACTGTATGCATATTGGTGACAGGAAGGTATTTTTATGTTTTTGTGGTTGCCTCGATTGAAGGATTTTGAGGGACAAGGGTAAATACACAATCGCCAACCTTTTCTTGGTAGTTGCGCCCATATAAGTGGAAGAATACAAGTTACAGAAACATGCAAATCAGTGGCTGAAGAAAAGACAGCAACGTCTACTGTAACAAGCGTTTATATCGTGAATGCGTTGGGGATAGAGAGAGGAGGACTTTGATACTTCGTTCAAGTAGTCAGTAACTTCTCCACAAACGCTAGTTGAGTGTCGAGAGATGCCAAGGCATCCCCAGATATAAAACGTACTCTTAATAAGAAAAACGGGATGATAAGAGAGAGAGTATCGATCAAGGGTTTAATTGGAAAGTCAAGTCGCAATGTCCTGTACTTTGGAGGAGGAAAGTGGTAGTAAGAGAAAATGTGAGGGTTTCGAAAAACAAATTTAGAATAACATGAGTCATATATTAACGAGTTGTAGCATTGATGGAGTGAGGGATAGTGAAGATGATCAGTCATAATACAAGTTGTAAACTATACACTCTGAAATCAGTTGCGTCAAAGGTCAATCCAAATCAAAAGGGTTGAGTGAATATGACCCCAAAGGGTCCATATTCTCATTCACTCAACCCCATTGATTTTGGGTTGATTTTTAACAATGTTTTATATTTTCCAGTACATGGATGGAATCCGGCGCGTAAATCATTGGGAGTATGGGTGTGGATTGTCGAGGACCCCCCCCCCCCCCCCCCTCCCAGCATAATGAGCATATCTCGTCGGTTAGTAGTTTGACAGGGTCTTAATGAGAAATAGATATCTCCTTCAATGATCCCTCGTGAACATTAAACTGTCACAGACGGTTGCTAGTTTTGGCGACTCTGTATTCTCGCAAAGAAATGGATAATTTAAAAATGATTGGAAAGGTTGGGATCAAACATCTCATATAATGGAACCGTGTTAACTGAATATCCACGACGCCAGTGAAGATTATTTAACCCTTTACCCAACGTAACGGCCAAAACCTCCCAGCGCTATTCTCAAAAATCGTCAATTAATTTTCAAAATATTTTCATTTTTTGTCTCAAAAACATAGGTTATGACCCCTCGTTGGAACGAGCTCGTCGAGCTCGTTCCAGCGAGGGGTCATAACCTATGTTTTTGAGACAAAAAAATGAAAAAGATTAGTTATTCAAGAATTTTTTTTGCAAGTGTCGTCTGCTTTTCATGTTAGGTAAAGGGTTAGTTAGAAGGAGCATTGTATTAACCCTTTACCTAACACGATAGAAGAACTTGCAAACAAAATTGTTAAATAACTAAAAAATTTCCATTTTTTGTCTGATAAACATACGTTGTGACCCCTCGTTGGAACGAGCTCAACGACCTCGTTCCAGTGAGGGGTCATTTGTTGTTTTTTTTTGTTGTTTTTTTTTTTTGGGGGGGGGGGGGGGTCCAAAAATGACAAAAAAAATGAAAATTGTATGGTGCTTTTTGTAAATAGCGCTGGTCGGTTTTACGTTGGGTGAAGGTTAAAAGGGATTTGGTCACGTTCCTGCGTACTAAAGATAATCTCAGGGCACATTCTATTATACTGTGTTTAATCCTTTACCTGACATGAAAAGCAGACGACACTTGCAAACAAAATACTTGAATAACTAATTTTTTTAATTTTTTTGTCTCAAAAACATAGGTTATTATCCTTCTTTGGGACGAGCTCGTCGAGCTCGTTTCAAAGAGGGGTCATAACCTATGTTTTTGAGACAAAAAATGAAACAATAATAGAAATTAATTGGCGATTTTTGTGAATAGCGCTGGCCGGTTTTGGATAAAGGGTTAATCGAACTCATGGAGCTCCACCAAACAAGATAAAATAGATTTTATGCCCATAGTGGATACTCTTAGACCAAATAAATCAAGACGCAAGAGGAATTTTGTGGTGGTCAGGGTAATTTTTCGACATATTACAGGATTTTTTATTCAAGTAACAGGAGTTTATTTTGTAACCAATATGCAATTAACAGGACAAATTTGTACTGAAGGTATGGTAAATAGTTTTATATTTGGAGGTTATATTCAATCAATAGGGTTATCCAATTAAGAGATGCCCAATTCGGGTGGGCTTTACTGTACTGCAAAGCCCACTTAGTGCAGGCTGCTCCTCACCCTTGGTTTAGTGCAGTAGATACATCTTTTGTAACAGAATTATCATGGAAATACACTGGAAAAAATGTTCCGAATACCTGGCGCCAATACTATAAATTTGTTACGATGGGATTTTCTGGAATTGTATTTTCTGGTTATAACTTTAAATGGATTAAAATGAACCATTAGTATTTTCAAAGATTTGGCAGTTTGCCAACAGTTACTGGCAAACTGGTATATCTTTTAAAATTCTAATAATTAACATTTTAGTCAGTTATATAAATTGGTCGAAAACAGAATTCTATAAAATACAATTGTAAATGTTTTCAATGGCTCCTGATTGTGATGGCGAATAGACTATTATGGAGAAAAACCTTTAGGGTTGACCACTTTAACTTTAACGTAAAGAAAATAGTAACATTGAATGAGAGTATATCCTGATTACTTATTTATTTATTAGGGTTTAATGACATTTCCGACGTCCAGTGTCACCACGTGTCCGGCAGTTTTATGGGTGGGGGTACAGGAGAACCTGGATAGAACCACATAGCAACATACTAACTCCACACAAGCTGGGTTAGCATTGTTGAAGACAAATGCACTATCGACGTGTAGTATGCCTTAGTACACAAAGCAGCCGTGACCCCTCCCCCACCCCCACGTGGGCAATGCCGTTGACGTGTCTTGCCCAAGGATTCGAACCGAGGACCCCTCGTCTTGCTGTCTGCGCCTCTACCTACTGAGCCACCGCGTTTCCGTAGATCGCAATGCACATTACACAGGTGAGAAGGGTCAAAAATAGTTTAATCCGACAGCCCTAAAGGTCAGTAGGATTAAATTATTACTTGCAAAAAATATTTTTGAACAACTATTTTTTAGCTCACCTGGCCTAAAAGGTCATGTGAGCTTTTCTCATCACTTGGCGTCCGTCGTCCGTCGCCCGGCGTCTGTAAACTTTTCACATTTTCATCTTCTTCTCCGGAACTTCTGAGCCGATGTGAACCAAACTTGGCGGGGATGGTCTATGGGAGGTCGTCTACAAACGACCCTCATTTTGTTCCCGTGGGCGGAAAAACATGGCCTCCAAAGGCATTCTTTGATTCTGATTGGTGGATTTTCAAAAATATTTTCCTCTGAAACTGCCAGGCCAAATGTTTTGATACTTCATATAAGTGATGACTGGCACCCCGTCTACCACCGACCCTCATTTAATGTCGAATGGGCCACAAACATGGTCGCAATTGCGGCTTATAGTTACCGTAGAAACCTTATGGGAAATCACGTTTCCTCTTCTTCGCTGGAAAAGCCGAGGCGACGTGAAAACAAATCTGGCAGGGATAGTCTATGTCGTGTTATTATCTTGTGACAATAACCGTTGGGCAACAGGTTAAAACCCTTTACCCAACGCAGACGATTTCAAAATTTATTATTTTAAATACCATTTTTTCAAATTTTTCAAAACATTTCAACAAAACCATATCATGTGACTCCTCGTTGGAACGAGCTCGACGTGCTCGTTCTAACGAGGGGTCACATGATATGGTTTTGTTGAAATTTTTTAAAAAATAATATTTTTTCAACTGCTGAATTTGCATATTACGCGGGCGGATGCGGGCGATTCGTTGGGCAACAGGTTAAGAAAGACAGAACTCCAGTCCATGTATGTTTATTACGACCATATGACTCAAACTGTGTACAGAGGAAATACTGGCTGTCTAATATATTTCTTATCAGTTATAAGATCTCAGACTCAAGGATTGAAGACATATGTAACTAAGTGTAACTTACACTACATCTCTCCTTCCAGATAAACAAATATTTTAATATCCAAAACGATCAGGTGGTTTACTTAGTCTCCCACATCTGGTTCTAACCCCAGTCTCCTGTTCTGATAAGATCACTGAGCTGTTGGATGTAGGTGGTGTTTGATTATTTCCAGTTTGATGACAAGTATCTACTAATTCCTCTGGAATATCTACTTCCTCTTGTATAATGATATCACTCGATGGAACCAACATTTTTCTATTCCTTCGAAGGGTATCATTATCACCAGTCTGCACCTGATATGAGCGTGGTGCGACATGTGATCTTACAATTTTGCCAGATTTCTTCTGGTCTTTAACATAGACTCTATTTCCCATGTTTAGCTCCTTTAACCCCCCTAAAAGAATGCCTTCTATCAAAATTCCGTTTTTGTATAGTTTTAAGGGTACCATCCCTCTTTCTGAAATTCTTTACACTTTCCCATTTGGGGATCTGTGTATAAGGCATACTAGGCAATGTGGTTCTTAATTTCTGTTGAACAGCATTTCAGCAGGGCTATAACCATGGTGCAAAGGGGTGCTATTATAGTCTAAAAGACCTAGACAAGGGTCATGACATTTCTTAGCATTCTTTTCATTGTACCTACTGCCCTTTCAACCAGTTCTGTGGAAATAAAGGACTGGAGGTAATGTGGCGGAATCAAACTTTTTGAATTCAAAACAACTGTACTTGGTATGCCATGGCGGGCGAATAGAATTTTTAATTTACCAATTACTGTTTGTGAAGTTGTAGTGTGTAAATTAAAAATGTCTATAAACCTTGAAAAATAGTCAATTACTATTAGATATGTCTACCCATTCAAATAAAATAAATCTGTACCTAATTTCTCCCACGAAAAATTGAGCAACCCCTGTGAGATCAGCGGTTCTGATCTGTTAACTTATTTAGGGACACATCGTACACAATTTTGGATTAATTTTTCCAAATCTCTGTTTAACCCCGGCCAATGTACAGATAATTTAGCCCTTTCTTGGCATTTAACTATTCCCTGGTGACTTCGTGAATTTTTTGTAACATTTCATTTTTCATGCATGCAGGTATGACAATTCTACACCCTTTTAGCAATATACCATGCGATATTGACAATTCAGTTTTGATTGACCAATAAAATTTCAAATCACCTTTTATAGCGTGCTTTTCTGGCCATCCCTGTATAACATACTGTTTTATCTGGGTAATTAACTGATCATTATTTTGCTTGTTTCTAATTTCAATTAGCTTCTGCTCTGAGGCTGGCAGAGTATTAAATACATGATCTACATAGACCTGTACCTCTTTTTCAAACTCTGGGTCTCCCCTGATACCCAGTCCCAGACAACGGGCTTCTCGACAGTACATCAGCTGCAAGTAATTCTTTACCTGGTACATGTGCTATCGTGTATGTAAACCTCATGAGCATGATTCTCAACCTTTGTATTCGTGGTGGCAGGTCATCCAGATTTTTAGCTTTCAGGAGTGAAACATTTGGCTTATGATCTGTTTCAATATGAGATTTCCTGCCCAAAAGATAATCTCCAAATCTCTCACAAGGCCAGGTTACTGCAAGTGCGTCCTTCACCAACTGTTGAGGACAGAGACCGTGAGCAAGATGCAAATGATAGCCATTTGCCATTTCTCTGCTTTTGCTTAAGCAAGCCACCAATTCCTTATCGCGAGGCGTCTGTAGAGACTATCGTTTCAGCCTCTGGGTTCTAAATTCCAAGAGATGGTTCTGAACACAGCTCGTGCTTAATATGTTCAAATGCTTCAATTTGAGAACTCGACCATACCCATTCATTTTTATGACTTAATAAGTCCCTTAATGGTTTTGATTTTTCGGACAGATCTGGAATAAACTTCCCAACTTGATTAACCATTCCAAGAAAAGATCTAATATCTTTGATAGACTTGGGAGTTTGAAATTGTCGAATAGCTTGAACACGTTCTGGATCAGGGTGTATACCATCTTGGTCCAGGATGTGTCCCAAAAATTTTACTTTTGTCTGCAGAAATTCACATTTCCCTTTATTAAGCGTAATGCCTTTTCCACACAATTTTGATAGCACAGCATTTAAATGCTTATTGTGTTGCTCAATTGTAGATCCAAATACCAAAATATCATCCATATGGGCTACGACACCCTTTTCACCTTTTAGAATATCAGAAATATGCTTCTGAAACAATTCCGGACCAGATGAAATTCCAAACGGAACTCTGTTAAAACACCATCGCCCAAACTGTGTTATAAATGTCAAATACTTAGATTGCTCAGCAAGTGGCATTTGATAAAAACCAGAATTTGCATCTAATTTCGTAAAATATTTGGCTTCTGAGAGCTTACCGAGGGTTTCGTCTGCTAACGGTAAAACAAACCTTTCTCTGCAAATATTTTCATTCAGTTTGGTATAATCTACGCAAATGTGCGCTTTGTTAGTTTTGCCACTGCTGTCGGTACTTTTTGGTACCACAGCAATTGGTGAACACCACTCTGTTGGGCTATCAACTTTTGATATCACGCCAAACGTTTCCATTCTCTCGTGTTACTCTTTCACTGTATTCATCAGTGGTAGTGGAATTCTTCTTGGAGAACTTACAGAATAGGTTGTGCATTTTGCTTCAAAGTTACACAATATGGTTGAATTTCCATTAACCCCCAAACCTTCAAACAAATGGGTATAATCTTCTGAAAGTATCAGATTATCTCTAATGTTTGCTGCATTCAATGCTGTATCAATGAAACTACAACCAAGTATTTTAGATTTTTCAATAGCCGGTCTACCTAAAAGTGGTGCTTGTAAACCTTCAATAACATACATATCGTCTACAATTTCAGCATTGTTAACTCTTATTTTCCCAGTGTATTTACCCAAAACAATTAAACTGCTTTTACACGGACCAAACAATTTGTGCGCACAGTTACTAATTGCAATGTTACATTTATCTGCAACACTCTTGGGAATGCAGGTGACATCTGCTCAAATATCCAACTTGAACGTAACAGTTTTGGTATTTATCTGCACACCGGCTGTCCAGCCCTTACCAAACCTGGCTTTTGTAATTTCACCCAAAAGAAAATACAATTTTTTGGACTCGTCATCCCAATGTTTATAAGCTTCTTGTGTGACTTCTCGCACATTTCTTGGGTTTCTATCTCTGTGCTGATTCTTTCTATTGAAGCTAATTGTGTTATTCTCCCTGGCTTGTTTTCGCGACTTGTGGCACATGGAAGAAAATTGACCACGTAATTCACATTATCTATTGACTAAAGTGAATTTTTTGATTTGATTGGTTGATAGATAGGTGGTATGAGACCATATTCATTGAAACCCACGATACGTCCGCCCAGCCACTGACAAATTTCCCATACCCAGTGGAAGCCTCTTTCCGAAATCTACAAATTGTCCATACCCCGTAGAAGACGCGTCATTCCAGTTTTACAGTGTACATGTATTATATTTTAATTTTTTATTTCCAAAATATAGCTCATGACCCCTTATTGGAATGAGCTTGTCGAGTACCCTCCAATGTGGGGTTCATAAGGTATGTTTTTGAGACAAAAAAGAAAAAAAGAAATTCAATAATTTTTTTTATACCAGTCATATCGGCATATTTTCACAAAAACTCTTTTGCACAAAACTTCCACAGAAACCTGTATGGCTCAACAATGGAAGATAAAAGACCTCATGCTGTGTGTGTTTACACATGAAATAGATTGTACTTCTAAAACGGAAAGTCATTATATAAATTCGTTACCCCGTGTCTGATCACGTTGTACGGGTTTTTTACCTACCGAAGCCAGCCGTATCCCGATACGGCTGGCTTCGGGTAGGTAAAAACCCGTACCACGTGATCAGACACGGGGTAACTAATAATATAACAATCTGCATCCTTAGCAGGACAATTGGCTTTCGTATGTTGTGTAGACTTCCCACACCATTTGCACTTATAAAACTGGTTTCCTGAATTATAAGAATTATTTGAATTTTTTTCATTTTATTCCTCACTGCATCTACTTTTGAACCAAGGGTTTCAAAATTTTGTTGCATTTGAGCTGCTTCCTTTTAAACAGCTTCCTGATGGCGAACCGTTTCCATAGCTTAGGAAAAGGGTTAAATTAGAATTAAGCTGCAATTTTTCTGATAGTCTGCTATCTCGCAGGCCAACCACTATTTTATCCCGCAACATTTCGTCTTTTAATGCTCCGTATTCACAGTGTTCAATCAATGTGTACAGCGCCGTTATAAATGAGTCAACAGATTCAGCCTCCTCTTGTTTACGAGAATTAAATTTTGCTCGCTCGAAGATGACATTCCTTCGAATTATGAAGTGACTTTCAAATTTAGCTTTGACAGTCTCATACCGAGTTTTATCTGATAACCATAGAGTATAACACCCGTTGTATATACTTGAAGTATATGCAACGGGTGTTGTATATAATTATAATTTATGCGAACGACCTTTGACCTCGTTCGGTTCCATTTTCATTCATTCATAAACTTCGTAATGCAAGTTTGAATTCTACGTTGAAGGAGCAAGTGAAATTTAATCGAAATATATATGACATATTTTCTATAAGTATAAACATGTAAATTTTCAGTTTATTTTGCTGAAATAAAGAAATAATTACAACCTACTTCGTTCAAAACCTTATGTAGAAATTACTAGACTGTCAGTAATGTGTAATGCGCTATTTATAGCTACGTCTACGTCCATGATCAAAGTACTGCTCCAATTACACGTTCGTCTGCTACGTGAAAAAAAACGTTTCGTACGAATTGTAAACAAAAACAAAAGTGGACCATAAATAATGGAAATTGGAAACTTCTCGATTGAATACACTTTATCATCGTCGCCAGGAAGAGCTAAAAAAGACATGAATAATAGATCAACTGCAACCAGTGGTTTTGCCTGTACAGCAACAACCAAAAGATCGCGTTTGCTTTGTCTCATTTTCTCCGGAGGCCCGTGGGAATGAGCATAAAAGTGAATATAAGCCTCAACTATTGAAACTGCCGTTTGTTATCAGATAAAAACAATATACATATAGTGTTTTTTTATATCTGGTTTATACAACTCGTTGAAATATAGTTAATATTTTCTCGGCAGAGCCTCGAAAATATTAACTATATTTCAACTCGTTGTATAAACCAGATATAAAAAATACTATATGTATATTGTCTATATATCATCCGCACAGTCGCCCATCGTGTACACTAAAGTACAAATTTGATGCTGCTCAGACTCCTTAGCCAAACCCGAGGCTTCCCTGAATCTCTCAAACCGACGTATCCACTTGAGCCACTCCTTTGGCTGGTGGAAACTGAACAGTTCTGTAGGAGCAATCTGGTAAGCATTACTCATACCTGTTGTTTTTGTATGCAAATCTATAATAGGGTTAATAACACAGTCCCACGACAGAGCTTTCCAAGCTCTTAGCAGTGGCCCACTTCTGACACCATGTCGTGTTATTATCTTGTGACAATAACTGTGTTGGGCAACAAGTTAAGAAAGACAGAACTCCAGTCCGTGTATGTTTATTACGACTATATGACTCAAACTGTGTACAGAGAAAGTACTGGCTGTCCAAAATATTTCTTATCGATTATAACAACTCAGACTCAAGGATTGATGACATATGTAACTAAGTGCAACTTGAACTACAGTTTACGGGAGGTCCTCTACAAACGATCCTCATTTTGTTCCCGTGAGTTGAAAAACATGGCCGCCAGAGGCATTCTTCGATTCTGATTGGTGGATTTTCAAAACTCTTCTCCTCTGAAACTGCCAGGCCAAATGTTTTGATACTTCATATAAGTGATGACTGGCACCCCGTCTACCACCGACCCACATTTAATGTCGATTTGATACTTCACTTAAATGCTGACTGAGACCTCTTCTACCAAGGATCCTCATTTAATGTTGATCGGGTTGCATACATGGCCACACTTGCGGCTTATAGTTACTATAGAAACCCTATGGGAAATCACATTTTCATCTTCTTCTCCGGAACTACTGAGCCGATGTGAACCACTCTTGGCAGGGATGGTCTATGGGAGATCCTCTACAAACAATCCTCATTTTGTTCCCGTGAGTTGAAAAACGTGGCCGCCAGAGGCATTCTTTGATTCTGATTGGTGGATTTTCAAAAATCTTCTCCTCTGAAACTGCCAGGCCAAATGTTTTGATACCTCATATAAGTGATGACTGGAACCCCCGCTACCAACGATCCTCATTTATTGTTGATCGGGTTGTAAACATGGCCACAATTGAGGCTTATAGCTGCTGTAGAAGCCCTATGGGAAATCACATTTCATCTTCTCTGGAACTACTGAATCAACATGAACCTAATTTCGCAGGAATGGTCTATGAGAGGATGGAAATATGTGGCCACCAGAGGCTATATTCTAATGCTTAACCCAATGCCTCTCCTATCTGCGCAAAGATCGGTACTGTCAGCAAAATACTTGTTTTTGGAGAATCTGGTAAGGGTTGGTTCCAGTTTTTCTCCATTGAGAACTGAGGGGAAAAAACAAAAATATTGTGTACACAGTACAGGTCAAAATAAGCTGTAGCATAACTGCAATAAACTAAGTAAACTGCTGTTTCTGCACTGACAAGATTACAATCTGACATTCTAATCAGTGTAAGAAGAGAAAGATACATAGTTTATAGGATTAACCTACAGCTTATTTTGACTTGTACTGTAAAAATAACTTCAACTGTAAACTAATTATCTATTCTCTCTTACTTATCAGAAAAATAATGATTGAAGGCAGGTGTTTGGAAAAGAATGGAAGTTTCTTTATAATATGTTCCCATCATGTCAGCTTAGATGTCAGTAATTATATATCTTTTAAGATCTGACAAAAAAAAATTGGAGTAAAATGTGTTTCTCGTTTTGCAAACATGGCCACAATTGCAGTTTATAGTTACTTTAGAAAAAAACCCTATGGGAAATCACATTTTCATCTTCTTTCTGGGACTACTGAGTCGAAGTGAACCAAAAAAAACTTGGCCAGAATGGTCTATACGAGGCCCTCTACAAACGATCCTCATTTTTGTTCCTGTTGGTTGGGAAATATGGCCACCAGAGACATTCTATGATTTTGTTTGGTGGATTCAAATGTCTTGAAGACTTCACGTCATTGAAGACTGGGAGACCTTCTACCAATGATCCTCGTGTAATGCCGATGTAATGTTGCAAACATGGCCACAATTGTAGCTCACAGTTACCATGGAAAGACTATGAGAAATCACATTTTTATATGTAGTTCCAGGTGAGCGATTACAGGCTCTGAAGAGCTTCTAGTTTATTTTTTTGTCTCAAAAACATAGGTTATGACCCCTCGTTTGATTGAGCTCGACGAGCTCGTTCCATCGAGGGGTCATAATCTACGTTTTTGAAACAAAAAATGAAAAAATAATGAAAATTAATTGGCGATTATTGAAAATAGCGCTGGCCGGTTTTGGCCGTTACGTTGGGTAAAGGGTTAATCAAAAATATTTACATCAACATGACGTGGTACAGACTACAGAGTGTCCTGTAGGGCCAGGAACTATCAGGTGAATTTCAAATAAATGCAATAAGAAGTCATTTTTCTCCAGTTTTTTGTAAATTATGTCAAACCAAATCAAGCCAGCTAGGGGTTAAGTAGTAAATATGCTGCACACAATACAGACCAACCACTGTCAGTCTTATATATTGATATTAAAATGGCTTTATGAAACTTTACCATAGTAAACATGCACTACTTCGCTTCCCGCAAATGTGAACAGAGTCAGCAAGAAAATAACATTTTTTTATCCGCACCCACTCAGGGTACATATACCCTGGAAAATACACCGACAACCAATAATCCACTTACTACAAATCTTATATATATGAATGAAAAGGCTTTTTGTTTCCTGGAAAAGCAGTTGATTGGGATAAGATTGGTAAATAAAGGTTATAGGCAGGCTTGTGGTTTTGGTAATCAGAAGAGGATAACTATCGCTATCCTGGGCTAAAGTTTGGGAGGGTTCTTTACTTCAATTCATAGTTCATCTGTCCTTTCAGTAACACGGAAAAACCGTATCAAAGGCCTTTCTTTAACCATTTACCCAACGTAACGGCCAAAGCCATTCACCAAAAATGCCATTCAATTTTCATTATTTTTTTTCATTTTTTGCCATAAAAACACAGCTTATGGTCCCTCTCGGACCGAACTCATAAGCTACGTTTTTGGGGCCAAACAAAATGAACAAAATAGTTATCTAATAATTTTGTGTGCAAGTGTCGTCTCTTTTTCATGTTAGTTAAAGGGTTAATACCCTTGGGAGTCGGTGACTTTTGAAAACTTATATCTGACTCTGTAAAATTCTGTGATCTCAGAACAGATACTTCAACCCACAACCAGATGAACGTGCAGACACCTGTTAAATTTTTTCGGCAGTGGTTTCT
Organism: Pictodentalium vernedei; assembly: GCA_031216915.1. Classification (NCBI taxonomy): domain Eukaryota; kingdom Metazoa; phylum Mollusca; class Scaphopoda; order Dentaliida; family Dentaliidae; genus Pictodentalium; species Pictodentalium vernedei. The sequence goes on along the minus strand of CM062293.1, from coordinate 124,318,683 downwards.
AGTTTGGTTTTAACTCGCTCTTCAAAAGAGCGAAGAATCATTGCCAACCCAGTCGCTTCATAGTTAACCATTTACCTAACATGAAAAGCAGACACTTGCAAACAATATTTTTGGATAACGTTCTTTTTTATTATTTTATTTTTGCGCCCGAAACATAGCTTATGACCCCTCATTGGAACGTCCTCAACGAGCTCGTTCCAATGAGGGGGTCACAAGCCATGTTTTTGAGGCAAAAATGAAAAAAAATAATGAAAATTGAATGTCATTTTTGTGCATAGGGCTGGCAGGTTTTTGGTAGTTACGTTGGGTAAAGGGTTAAAAGAGACTCCCGTGTGTTCGAGATACCATTAGTAGTGTCGGGAAAACGCTTGAAAAATCACCATAGTTGCAATATTAAGGAGTACCAAAAAAGTTGTCCTTATAATAAAATGTTTGCATCAATGGATAATACCTTTACAAGAATGCGTGAAGCCTCAAGTTGTTTGGTTAGGTCAAGAAACTCGTTTAAAAATAATGTTCCGAATGCAAATGAATGACATGATTTGGTTAGGAGACAACCCCGACCTAACGAAATGGAAAAAAACTGACCACGGTTATTCTCATTCTTCATTCAGTATTCTTATTTTTAACATTTGCCACAAACACATAGCTTATGACCCCACCCAGTCCCTCATTGGAACAAGCTAGTTGAGATCGTTGCAATGAGGGGGGTCATAAGTTTGTCAGGGCAAAGCCAGCCTAAATATAGGGGCAAGGGGCCTCATATATAAAGATATTGTAAGTTCAAAAGATATTCCGCATCAAGGCGAAAAACCTACGTGAATTTCACTTCTCTGTGAAGCTGGACATAGAAAAAACACACATGGTGTATATCCAGCTTCAGCGCAGGGACCCAGGGGAGAAACGGTATGCTAGATAAGGTCTAATCTCATTTAAGTTATACACTAATTGCGAGTCTTACGAGACGTAACCGGTTGGTGGCAGGATATCGTCAAGGCCAATTGAGAAACGAGATTCTAAAAGATAGAAATGTCTGTCGTGTCGTCACCTGATCATTAGTTTTGCAATGACTGGCAGGAACGAATCGGTTCGCTTGACAAGCGAAATCACCGTTAAGTCACGCGCGAGATGACTTGTATTGATTCTGCCTCGATATACGTCATCTCCCACCGTTTTGGCAGATGGACAGATGAGCGTCTGTCCACCTGACAGTTTAGGGTAAAAAGTATATATACCTTGAAGAGCAGAGCATTAGACACACACTTGGGGTCACGCACACGTTGGTGAAGACCAGGGCAGGCGGACTCTGTTTCCTGGCATAGGGGTACCTTCGATCACAGGACCCTGAAACGGCTGGAATCGCCAGACAGGGCATTCCACGATTGATTTAGCTTAAGGTTGATAGGCGGCTACAGTGCCACATTCGTTGAGAAGGAAAACCCAAGGTGAAACGTTAACGTTTAGATTGTCGAGTAGCAGGTATCAGCCTGCAATAGTCAGAAGTGTAGGTTAATTGTATTGTGCGTATTAACCCTTTGAAGCGTAGATTGATTGCGTTGTGAGTAGTTTGTTTTGCTGTCGAAGCATCGTAATACCGACTGGAGATCGGTGTGAGTGCCAATTTTGCCCTAGCACAAAAAGGGGCATTTGTGTATCGTGAATTCAACCAGGAACAGTGAACATTTCAATAGGACTTTCACGGAGGACTTTCAAAAGGCACATAAGGTATGAGTAGACAATAACAATATCTTACCCAAATCAGAAGTACGGTGGCTTTATAGATGACAAACATTGCTGGTCGGAACCCTCCGACAGCCAGAGGTACAGTTACGCGCAGACGTTGACATTTGAGCCTAAGCGGGTGAAGCTCTTATGGCGAGCTCACAGTAATAACATTTCAGATTTGTGAAGCTCTTATGGCGAGCTCACGGTAGTAACATTTCCAGTGTGTAGACTATAGTGCCAGTACAGAGCTATAGAGTGACTATATAATTGTTGAGAATTGTTTAACCCTAGCAACCCATTTTCTGTGAAAAGAATCAAATTGTTGATTGTTGGAATATTGAAACGGCTTTATTTTTATGTGTAAATAAAAGAATCGTTGTTACTTTAAATCATTCTTTCCATTACACAGCCTGAAGTGATTAGGAATCACACCTAACGGAAATCGAACCTATTTCAGGACAATTTGGCAGAGAGGGAATCACGGCGTCGGTCTAACTCAGCTCCCAGCGCCGAGTTCGCGACACTTGGATTCTAACCCTCCACGTTGGTCTAATTTTCCCGCAATTTCATCAGCGGGACTAAATAACCCCACGTCAGCCCAGGCCTTACGGGGCCTCAGGTGTCCTGACAAAGTTATAGTTTTCAGGCAAAACAGAGAAATCTGTTAGCTGTTCACTATTTGTTTTAAGGTGCTATATAAGTAATGGAACTTTTTATATTTTGAAGATTCTCACCTCTAATATTCCTTAAATTCAAATTAAATATACACAAACTGTACATCAAAATGAAGATTGAGATGTATAGATCACGAAACACGTGTGTAGTCAACTTATAGAGTCGACCGTAGGCACCACTGGTTCTTGGAAGTCTGCTACCGTATTCGTACCAGAACTGATAATTTAATAACATAACACGAGAACAACTGGGGGCCAAATGTGTTTTAAATATCCAAGAACAAACCTAGGGTATCAACATTCTTCAGAACACAGAGAAAGGGCTGCATGGGGTAAATTCCCAAACTTTCGCTTTTGTTTACATATGAATTTACTTTCGATTTCCGGTCGACGTTATCGGACGGAAAAGCATCGATTTTCAACGTCGCCTGAAATCTAATAATGAGACAGATCGCCTTAATACAGTATACTATTATTATATACAGACTGCACAATGCAAGGTATCATGATGCCTGTTGAAATTTCTTAAAATTGCGATTTTGTTTTTCGATGGAAATTCGTGGTATCGAGTGATTTGCGCATGTCTATGGAACATTGCAACCATCTTCAATAAAAAATGCAGACAATGTTGTCCTTTTTTCCAAATGCAGTCCTATCGCTGCACTCGAAAGTGTTTTGAATGCTTAGCTTTGTTCTTGGATATGTGAAGCATATTTGGCCACGAGTTGTTCTCGCGAAATATTATTTTATTATCAGTTCTGGTAAGAATACGGTAGCAGACTTCCAGGAACCAGTGGTGCCTGCTGTCAACTCTATGAGTTGATTACATGTGTATTTCGTGTTCTATACACCCCGGCCTTCATTTTGATGTATAATTTGTGTATATTTAATCTGAATTTAAGGAATATCAGAGGTGACAATTTCAAAATAAACAAAATTCCATTACTTATATAGCACCTTAATATTTTTTTGGAAGCGTCGTCTGCTAATCGCCTTAGGTAAAAGTTTGTAAACAGAGAAGTAGAAACTTGTGGTTCAATATTTTTAATGGGCGTTACAATATTTAGATGTAGCTGAGGTCAGAATACTGGTGGGAATGGTTCTCTGTTGAAGTCAATGACAAAAAGTAATCAATATGGTCCAATGACGGAAAAAATATTTCGAATTGTAAACCAGAAACTTAACATTCTACAAAATTTCGAAAAGAGAAGAACATGAAAAACAATAAGAGTAACCACTTACAGTTTCTGTAATAACAGTTTCAAAGTGACTTGAAGAATGGCTTTCCTGTTTATAGCTTGATCTCCAGTTTCACGTCGGCGTACTTCGGAATAAATAAATTTTGTATTCACCCACTTATTCGATAAAGATACACTTCAGATTGCAAGTCTCACATTAACGTTCGTCATTGTACCGACACTCCCCTAACAAACTAGTGTACACAAAGCTAATTCCTTTTATTGTCAGCCATTCGAATTCAATTGTGTAAAAAATTTTCGTGTTGAAAGACCAATCATTTTGTTACATATAGTCATCAGTGGCATGGATTTTGGTTGACGAGTTTGTCGTGTCTGTTGAGATTGTGTTGTAAAATACAAAACAATTGATTCACATTGTTCGAAAAGCATATATGACACGACATGGGGGTCAGAAGATTCCCATAGGGTCGAGGCAGAACCGAGTTCCGGTGTATTCTACAGACTCTGAAACATTCCATACTCAACCACTATGAGACTATGTAGCGTATTTAACCATCTGCACTCTAATGTCAAAATAGCAAAGTTTTCAGCGGCAAATATTTCCCGTAATGCATTTTGATATTTAACCAAATTTACCTTATTTGACAGAGCCCAAGCTAGATACAGTTGGTTAAATTCATAATTAAAGAGGATAAATAAAACAAAGTGATTGGAGAAAATTTGGTTATGCTACCAGTGTGCTAGGGTTTAACCCTTTACCCAACGTAACGGCCAAAACCGGCCAGCGCTATTCTCAAAAATCGCCAATTAATTTTCATTATTTTTTTTTCATTTTTTGTCTCAAAAACATAGGTTATGGCCCACATTGGAACGAGCTCGTCGAGCTCGTTCCAATGAGGGGTCATAACCTATGGTTTTGAGACAAAAAATGAAAATAAATAGTTATTCAAGAATTTTTTTTCAAGTGTCGTCCGCTTTTCATGTTGGGTAAAGGGTCAATCTTCAACGCCGACTTGTTTAAATGAGCTCTAAAAACAACTGAAACAAATCGAAAGTGAACCAGATTGCATAAAACACATCACAACGAATGTATTTTTGAATGGCCATTTTCTCACGTCCCTATTATTCACAATTCCTGGATATGCCCCTGTTGAACCATGCGCTTTGAATAAGGTCATAACACAGAGTTTATATTTTTCTATTTATTGTCACGTATTTATGCACAACGCCTTACCGAGGCCGCAAGAGAGAGATAAAGCCGAGTCTAATCAATCGCTGATACCACCATATTTCACACATTTTTTTATCTTTGTAAATCTTATTCCCTATCTCCATTGGTATGGTACGTTATTATTTCACCCGACGTCGCGGTGGTTCAGTCGGCAGAGGTACAGGCTGCAAACCGAGAGGTCTTCTGCAGGCTTGGCAATTTCAGGAGAGCGACTTTTTAGCTCTCCTTACCGCCCTCCTTAAAGAATTAAGGAGAGCGAAAAATTGCCCTCCTAAATATTTTGGTCTGGGATGATTGAGATTACATGTATTATGCTCACATTAATTTTTTGTTGTAAAGCAAAAATGTAATTTAACTTCGAAGAGACATAACATCATGTAATTTCATTTTGAAACTGGTTTAGTGGTAAAAGGTAATGGCTGCAACTGTGTTTGGGTATGTACTTTGTACATACCCAAACACAGCTGCAATCGTTTGAAGCAAAATGGGTCACAGCAATAATTTTTTTTCTGTCAGTTTCAACAACTGACATCACAGTTTGAAAGGTAATTATTCAAGGAATACTGACACTATAATATACTACCATTACTACTGTCCTGGCACTTGAAGCACGTGCACCAGGATGTGACTGTAGATTCAAGCAACCTGTTGTCCAAGAAAGTCATACGCCTCCTACTACCACCTTCAACCCAACCACCACCCCCCCCCACCCCCCCCACCCCCAAACTTGGGCACACACACAGGTCTGTCTTGTGAATTGTGTGTTCGGTTGTTGAGTGAGACATCTAGATGTCTAAGAAATTTTGCTTTACCTTAGTAAAGTTAATAAAATCACTTATGTAATAGTCTGTTGGTTTCAGTTTCAATGAGTTTGTTCAACTGGATACTTAAAATTCTGTGTAAAGCTAATTGCTCTCCTAAGCTGATTGAGGAGAGCGATTTTTTGCCCTCCTGCATTTTTCAGAATGCCAGGCCTGCTTCTGCACGTACTGCACGTCGGTGGTGCACTTGTCTTCAGCCAATGGTAACCCTGCTTGTGTGGAGTTAGTATGGTGGGGAGCCTGACCGTTGCTCTCGGTTGTTCTCTCCGAGTACTCCGCTTCCTCCGCCCTTAAAACTGTCCGACACGAGGTGACCCTGGCTGTCGAAAGTGTCATTACACTCCAATAAATAAATAAATATTTATCCACGGTACATGGAGGGTGGTAATAATATTAACACACACGTGGAGTGGGTTTCTTATTTGAAAGTAACTTGCATTCTGTGGAAAGATATACTAGTAACATGTCCAGCTTGAATATTGCTGGTGGGTATCATGTGGTGCTAGTGGTGGGGTTTATATATTAAGTTAACATTTGAATAACATGTGTAGTAGATGTTTATTTACAAATACATTAAGCCTTAGAAGTTTCAGTTTTGCCTCAAAACATAGCTTATGACCCCAACTGGAACGAGCTCGTTGAGCTCGTTCCAGTGAGGGATCATAAGATATGTTTTTGATGCACAAAATTGAAAAATAGTAACTAATTGAATTACGATTAGTGTGACTAGCGGTGGACTTATCATGATGGGTAAAGGATCAGGCTCTTTTCTCCAATCTGTGGATATTTTAGTTTTGACTCACTGTTCACGGTACATTTGGATTTCCTCCTAGACACTAAATGGCATTATTTTGAAAACTGTAAGAGTAAAATGGCACCTCGAACGCCGATTAGCTGAAATATAGCTTGTACGTCTCATGTGTTGTGGTTTATGTATTAAGCTTTTGCATAATATGAATAGCAGGCGACACTTCCAAAGACATTTCTAGTATAACTCAGAATTTGTTTTCGTTCCTGCGTTCCAAAGAAATCATAAGTTGTGATTTGAAGGCAAAAGTTGAAAAGAATAATAAACAAGAGGCCCCACGGGACCTGAAGCGCTCATCTTGAACAGAACGTAACATAAACCCTTGAGTCCCTCAGGAGTGACAAAAATAATCCGGGCATCATGCTTTTTCTTCAGCTTATCATAATGTAAAATGTAGAGCTCCCCTAGGAAGCATTTGACACAACCTATGTGAATTAAGCTTAGTCAAACATCTCTAGAGGGTACTGAATACAATGTTTTTAATTCCTCAGCAACATGGCCAATTCCGGCTCCCATAGGGAACTCAAATATTAACCCAGGCTCTCGATTTGAACAAAGTTGAATCTGACTTCCCTAGAGATGTTGTGTACCAAATGTGAAAGCATTCTGACCCTTGGATCCGAAGAAGAGAATTTTTAATTTCTTCATATTGCACTAAGTTAAAATTTAGGCTACCATAGTGAGCCCACATATTAACCTACGAATCCGATTTTGAACAAGCTTGAATCTGCCCCCCTCCCTAGAGATATTGTATACCAAATATGAAAGCATTCTAACTAGTGGATCGGAAGAAGAAAATTTTTGAAGAAATTCCCTCATATTGTACTAAGTTTAGATACCCATATGGAGCCCAAATATTAGCCCAGGCACTCAAATTGAAATCTGACCCCCCCCCCCCCCCCGAGATATTGTATACCACATATAAAAGCATTCTGACTGGTGGATCTGAAGAAGAAGATTTTTAAAAAAAACTTCCTCATATCGCACTAAGTAAAAATTTGGGCTACCATAGCGAGCCCAAATATATACCTAGGGATCCGAATTGAACAAACTTGAATCTGATACCCCCCACCCCCCCCCCCCCACCCCCCACCCCCACCCCCGACATGTTGCATACCAAATATGAAAGCATTCTGACTGGTGGATCTGAAGAAGAATATTTTTAAAAATGATCTCCCATATTGAACAAAGTTAAAATTTGGGCCCAAATATTAACCTAGGGACTTTGTTTGAACAATCTTGAATCTGACCCTCATAATAATGATGTATACGAAACATTAAAAGATTCTGACTGGTGGTTCTAAAGAAGAAGATTTTTAAAGAATATTCCCCATATTACCCTAAGTTAAAAATTCGGGCTCCTGTATTGAGCCCAAATATGAACCGATGGACTTTATTCTAACAAACTTTTATTCGACCCTCCTATGAATGCTGCATACCGAATCTTAAAAGATTATGATGATTGGTTCTGGAGAAAAGATTTTTTAAAATTTTTGCAAATATGCTGACTCAGCATTTTTTCAATGCCCATTACAGAACACCCTAACATAACCGATAGCAATTTTTTTACCCTTCAATTCTACTGGCCCTAGGGATGCTTCATACCAAATAAAAGCTCTCTGTTCCGTGTGGTTTGGGAAATATGGGCGTTTGAAACTATTTCTATTTTTATTCCCAAGGTTCCCATGGGGATGCAGGCATTTTTTGTTTTGCATGAGTCAAGTACTTATGACCCAATTATACCACGTACCAAATTTGGATCAAACCGGACCATCGGTTTAGAAAATAGAAATTTTGGGCGGGGCCAAAAATCTTACCCCTCCCATTACAAAGCCAAATATTGCTTTACGAACTTCGTTTGAACAAACTTGATTCTACACCTCAAAAGGAAGCTCCATAACAAATATCAAGTCATTGTACCCATTGTTCATGAGAAAAAGATTTTAAAAATATTTTGGAGCATTTCCCCCACTCCCTCCCTATGGGGCTGGGCATGTTGAGTTGAACAAAAATGCAATGCCCCTTCGGGACCACACAAACTTTCTCTTCAATTGGCCCAGTGGTTTTGGAGGAGAAGACAAAAACATGGTGTTGACGGACGGACGACGGACGGAGAGCGATGAGATTAGCTCAGCTTAACTTTGTCAAGATGAGCTATAAATTGAATGACAATTAGTGTGACTAGCATTGGTCGAAATAGGCCGTTACAATGGGTGAAGGGTTAGGACGTATTCTACACTCTGTGTAAATTTTAGTAGTCACTCACTATCCACAGTAAATGATTTGCATTAAGTATTTTCCTCTGTCAGAAATATATAAGGACGGAGTATTTATGAATCTCAGAACTTTAAGCATCATGCCTATGACCCTAACACCCCCCCCCCCCCCAACCACGATAGTTCTGCATGCCACTTAAAGTACAGGCAGTCAATTACACAACCGTCCCAACTTCAGCCACGTCTTTGTTATTATCTTTAGACATGTCTGGAGAAAATGCGAAAGCTCTCTCAAGTCTGCAAATAAGATGTTCGTCATGATAAGATATACATGCGTGAGTCTGGATGTAGTGTAGAATGCTTTCTTCGACGCCACTCTGTTCAAAGTCATCTAGCAAAATCAAAAGTAGACTGTTATCGCCATCGCTGAGACATTTCTGATGCGCCACCTGGAATGTGAATGTTGTCCACTCGTCCTCACAGTGTGACTTGGACAAACAAATGACAGTAAATTTACTCGTATTTATTCCATTCAGAATATTTTCATTTTTCGGTACTCCTGGAAGAAACTCTCTGTCTGGAATACATAAACTGTACTTTTCTTCCAGCTTTTCAATTAAAGGTTTTGTTAAATGCCAATCATCATAGGAACTTGAAAAGTATATAAGCTTTTCGTAAAATTCTCCAATAGAGTCCGTATCGGCAGGAAGGTTCTCTGCAGAATGAGTATCAAGACACAATTCAACAGTTTCAAACGATAGGGTTGTCTCAAAAGTTGGTAAATAAAAACGTATTTTTTCCCTGAATTGCGAATGATTTGTCTTAATAGCTCGCTTTGATTTAATGAATATATTAATAAAGCTATCATTTTTGGATATTTTTGACATTTCATGAACTAATAATACAAAATAATCAGGGCGTCCATTCTTACACTTGTCGCGTGCTGCATGCAAGGCGTATTGACAGTTCTCATCGCTTTCAGACTCTGCACAGTGTATGTACAGCATCCGTTTGCTATTAGCCACAACCATGTCTATGTTGTCCTTGTAAGACAGGCCTGGTATACAACTATCATACATGTTGAATATTGATATCGTTTGGCGAATTTCAGTTAAGTGTGGTAGAAGGACGTTTGTCAACCACTCTTTAAGCTTTATTGGATATATTAGGGCAACGTCGTACTTCTCTGTCGCCTTGGCTGTGTCCGAATTCACAATTCTAATGTCGAAATACATGAAAATTAAGAATAAGATGTCATGCTGATAAATGTATACAAATATTATGAACAGAAGTACAACTCCGAGAAAAAATACTGCCCCGAGAATTGGAGGAATAAGAATTCTCGTTTCATTAGGATCTTCAGCACATATGAACTTATCGTTTGGAATGGACTTAATTGTTCCACTAGAATCATCTAGCGTTACACATGATACAAAATCAGAATCTACAACAAGGTGAGGGTTACGTATCAGCCACTCCTTTATCCACAAAGAATGGCAGTCACAGAGAAACGAGTTGTCTTGAATGTACAGCTTCCCAAAACTGGCGTCCTTGAAATTTTCAGGGATGTAACGAATAAAATTATTAGACAAGTTCACCGCTACTCCTGATCTCAACGTTGATGTTACGTTATTGTCTATTTTATGAATTGCATTGTTTTCCAAGCTAATCAATTTACAGTATTTAAAATAGTTTCTACCTGTAAATAACGTGATACTATTGTTTTGTAACCATAATTCTAGTATACCTCTTGGTACAGTGTGTGGTATTTCATCAATTCCAGTATTACGACAATCTATTACTATTATACGACTCAGACTTCTACGATAGCAAATGCATTTTTCTGGACACTTTGGGATGTTTTCTGCACAATATGTGTCATTTACAGACATGATAGCGCGTTTTTCAAGTTCAGGTGGAAACGCACATTTCCAATCCGAAAAGTAAAGTTCATTACCTGTAAAATTACCATTTGCTTTACACTGACTGAAGTATTTCTGAATTGGAAGTATATTACAATCACAAATAATTGGATTGTCATTCATTATTATATCAAAATTTTTGACAAGTAACGTAAGCGTCTTTATTTCAATTCGAGTCATTACTTCTGGTATTTTTATGCTATTTATGTTACTCCGTGATAAATCCAATATCCTCTTCTTGTCGGGAGACTTATATAGGTTTGCATCGGGATTACTACTGCTGTGCCACAATACATGGGGATTCAATGTTTTTAAAGTAGCTGCAAAGTGACCAAATGTAATTTTTGTGTGACGTAGCTGAATATTTTGCAGCGATCGTATGTTGACGAAAAATACTGGTAACTCCGTGAGTGGATTGCCACTAAAATCCACACTATTAAGCTTTGAATAAAGGGGAAACATATTACGTGACAGAGTTGTTATTCCGTTATTAGCAAAGTTCAAGTCTTTCAATGAATGGAGGTTTCTGATACTATCATTGGGTATCTGTTTTATACGATTATTTTGTAGATGTAATACTTCAAGACATTTTAATCCATTAAACGATTTATCAGAAACTTTATGTAATTGATTTTGACCAAGATAAAGTTTACGTAACTCCGTAAGATTACTAAATGCAAAGTCAGGTAAATCTTTCAATTTGTTGTTCTCGAGTATCAGTATCTGCAATGCCAGTGTGTTGCGAAAAGTATCTGTTCCTATGGTTTGTAATCTGTTATTTTTCAAAGAAATATATTGGATTTCTCCGGTAAACCGATAATCAGTTAGGTCAGTGAGGTTATTGTCATTCAATGAAAATGTTTTCCTCCATACATTCAGCTCCATAGTTAATCCGATGGAATCAGCATAATGACTTTGAGCAAACGAACTTCGCGATATTCCTTTTGGTAATCGTGTGGTAATATTGGTCCATGGAAACTGTGGAGGCTTTTGAAATTCATTGCTATCTAGCTCTAAACTCTGTAAGTTTGGGGCTTTGTGTTCTAAAAATAATGGTATTTCCAATAAAGACATATTAACTAACTTTATTTCAGAAAGATTTAAAAACTGCTCAGTGCAGTTGAACAAATCGTCAAGGCCGGGGTAAATATCTAGTTTGTAAAAAGAAACGGCTGCAACATAGTTAGCCCAACACTCTGTCGAGTTACTGTTGTTATTGTTAACGTATATAGTTACATTTAACGCGTTTACCACTTTAAGATCCATCAACGAGCTTACTAGATTTATATCCCTGGACTGAAAGATGCATTTGATCAGCTCAAACTGACCAATCACATTACCGTATCTTTCAGAATAACTGCTTTTCAACTTCACAAAAAGTTTTTCCCGACAGACAAGACCAACACCACCAAATGATAGAGTACCGTTGAGGTTAATCAAATATTTAACTAAATATTCGTCCAGATCAAAAACACAAGCCGTCTCATTACTTGTAACTTCAACAGTAAGAAAAATTGTGGGTAAATCACTTCCATCATAAGTATAAAGCGCATAAGTCGTGTTAAAAAGAACTTTCACAGTACACTCAGGACTAAGTATACGTGTGCCTTCATCTGTATCATGAATCGTGGGTAATGGAATGGCACCAACACAATAATCAGCAATGAATAAAATAACCCAGAAGCCCCAGAAGCGAGTTGCACTTTCTCCAAAAATCATTGTAAATGATTGCAGCTTTCACAGTAATGATCAACGATAGACTCAATCACTGAGCTGTGGATATTGGTGTTTTATTTCTTTCTGTACCTTGTTTAGAAAATAAACGTTCTTTGGCCACTATCGTTTCGGAGCAGTCAATTTTTTCACTTTCATGATATTCATATTCGCACAACTATGTTTAAAGAGAAATACTACTACGTTCAGGTCGAAACTTTTACCATGGAATATATCTTATCGGATCTGAAAAGAGAAAAACGTTTACGGTAAGCAGTAGTGTCACAAGAGAGGGAACGGTGGGCTATATATCAAAATAGTTCATGGAGTGACGTTCACCCTTTACCCAACGTAACGGCCAAAACCGGCCAGCGCTATTCTCAAAAATCGCCATGTAATTTTCATTATTTTTTCATTTTTTTTTTGTCTCAAAAACATTGGTTATGGCCCCTCGTTGGAACGAGCTCGTCGAGCTCGTTCCAACGAGGGGTCATAACCTATGTTTTTGAGACAAAAAAATGAAAAACATTGGTTATTCAAGAATTATTATTACAAGTATCGTCTGCTTTTCGTGTTAGGTAACGGGTTAACCTTCGTGGTTGTATTTTACTTCATTACTTCTTATACTAGTGGTGGAAATATTTCTAATTCAGTTGCATTTTATGTGAGTAAATACACTATAAAACTCATATGCAAAGCCACTTAAAATAAATTAATTGATTCTCAGGCATTTTTTTTTAAATAAGAGAGGAAGGGAGGGTTTTATATTTAATTTTCATTTTTCTTTTACTGAAAGTGGGCAAACATGGAGAGGATTCCGGCTGTCTTTTCACACACAGAAATATAGAAAGTGCATATTTATACAAATAAATTCATTTTCAAGTAAAATTATTTTATCTATGGGGGATTTGTCTTGTCACAATTTATGGGAGATGCAACTAAATAGATATCCAACAATCAAAAAATGTAAAACAAATCCGGGTCTCCCTGAGATGCAACTAAATAGATATCCAACAATCAAAAAATGTAAAACAAATTCGGGTCTCCCTGAGTTTATACTAATATTAGAAGACAATGAAAGGCAATAAAAATGTTCAATGAGGGGTTGAAATTCAACGAAGGATTGCCTGAGAATCAAAACACATTTGAGTTTAATTATATGTTTACCACCAACAAATGCTCAGTACCTCTGCCCATCGTATCTGGCTCATCGGAAAACGAGAGTCTCAACTTTTCAAAATCCATATCATACTGTTTCCAAACGAGGCTCACATGACATCAGTAAACAGCGTAGTTTTTCGAAGCGGCAATTTTCAAACGCGAAAAAATTCAAGTGCCTTGAAATACACATAGATGCCTTTGTTTCTCTCAAGACTGAAGAGCTTTTACAAATGAATAGAACAATGGGACTGAATGAAAAAAATGCAACATATATATATACGATATCCAAAGGATAACTTAACCCCTTACCTAACACAAAAAGCAGACGACACATGTAAACAAAATTCTTGAATAAGTTTTTTTTTCATTTTTTCCGTCAAAACCATAGCCTATGACCCCTCATTGGAACGAGCTCGTTCCAATCAGCGGTCATAAGCTATGCTTTGAGAAAAAATGTAAAAAATAATGAAAACTGAATGATGTTTTCTCTGAATAAGGTTGGCCAGTTTGGTCGTTACGTTGGGTACAGGGGTTAAGAATCCCTATCTCACTGGCTTTTCAGTCGACAGACGAGATTGGGAAAACGGAAAGGGACAGGTGCAAATGGAAAGGGAGAGACAGATGAATAGAGAAGAAGAGAGTATGGGAGAGATGGGGAAAGAGAGAGCGACAGAGAGTTGTCGTATACGTTACTTTTATAGTTCCGAATAAGGAAAATGTATTGGTGATAGGTACGTGTAACAAACGTACTGTCGTGGACGACAATCATTAGTTATATGTAGTATAACGAATACTATGTTGCGTACTACCATGTTTTTACTGGACTCTCATCGGTTGAGAGGAAACTAATTCATCGCATGACAACCTCTTTTTCAGCTTACCTGACACCACTGTACAGAGAGGCGAGGCTGCAAAACCCGGCCACATGACTTTATATGTCCTTTTACATCCCTTTGAGGTCTCGGAACTGAAAACAGTGTGAATTGATCATGTGATCATACTGAATTACCAACGTTTGTGCAAGTTATTTTACACGTGCTGCACACTTCATGTTTTGGGTCATGAGAGCATTGCAACTAATTATGGTGTTTGGAAAGCGCTATGCAAGGAGTTGGTCTCGCCACGTGTTCCCTCCACAACATCCTTGTGCAATTTGTACAGCAGGATATGACTTCGCCATTACTACATTGGTCAATATTTATGTCATCTTGTAATTACCAAGAAATAGCTTCACTTTAACCCTTTACACAACGCAGACGATATCAAAATTTAATATTTTAAATATCATTTTTTAAGTTTTTAAAAACAAAAAAATTCAACAAAACCATATCATGTGACCCCCTCGTTGGAACGAGCTCAACGAGCTCGTTCCAACAAGGGGTCACATGACATGGTTTTGTTGAATTTTTCTGAAAAATAATATTTTTTCAACTGCTAAATTTGCATATTACGCGGACGGATGAGGCGATTCGTTGGGTAAAGGGTTAACTTCTTCCGATAACATATCAAAGTACAAGTAAGCGGGGTACCAAATTTATCTAATATTAAAAATAATGTTCTCAAAGACGTATGGTCTCCAACAAGGAGGTGGAAATTGATTTAACCCCCATACTCCCACATTTGAGAAGACATAGTACGCAATACTCAACTTGAGTATTTTCTAGATGACAGAACCAGTCTAGAGTATTGATACGTTCAATAATGCCTTTAACATTATTCAATTACCAAACTGGATCTGGTCTAAGCAAGTAATATGGTCAGTTGTCGTCGGCCACTAGCCAAGCACTGGCCTATCCAAAATGCCGACATACTTACAGACGTATACGGCCCATCCAAACAAACTTTAATACATGACAAAAAACACTTGTCTGAATCCGGTCTTGAAATAAACTTTGAACTGGAATAAATATGGGACTAGTTCTATGCGGAACACATTTACACCAAATACGCCAATGAAATAACTTATTATCAATGCAATAATTCCCACGTTTCCTTCGGGCTACTCTTTGGTATCTGCCCCCCCCCCCCCCCCCTACACACACACATACTTCATGTTGTTTCTGATTCAAGCAATGCCAGTGCATGAAATAACTACGTGATTTTTTATGTCAGACACTTGGGTGCTTCATAGTGAGCAAATCTCCGACACAGGGGTTCTGCTGCCCAATACCATACAACCATTTGATACAGATATTTGCCGGCAGGATTTAACTTACATTTTTCCATCGCGATGACGTTTGAAGTGACGGGCGAATACTATGGTAACGAGAGATATATTGGTCACCCATAACTCTTGTGTTCCATACATCTTACCCTGTTTCGCAAATAGTATATTTGATGAATACCTTCCAGGCCAATCCTGTTCGAAGTCTTTGAGAAACTAATCCAGTCCGTAATACCCAATTATGCTTATCTGATGATTTCAGCAATGAAGGGTCTATTGTTCCAACTTTGGGTAATAAGATTCGTGTTGTCTGAGAAGGAAGATTTCCATGGCAGTTTGCTCTGCTTGTACACTCCACAAGCAACCGAATAAGGACAGCTTATCTCTGTCGATATATTTATATTTATATTTATTGGTGTTTAACCCTTTACCTAACCTGAAAAGCAGACGACACTTGCAAGAATAATTCTTGAATAACTAATTTTTTTCATTTTTTGTCTCAAAAACATAGGTTATGACCCCTCGTTGGAACGAGCTCGACGAGCTCGTTCCAACGAGGGGTCATAACCTATGTTTTTGAGACAAAAGATGAAAAAAATAATGAAAATTAATTGTCTATTTTTGAGAATAGCGCTGGCCGGAAAACCGTTACGTTAGGTAAAGGGTTAAGGTCATATACTTATGCACAGTGGCTAATCATGACCGTGACAGTTTTACGGGTGGAGGAAGCCGGAGTACCCGGAGAGAACCACCGAGCAACTACGAGCAGCTGCCAGCTCCCCAACATCGTAACTCCGCACTGCAGCACAGGCAGGGTTAGACTGGTTGAAGACATTCGTACCATCGACGTGCAGTACGCCTTAGTACACGGCGTCATCGTGCTCCCATGTGGACAATCGGGGTTAAGTGCCTTGCCCAAGGACACAACGCGGTTGACGCAGGTGGGTTCGAACCGAGGACCTCTCGGCTTGCAGCCTGCACCTCTACCTACTGAGCCACCGCGCCCCCATCTCTGTCGATAACTGCAAGAATGGGCAAGAGACCATGAAGGCGGAGAACAATTATGTTCTAGTCCTCACATTGAAACATTAAAATTCGTTTCAAAGAGAATGGGTCAGTTCTTTGCAGACGTTCTGTTTCTGCTTCCGTGTGTTCACGCAACAGCTCTGTTCCGAACAAGATTTTCGCTGAACAATTGATTTGTACAGACAAGTTCTACACAGTGGTATAATCCTCCCTGCATACATATCCATATTAAAAGCATAAGATACATGCTACGAATTTTGTTACATAAGGGTTCATTTGGGTTAAAACGGTTTTTTATACCATGACTACCTTTTTTACTACAATATATTATAAAAAGTCTATGACATACATTTTAGCTTCACGCGCCAGCCGTGGGATTTCAACAGTTAAAATTTACACCTACAGTGAAACTACATCCAAGGTGACCTTTGGTGACCTCGCCTTGAAAGCAAACTTATCTAAATTTGCCACTCGTCGCCTCATGAAGAGTGAAATGAAACCGGTAATTATTTATTACGTTTTTAAATAAGTTTACCTCATAAGATACCAAAATTTAACAAACATACGTTGTCTAATGTTAAAGCATCCATAACTCGAAATAGTATGTTATTATGTTATTAACATGAAAAAGGCGCCGTAATTCCCACGTTTTATTTTCTTTTCTGTTTCGGCGATAAAATTGCCAGCGGAAGTACAGCCCACCGGTGCTCATGCAAACAAAAACAGATTCGCCCGTATGAATATTGATTTATTTAACATTTAAACTCTTATTAATCTGACGATCATGGTATAAATAAAATATACCCAAAGTAGCTTGGTGAACCAAATGTTCACCGCCCGTGGTGAAGTGGTGTTAACCGCGCGCCAAAGACTCGCGGTTAACACCACTTCACTACTCGTGGGAAACATTTGGTACACCAAGCTACTATGGGTATGTTCTAAATATAATAATAAACGATTTTTAAAATCCGTTATGTGTAGAAGGTTTGCAAAATGAGTGGCATAAACAAAAAAAAGAGTAACGGAATAGCAGAGACAGAAGTCAATACATTATGTATTTGTTCCTCATCTCACTTTAGCGACTCAACGTATTTTTGTAAGGCAGGTTTGGACATGTTGGTATCAAATATCTGATACTACTAAAAGTTCACCCCAAGAGGCAGTTTTATGCCAACAGACTTCTCGAATAATGAAGAGAAAACAACTACCCGTTTCTCGTTTTTATTTCAAAATTGAACCAAATATACGTCGACATTGTCAAAAGTAGATTAATGCGGTATTTTCACTGTAATATTTTACGATAGAGGTACCAGCAGCTTGTTGTCAGTACCTATACCGTATTTTAACGGTGACTTAACAATGCAGATGTGTTATAGGCTGAATCTGACAAGTAACTGAGAATTATACAGACGCCTTTGTTTGTAATTAATGGAATTTGACAAGTGACTGAGAATTATATTGACACCTAATAGAGCAACGGTTGGTTTGTCAAGCAAAACATAATAAGTTGTATTCATCTTCCACTGAATTAAAATTCGTTTCGAAATGAAAAGAATCAGAAAAACAATCGTATTCTGTGTGCGTATAAGATTACACCGGATGTCAAACTGGTAAACCCTTCGGCTGTATCTCGGGGTGTATCAGGTTTGTAGGTGTCGATGTCCATACATCCCAAAATACACGGATTACCAGTAATCAACAAAGAGTAACTTCATGATGAAGAAATAGATTTATTGTTTCCAGGCAAAGTGGTTGGATGAGATAAAACGATTTATCGGCAGGTTTGTAGTATTGAAAATCACAGAATGATAACAAACTCCTAGGCACATGCGAAGCTTCGAGATTCGATTCGATTCAAATCGCCCAAACAATTTGATTCGATTCGAGAATTTTCGAATCATCGAAATTTTCTGAAAATTCTACAATGTGTCTCCTCTAAAACGTCTTCTTCTATCACCAGGAGCCAATACTATAAAACTTTTAAAATTGTGTTTTCTAGTATTATACTTCCTAGATGTTAATATAACTGACAAAATCGGATCATTAACATTTTAAAACATATGGCAAGTTGCCAACTCGTCGCCTGTGTGCTAGAATGTCCTATGTCCCAGGGGACATAGGACATTCTAGCACTCAGGCGACGAACTGGCAAATAGACATATCTTTGAAAATGCTAATGCTCCATTTATCCCATTCAAAGTCATATTTACAAAATGCAATTCTAGAAAATACAATTGTTAAAATTTTATAGTATTGGCCATTGGTCGCTAGTTCAGGAGATCAAGTGACAGAAAAGGAGTGTTTAATTATCTTCACGATATGTTTTCCTACAACGCAGTCAACTCAAACTGGAAAATGAACAAAGTGTTAAAACATGTTAGATGGTGTCACTTGTGTGCAAAGCACAATATAGTGTATCCCCGCATTTGCATCCTTGACTTTGTAAAAATGCTTGATACAAAGATGAAATGTATTATATGACACACTAAAATCATATTGAATGGCAAGCTTTGTGCGCACCTACAGACTCCACTGCAACATTTGAGCATGGCTTTAGCGTTTTGAATTACATACATGTACCCTGGGAGCCTTTCGCCGGAAACGGTCTAAGAAAACTTGAAAGTGGCAACGGTGGCACAGCCACGTGGCACCACAAAAATCCGAAACCTTCGTGCACATCTATATACCCTACTGCAACATTTGAGCATAGTTTTAGCATTTCAAATTACATACTCTAGGAACTTTTTGCCGGAAACGGTCTAAGAAAACATGAAAGCAAAACGGTGGCACAGCCTTTGTACGCATCTACAGACCCTACTGCAACATTTGAGCATGAGTTTAGCATTTCGAATTACATATCCTAGGAGCCTTTCGCCGGAAACGGTCTAAGAAAACACAAAAGTGGCAACGGCGACACAGCCACGTAACACCCAAAAAACCGAAACCTTCCTGCGCATTTACAGACTCTACTACAACATCTCAGCATGGTTTTAGCGTTTCGAATTACATATTTTAGGAGCCTTTCGCCGGAAACGGTCTAAGAAAACACGAAAGTGGCAATGGTGGCACAGCCACGTGGCACCTGAAAAATCCGAAATCTGACAGTGCATCTACAGACCCCATTGCAACATTTAAGCATGGTTTTAGCTTTTCGAATTACATACCCCAGGAGCCTTTTGCCAAAAACGGTCTAAGAAAACGCGAAAGTGGCAACGGCACAGCCACTTGGCAGCTGAAAAATCTAAAACCTTCGTGCACATCTACAGACCCCACTGCAACATTTGAGCATGATTTTAGCGTTTCGAATTACATACCCTAGAAGCCTTTCGCCGGAAACGGTCTAAGAAAACACGAAAGTGGCAACGGTGGTACGGTCACGTGGCACCCAAAAAATCCGAAACCTTCATGCGCATCTACAGACCCTACTGCAACATCTGAGCATGATTTTAGCATTTCAAATTACATACTCTAGGAGCCTTTCGCCGAAACGGTCTAAGAAAACATGAAAGTCGCAACAGTGGCACAGCCACATGGCCGCTGAAAAATCCGAAACCTTCGTGCGCATCTACAGACCCTACTGCAACATTTGAGCATGGTTTTAGCGTTTCGAATTACATACCCTAGGAGCCTTTCGCCGGAAGCGGTCTAAGAAAACACGAAAGTGGCAAAGGTGTCACAGCCACATGGCACCTGAAAAATCTGAAACCTTCGTGCACATCTACAGATCATTTAGCAACTCCCTAGTGAAGTTATAGAACTCCGAATTACATAGGTTGGGATAATTCGAAAGAAAAATGAAAAATTAGCGCATTTTTCAAGTGGCTCCACAGAAACCACCTGGTGGCGCAAAACTTTAAAAGTGGTATTTTTGGACTGCACAGACCCTATTGAACAACTGCAGAAAGTTACAGCGTTTCGAATTACAAAACCGGACATACGGACGGAGATCACGACAATATCCCCGCATTTTTTAAAATGCGGGGATAATGACCGATTATACTATAAAACTCGTTAACTTTGTGCGAGTATTTTCGTGTACACAACATACTGACAGTAGATATCTAAGATACGAGTAAAAAAAACCTTTGGAGACTAAGAAAATTCTTGAAGACTTTTTCTTATCCCAACAAAAGCACAGGCACTGGACGTATTATCGGATTTTATCAGTTTTAATAAAATATATATTATATTATCAATACTAAAAAAAATACTAAAGTATATATTTTATTAATATTGCTAAAATCCGATAATACGTCGAGTGCCTGTGAACAAAAGAATCTGGCTGTTATATTATTTGGATTACGCACTCGATGTATCATTGACCTATCTTACGGTTTATTAACACAGTTTCTGTAAATAATAGCTTCTGAGAGAATTGAGGATAGGTCTTCCTGTTTATACGATCCTCTCCAGTATCACGTCGACGTATTTGAGAGTTCATTGATAATAGGTTCAATGACTCATTCGATGAAGAAACACTTCATATTACATTTCTACAATTATAGTCATCCTTTCCAATGTCACGCCCAGCCGGTATGCCACTTGCTCATTAGCACATACATTGATATTTTTTTTTATTACCAGCCATTCGAATTCTATTGTTTGAAATTTATTCTTTTCAAAAAGACCGATTATTTTGTTCCATTTAGCCATAAGTGGCAGAGTTGCGGGGCGTGGTCTCGTGATTTCATCGGAAACAAGTGTTTTGCCAGGGTTTTGTTGTTAGATATTATTAAGCTAGAGTCCAATATGAAATTAACTGACACCATATATACCATATTAGGCCACCAACAAACTGTGTAATGAATATATCTTACCGACAGCTGCATCGATGCACAGAACTAATAACAATTGTGATCAAAATTAAATGAGAGAATTCTTACAATGTGTTCACGTGTCTTTGCCTTGTTACAATTTATGGGTGAGTACACTCGCCCATAAATTGTAACATTTGCAAATTCATACATACCAAACAGTTTCATTTCGAAGGTAACATGACACACATCCACAGAATATGAAGCCTTTTAAGTTGCCTAACCTGCACTTCAGACCAAATATGGGCTTCCAACACTCAATCTTTCAACTTGAAGCGTTTATCGGCTGCCGCCATTTTGAATTATCAAAGAACAAAGGGGAGATTACCCACAGCTGTCAGCGTATATTGATGTTGGCAGGCAGTTTATGGTTTTATATGCAGTCTGCATGTGACGTATTTGAACCTATGAAATTCCCAGATACTTGTAGGAGGTAAGATATCGAAACATCCATCCCTGTTATTGGAAAGTCGAATATGGCATGATAAGGGGGACTAAAGGGAGTCGATCGGAACCAGCTTTGGTGTATTTAACTGGCCGCGTACCATTCCACTCGAAATTACTTCCAGGCCTAGTAGCGTATTTGACCCTCTCTCCGACGTTGCGTCGTTTAAACGAACTCTTAAATTGGGGAAAACAAACAGGAAATTAATCAAACCATGTAAAATACAATGCGAAGAATATAATTCGTCTCATGAGTGCAACAAGGCTTGGGCATTGCAGATGGCGCCTTGTATCACTCAATTAATCTTTCGTGGCAAATCTGATCTCAACCGAAAGGTCGCCGTAGTTTCGCAACAAACAATAAATTGGCAAAGATAAACTTCAGCGAGAAAAAATAAAAACACACGGCTGTTGTTAATCAACTAATTCACAGGTAACAATTTTAGTAAAGATTACGGTCGTCATTGTCGAAAAGCCGATGTTTCCGACACGAGGTGACCCTGGCTGCAGAGAATGTCGTTAAAGCCCAATAAACAATATAAATAAAGCTCGTGTTATGTGCTTTAATACTTTCGCTGCTGAAAGCGACTATTGTCACCTATTTTATAATGAATATCTGTGCTTTCTGCTTTGTAAGATCAAACCTACCATCTGATTATTATTTGTTGGAAAGGGCTCATTTCATTAAGCTTTCTCGCATACAGGTATACATCAAGGTACTCCATATATGGATAAAGAGAGCGTGGCAGTGAAAGGGTTAGCAGGGGCACAGAATCCATACGAATTACAATCAATATCAACATGCATTCGTTCGACATACACTTTGCTTTTTATTTGAAAACTGGTGATCTAAAAACTTTCTTGCGCGACGTCATTCATTCGAAGTGACGTCACCTAAAGGACGTTTTCAGATTCAGTGCATATTGTTCTTAGATTGAACTGCATGTCGGCAATTGTAAAATCATATTTTAACCCATCTAGTCATTATTCAATATTCAGAATATTGTTCGGTATAATAAAATTTAATAGAAAGTTTCCGAGCTCGACGGAAACAACACAAATCCAGGTACTAGATATGTACATCGATAGCATCCACGTTACAATGTCAAAATAAATGCCCCCATTGTATCGGAATGGGTTCACGTATCTCCAGAAGTATGACTGGTTCCATTCTGATGTTAAAAGGTGAAAAACCCTGTATCACAAACGTGTACAATACAACTTTATAATTACCACACATTCCTGAATGTCGTGACAAATAATAATTTTAGATGGCTGTAACAAAATGCAGAGGCGGTCTGGCCGTGTAGTCCACCTGGAAAATTCCCGGTGGGCCCGATGTTGAATTCTCCCTGGGGCCCCAAAACTGATGCAACCCAACACCTCTTGAAAATAACCAAAAGGCTAAATGTTTCTGATTGCATACACGCCGGTGTGACAGGAATGGAAGTCCGTAGGAACGTTAGTCCCTCTGGACTATTATTCCGCGGAATTATAGTCCTAGGTCTAACATTTCTAGGAATAGTAGTCCGGCGGACTACTATTCCTAGAAATGTTAGACCTAGGACTATAATTCCGCGGAATAATAGTCCAGAGGGACTAATTTTCCTACGGACTTCCATTTCTGTCACACCGGTATATCGAAATATCCTCTATGTGGGCTGCCAATAGCAGTCCACATGGGGACATTTCGATATACCAGCAGTCTAGTCTGCCATTGGTCGCTCTGATGATAGGAAACAGAATTCCTTCAATTTCAAAAATCAACATTTTTTCCGATTGAGCCGAGCTATGGTCTTCCAGATCCCCCCCCCCCCCCCCCCCCTCCCCCGGTAGAACCATTGATGTCGAATGATCGATAAAGATGACACAAAAATGCCACCGAAATGTCCTTTAGTATGGACTGCCATTGATGCAAGAAAACCGCGTTCGTTCAATTCGCAAAATAAAAATTTTCTCTGGACCTCGGCTTCCTTGTTGCATTCCCCTGTAACTTTTCTTGACCCAGTCCGACCAGGTAAAAAGAATAATTACTGTTGTTGAGTGAGTAGTAAAATTATCTCATTTAAAGTTTAATCGGCCTAAAACAACGAATCGAAAAGTAGCAATGTGCAGTCAGGCAATTTTTCAGAATCTTTAACCCTTTACTTTACAAGAAAAGCAGACGACACTTGCAAACAAAATTCCTGAATAACTCATTTTTTTCATTTTTTGTCTCAAAAACGCAGGTTATGCTCCCTCATTGAAACGAGCTCGACGAGCTCGTTCCAAAGAGGGGTCATAACCTATGTTTTTGAGATAAAAAATGAAAAAATAATAAAATTTAATCGGCGATTTTTTGTGAATAGCGCTGGCCGGTTTTTTCCGTTACGTTGGGTAAAGGGTTAATGACATTGACATCGTCCGTGTGGAAAGATGGCTTGCTCAGAAAAATCACTTCTTAACCCTTTACCCAACGCAGACGATATCAAAATTTATTATTTTAAATATAATTGTTTTAAATTTTTCAAAAAATTTCAACGAAACCATATCATGTGACCCCTCATTGGGACGAGCTCAATGAGCTCGTTCCAATGAGGGGTCACATGATATGGTTTTGTTGAAATATTTTGAAATTTTTTTTTTCACCTGCTCAATTTGCATATTACGCGGACGGATGCGGGCGATTCGTTAGGTAAAGGGTTAAGCTATATCAATTACGATGTTACATCTGCAGTGATGCGTCTGCAAGTTAAAGATATTAACTAGTCTACTCTTCGTGGTTACTGTGCAGCCTTCTTGAATGATGAAAGGAAAAAAGATATGTCGGTTAGTCGGCTTTGCTCCAAAATCGAACAAAAAAGATGGGTATTGTCAAAGTCGTCTAATACTGTATTCTGTCAAGGCGTCGAGAGATGTGAAGACAAAAGTTCTGTACGTTTTTGTAAATGTCTTTGACTAAAACCTTATTTATACCATGATCACCTATTCTACTATATAAAAAGCCTATTATGACATAAATTTTAGCTTTACACACCAACCGTGGTGAACACGTCAACAATGGGATTTTCTGTGTTAAAATTTACACCTACAGTGGAACTACATTCAAGATGGGCTTTGGTGACCTCCACACGCTAAAAACTAAAGTGTTAAAAACTACACTTGAAGTGCTGTATTTAACACTTACTAAGTTCTGAACTAGCACTTTGTTCAAGTGCAGATATCCCAGAACTTGACAGGTGTTACAATAATGCCACTTGACAAGTGTAATGTCGCGACACTTAAAAGGAAACAACGCAGATGACGCGGATCAGACTCGAACTCTCGAGCCTGATCCGCGTCATCTGCGTTGTGTCCTTTTAATTATGTACCCACCAAGCGCAAATCAAATTATGGACAATTCTGGAAGAACCGCCAATGCTAGACACATGGGAAGTGCCATCCATTCAAGTTCCAGGTGTCTGACGATTGTAATGTGCTTAAAGCATTGCACTTTGAGTGTTAAAATCAAACCCTAAGACTTAGAATGGGTTTAACACCTTGAAAGTGTCAGTTTCAACACTTTAGTGTTTAGTGTGCACTTGAATGCAAACTTGTCTAAATGCATCACTCGTCGCCTCGCGAAGAGTGAAATGAAACTCACAATTATTTAGTGCGTTTTTAACCCTTTACCTAACGTAACGGCCAAAACCGGCCAGCGCTATTCTCAAAAATCGTCAGTGAATTTTCCTTATTTTTTCATTTTTTGTCTCAAAAACATAGGTTATGACCCCTCATTGGAACGAGCTCGTCGAGCTCGTTCCAATGAGTGGTCATAACCTATGTTTTTGAGACAAAAAATGAAAAAAATTAGTTGTTCAAGATTTTATTTTGCAAGTGTCGTCTGCTTTTCACGTTAGGTAAAGGGTTAAATGAGTGTACCCCATAAGATACCAACATTAATGAGCATGTGTTGCCTCGTGTTAATAAAGCACCCACAACTCAAAATAGTATGTTATTATGTTATTAAAATGAAAAAGGCCCCGTGATTTGCGTGTTTCTTTTTCCATTTCGTTTCGGCGATAAAATTGACTGTGGAAGTACCACCCCCCAGTCTCATGTAAACAAAAACAGATTCGCACATGTGAATATTGTATTAGTTAACATTTAAACTCTTAATAATCTGACGATCATGGTATAAATAAAATATACTCAAAGTAGCGCGATGTTCCAAATGTTTACCACTCGTGGTGAACATTTTGTACACCAAGCTACTATGGGTATATTCTATATATATTCTCTTAGTCGCAATACATAGCGGTGACACTTGGCCAATGTTTTGTAAAATTAGAAATAGTCTCAATAAAATGATAATCAATTGTATCAGAGAAGCGTGGCGATAGCTAGTGAGCAGTGAAGTTCCGTATAATGTTTACATTGATTTAACGCTTTACCTAATGAAACGTCCGCAACCACCCGCGTGATTTTCAAAATGAGCCTTTGGAAAATTATTTTTAAAAACATTTCAACAAAGCAATATCATGTGGCCCCCCTGATTTGGACGAGCTAGTTCCAATTGGGGGGGGGGGGGATGCACGATATGGTTTGTTTTTAAATTGTGTGAAAAATTTGAACAAGTAATAAATTTTGATATCATCTGCTTTGGGTAAGGATTTAAATAAAGTGGTTGGTAGCTACCAGAAAAGACAAGCAGGTCATTATGTGTAGCTCACAACTTCACCTGATAAATCGATGTTGTCTTTGGGGTGAATTGTGTGGTCTCGTCGCCTTTCTGTAAAGACACATACACTTTGAAGAGTTCAGCAAAATCGCCAGTAGAAATCCATGTGAACAGTAAATTATAATTGCATATATTGTCCAAACAAAACGTACAAGATCCCATCCCCACCCCCACCTACCCCCAGAATGCAATTAAAATATCGAGATTCTCTTGAACTATTCTTATTAAAAGAAAAATTTACTTGAATTCGTTTTTAAATATTTATACTGAGAGATGTTAGATTTCAAATGCGGTTGTTCTTTATTGGTCTTTCGACAAATAATGAATATGGACTCTTCCAATTGCTACTATTGAACTGATATGGAAGATACCATTAGTGTTTAAAGGGTTGAACACCCGTGTCCATCTCTAATTCTCGAAACTCACAGCCAAGGAAATTACATCTATCTTATGCTTGAAATATCTTAAATCAGATTGAAGATAAATCGGCGTTTCGGTACTTGGAGATTGGTGTCCTGTGACCATCACCGCGACCCGCCCCACATTTATTTGCCCCAATGTATTTATTAGACACGTATGTCCGGTGACTGTCTACATTTAGCGTCCACTCCTCAACCCTTCTCCAACCCTTACTTAACATGATGCCCGGACAATATTCTAATTCTTTGAAAAGGCAAAAACACACACACGCAAAGTTTAGGGAGAGTAAAAAAATCACTTTCTGGGTAGCATTCCCAGTGATTTATCGGAACGATTCACGTATGTACAAACCTGCAATATTTATAAGTTACATAAATCCATAAATAAGTCTCTGCGTGAAGGCTGACATTAATACTATGTTGCGGTTATATATAAAGTGGTTAGGAGGTATTACACATCAGCCTTCCTCTTCATGCACAGCGTCACAAGAGGATAATCGCATTACAGTGCAACTTCCTCGCCATAAGTTCAGAGCTTTCCGTGAAGGTAAGAGCCAAACAGGAAGAGTGGGACGATTTGAATTATGCCAGGTCATTAGGATTGCAGGTTATTGCAAAGTGATGTGACTGTGAAAGTTATTATCATATCAGAACCCAAAGAGATGAATTAATTTGAATTTTTAATAAAATGTCAACATTGTAACGCATAATATAACAGTACGTCTTTGTTAACATGATTGAGGACATTACAGGCTACTATATTAAACGAACTTCTTGAGGGCAAACCAACATAAAAAACTAATTCGCCTTGTAATATCTTTACTGTTGGCAAGTACAAGCGGGGAAGCAGCGCCATATACCGGGCCGCTGTCCCTTGCCCTGCTTTCCGTCGGTAGCGGGAGTCGAACTCATTAGGTAGATATCTTTTAACATGAGGACATAAAACGATTTTTTCAGAGTAATTTAGAAAATATTTTGAATCTTTAAACTCCAAGTTTCTGAGAAAGTTAGCCTTGCGGTAGATCCTACAAAAAATGGCTTGTGTTGATTTTATGCAAATGGCATAAAAAACACCAACCAATTCCTAAAATAATTCTTTTGAGGTGGTAGTGGGGGGGGGGGGGGGGGGGGGGGGCTGGGTTTGTTTTTTTTGTTTTTTGTTGTTTTTTTTTTTTGGGGGGGGGGGGGGGTTATGTGCTTTTTCCTCTTTTATTTTTTGTTTCCGAATATACCTAATGACTGATCAACGGAACGAGCGCGAGACTTTGTTACAATGAGCAGTCATAAGCTATAACTTTGGATTCACGTTGTAGATATTGGTTGCCCTATTTCAATTTTTGAAGAAAAAAATTTGCTGAAATGATAAGATGTGAATTAAAAAGTTTTAAGCTTACCATCAGCCTCGGTCCTTGTGTTGTTTTTTTCAGTTCTCGGTGTCCGCAGATAATTTCCTATTCTCTCAACCACTTGAGTTCTTCACAATGCAGTTAATGAAAACAAATTCCACTGTACACGTCTTTAAGAAATTCTGTTCGTAAACAACTTAGCCAACATAGAGACCGAGTTGTCGTTGGTAATCATCGAAACATGATTTGCGTATATCCGGTATCCCCACTTCCAACCGGTAAACAGATATGTGGTATGTCCACGTGCAATGTATTGCTCACACTTGCGAAAATATGGGTCAGCACTCATTTGCATGAAGGCGTGCCATGTAAACACATACAAGACGCATGAAAACTAAGTCCAGTTTGTTTTACCAAACGCAGTTGCCCGGAGTGCGACACCCCTTCCGTTACCCATAACTCGTCTGTCATGCAATTTCTATCGGTGAGAAAAACGCGTTTTACCTCCAGGAATGTCCATGTATACAGTACCAGGTGAAACTCGCTGTAATAATGCTACCAACAAATTTTCACCAATTTACGGTCTCTATCTATAATTCTAAGCCTTGAAATAATTTCTCCTCTCTGAAAGCTTCCCAGAAGATTATATCCATGCTTGAAATTATCAACAAAGAAACAAATGTTACAAAAAAAGAGTTAACCAGGAATTTATTTCTTCTGGAATTGTTCCTAGATGACATAATTAATTTCCAACCAACCAATGCTTAACCCTTTACCCAACGTAACGGTCAAAATCGGCCAGTGCTATTCACAAAAATCCCCAATTAATTTTCATTATATTTTTCAATTTTTGTCTCAAAAAACATAAGTGATGACCCATCTTTGGAACGAGCTTGTCGAGATCGTTCCAATGAGGGCAAATAACCTATGTTTTTGAGACAAAAAAAATGGAAAAAAAAATAATTATTCAAGAATTTTGTTTGCAAGTGTCGTCTGCTTTTCATGCTAAGTAAAGGGTTAATAATACATAAATTGCAACTGATATTTAATTAGTTTTTTTGTTGTTTTTTTAGTCAAAAATATAGGTTGCGGCTCTTCACTGTAACGACAATGGTTGCGATGTTTTGAGATAAATCATAATTATTGAAAACAAAATACACGCATGAAACGAAACATAAAGGGAAAGAAAAGTATAAAAAATAAAAAAAACAAAGAAAAACAAATAAATTTGGGTAATAATAGGAATAAGCCAAATTAAAAACAAATCCCAAAGGGAGCCCCTAGTCTTCGTTGGTTACGACTGTATTTGAGTAGTGTCGTGATTATTGAAAGCAAAGCATTTTTTCAGATGAATTGTATCAACATGACAAATGACGCAAGTCGGGACGTTTTGAAAACAATACATTAATTTTAACCCTTCCCACATTGCGTCCTTGGATGCGATTGTCGTAAATATACAGCACCGCTCATAGGAACTGCGGCATCCATTTTACACGCATTGGAGGTACAATAATTTAGCATACAAACATGGGACAGAGTGATTTAAGGCCGGGTAATGGGTAGGATGATCTGGAGATTTCTGGAAGGACCCATAGACACTGCAGACAGTAGGTCATCGGTGAACGGTACACAAAAATGGACGAACAGTCTGGAACAGTGGAGACTAAAACGTTGAAGTCGATTGGTAATAACTTACAGTACGTGGAGAGTGTATTATCACTAAATCTCCCGCAGAGTGGAGATTTCACCCGAGAATAATTGCAAATGTGTTGCAAAGCACAACCAGCAGCAGTGTCAGCCAATGGACCTCCGGGTTAAACCCGGAGGTCCATTGGCTGAAACATTGCTTGTGTTTTTTGTCGATATATACAAAATTTGAAAGTTATAGCTTGGGTGATACTCCACTCCGTGGGTGATTTCGTTACAATCCACCCTCCACGTACGGCAGTCCTACATCCGGGGCTGTAGGACTATATTATTACTAAGCCTAAGTTCTTACCAACACAGAATAAATGTTCTTATTTGTAGGTGATGCATTACCTGGGATTAGGGCGAAGCCTTCCAAAGACACAAATTTTATTTTATAAGGTAATTTTCGAAATTTAAGGTAACCTTCTTTGTTTAGTCTAAGTCAGAAGGCAGCAGCAGGTGCATTCCACGATTCAAATTGCTCGTAGTGAACGGATAAAGAGGGTTGGAACATGGAACTTTTCTATGTCCGACGTCGATTACCCGTCGTACCTAGTAGATTTGATCTCCTTTCCGATTTGTTATTCTTTGAGCCATCTACTCTTCGGCTTTCAAATTTTCCTTCATTCAAATACCGAAGTAGTACAGTTTGAGGGAGTTAATCGTGACCAGCGATGACAGTTTGACAGTTTCCTCAAGTTATATTCAGACGTTATCGCGACACTGCTTCGTCGTTGCAGTTGACATGTACAACGTGTTCTTCAAGCAACAATACGGAACATTTGGAATTTAATTACATTGCAGATGACAAGCAGCGTGGCTTTCAACGTAAACACCCGTGTTAGCCTTAGTGACTTTTCAACGATGGAATAGTACAGATTTAAAATCAGTTTTAAAATCAAAATCAATTCATATTGATGTCACAGAGTTCGCGAAAAGGCTTTCGGCAAAGTACCCAACAAACGCCTAAGAATAAATTGTTGTCTTTCGGTATAAACTTTCATACTTCACAATGGTACAATATAAATTGTTCACAATGGATATCCAACTTATTGCCAAATAGGTCCCAAAAGGTCATTATTGGTTTCTCTCAATATTTTTTCACATTTGAGGACCTTGGGAAACTACGGCGGTCTGTCTCCTCCACCCCACACAACACCACCACTACTCCTTATATACATTAATTACCCAAGACAATATCTAAACCATAACACTGCCCATCCCTTTGCCAATGAGAGCATCATCTATTGTACAATTATGAGTAAAACTAATATAAACATTTACAGGAAGATCTTAATAGGGCAAACTCAGTGAGAAGCTATTATCATTCAGTCCTGAGAAACGAAACCTTCTGAGCATAATATGGAATTGAAAAAACATTTGCAACATATCATCTTAAAGGCTATCCTATTGAAAATATTAATTTAAATTCTACAAAATATTTAGGTATAACCTCCCAGAGTGACTTAACCCTTTACCTAACATGGAAAGCAGACGACACTTGCAAAAATATTTAAATAACTAATTTTTTTCATTTTTTGTCTCAGAAACATAGGTTATGACCTCTCATTGGAACGAGCTCAATGAGCTCGTTCCAATGAGGTGTCATAATCTATGTTTTGAGACAAAAATATGAAAAAATAATGAAAATTTAATTGACGATTTTTGATGAGAATAGCGCTGGCCGGTCTTACGTTGGGTAAAGGGTTAACCCTTAAACTGGGATAAACACATCGCGGCCATTTCTTCCAAAGTAAAAAGAAATTTAAAAATACCAAATGAAAACATAAAAGAGATATTCTATTAGCCAATCTTCAGAAACAAGAACTGATAGTTCAACGCATTTGTGGGCATTAAAGAATATACTGATGGCCGCAAAAAAATCAAATAATCAGTTATCTGGGATGTGTATGTAATATTAATCCTTTGAATCCGAAAACCACTTTACCGGTCCAAGATTGTAGCATGGTCTGTAGTCATAATGTAGGTGGTTGCTTAGTGATTGCATATGGTAGACCAATCAATATTTCCATTGGTTTACCTCTAAGTAACGACTTTGGACTTTTCCAACTGCTTCAAATGAACTGACATGGAAGATGCCACCAGGGTTCAAATGGTTAATATAACGGATAATAATAATAACGTCTATAGTCTGAAAAATACAAATCTATCTCAATCGTGTTGGATCTATACAAGATGCACGGGACTGAGGTGTTCATAAAGTATTCAGTCGAATTAAGCACCAAACAATACATAAAACCCTCCTACCAGTATTTCGGTCTGCCCAAGACCTTCAGTAGGGTACAAAAGGACTAAAAGAAAACACACAAACTACAGTATAATTAAAACAGAATTAAAAAATGAATTTGTGGATTATCGTTCTGTCTACAACGATGTGGAATCAGATAAAAAAAAAAACGTTGCAAAAACGAAAAGTAACAGAAGAAAAATGATACTGGAGAAACGATGAACGAATCCAAAATACCCTAACTCGCGTTCAGTGTAACGTGTTAGCAACACGCTTCCTTCGACTGATGGCTTTACTCTGAAGTGTCAGTACCAGCACTTAAAGGCTTCATATTTTGTGGATGTTGTTCATACCACCTTTGAAGTGAAATTATTTAGTCTGTTAGGATTTGCCTTGTTACAATTTATGGGAGAGTGCCTATTGGCACTCTCCCATAAATTGTAACTAGGCAAACGTATGTGAACAAATTTTGATGACCAAAAATAACTCAGCACTCTACCAGTTAATAAAAAAATCTTAACATAACGTATATAAATAACAAAAAATAGTATTTGACACATTACCATTATGTCGGCCGCTGTGTCACTAACACACCACCCCATCTTCTTCTCTAATGCACGTTATCTCCTTAACATCGTGGGCAATGCAATAGTGTCGTGCACACTGCCCATAACAGTCAATATTGACGGCAGATAGAAACTCAGAAGAATGTTTCTCTTGCACAGGGTGATTGGTTTTAAGAGTATGGAAGAAAATGCTGCACAAAAATAACTTATCAAGAGAGCTATTCCGCGTTTTTAACATTTTTTCATGCAGCGACTGTAATCTTTCAGTTCGCTGAATTATATTTTTGTTGGATAGCTCAATCCTCCGTGAAGATGCATGTGCAATCCCTAAAGGGACAGTTTCGTGGAAGGATTGCAGCTCAGAATCTGTTAATTTTGAGTAATGGTTTTGACAAAACTCCAGTCCTTTAGATTACCCCAATTTCACAACTTTTACAAGTGTCTTCAAATTAGAGAAGGTGTGAAGGCATCAAGAAAAATATATAACTTATCTGTGTATGTTCTGCATTTTAGAATAACTTCCATCATAATATGACCACAGAAACACAAAGAAAGGCATGACAATAAAACATAAGAGGATAAAACTGTTATTTCTGGTTTTAATGTCCCCAATTTCGGGCAAAACGGTGTCCTCAAAATAAGTGAATTTAAAGGCCTGTAAAATTCTCTCCCGCTACTCCTGGCTTCCAACATTGGAGCACTCTTCGAGATGATATGAACATGGTTTTTGATTGAAAGTGTCCTTAAACCCCAAGAAATGAATGTACCATAAACGCCAATGTGTCTCTTTTCTTTTTGCTTTCCCTTATGTGTGTCTGTCTGTCTGTTTGCTACTTATACACTTCTGCATCTGCAGGGATACCGAGATGGAGACTGGCACCAAGGGGTTTATCTGGACAAACATAGGCAGGGGGAATTTTAGGTACCACGTCGCATTAAAGTCTCAATTGTCCCTGATCGAGGTATTTTTTATATTCGCAAGCAACTAAAAAATAAATAAATACACATTCGTTGGCATGTTTATCTGGAAGATGTAGAAAAATTATAAAGAAAGATGTCAACTTCATGTGGCTTCTTTGGCGCTATTTGTTTAATTCGGTTATGAAATATCAACATTTGTCATATGAAACATTACGTTATTTTTTGCTTTGGGATGTTAAACATTCTAAACTCTCTCTTGAGGTGCTTAACTTTACGCAACCGTGTACTTTCACCGCTAAAGTTGGTAAGTAGTAAAATTGAAGCCTCAATCAAATTAGTGACTGTTTACAGTTCTTTATTGATAATTATAGTTCAACAGTGCATTATTGTAAAGCCTGGTCACGAAGGTTGGGTTCATGAGTTTATATTTAAAATCTTATCTGTTTATTTTGACGAACTGTCCCCATTTGTTTATCAACTCTGATAAATCGATGTTTGCCTGTATTCCAGTATACTCAGCATTTGTGTATTGAAAAGTATTGTAAAGAACTTACGATTCACCCATTCTGACGCCACATTTTAACCCTTTAACCAACGTATGGCCAGCATTCGCCCACGTAATATGCAAATTCAGCAGTAGAAAAAAAAATTCAAAAAATTTCAACAAAACCATATCATGTGACCCCTCGTTGGAACGAGCTCGTCGAGCTCGTTCCAGCGAGGGGTCACATGATATGGTTTTGTTGAACTTTTTTGAAAAAGTTGAAAAAATGATATTTAAATTAATAAATTTTGATATCGTAGGCGTTGGGTAAAGGGTTAAAGTTCAATGTGCTTGTCCTCAATAGATAGCATCATGCCAATGCCGTTAATATAACTCGAGATTGGTGAGTACGATCTATTTTTAACTGTCAAGATTGGACATCTAAATATTACATGAAAGTACATTACTTCTGTCAACTGGTAACTCGCTGCTTATTAACTTTGGTATTCAGAACTTGTTTACATGCTTTTGTTTTGTTACAATTTATTGTAGGAACTCTCCAACAAATTCTAACAGGTCAATTTCATGTGAGCAAAATATTTGAGTTTTGATGTGTCTTATATGCAAATCTTCAGAAAATAGTGAATTTTAATCGTGATACCAGAAGTTGTCCAGAGAACTCAACTAAAGCTTTCTACCATTCACGCAGTTTAAGTTTTTTAGCTACCGAAATGATTTATGTTTTCCGGGCAAATGATATAGGTCTCGTGCTTTCATGCGATCTGGGTCTTTAGAACATATTAGAGGCGATACTTCCACTTCTCCTGACATTTAAGCCACTGCCTCGTGCTTCCTACCAATGGGGTCTTCATCAAGCGCACTTTTCACACACGAGAGAGCAAGGCCGCGATAATGATGATACGTGTTGGGCCTCCTATTTAGATCCCATTATTATAATGCGTTACTAGTATGTAATATATTACAAAAATACGTTACACTTTGATTGAAAGAAAACTCCTCTCTTCTCTTTCCCAAATGGTTAACCCTGCCTCTGATCGCATTGCACGCTATAACGAACATACTCAACAAGAAACAATTCCCCTGCAAACAACATTGAAAAAACGATTGTTTTCAATGAACATTTGCAAATGTGTGAGTTCAACAAATGTAGCAGATTTTTCTATGAAGGAGTGTCTGTGATCGAGGAAATAGAAAGTCCGTGACAGAGGGCGTTTTTCTTATTTCCTTTCAAACAAAATGATTGTTTTATCACATTCCCAAATGAATCTCTATTATTAACCCTTTACCTAACATGAAAAGCAGACGACACTTCCAAACAAAATTTTTGAATAACTAACTTTTTACATTTCTATGTCAAAAACATAGGTGATAACTCCTCGTTGGAACGAGCTCGACGAGCTCGTTCCAAAGAGGAGTCATAACCTATGTTTTCAAGACAAAAAATGAAAAAATGATGAAAATTAATTGGCGAATTTGGAGAATAGCGCTGGGCGGTTTTGGCCGTTACGTTAGGTAAAGGGTTAAAACAATAACATAGTTTTATAATAGCGCCTGGCGAAGCTTCAAGATTCGATTCGATTCGAAATCCTTTCACTGGTTCAGTTCGATTCGAAATCCCTTGGGATTTATCTCTCCCGTATGTTCCAGCCGTATTTGGCAATTTGTGTATCGTACACACGTCCGTATGAAGCCAACAAGTTAGCTTCACATGGATGATGATATACAATAAACTTTATCAGTATACCCTACATTGGATCACGCGAGGGGGAGGGCACACGTCACCTTCATTTCCAAAAAAATAATAAACACACGCGTGAAGCAGCCTAGAGGGTCCAATGATGACCGTTAGGGTCAATCGCTTCATATTTCACTCATTTCCTAACCAATGACGCAACTATCCAAAACTCCTTTGTCACTTGTATCGATTATATTTTATTAATATCACTGCATTTAGAATGTTGGACTTTCGCTATGGTAATTCAATAGCAACGACGATACACAACTCGATTCAGACCACACTCAGTGACATTTCAATATGTTCTTAACTTAAAGTTTCGTTTTCAACTCGGATTTCCCACATTATGAACTTTAATGTTAACCCTTACCTAACATGAAAAGGGACGACACTTGCAAACAAAATTCTTGAATATCTCTTTTTTTCATTTTTTGTCTCAAAAACATAGGTTATGACCCCTCTTTTGAACGAGCTCGACGAGCTCGTTCCAAAGAGGGGTCATAAGAGGTGTCGTCTGCTTTTGTTAGGTAAAGGGTTAACAGTAATATAACCTATGTTTCTGAGACAAAAAATTAAAAAATAATGAAAATTAATTTGGCGACTTATGTGAATAGCGGTGGCCGGTTTTGACGGTACGTTTGGGTAAAGGGTTAATACTTACTATAAAAATTAATTTTAACACAAATGATCCGGCACATAATATACCAATGGCAATTTATTTAACTTTGAGTCGGGTTCACTTCCGTCATTTTTTAGAAGAATTGTTCACTGTCAAATGTTCCACGTGTGATTTGTTTTGAAAACAAAGGTCAAGTTTGCCCTGTTCCCTTACGTGACCCATTGTGGGATAAAATGCTGCGCGCAAATTTATCCAAGCACAAATATCTTTTCCAAATACGCCAGTGTATAGGGGAATACTGTTTCCGTTGTTTCAGGTACGAATTAAACGGAAACAATTTTCTCCCTGTTGTGGTCAGCACACCGATTGTCCACTGGTTTGGGTATCAAGTGCGATCACTGGATGCTCATGCGGGTACTCGGCTGACGTGATCTTCGTC
Organism: Pictodentalium vernedei; assembly: GCA_031216915.1. Taxonomy (NCBI): domain Eukaryota; kingdom Metazoa; phylum Mollusca; class Scaphopoda; order Dentaliida; family Dentaliidae; genus Pictodentalium; species Pictodentalium vernedei. Next base: position 124,281,579 of record CM062293.1, on the reverse strand, counting down.
TCGGGGCGAAACGGCAACGACAGGACTGTATTTTCACTTTCCGATTCTCAGATATGTTCATTTTCCTATTTTGGTTAATACCTTTTATTTCCCTTTCTTTTCAGAGTTGGTCGAAGTTTGCTGAATCGACCTTTTGTCTTCTGTGATGGATATGATTTTGACGATGAGGAATATGTTTCAGAAAGAAACTGACTGACCAGTTTTCAGTCTGAGGATCTTTAATAATACGAGTTTCTGCGGTGTTGGTGTAATTTGTTAAAAAAAATTAAATACCTTGTCGTATCGCCAGGTAACCTAATTTGTGTGCTGTTGTCACTTGTGCGATGTGGTACATGTAGAATCGATGTGGTGGTTAAGGTTATGGAGAAGATAATTTTCGATAAGAACTACTTCAAAAGTAACTATTAACAATAATAATACTTTGGCTAGTCGCTGACTTGTCGGGGTTCTCTCGCGAGAACCCCGACAAGTCAGGGACTAGCCAAAGTATTACTTACCCTGTGCTCTAAAATGCTACCAAAAAGACTTCGCCATTCAGATTTTATTACTTTCCAATGTTCAAAGAATGAAAGGTTTTAGTTTTTCGAGCCACACTGCGAATGTCGTATTCTATTTGTGCTTGGTAAAGGGTTAAAGTTAGAAAACGTCTGATAATGTACTAGTTGGTAATAATAAGTTATTAGAGGGTGGGTAAACATGTACATTTATGGGTAAGAACTGTATGGAAGATGTTAAATGATATAAATGTTAATGTAATTGTATGTTGGTTCACGCACCGCAGGAGACTGAAGGAGGACATGCCATCACTACGTATGGTCTATAATGGTAAGATTGGGGGAGCTTTTTAGATTAAGAATGACTGTTGTTTGAGAAAGAGATATTTAAATGTCTAGGTCGTCACTGTTTTTATCATTGGGTGGCGATAGAAGGTATTAGTACATCGCGTGACAAATCCCCGTATTCTCATTGGCTGTATTGATAGGGACTATGAAAGCATAGTGCCCGGAGTCAAGCATAGTGCCCGGAGTCATGCAATAGTGCGCACGCATTGCAAACAGAATCCCGAGGGGATTCCCCTTTTCTTCTGAGCAGACGGCAAATGTGGAGACGAATAGAAATAAAATGAGCGTTTCGAGATTCGCAAACGAGAATGTTAATTCTTTTCTTGAACAACATCAGAGCCGAAAGACTGTTAGTTTAACCAAATATGCTGTCAATATTCTCCGGCAGTTCTGTTCTGACAGAAAAAGGAATGGTGCATTTGAAACGTTAGATGTTGGAAGATTAACGGAACTATTGAAAGACTTTTATACAAACGGTAGAAATCGCGATGGTGATTTGTATTTCAAAAGCAGTATTTGTGCCATTCGTCAAGGAATAAGAAGATATTTGCAAGAACCCCCACATGAGAGACACTTTGATATAATAACAGACCCAGCTTTCAAAGGTGCTAATCATGTATTCGACAGCATGTTGAAGAAAACAAGAGAAGACGGAAAAGGAACAGTCCGACACAAAAAAACCCATTCCGCCAGGTAACTATAAAAAATACATAATAAAATAAAACATAACAAAACTAGAAAGTGAACAAGTCAGTGTCTGCAATAGACAGTGGTGTTGCAATTATTTGTTCTCGTATAAATACACAGTCTTGTTAATTACATGAAATAGACGAGTGTTGTTTATTGCTCAAATCGGCAAGAGACACATAAGAACAGTTGTGAGAGAAAGTAAATAAATAACGGGCAGCAATGTTTGCTGATAATTATCATAAACATGAATAAATAAATAGATAAATTACGGGGAGGAATGTATGTTGAAAGTTATCATAAACATGAATAAATAAATAAATTGTAGACCTATCAATTAAATAGTTTTGAATAAGAGTGTTAGAGAGGGCACTGAATATTATTTATCTTCGATCACAATAAACGATTCTGATTGACCGTGTAGACGTTTATTCTGCTTTGATGCTTAGTGTTTCATTCTATTTCAGGCGATCTAAGGGAATTATATCAACACCCAATTGTGTTTAATCCGGACATTCCAAAAGGTCTTTGGAATAAAGTAATGTTTGAGCTTTTATTTTACTTTTGTCGGAGAGGGAGAGAAAACATTCGAGAAATTAAAGCTTGTGATTTTATAGTTAAAACTGATGACACTGGAAGAAAATACATCCTGAAAACTACTTCTGAGCGAACAAAAAATCACACAGGTGTAACGAATGAGGATGAAGGTGATGGGCCTAGAATGTATGAAACTGGCACAAAAATGTGCCCTGTTAATAGTTTTCAACTATATCTTATGAAACGAAACCATGAGTGTGATGCGTTCTTTCAAATTCCCAAAAATTCATACCACGAGAATGACGAATGTTGGTTTGAGCGAAGAGCAATGGGAAAAAATTCTATAGGAGAGTTCATGGTAAAAATGTCTAAACAAGTTGGTCTTTCTGCTACATATACCAACCACTGTGTGCGTGCTACGACCATAACAATTCTTAATGATTGTGGATTCAAAGATCGCGATATTATTTCTTTATCGGGACACAGAAATGAAAAATCATTGTCAAGTTACACTTCGGACACAAGAGCTGATGTCAAACGAGGTATGTCAGAGAGCTTGAGTTCCATTGTCGATAATGCAGATGCTGAACATTCAGAAATGCCTGCAGCGAGGAATGCTGTTGAGAAAACAACAACGCAACTCTCTTTCCATTCAGCAAATTCCACATTATCAGCACCCGAATTATTAGATACCGATATTGATGACGACGATCTGATAAGTGCGTTGGAGGAAATCGAGTGTTCAAAAAACTCATCATCAATTGACATTCGAAAGCAATCCAAAGAAATATGCAACAAAATGCAGTATTGTGCCCCAAAATTCAATTTCAGCAATTGTGTTGTAAATGTTTACAATAATTAAAATGTGCTCGTACATCAGAGGAAGTACCCATAACACGTTCAATTGGGTGAACGTTAATAAAACTTTAGTGCCATGAATAATGGAATTTCTATAGTGCCTCACAAGCTCTGTTAATACCACCATATGTGAGACGTTGATTCTGTTGTATGATATCTCGTGTTAACCAGTTATGTGCCACATGATTGGTTGATCGGTTTCATGTGTTTATTTACATTATTCTACTTTATCCGTTGAGTTCGAATCCAGTTGATAGTTTAATGTTTTCCTGACATTTTCATGTTATTAGTTTCATTGTTTTATTTTGGATAGTAAAGTGTTAGTTATCTCTCCGTTCCTTCTTTAATATGTTGTGGAGATGGTCTGGGTGTGATGTACTAAACCCATTAATGCCTTCCGTTGAGGGCACTTTGCTCTCATAGTGTTGCTTCGAGAACCAAATAGTGCCCTCGCTATCGCTCGGGCACTATTGCATCCCTCAGCAACACTATGAGAGCATAGTGCCCTCAACGGAAGGCATTAATAGGTAAATAATGAACTGTTCTCAAATGGTATAATACATGTACTCTATAACTGCCAAGGAGGTGTAACCTAACAGTTTACTTGTACTTACGTACAGTACGTGGAGAGTGGGCTGTAACCAAATCACCCGGGGAGTGGAGTTAGCGCCCAAAGTATAACTTTCAAATTCTGTACATGTGGACAAAAAACATAAGCAATGTTTCAGCCAATGGATCTCCGTGTATAACCCGGAGGTCCATTGGCTGGAACTTTGCTTGTGCTTGTTATGCTTTGTAGCAAATTTGCAATTATTGCTTGGGTGGAATCTCCACTCTGCGGGTGATTCAGTGACAATACACTCCCCACGTACTGTACTATCATTTTTATATATTATTTTAAGAACTAGCAGGTGTGGGTGGTTTTCGCCCTTCGTTGGCCTGTAAAGTGTTTTCGCTCTTCGTGGACCATCAATCCACCTATATTAATATCTACTGTTTGCTTATAACCTTGAGTGAGAGAAATTCATCATATGTTTCCGGTTCCTCCGTCGTGGAAATTCTCCCCCCCCCCCCCCCCCCCCCCCCGTCGAGTTAGGCTAATCCTTATGATGGTTCACTAAATGGTCATCATACTGAATTTGCGCGGTCATCCAAAAATATCTTCGTTCTAACATAAATTTCGTTTAGATCGAACGATTGGAGAATGAATTGTTGGGTAATGACTTAATGATTAGCGTGTCAAACCTTTCATGAACTGGCCGTGAGTTCGGATGTGACTTGCGTAACTTGAATTACATTTCTAACCTTTTGATTAGCACAGCTAGAAGACGACAATTTCAAAGTATTTCTTCAATACCTAATGAAATATGGCCTCTACTTATCCCCCCCCCCCCCCCCCCCCATCATTGGAATTAGCACTCCTCATCAGTGTGGGGAGATGTCCCGGTCCCATTCCCGCTCCTCGTTGTGGGGAGATATCCTGGGTCCATAACTTCGATTCGGTTTCGGCAATCATATTGTTAGAAATTCTCCATGAAGTGGCCAGAGTCATGCTTCCGTTTTTAGTCACCTGGAATATTAAGAATAGCAGAAGAAGAATCCATTTTTGCAGGTAGTGGTTATTTACAAATTATGTTTAGCACTTTCATTGTTTGTTTCTTGTTAATAACGAACACCTCCCAATTTTCATCATCAAATTTCAATATAAATTTGAAAACGGGCCCGGGCTGCCTTGTACTGGGCTGAGTTGTCCCGAGGACGAGTTGTCCCGGGGCTTAGTTGTCCGGTTCCCGTTAATTCTCAGTATCCACACAGTCTAATTTTAACAATATGGCAGTTAGGAGTGCAGTAGCAGAGAGCGTAACGCGTTGTGCTCGGAGCCCAGGGTTTGCAGGTTCGAAGCCCAGTCATGAAAACGTAACGTAATGCAATGCCGGTGTGGATTCAACCCACACTGCTCCTCCATAGTGCCATGTTCGGGGAAGGTGCTATGCTCGTCCTATCGGGTGAGGGCGTATATGGCTGTCTCGTATGCAGTAATTAATGTGCACGTTAAAGAAGCCTACTGTAGCAATGGAGCTGAAGCTCGTCAAACTTACCCGACCCCCTTGTATATAGTGTATAGTGTGCACCATTATCTGTGAAAGGGCACTCGCTATGAGTCACTCGGGATGAGCTGAAAAGTCAACGGAGGGATTTCATAAAAATACCTGAAATGATTCTGATAATGTGGGATTCACACAAAATAGAAAGAAAGAACAGAACAGATACTTGATTATTGAATACCAAATCCGGAAAGCCCAATTAGTTTTGTCTTTTTTATATCATATATCTTTCAAAAAAAAATTTTTATTGCCATTTTTTTTATTTTCCTGCTTCACTTAATTGTTTTCTAAATATATTCTCATTTATTTATTTTTCCTGTGTTCCATTTTTTTCTGTTTGCAATTATTTTGGTGTTTTGAAGTTTTACGTTTTGTTGTGCATTGTTTTGTTCGTTAGTTTGTTTTTCATTTTATTCCGTTATTGGCAGCACGGAATGTAGCATTTTGCCATGTTTAATGCTCGGCATATCAAAGATACATTATTTATAATTATGTGAGATGAGTCTAGCAATAACCCTGCGTGGCAGGCTGTTTCTGATGTGTTCCCCCTAGTAAGCATTAACATATTGAAATTTTCTACTCCTGTAGTAAGGGCGAGAATTTCGAGTTATCTCCCCTCATTTTTCATGCACCAAAGCGCACAAGGTCATATTTGCTATGTAGTTGTCTCCAAGAGGCAGAGATATTCACTGTTGCAAAGTCATAAATAGAGAAAAAAGACCACTTTTCAAAGCTAAATGGAACCATTAAAACGATAACATATCCAAAATATGTTTACAGAACAAAGACAATTAATTTTTGCTTTAATGAAATCTATGTCCGTCCAGATTTTCTCATAAGGATTTAGTACATGTTTAGGACTTTGAAGTTACCCGCCTCGGTCTTTTCTAACAAATTGATGTACTGGGATAAAAAAGTGAAACTTTTAAACAAAAATGGAACCATTAAAAACTTATTTTAACAAAACGTATTTTATACCATTTTAAAAGGTATGTTATAAAATATTTGATCATTTGTCCATCCATTATGTAAAAAAATGAAATTTGTGGCATATGAAAGTTTTTCATTTTTCTCCCATAGATTGCTATAATAATTTAGATAGTCATCTTTACCACTGCTTACACGCATGCGTATTCAGGGGAGTAAAAATATTTCAATATGGGTGTGTGTGTTCCACTGGACCTAGGCTGTGTTTAAAAAGTACAAGGTTTAGGACTTGCCACCACCTATAGAGAAAACAAGACAGTCCACATATACGTGCAAAATCTGATGGCACCCCCATTCTTGCCAGCCAGTCATATCCTTGACACCTTTAGTGACTTAAATGCTAGAGTTAATGTAACTAGGAATGTCAGAAACTTCCCCCTAACAATCCCCCCTGTCACCCCCCCCCCCAAAAAATTGGTCATCCTCCCAAAGTAGTCATCCCACCCCCCCCACCCCCCCACCCCACCCCCCCACAATTTGTTATTTCTCCCTGAAGTAGACATTGCTCCCAAAAAAGTAGTCCTCCCCTGTTGGTCTTCCCTTGTCTTTGTAAGCCTACCTTGGGCCCCCTCCCGGGCCGGCAGGGAAACGGGGCCGTAGGTCCCAGTCTTACAAAGACTTGGTCACCACCCCCCCCCCCCCCCCCACCCCCACCAATTTGTCCATTCCCGAACACTTTTCCACACTGCTTTCTGTGCAGTAATTTAATTAAATAATGTTTAACCCTTCTAGAATTTACAATCTGCAACCAAACATTGCAGGCGTCTTTTTTTTTCCAAGAAAGAATGAAAAAAAAACATGAAAATACCCGAGTGTGAATGAGAGAATGAACATCACTCGAGGCTTTTGTGCCGCTTTTCATGTTTTTTTTCTTCATTTTTTCTTGAAAAAACAGGTCTGTAGTGTTTGGTTGCGGCATGTAAATTCTAGAAGGGTGAAATGATTAAACGTTATTTAATTCAATTACTGCACAGAAAGTAGTATGGAAAAGTGTTCAGGAATGAACAAATTTGGGGAGGGGGAGAATGACCAAGTCTTTGTAAGACTGTGACCTAGGGCCCTCCCCTTCCATCCCCAGGAGAGAGCCCTAGGTCACAGTCTTACAAAGACTAGGAATGACCAACAGGGGGAGGACCACTTTGTGGGGGGGGGGGGAATGACTACTTTGGAGGGGAATGACTACTTTGGGGGTGACTACTTTGGGGGGATTGACCAATTTGGGGGGAATTGACCGGGGGGAAATTGTTAGGGGGGTCTTGCACCCGTAACTAGCAATGAACCATTGAAAAAATGTTAAGTATGCAGATGACCAGTGGACGAACAATAGAAAATTAGATGTTCCCTCGTGGTGTGTTTTCGAGCATGTTGAATAATGAACTGGACGCCTGGCATAGACAATTCAATGGTAGATGTGTTGCCGCGGGTCTTGGCTTCTATCGTCTTGTTCCATTGCTTCTGTAGTGAAAAGTAATATCTGCGAAAATGTAGTTATGAACAATTTTGTCAATTCCATATTAAAATATAATAAAAAATGAAACATGTGAAGTGTTTTTACTTTGTTCTTGCCTATCGTGAAAAAATGTCATTAGAAGAACCTGAATAATCCCCGACGCCGAAAAGCGCCAAACCCAGAGGCCGAAAAGCGCAGGGCCCAAGGGCGCGATGCCGAAAATGGCGAGGCCGAAAAGCAATGATCACATGTCGAATCGACCCAGTTAAAGTGTCGAGAAGCTCTGTTTAAATACAAGAGGAATTAAAACATGTCGAATCGGCCCAGATTAAGTATAATGATCCCGAAAGGAATGGTTTCACGCGCCGAAGGCGCGCAGGGACGGTTTGGAGAGCAAGCCCCTTTTGATCCCCAGTGACTGTATATGATCGATTTTCTCGTGTCAAGGCGTGTTGATGGAGGAAAAGGTTCAGGTGCTCGGCAGATGTCTCCGGTCGATGCGTGATGGGTAGGTGAATTCATTGATTGATGTAGGTTGAACCCTCGGGTGAGGACCAGTGTGGGAGGTTGGGTCCTCTGACAAAGGTACTACCTCTCCCCGAGGGTGCAGTAGTCTTGGGTTTTCAGGCAAGTATCGTCTGCCACTTCGGAGATGATTTTAAATGTTGGCCATCACTGGCAAGTATAATCTGCCTCAGGCTGTCTCTGTTTGTTGGGTAGGATATCTTTGAAAGAAAACAACAACGACCCCTTTGGGGGACCACCAGAAGAAGACCCGAACTTTCCTGGTTCGTGGGGCAGGCCTGCATTATAATCCTATTTGAGTGGGACAGAAAATGCGCAATGTGGACGCTTAACAAAAAGGGGCAGAGGCGGGACGCAGGACCAACGCTCGCATCCCTTGAAGTGGTCGACCACTTATAGGGATGGAGTGGAGGATATTTTGAAACCATGGGAGCTGTAATTTCCATAACGGTTATACTTTCCATAGCGGTTATTGGGGTGCTGATCAAAAAGCATCTTCTATGTACCTGCTTAAAAGAAGAAGGCAGAGTTAGTATTCATTAGAATATGTAAAATACAGAAAATAAAAATAGCATATTTAGTTGGATGAGTAAATCCATAACGGTTACAGTTCGATAGCTGTTGTTGTTTCCATAGCGGTTGTTTAAGATTAAGTGTCGAGAAGCTCTGTTTAAATACAAGAGGGATTAAAGCGCAGATACCCTTTTGTGAGAATATTGCGTACTCGACAGATATCAAGTGCAGCCATGTCTGGTTCTTCGGTTGGACAAATGCTCAGGGTATTTGAGTTTGTTTATTATTTTTGTGCTGAATGAGGACAGTTTTTTTTACTTGCACATGAAATCTAAGTATATTTGTAAAAGATTTTGTTTTCGAAATTGTATTTTATAGCACTAGATGTCAGTTAATCTAACCGATCGTCTCTTGTTGCCTATTTTCGGGTTATTATCTCCGACATTTGGCGTGACCTTTGCTTGAGTGACGAGTTTCACATGCAGCTTAGCAACTAACCCAAACAACAGATACAACCAAAACTGACCGGCCAGTAAACATGCTGTCATTGATTCATGGCAAAAGTGTTTTCAAACCTGAAAAACGTCGGTTGTCCGGATGCTTTGATAGCACATTTGGCTACTACTAGTTCAGCGATCCGAACGTAGTCAGGTAGTGGCTACCCATCTACGTTCAGATTCTTACCATTCAGTCCTATGCTATAGAAAAAGTTCCCATCAAGTTTTTATGGGAACACGAAATTAGGAATATATGTCAAGCTTGCCTGAATATTAATATGAACTTTGGTAAAACCAAGAAGCGCGCGCAACTCACAGTGTTTTTCAAATTATAATGACATAAACTTAACAAAATTTAAAACAGTGTTTAAGGGGTCGTCCAACAAAACATTTTGCGTTGTGAACTAATGCATGTACATGCTGTCTTGTAGATTTATTTCCCCCTAAAAACATATCAGACCTACAATATAATATGAAATTTAGGCAAACCCAAAAGCGAGCGAAAGTGATGCATTAGGCCTAATGTGCTGCAGGCCTACGTTTACTGGTAAAGAATAGGGGACCAACCAAATTTCGAGATAACTACTTTTATCTGCGTTTTGATTGGAAGATATTTTCCAATCCTCTGATTGAAAGATAATTTTATCATTGCTTTGATTGGAAGATATATTTATGCACACTAAAAACTAAAGTGTTAAAACTGACACTTTCAAAGTGTTAAACCCATTCTAACTCTTAGGTTTGATGTTAACATTCAAAGTGCAATGTTTTAAGCACTTAGACATTACTATCGTCAGACATCTGAAACTTGAATGGATGGCACTTCCCATGTGTCTTGCATTGGTGGTTCTTCCAGAATCGTCCATAATTTGATTTGCGTTTGGTGGGTACATAATTAAAAGGACACAACGCAGATGACGCGGATCAGGCTCGAGATTTGGAGCCTGATCCGCGTCATCTGCGTTGTTTCCTTTTAAGTGTCGCGACATTACACTTGTCATTATTTGGTATTATTGTAACACCTGTCAAGTTCTGGGATATCTACACTTGAACAAAGTGCTAGTTCAGCACTTAGTAAGTGTTAAATACAGCACTTCAAGTGTAGTTTTTAACACTATAGTTTTTAGCGTGTGGCGTCGTTGTTTTCCGCAATTTATCCAATGAGTTACGGAAATTGCTGCGTTCATTTTTATTTTTTCACAAATAGCGTGTAGCATTTATTGTTACTATTACCAACGTTTAGTAGCCACTACAAGAAAATACAGCAGTGCTGTGCAAAAAAGGACGATGATAATATTCCAATGCAGTTTTACTGCAAAGGCCATCTTTAAAATAATAAGACTGAGAATCACAAATGTAGTTTCATGATTCGGACCAGATTTTTATATAGGACGTTCGCACCCAGATCTATGGACGATTCTGACCATATTTCTGGCCGATTCGGATCAGTCTATTGGATGATTCGGTTCATGTTATGTTTGTGGACGATTTGGACCAGGTTTCTGGGCGATTTGCCCAACAGACACACAAACTACATAAGCCAGCACAGACATACACACTTCACAAGACAGCACAGACTTGTCGTTTGGAGTAAATAGGCCTAGAGCTTTATGTGGCAATTTCAATAAGCCGTTTTCATTAATTTCACTGAAAAAATACCGACGTACCGGTATTGTTTGTAGTTATCACAACAGATAATTCTGAGAGTAATTATGAAACTGCTAATCCTGTGCTTCTGAATTTTTGCAATACATTTTGGGTCCGCATACCGAATTTGGTCAAAATCGGCCCAGTAGTTAGCCCGTTGCTAAGGGGGAGCTCTGGTTGCTAGTGACGTCACGTGGCGTCAACATTGACCTATCTGTTTTCATTTGCAATGCATTTTGGGTCCATATTCCGAATTTGGTCAAAATCGGCCCATTAGTTAGCCCGTTGCTAAGGGGGCTCTCTGGTTGCTAGGGAAATCAAAAGACGTAAACTTCGATCTGTCTGTTTTTATTTGCAATGCATTGTGGGTCCGTATACCGAATTTGGTCAAAATCGGCCCAGTAGTTAGCCCGTTGCTAAGCAGGCGCTCTGGTTGCTAGGGAAGTCACGTGACGTCATCACTGATCTATCTGTTTTCATTTTCAAAGCATTCTGGGACCGTATACCGAATTTGGTCCAAATCGGCCCAGTAGTTAGCCCGTTGCTAAGGGCGCGCTGTTGTTGCGAGGGAAGTCCCGAGACGTCAACATTGATATGTATTTTTATTTGCAATGCATTTTGGGTCCGTATACCGAATTTGGTCAAAATCGGACCAGTAGTTAGCTCGTTGCTAAGGGGGCGCTATGGTTGCTAGGGAAGTCACGCGACGACACCATTGACCTGTTTCATTTGCAATGCATTTTGGGTCCATATACCGAATTTAGTCAAAACCGGCCCAGTAGTTAGCCCGTTGCTAAGGGGGCACTCTGGTTGCTAGGGAAGTCACGTGACGTCATCATTGATTTGTCTGTTTTCATTTGCTATGTATTCTGGATCCGTATACCGAATTTGGTCCAAATCGGCTGAGTAGTTAGCCGGTTGCTAGGGATGCGCTCTGGTTGCTAGGGAAGTCACGAGACGTCAACATTGATATGTATGTTTTTATTTGCAATGCATTTTGGGTCCGTATACCGAATTTGGTCAAAATCGGACCAGTAGTTAGCCCGTTGCTAAGGGGCGCTCTGGTTGCTAGGGAGGTCACGCGACGACACCATTGACCTGTCTGTTTCGTTTGCAATGCTTTTGGGGTCCGTATACCGAATTTGGTCAAAATCGGCCCAGTAGTTAGTCCGTTGCTAAGGGGGCGCTCTGGTTGCTAGGGAAGTCAGTGATGTCATCATTGATCTATCTGTTTTCATTTGCAATGCATTCTGGGTCCGTATACCGAATTTGGTCCAAATCGACCCAGTAGTTAGCCCGTTGCTAAGGGCGCCCTCTGGTTCCTAGGGAAGTCACGAGACGTCAACATTGATATGTCTGGTTTTATTTGCAATGCATTTTGGGTTCGTATACCGAATTTGGTCAAAATCGGACCAGTAGTTAGTCCGTTGCTAAGGGGGGCGCTCTGGTTGCTAGGGAAGTCACGTGACGTCATCATTGATCTATCTGTTTTCATTTGCAATGCATTCTGGATCCGTATACCGAATTTGGTCCAAATCGGCCCAGTAGTTTGCCGGTTGCTAAGGGCGCACTCTGGTTGCTAGGGAACTCACGAGACGTCAACATTAATATGTCTGTTTTTATTTGCAATGCATTTTGGGTTCGTATACCGAATTTGGTCAAAATCGGACCAGTAGTTAGCCAGTTGCTAAGGGGCGATGTGGTTACTAGGGAAGTCATGCGACGACACCATTGACCTGTCTGTTTTCGGTTCACTTTGTTCCAATAACACACAGTGTTGGTTTGAAGTGAACAACGTTTTGCAAATGCAAAACAGATAAATCACGTGACAGAATACTCCGCAGAATCGAACAACAGCGGGATCCCAACAGCCAGCCAGCAGACGATGAAATCCAATGTGCGTATATGGGAACATTTAGCTTTTCGACAATTTCTGTCATTTAGTCAGCAAAGCAAACGACAGTTGAGTTTGTTTGGAAAAACTTTAATTTTGAAAAGCATGTTCAATAAATTATTCACAGTCTGCATGGAATGATCTAAGGAGAAATCTCGCATTGCACCGTTCGCTTTTTTTGGGGCGTCATTCGATATGTTCGCTTCTGAAAACGAGAGCTGGGGTTCCCCATGTTTTTACTTCTGGTTTCCGGTTTAGATTGGATGGCATAGCATTCCTTGGTTTTTCCAATTTCACGTACACATTGTCTATTAGGCTTGCTTCAAAGCAGCCCTTCGGGCTGCTTTTGCGCACGCTATTATTTTATAAGAATTACACCCAAACCGGCCTCCAGCCAAACCGGCCTCCACAATTTCGCCCAAACCGGCCTCCACAATTTTGCCCAAACCAGCCTCCACGAGATTTTTTTTAAAATTTTTTAAATTTTCTACAATTTTATTCATACCCATTTGTTTATAATCTTTGGAAAAAAAATTAACGAGATTTTGGATAAATACTTAAATAAAAAAAATGCCTACCTCATTTTACAGAAAGTGATATCCTCCTATTAAAAAGTGATAAAAATCCATCGGAACGTTATATCCTTTACGAAATCTAACACAACCTGTTGGTTCCATATTTCTGATAGTTGTGAAAGATGTTTCCCGATAGGCTGTCTGCTGCCATCCAAACTGGATGATCATTGGATGTCCTTATTCAAACAGGTTGGGTTGAGAAATGCTAGTGTGGTCGGAATCATTATCAAAACAACATGTCATACTCATCTCATACTGAACTGGTACAAACGGTTGTTTTTACAGCATTCAACAGTCAGCTTGTCGGTCTTTTAAATGAAGTGTCATGATTACCCTTATCCGAACTTCAAAGGTGTTTGTTGAAAAATCACTGAAATCAAATCATTTGTAATATTCATTACATCAAACATTTTCTATTGTTTCATGATTTGTTGTTTTTTTTATCTTCACATATTATAAATATGTCTTGTCAATGTTCCACAACATACCAAACATGGAATCCGACTCTGATCTCTGCGTATATTGTGCTAGACGCTGTCGAGAATGGCAGCAAAGTCTTCAGTGCGATGAGTGTCAACGCTGGCAACATCGTACCTGCAACACTGGTGTAACCCAGGCCTTTTACAGGCGTCTGAACAATGGCTTAGAAGAACTTTCGGATTGGCGCTGCTGTAGATATTCCTCCACAAATTCAGCAACTTCGATTCTCACCGAAGAAATGTCAATATCAGCAGCTATAGAAAATGTAATTGAGGAAGAAAGTGTTGACGAGGAAGTGACTGATGATGTTGGGCCAGCTACTACAGAAACTTTCACCAGGCCTTCAGTGTTGGATGAGAGTGTTGTCCAACAGGTCGTCCTTGCTACAGGAGATAATAGCAATGAAGAGACAACATATAAGATTATAGATGGTGGAACACAGTTAGGAAAAAAAAGACTTGTAGACAGTTTGGGGTATGCGTACACTTTTAAATACGAAAAGAAAGGTGTCGTATATTGGCGATGTTCTGTTCGTTCCAAAAATAACACTTGTTTGGCATCAGTTAAGCAGTTAGGTGAAATGTTTGAAATGGGTTTACGACAACACACACATGATGGTAAACCTGGAATAGGTGTTGCCTCACAGGCTGCAACACAAATAAAAATGGCTGCTAAAAGAAACGTATTCAAACCTGCACAGCAGATAGTGGAAGGATATTTAAGAGACAATGAATTGACACAATCGATAGCTTTGCCATCTGTAGTTAATTTGTGTAAGCAGGCAAATAGAAGCCGCCAGGCCATGAGACCTCCTGAACCTAAGGATATAGAATATGAGTTTCGGGAAAGCCACTTCCCGGCTGTTTTTTGGATTTGTGACATTCGTTGTAATAACGCAAGGCACTTGATATTTGCAACTAGGGAACAGCTAGAAACAATGCGGAGTGCTAAAACATGGTATATGGACGGCACCTTTCGCGTGGTGAGATCGCCTTTCACACAACTGTATACTATCCATACATTCATAAAGTCAGAAAGTGGTGACATGAAGCAGGTGCCGACTGTTTTCATTTTCATGTCTCGTCGTCGAGAAAGTGACTACCATGCAGCGTTCAGTGCTATTTTAGATAAGTTAGGAGGTGTTGTCAGTGTAAAAGTGAAACGTTGCATGGCGGTTTTTGAAAGAGGTGTTTGGCTCGCCATTCGTGACTTGCTACCAAATGTTGAATTTAGAGGTTGCACTTTTCATTGGCAGCAAGCTGTATATCGCAAGGTGCAAAGTTTTGGGCTGGAAATAGAATTCAGTCAACACACAGAAGTGTACAAATTAATAAAAAAACTAATGGCTTTGCCATATATTCACCACACTCACATTCTTCAAGAATTTTTGAACTTGAAAGAGCAAGCACAGGGTTCAGCTCTTGAACAGTTATTTACGTATGCTGAAAATCAATGGGTTTCTTCCACAGTTTGGCCAGTACACTGCTGGTCTGTGTTCGGAATGTCAGTGAGGACGAATAATGACTGTGAGGGCTGGCACAGAAGGATTAATGGCTCTGCAGGGTGCAGGAATCTGCAATTTTTCTTGCTTGTAGATTTATTGTACAAAGAGGCTTGTTTCCTCCCCGTTGTTCGTGAGTTTGTAAGCTGGGGACAAATGGGGAGACATGTTAGCAATAAAACAAAAAAGTTCAGTGAATTAGAGTCCATATGGACGGATTATGAAAATATGGACAAAACACCAAGACAAACTCTGGCGATTGTCGCAAATTTAATAAGTAAAAATTAGAAATTATGTTAAATATGTTTAATAATATTTAATCACTGTACTTTAATTTACTTTACTTACACATTTAAACGTTTGTTTTGCCATTTATATATAGAACCTAATTAAATGAAAACTTCGTAAGATAGGAATGTATATTCATGAAATTTGTTTTGTGACAATTTAGTAGAGAGTTGCTAAGGGCTTTCGCCAACAAATTGTCACAAAACAAATTTCATGAACATACATACATGTCAATATTATAGAATCTAAACGAAAACTTGGTTAGACTGGAATGATAAGATAGGAATGTATACTGATGAAATTTGTTTTGTGACAATTTAGTGGAGAATGGCTAAGGGCTTTCGCCATCAAATTGTCACAAAACAAATTTCCCGAACATACATACATGTTAATATTATAGAATCTAAACGAAAACTTGGTTAGACTGGAATGGTAAGATAGGAATGTATACTCATGAAATTTGTTTTGTGACAGTTTAGTGGAGAATGGCTAAGGGCTTTCGCCATCAAATTGTCACAAAACAAATTTCACAAACATACATACATGTTAATATTATAGAATCTAAACGAAAACTTGGTTAGACTGGAATGGTAAGATAGGAATGTATACTCATGAAATTCGTTTTGTGACAGTTTAGTGGAGAATGGCTAAGGGCTTTCGCCATCAAATTGTCACAAAACAAATTTCAAGAACATACATACATACATGTTAATATTATAGAATCTAAACGAAAACTTGGTAAGACTGGAATGATAGGATAGGAATGTATACTCATGAAATTTGAAAACTTGGTTAAACAAACAAAAATGAAAATAAATTGCCACCTATTATTTATACATTTACATATATGAGCTTCACTTAGATTTAGTTATGTAATACGTGATTACCATTCTCATCACTGTTTGTTTTGCCATTTGATATATGCTATTAAAGCTATTATTTCGAAACTCGGTGTTGTTTTTCTTTTAAAATCCCATAGATTACCCCAATTGTTTCCTGGGGAAAGTTCGCTTATGTAAGTTATTTTTCTTTTGCAATTGCATTTTTTGGTGGCTGTAAGACATTCTATTTAAGTATATTGATGTTTTAGAGATGCCACAAAATGCAATTGTGGAGATCAATGTTTAACGCAGACAGCCAATTAAAATAATGGAGGCCGGTTTGGGTGAAAAAGTGTGGGCCGGTTTGGATGATCAATGCTTGACCGTCGCCGACGATGAAAATATTGGAGGCCATTTTGGGTAAAAATGTGGAGGCCGGTTTGGGTTAAGTGGAGGCCGGTTTGGGTAAAAATGTCGGAGGCCGGTTTGGCTGGAGGCCGGTTTGGGCGTATTCGTTTTATAATATCAGTTCTGGTACGAATACGGTAGCAGACTCCCAGAAACCACGGGTGCCTGCTGCCAACTCTGGTTGAATGCATGTATTTTTCGTGTTCTATACATCACACCGTTCATTTTGGTGTATAATTTGTGTATATTTAATTTGAATTTAAGGAATATCAGACCTGGTTAATTCAAAGTAAACAAATTTCTCTTACTTATATAGCACCTTAAATTAATGAAGCACCGGGTTGTAATTTTTTGCTGATTATTCCTATAATTAGTGTTTGGAATGTAATATTATTATGTCCATGGAAGTATTGCCAAACCGTGGAAAGTGACCAGTCCACGGCAGCTGTACTGTAAATGATCGCCATGCTGATACTTGCTCAGTTTCACAGACCTGCCTGACAGTTGGAAAGGGGACATACTGCTGAGAGTGGGCCCTTAACCTTGGTGAGTAACTGCATGGCCCCCACTGAATCTGTGAAATATGCATTATTCAGATCCATCAAAGATATTACCCTACTAATTCTATCATCTGAGCGATCCCCAGTTTTGCCCCATTTCCCAATTGCCCCCCCCCCCCCCCCTTTCCCCCTCCTCCCACTCCTGGTTCATTTTGCCTAATCCCCATTTGCCCAGGTCATTTTGCCCCTACAGGCTGAGGTGGGTGGTTTCACCCCAAATTAGAAAAAACAGAGATGGTTTTGTGGTATATTGTTGACTGAAAAAAAACTAAATATGATAATATGAATTAGGTTAGACCTAGAAGAGAATGCAATCGCAAAAGACTCTGTTGTATTCTAAAATTGAAAGAAAACTATTCTCGCTACTGCCGGTAGTTTTGTCACATTTTCGTCTGGATAGTGGTAGTAAACCAGAAGAGAAATGATTTGTGGTCAGAACTAGGATTTTAAAATTTTCAAGTAACAAAAATCAATTCAATATACTGTATTCTAGGAAGCCTGTGTTCAAGTTAAAAGAAATTATATAATATAACGTCATTTATTCAGAAAGATTGACGCAGCCAACACACGGTGCATTTTTTTTGTTTTTGTTGCTATTTTTATTTTCAATTATCCCAGAATTCAATATGGAACGAATAAATGGTTCCCCCCCCCCCCCCCCCCTGCCCGGTGGGTAAACTGGAAGACACAATTTTCAGTTTGTCAGATGCACTGTTTCATTGGAAACTGAGTGTTTCTCTACATATGCATGTGTGTTACCTATAGTGCTCACTGCAATCTCTATTTTACTTACACTGTGTACAACGTTATTTTGCATTGTTACATCTCTATTGTTAACTATGAATGTGTGCATGTAATGCAGGCCTGGCATTCTGAAAAATGCAGGAGGGCAAAAAATTGCTCTCCTCAATCAGCTTTGGAGAGCAATTAGCTTTACACAGCATTTTAAGTATCCAGTTGAACGAACTCATTGAAACTGAAACCAACAGACTACATCAGTGATTTTATTAACTTTACTAAGGTAAAGCGAAATCTCTTAGACATCTAGATGTCTCACTCAACAACCGAACACACACTTGACAAGACCTGTGTGTGTACCCAGACCTGTTGTCCAAGAAAGTCATACGCCTACCACTACCACCTTCAACCCCCCCCAAGGGGGGTTGAAGGTGGTAGTGGAAGGCGTATGACTTTCTTGGACAACAGGTCTGCTTGAATCTACAGTCACATCCTGGTGCAAGTGCTTCAAGTGACATGATAGTAGTAATGGTAGTATATTATAGTGTCAATATTCCTTGAATAATTACCCCTCAAACTGTGATGTCAGTTGTTGAACTTGAAACTGACAGAAAAAATATATTGCTGTGACCCATTTTGCTTCAAATGATTGCAACTGTGTTGGGTATGGTTGCAGCCATTACCTTTTACCACTAAACCACTTTCAAAATGAAATTACGTGATGTTATGTGACTTCGAAGTTAAATTACATTTTTGCTTTACAACAAAAATTTAATGTGAGCATAATACATGTAATCTCAATCATCCCAGACCAAAATATTTAGGAGGGCAATTTTTCGCTCTCCTTAATTCTTTCAGGAGGGCAGTAAGGAGAGCTAAAAAATCGCTCTCCTGAAATTGCCAAGCCTGGTAATGTAGGTGTGTAATGAATAAATATTGTTTATTCCATGGCTGCTTAAAAAACCCAATCATTCATATATTAAAATATATAGTCTACAATTTATTACATGATACAATCAGGATATTTACCTTTTTCAAAATCAAGGACAAAACTGTCTACTATTTGTTGATTGTCAAGTTTGTTGATGATTACTTAATCTACTGATGCACCCACACATCACAGACGATTGCAATAATCACATACATGTAATGGGATAGTCAGAAAAGAAAGTTTGTGGATGATGTTTACATTGCAACAACATTGTTGATTAATTGTAATCATTACAAATTTATGTAAGTTTGAATCATTCATGTCAATGCTAGTGGAATTTAATTTTCTGTCGTTAAATTGTTTTCAAGATGGAAAGTGTCACTGTGTAATACGTGTGATGTCCATATTAGTTATCTACATTATAATGTTAATTGATGGTGAAATGTGCTTTAAAACCATTAAATAAAATCATTGTCAGTTCATCTCTCATACCTGGGTTGTTTCGGCCCAATATAGGGGGCAAAATGACCCAAGGCAAAATGACCTGTGGTCAGGCCTTGAAATGTTCCAAAATTTCTTCCTGTCACACATGACAGGTGGATTTTTTTCTTACCTGTCGCTTCAAATTTTCACCTGAACACTGGAAGCTTGTGTGAATTTATGAATACGTGTATACAGACACAGTACTGTGAAAAGTTGTGTTTAAAATGTATACTACATGTATGTTGTGCTATACCATTCATCAGTGAACAAATACTGTTGGCTTATCCCTGATCTTGATGCTTTGATTTCAGAATCAAATCATTCACTGGTTATTAACCCATTATCTAACACTAGTTGCAGATGACAGCTCTAGGGCCGGGGGAAAATAATTAATTTGTTCAGGTAACCCAACCAACCATATTTTTTACCGCCGGCTCTAATTGTTTTCCCCAAATCGGTAAAAAATCCCAACAACTTCTTATGCAAAACACACAAAAATTGAGGAAAAAAAATTGTTGACCGACCAACCCTATTTTTTTCCGGCATGTTCCCTGACAATATAAATTATTTTTCCTTGGCCTATTAGTTTTTTCGAAAAGAAAAATCCTTTTTTTCTCCCAAACCATAGCTTATGACCCCTCATTGGAATGAGCCCAATGAGCTCATTCCAGTGAGGGATCATTGATCATAGGCTATGGTTTGGGAGAGAAAAATTAATAAATAGAATGGCGATTTTTGTATATTAATATGGAGTCGGTTTTGGCTGATTTGTTAGGTGAAGGGTAAATGGCCTGTCATATGTGACAGGTATGATTTATTTTTACTTGTCTCCACTCAATATCTGGCTGTCAGTGACAGGTGGACAGGTGTACATTTCGAGCCCTGCCTGTGGTGAACAGGAATTGGAGCGAAATCAGTGATGAATGGGAGCAAAATGGTGGCGAGTGGAAAATCGCTTACCTCAAATAAAGTTTGCGAGAGTGAAAAATGTGAGGAGAGTGATTTTGGTTTTATTTTGCAGTTTCCATTCACAAGCGTCCTTCGAAACGAATGTATGAATACAACTGAACATGGATGGAAATTTTGACAGTGAAAATATATTTAACCCACTAAAATAAGTTCTGGATTTTAAATGGCAGATTATTAAAATCATGGAAAATGGATGCATTAATTCCAAATCGGGCACATTAATTCGTGTCATTGTCACTGGTGAATTGGAGTGACAGGTGTCACATGTATAAAAGAAAATAAGGAACGGGCAACATTCTTTGATGAAAAAAAAATACGGAAGTATTAAAATGTTTCTCAGATCTCAGAATAACCACCATTTTTTTTATCTGAACATGCATGTTCGTTTTGTGGCAGGAGTAAGCTCTGTGCGAGTTGTCAATGTAAAACCCTCTTACTGTAAGTGTGTCGTGTGGCATGTTCATAACAACGGAAAGGAAATTGTTTGGAATTGTACTTTAAACGCTTCAAATTGCGAGTGATTCTTAAAAATTTCCCGACATCAAAACTTAATTGAATGTTTCTGTTGACACAATTCAAAGGGTGAAAACACACCCAAGAATAGAGGCGAGCGATTATTCGTGCACCTTGGACAATTTTTGCGTGAGTGATTGAGCGCAAGAGCGACTGCGTGCCTTTCCCATGCGTCACTGGGCGAAATGACCCGACACCTTAGGAGCACTCAGGAAATGGGATTTCCTAGATTCCTATCAGGCCTATTTAGGGCACTGAGGGAAGGGGATTCCCTGGAACTCTCTATTCCAGAAGGAATGAGGGGAACAGGCTCCCCTTCTGGAGTTGACTGGGCAACCAATGCAACAGATGATCCTGTTTGGGAAGAATCTTCCCTTTATATGTAAGAAAACAAGCAGTGGTCCTCCTCATTCCCTTGGCATCCCCTGTGTCAGTGTGATGTTCAATAGCTGTGAAGATCCCTAAATTGAATTCTTGTTAGGCCCCACAATGTAGATCTTCTGTTTCTCAAGCTATTTTTTTTTGTAAACTTGCATGTGGGCAGGCAGTTTTTAGCTCACCTTGACAAAGTCAAGCTGAGCTAATCTTATCGCACTTTGTCCGTCATCTGATGTCAACAACACCATGTTTTGGTCTTCTCCAAAAAAAACCGCTGGGTCAATTCAAGTGAAAGTTTGTGCGAGTGATGGTTCCCGAAAGGTCATTGCATTTTTTGTTCAGCTCAACAAGCACAGCTCCACAGGGAGGGGGTGGGGGAAAATGCTCCAAAATATTTTTTAAATCTTCTCATGAACTAGCGGGTTCAATGACTTGATATTTGTTATGGAGCTTCTTTTGAGGTGTAGAATCAAGTTTGTGGGTACAATGACTTGATATTTGTTATGGAGCTTCCTTTTGAGGTATAGAATCAAGTTCGTTCAAACAAAGTTCGTGAAGCAATATTTGGCTTTGTAATGGGAGGGGTAAGATTTTTGGCCCTGCCCCAAATTTCTATATTTTTATACTGTACCAATGACCCAGACTTAGCTGGTGCTAAACTCTTTAATTCAGGGCCAAACACAAATTTTGTCCCCCCAATCCCCAAAATTTGCATCAAAAACCGAAAATTACATGTCCTATATGGTCCTCCATACATTTACTCCTCTGCGCATGCACAGTGTCAAGGACGTCTCGAAATTGGCGCCAATTATCATTCTTTGTTTGGCCCTCAAAACAGTTACACTTCACTGTTATTTGTGCTTCCAAATCTCAGTTTTCATGATGCCAGACACATTTTGATGAGAGAAATGGTGGAAATAAAGAGGAAATATAAGGAGGAGAGGAAAAAATAGTGCAAGAAAATGTTCAGGGCTGTAACTTATAATTATTTTACGAAATTATTTCATGTTGCCTTTTTTCAAGGCAGAGCCCTGTTGTTGTCATTCTTGCTATGAATGTACCATTGTTTGGTCAGTGTTTCCTCTCTCCCTTTCCTTTATTCCCCCCTAGCTATTCTCCCATGTTTTGTCTTATATTTTGTAATGTTTATTACTAAAATTTCTTGGGAGTTTTGGCTTGCTAACAGAATTTTTTCTGTTTTTTCCCCATGTTTACGTCCTCACCCTAGGGGTGTTTAGGCATTCTGGTCTGCATCTACCATCTGATGTTCTGCAGTTTCTTCTCTGGAAGCCTCTGTTTTGCATCAGATAGTGTTTTAAATTGGTAACTGATTTCGGGCCAGATTTTTTCAGTGCCTGGAGTCATGTTTCCGGATTGTTGACACTTTTGCTCAGATTGACAACAGTTACTGCTGATAGTGATTACTTGTCTTCTGCATCACTTATTTCATAGCAAGATACATTAATATTGTCCGTAAGTGTTGCATTAATTTTTTCAAAATGAATTTAAATTTTTGTCCACACTTAGGCTTTTTTGGGATTGATTGGGCTCAGGGTTCCCATTGGGAACTTGGGCTCTTCTGAAAATTTTTTTTTTTTTGAAAAAATTTTTTCTTTTCGAATCATTATTTCGTAATGATTATAATGGATTGTTTTATTATGTATCTTTATTTTCAAGGATTAGTGCGAGTACTATGATTGTTTACCTTTTTTCACAATGAATGATTATTGTTCAAATTGTAATAGGAGGAAATCTTCCTTTGATTCTCATGATCTCTGTATTAATTGTACTCTATGTACTCACGCTGATATTTGTTCTGTGTGTTACAAATGGGATGACAAACGTTGGAAACGTGTGTCACGGTATGTTGTTACCGGAGAGAGGGTCATACCGGTCCTCTCTCCGTGGGGTCACTCTAGTCTTTCACTCTCTTTTTCAGAGGAACAAGAACAGTGTGATATTTCCGTGATGTCGTCCAGAAGTGTGCCTCCGTCGTCACATACAAGCGAAGAGCTAGCAACAAAAGTGCTCATGGAGATCCGTCAATTACCCGAGAGGTATTCGAAGGGGTTGACGTCCGCTAGCTCGTCCGGTGTCGCATCCATTCACCGAATGGGTCAGCACCCGGGTTCGTCCGTTGCGGCCCAGGAGAGAGATCGGGTGTTGCGAGCACTATAAAACTTCCACGTGCATACCCAGTGATGACAGAAAGGAGGATGGATCGGAGGAAGCCTGATAGTCCGGTCTTTGGCTTGTCCAGCTCGGCATGAGCTGCAAGCGAGAGGGGTGCCTCTCTCATACAGCATCTGAGACCAGATGTTGTAGTTCATAGCGTTATGCAGTCGGAGCATACGTCCACCGCTTGGGACACTCCGGTATATAGGCAGTCCGGCGAGGCTACCTATAAGACTTCCTCATCCTCACGGCAGCACACACGACCGCACCTTGGCTACGTGACCAGTGAAATACAGTCAGCTTCGCCGACCAGGTCACGTCATCTGGTAGCCAGGGATACGAGGCCTTCTACATCCGGACGTTCGCATAAAAGATGTCTGCAGGATGACCAAGATTTCCAAGAGGTCCGGCAGGATGGCAAAAGGTATTTTGATGAGTTAGATATTTCCCTTTCGGAACAACACAAAATAGCTGTAGAGTTCATCCGGCATTACCTTCCAGAAGTTGTTCCGCCAGACCAAAATGCTGCGCAGCTGGATAGGAGGGTGATAGCGCCACTGGACATCAACTTTTTTAATCGGTTTAGGGACATTGTCCCAGAATTTCCGTCACAGTCCAGAAATGTCTCTCGGATATTTGAATTATTAGATGACGCTATTGACAAACTTGCCAACAAGACGGGCAGGTCAGCCTTCCTACCGGCATCTGCTCTGCAACTGCCTTTCATCAATCAAAGGAATAAATTTGATACGGCAGGACAGGGCATCCAGAGAGTTCCTCTGCGTTTAGACAACCAGACTGAAGACCTTGAAATATCCATGCCGTCGTCTATGTCACTTCCTTCGTCAACAATGGAAATGACAATATCGTCTAACAGAGCTAGTTTAGATGCTCTTTCATACGCAGATCACCTTACTAGAGCGTTGTCATTATGCTTTGAAGGACCAGAATTCCAAGATGTACAGACGTCCTTAAGAGTTCTGTCCAGGGCCATAGCTTTTTCCACGTATAACTCTGCCCGTTCAGTGGCGAATCTGGAGTTAGCTTGACGTGATGCGGCCCTAGCTACTTCCACTCGCGTGGACAGTAAGGTGAAAAACTCTCTTAGAGTCGCTCCGGTCTCCGAAGAGTTTCTCTTCAGCGGCAAGTTTTCTGCAATATATGATAAATTAACTAAGAAAGCTTCTGACTCTCTGCTTTTTAAGTCTGCTTCCAAGAAGTTGGAACCAGCAGAGAGGAGTAGGCCAGGGACTTCTGGGACGAGTTCGTCCAAGGGAAGTTCCTATAGAGGTTCCTATGCGTCCTCTAGGTCTTACTCTAGAGACCGTCAGAGTAGCGACTCGAGTAGGGGCTGTAACGCTGGCCGAAATTACCCGTCAGACGCCCTAGGTCAACGGGGCGAGATGCGGGTTGCGGAGGATGTAGTTTCTCCTCCCGCAAGCCTCGCAGATCCAGGAGGTGAGGGTTTAGACCTCTGTCGCTTTCCGGTGGGCGGAAGACTGTCGAGTTTCTCAAGCAATTGGGAATCAATTACAGAGGACCCTTGGATTCTAGGGGTTATTTCGGAAGGACTAAAATTGTCCTTTAAAGGCAAACCTCCGTTAACTCGAAGTCCAAGATGGACTCAGCTTCCGTCAGATTTTCAGAAAAGAATGGCACTTCTATCAGAAGTCCAGTCTCTTTTAAAGAAGAACGCGATATAGGTCGTAGAAAACCAGGAATCTCCAGGTTTCTACAGCCATCTCTTTCTGGTTCCGAAACCAGATAGCTTGTTCCGTACAGTGATCGATTAAAGCTGGATAAACAAGCTGATCGTGGCTCCAAATTTTTATACGGAGACCATTCGATCAGTCAGAGCGAGCATTCGAGTGAACGACTATGCTGCTAGCATAGACCTCAAGGATGCGTACTTTCACGTCATGGTACATCCGGTGTTCAGAAAGTATCTTCGCTTCACTGTCCTAGGTGTTGTTTATCAGTTCCGAGCGATGTGCTTTGGTCTGAATCTAGCACCCTGGGCTTTCACTCGAGTAATGAACTCGGTAATGACTTATTTCCGAGCTCATTCGTCTGCGGTAATGTCGGCTTACCTGGACGATATTCTTCAGAGGTACGGCAACAAGTTAATGCTTCAGAACGATATGCAGAATCTGCTCCTATTGCTCCGACGTCTCGGTTTCATAGTAAACGAAGAGAAGTCGGATCTGGTGCCGTCCAAGTCATACACCCACCTGGGGATGAGCTTCAAGACGCACAGCAATCTCGTTCGTCTGCCGTTAACCAGAGCGAAATTAGTCTGTTGTTACGCTCGCTATTGTCTTCACACAGACAAAGTTACAGCGAGAGAATTCATGAGACTAATAGGTCTGTGTGGAGCTGCCACGGATCTCATTCCAAGAGGGCGGCTATACACACGTCCTCTCCAGGTCTATCTGACTCAGAATTGGAGAGTGAAGATTCATTCGCTCGAGACGGACATCCTCTTGTCAAGCCAAGTGAAACAAGAGATTCAGACTTGGGCAGACATATAGTGGTTAACTCAGGGAGTTCCACTGCAATTGCCAGATCCGAGTTTTACGATTATGACGGATGCCAGTCAAACAGGTTGGGGCACGACACTGAGCCCATCAGATTTGAAGTGCCAGGGTCTTTGGGATCCGCAGTTTTTAGGCAAGCACATCAACATCAAAGAGATGATGTCGATTTGGTTTTCTCTACGTCAATGGATAGACGTTATTCAGAATGCACACGTGCAGATTCTGTCCGACAATACGACAGTAGTTGCGTATATTCTCAACCAAGGTGGCACTCATTCCATTCCGATGCTCAATCTAAGGGAAAGAATTCTTCTGTTTGTACTAGAACATCAGATTCTTCTCTCCGTCCTTCATATTCCGGGTCGTCTGAACGTCTTAGCAGACTCCCTTTCACGGAGAAGTCGCCTGTTGCCGTCAGAATGGACTCTCAACAAGCAAGTATTCAATCAGATTTGCTACCAATGGGAACGGCCAATGATAGATTTATTTTCGACACATCTCAACAATCAGTTGCAGACGTATGTGTCACCTTGTCCGGATCCTTGAGCGTTTGCAGTAGACGCTCTCTCGATCTCTTGGGACGGAATGATAGGATATGCGTATCCTCCAGCGCTGTTGATTCAGCAGATATTGCTCAAGATAAAACAATCGCAATGCAAGATTATGTTGGTAGCATCTCTGTCTCCACAGAGACCGTGGATAAATCTACTCAGGTGTCTGCTGTGGGACATACCAAGGAAGCTTCCTCAACAGGAAGATCTTTTTTCGCAGGGGAAATCGCGCATCCTCCATCACAATCCGCAAGGTCTAAACCTTCACGTATTTCCGTTGTGCGGTCCTTCTTGCACGGAAAACATTTTACAGGATGAGCAGTGGACGCGATTTCTAACTGTAGGAGGACCTCCTCTTCGCTAAACTATGCTGCTAAGTGGAAGGTCTTTCGTCAGTGGTGTGGGGATCATTCCGTAGATATTTATGATCCTTCCATTCCAGACATTGCAAACTTTCTAGTATACTTGTTTGATGAGATTAAACTGCAGCCTATCAGCATTAAGGGTTAAAGGTCTGTGCTATCCGATACCTATGCACATCATGATAGCTTAGTGATTGGATCTAATGTCTCTTTATCTAAATAAGTTAGAAATTTTTCGATAAATAGACCTAGAACCCTTAGATTAATTCCCAAGTGGAATTTGGCTTGGGTTCTTCTTAAGCTAAAAGAAGTGCCCTTTGAGCCTCTTGACACAGTTTACTTCAAATTCTTAACATATAAGACAGCTTTTCTCTTAGCCTTCTCTTCTGCTAGAAGAGTTAGTGAGCTTCATGCTCTATCTGTGGATGATTCTCACTACCGTAGTGTTGGTAATACTATTACCTTTACCACCAATGTTGGATTTTTGGCTAAGAATCAGGCTCCTAATAAGTATCCTGAACCTATTGTTATTAAGGCCCTTCTGTCATCTGATGGGCATAGGCCTTTACTTTATCGTGTTAGAGCAATACGTATTTACAAACGTAGATCTGGGTTCATCAGAAAGGGACGTAAGCATTTCTTTCTGTCTTTGATGCCTAATAGAAAGGATATTATGGTTCATTCTATTGCTAGATGGATTCAATTAACTATTCGTACTGCTTATGAAAAATTATCTTCTTCTCAGCAGTCGGCACTCAAGATCTCAGCTCATGAAGTAAGAGCTCTTTCTACTTCTTGGGCCTATGCTAATTGTATTGCTATTACTGATTTAATGAAGGCTGCATATTGGTCTCAACCTTCCACTTTCACTAAATTCTATCTCAGAAATATTGAATCCATTTCTGGAGACCTCCATTGTTTAGGTCTGTTATCAGTTGCTCAGAATATCGTCCACTAAACAGTTGCAGCTATAGTTATGTAGGCTTTCTGTTCCGGCATTGACTCTGTCCTGCTGCCCTCTTCTCTCTGGGGTATTTGACCCAGGGCAAGGGGAAGGGGGGGGGGGTGTTCCCTTGGGTCACCTGCTTTATAGTGAAAAGCAAGGGAATACCTCCCCTAGAGTCAGTAATTTCGAGTCGGTACCGGGATGGTTTTAAAGTGTAAAGCTAATGTTTACTCATCCATGTAATATTTTTAAAGTGTAGCTCGGTGTGAAGCATTTGTATATGTCATGTGTCAAACAAGCGTTAATATACAATCCTCGGGCACTTTTAATGAATATAAAGAGTCTCATTTCTCTGGACTTCCTTTATTTATTGGCTTGCCTTTAAAAATATTAGTTTTAAGGGTTATACTGGATGTTAATAGAGATCATGGATTATTATTATGCTCAATTACTAATCGGTATTGTGTCTTTCTTCTTTGGTATAAATAAGAAAGATACATGTAAAGCCTATCTCTCCTTTTCTCCTGGAGGGGATATTCTGTTATAGATAATTGAGCTTACTGGATTTTCCTTTATGTCCTAGGCCCTCCAGCCTATTTACTATTCAGCTAAGTCTGGGTCATTGGTACAGTATAAAAATGTTAAAAAATTTATATATTTCTTATACTTACCAATGACCCAGACGGGGATGGCCCTCCCAGGAGTTGGGAACTCATACCTCCCCGCTGAGTACATAACGCTTACCAGGTACTGGTTGTAAGAATGATAATTGGCACCAATTTCGAGACCTCCTTGACACTGCGCATGTGCAGAGGAGTAAATGTATGAAGGACCATATAGGACATGTAATTTTCGGTTTTTAATGCAAATTTTGGGGATTGGGGGGACAAAATTTGTGTTTGGCCCTGAATTAAAGAGTTTAGCACCAGCTAAGTCTGGGTCATTGGTAAGTATAAAAAATATATAAATTACCATAAATTTTTTAACTTTCTGAACTGATGGTCCAATTTGAACCAAAGTTGGTATGTGGTATTATT
This sequence comes from Pictodentalium vernedei, assembly GCA_031216915.1. NCBI lineage: Eukaryota > Metazoa > Mollusca > Scaphopoda > Dentaliida > Dentaliidae > Pictodentalium > Pictodentalium vernedei. Next base: position 124,252,784 of record CM062293.1, on the reverse strand, counting down.
GGGTCCAGAAACTAAAAATAGAAATATTTTCAAATGCCCATATTTCCCAAACCGCATGGAACAGAGGGCTGTTAATTGGTATGAAGCATCCTTAGGACCAGTAGAATTGAATGGTAAAAAAACATTGTCATCGGTTATGTTAGGGTGTTCTGTAGAGAGCATTGAAAAAATGCTGAGTCGGCATATTTGCAATAATGTGTAAAAAATCTCTTTTCCAGAACCAATGGTCCGAATCTTTTGATATTCAGTATTCAGCATTCATGGGGGGGGGGGGGGGGGGGGGGGGGGGGGGGGGGGGAGGGTCAGATAACAGTTTGTTAAAATAAAGCCCATTGGTTCATATTTGGGGGGGGGGGGGGGGGGATCAGATTCAAGTTTGTTCAATTTGGATCCCTAGGTATATATTTGGGCTCGCTATGGTAGCCCAAATTTTTACTTAGTGTGTAATGAGGAAATTTCTTTAAAAATCTTCCTCTTCAGATCCACCAGTCAGAATGCTTTCATATTTGATATACAACATCTCTGGGGGGGGGGGGGGGAATCCAACAATCAGAATGCTTTCATATTTGGTATAAACATCTCTAGGGAGGTCATATTCAACTTTGTTCAAATCAAGAGCCTGGGTTAATATTTAGGCTCCCTATGGGATCCGGAATTGGTCATATAGCTGAAGAATTAGAAATTTTGTATTCAGTACCCTCTAGAAGTGTGTAACTAAGATTAATCCACATAGGTTGTATCAAGGGGCTTCATAAGGGAGCTCTACATTTTACATTATGATCAACTGATGCTCGGGGGGGGGGGCTCAGTTGGTAGAGGTGTAGGCTGCAAGCCGAGAGGTCCTCGGTTCGAATCCCACCTGCGGCAACCGCGTGGTGTCCTTGGGCAAAACGCTTCACCCCGATTGCCTACATGGGGGCACGATGACGCTGTGTACTGAGGCGTACTGCACATCGATGGTGCGCATGTCTTCAACCAATCTAACCCTGCCTGTGCAGCGGTGCAGAGTTCAGAGTTACGATGTTGGAGAGCTGACAGCTGCTCGTCGTTGCTCGGTGGTTCTCTCCGGGTACTCCGGCTTCCTCCACCCGTAAAACTGTCACGGTCACGATTAGCCATTGTGCATAAGTATGTGGCCTTAAACACCAATAAATAAATAAATAAATAATACTGATGCTCGGACTATTTTTGTCACTCCTGAGGGGCTCAAGGATTGACAATGTATCCCATGGAGATGGATTGCTCAATGTAGACTCATTCTTGGACTCTGTTTATATTGTGTTCTGTTCAAGGTGAGTGCTTCAGGCCCCATGGGGCCTCTTGTTTATTTTATTTTTAGCTTAACTTGACAAAGTCAAGATAAGCTATTGCCATCACGCGTGCGGAAGTCTGTTAGTCCGTGAGTCTGTTCATATTTGCCTTTAGCACGGGCTACACCCTGCAGTTCTTGTCTGATCATCACAAAATTTCATATGCAGATTTGGGGTCATGTCTAGACGAGAACGTCGCCTTTTGGTCACGATCAGTCAACCAGTATGGCTGCCCGAGCCCAAGACCCGAAAACCATTATCACAGTCTACAGGTCGTATTTATGAAGGGATTTCATTGTAACTTGGTAGGATGCCTCTGCCTACATGAGAATGTCCCCTTTTGGGCATGATCTGTCAACCCTGATGGCTGCCCAAGCCCGAAACAAAAAAACTTTTAGCACAGTCTGCAGGTCATGTTTAATATGGAGGGATTTCATTGTAACTAGGTAGGATGACTCCTTATGATGTCTAGATGAGAATTTCCCCATTTGGGCGTGATCTGCCAACTATGACGTCTGCCCGAGCCCAAAACCCACAGGTCATATTTATTGAGGAATTTCATTGTAACTTGGTGGGTTGACTTCATATAATGTCTAGATGAGAAAGTCTCCTTTTGGACGTGATTGGGCAACTGTGACGGCTACAGGGGCCCAAAGCCCAAAAACCTTTAGCACAGTCTACAGGTTATATTTATGAAGGGATTTCATTGTACCATGGTAGGATGACTCCAAATAATGCCAAAATGAGAACGTCCCATTTTGATCGCGATCATTCAGCCTTGATGGGTGTCCAAGCCCAAAAACCTTTTGCATAGGCAAAAGGTCATATTTGTGAAAGGATTTCATTGTAACCTGTTAGGTTGACTCCATATAATGCCTAAATGATGACATCCCCTTTTGGTCGTGATTGGTCAACTGTGATGGCTACAGGTGCTCGATGCCCGAAAACCTTGAGCACAGTCTACAGGTCACATTTATGAAGGGATTTCATTGTAACTTCGTAGGATCACTCCAGATGATGCCCAGATGAGATTGTCCCCACTGGTTGCGATCATTCAACCATGATGGCTGCCCAAGCCCAAAGCCCGAAAACCTATAGCACAGTCTACAGGTCATATTTATTAAGGGATTTCATTGTAATTTGGTAGGTTGACTTCATATAATGTCTAGATGAGAACGTTCGCTTTTGGACATGATTGGGCAACTGTGACGACTACAGGGGCCCAAAGCCCAAAAACCTTTAGAACAGTCTACAGGTCATAATTATGAAGGGATTTTATTGTAGCTTGGTAGGATGACTCCAAATAATGTCTAGGTGAGAACATCCCCTTTTGGTCATGATCATTCAGCCTTTATCGCTGCCCAAGCCCAAAGACCTTTAGCATAGTCTATAGGTCGTATTTATGGAAGGATTTCATTGTAACTTGTTAGGTTGACTCCATATAATGCCGAGATGATGACATCTCCTTTTGGTCGTGATTGGTCAGCTGTGATGGCTACAGGTGCCCGAAGCCTGAAAATCTTCAGCACAGTCTACAGGTATTATTTATGAAGGGATTTCATTGTAACTTTTTAGGATCACTCCAGATGATGCCCAGATGAGAATGTCCCCTTTTGGTTAGGATCATTCAACCATTATGGCTGCCCGACCCCAAAACCTGAATACCTTTAGCACAGTCTACAGGTCATATTTATGAAGGGATTTCATTGTAACTTGGTAGGTTTGACTTCATATAATATCTAGATGAGAACGTCCCCTTTTGGACACGATTGGGCAACTGTGACAGCTACAGGGGCCCGAAGCCCGAAAACCTTTAGAACAGTCTACAGGTCATAATTATGAAGGGATTTCATTGTAGCTTGGTAGAATGACTCCAAATAATGTCTAGATGAGAACGTCCCATTTTGGTCGCGTTCATTCAGCCTTGATGGCTGCTCGAGCCCAAAAACCTTTAGCATAGTCTATAGGGCATATTTATGGAAGGATTTCATTGTAACTTGTTAGGTTGACTCCATATAATGCCTAAATGATGTCATCCCTCCCCTTTTGGTCGTGATTGGTCAACTGTGATGGCTACAGGTGCCCGATGTCTGAAAATCTTCAGCACAGTCTACAGGTCATATTTTGAAGGGATTTTATTGTAACTTCGCAGGATCACTCCAGATGATGCCCAGATGAGAATGTCCCCTTTTGATTGCGATCATTCAACCATGATGGCTGCCTGAGCCCAAAGCCCAAAAACCTTTAGCACAGTCTACAGGTCATATTTATGAAGTGATTTCATTGTAACTTGGTAGGTTGACTTCATATAATGTCTGGATGAGAATGTCCCCTTTGGACGCAATTGGGAAAGTGACGGCTACAGGGGGCCCGAAGCCCGAAAACCTTTAGCACAGTCACAGGCCATATTTATGAAGGGATTTCAATGTAACTTGATAGGATGACTCGTTTTGGAATAATTTTACTGTAACTTGGTAACTTCCGTTGATATACGTTAACTGTGAGGGCCAAATACATTAACTGTGAGGTCATATTAACCCACCCCTCAGCTCTTTAGTATAGTGTACACCTCGTATTATTTTTATCAAAAACATAGCATACAGGGAACAGAAATGAACATATTCCCAATTATCACAATTCTTGTCTTATTTCATAATCCTTTCATAAACATTGAACATTATCCTTTTCATCAAACACAAGACACAAGTTAAGCTGCAGTGTCATTGACACTTTCATTTATTTTTGTAATTATTTCTTTGCCATCAAAAGTTCATGTTTTTGGTTTGTTTTATGTTTTAGCCCTCATAGTCTACAGAATAGCATGTAAGTGTATTTCATCCCTTGAGTACAAAAAGGCTTTGCAATGCTAAAGCATTCCAAATCTTGTTGCACTCAAGGGACAAATTTATCAATTTTATTAAATTGGGTAAAATATCAGACATAAACCATTTAATTTTTATTTTTTTGATGTTTGCATTGGCTATAAATAGAGAACATACAGCAGTCAAAAGGACCATGCGGGGAGGGCATGAGAAACATATTTTTAACTTTTTTAGGCCTTATGCAAAAACATCACTACATAGTCATGTATAATAAATCAATAACTGTTTGAGCCAAATGGTCGCCTCCAGTGTTAATGAATGCCTTCGATTTTTCAAAACATTCTTCCTTCATATTTGTTGGGTAATTCAATGATCTTTTCCCAAGAATTTATTACAATAGACTGTTGGTTGTCTGTACATTCTGAAGTCTGTTCCACAGAAGGAATTTTTTAATGTAAAAAAATACAAAATCCACAAACCCCCAAAATATGCAGACATATTTTCTTGTTGTTGTTACCATCAGGTCTTGTATGTGGTGATGGGGAGGTATCAGTGCAATCCTTTCAACTACTGTTGGAGTCTGTTAAACTAGTTTGTGTCAGTGAACTCTCTATATGTATTAAGGATCTATTTCATGTAGCATCTACACGTATGTAATGTGACATCTAAATGAGAAGTACCTATATTATATATTGTCTATCTGGGGCATGTTTAATTGAAAAGTCCACCAGGATTCATCGGTCTGAGATATGTTTATCTGGGTCCCATCTATCTGTGAAAGCATCGATCTGGAACACACCTATCAGGGACCCATCTGTCTGGGAAATGGCCATCTTGAGCCCATCTATCTGAGAATCATATATCTGTGACCATCTCTTTGGGAAACCACTATCTGAGACTTGTCTATCTGGAATGTAATCATTTTATGTTATTTGTACATACCAGAAAATAAGTGGTCAGACAAGGACAATGTCAGGTACAAAAAGGCCAATGTCAGACTGAGGTTTAAAATCATCAGTCAAAATGTCTGATGCCAAAATTATCAATGAAGTTCAGTGATCAGAAGATCATGCATGCTGGAAATCATGCACATAACTAGCAAGCTTAAAATTAATGATTATTGTGATTTCTGGTCCTGGCAAGTTGGGAAATGTGAAGAAAGTGACTGTACATGTCATCAGTATTAACAGCATGTGAAGAAATATGATTTGATATAGCCATACATGTATCTAAATTATGTCTGAAGGGTAATTCAGTTCCAGTTCAGAATGAAACCAATCATACCTTGTTTGGCAGGGCTCATTGAGCCCTGCCAAACAAGGTATGGTTGGATGAATTCTGAACAGTTTTAAGATGAAGGTACATGTACACCCAAAACACATTATTTTGAATAATGCTCAAATTCCATTTTGTAATATGTCATTCTTAATTTTCATTGCGCTTCCAGACAAAATGTCAGACATCAAATGAATCATGTCTGTCATTTAAGTATAAATGACAGACATGATTCATTTGGTGTCTGACATTTTGTCTGGAAGCGCAATGAAAATTATTTTTAGGCTTGTATTTGTATGGACAATGGTTTAGACTAGAAGTGACTAAGTCTGAGTTTAGAGTTTTAGAATATTTGGGAACTTTATTGATTGTATTCTTCATTTTCATCTTCTAACTATTTAATCATCAATTCATTTTATTTTATAATGTAAATTTTATTTCAATAAATTTTAAAATCCTAATCTGAACATAGAAAAAACACGAAACCGTAAGTTAGATAAACTTCCATTATACACGTTCCCAAAATTATGGAATGCTCTAGACGTCACTGTTCGAAGTATTAACAATAGAACCGCCTTTAGATGCAAATTAACCTCCGAGTTTATTTCTTCCTACTCCAATTATGTCCGGTGTAATAACCCTTACTGCCCAGAATGTACGTAATAAAAATCAATATTTTCATTAATTTACCGAGAAGAACTTACCAAAAAGAACTTATATCCCATACAGTGGGCCAATTTATCCACTAGTCCATCTTTCTGTTTTGACTTGACACCTTGATTCAGACTGAGGTTCACAGAGGGTAAATTTTGTGATGCTATCCTGCTGTGCAGGGTAGCATCACCAAATTCACCCTCTGGAAACCTCAACTGACAGGTTGCTTTTATTCAGGCTTGCTGTTATAACAATACATTATTCATTCAATAATTCCTAGATTTTCTCTTTCTTTGACTTCTTATCCAACAATTTTATCAATGAAATGAACACAATGCATTCTTTTATTTATAAGATATGATTTTCTTTCTCTGAATTGCCCTTTATCAAACTGGGCTAACATGAATTCAAACCTGGGGGATATGATGCTGCTCTCGGGTGATATAAACCAAACTAAACTTGTCCCCCTCGATGCACTACTAGGTGCATCCAATTTGTGAACATCGAAATGCTTACAGTTGTTCGTCAGACAGTCTGCTTATTTTCAGGCTTGTATAACAGTTATCATCTTTTTCATTCCTTCTTCAAAATGTAATCTACAACAGAATTTTTCTGTTGCAAATGTTCACAGCAAGCAAAATATTCCTTAGAATGCTGTAGAACAGACAAAATTCTCTCTGATATGAAATGACACAGTGAATTTTCAGTGGAGTTATTGCCCTTTACCTATAATTTTTTTTCTTTTCCAACAAGTCTGGAAGACAAAACTGATCAAGAAACAAAGGCAAAAAAGAGTATTTTTCATATCTGTCCCCATAAGAACTCTTGAAAGTGGAAGAATGCTTTGAAAACTGTGAGACTGAGAAGTTCTATTTTGGTGGTATAAAATGATATAAGAGGAGAGTAACTTGTGGGAGCCCCTGAGCATTTTTGTCAGTTTATGATCTGGAGATTTTTTACACATTTTAACAGCTCTTTGATAGTTTACATGTACATGCTCTGCCTCAGCAGTTGTTTCTAGACAAGTCTTGTCTGACTTACCCAGAAACAACTGCCAAGGTACTCAGAAACTGTTGACTGCAAGTTTACCTAGAGACTGTGAGTTTACCTAGAAACTGCATGTTGGGGCACCTGATCTGATGGAGTAAAAAGTAATCAAAGTTGCAATTAGGCCTTCAAATTTAACTACTTACCTGCTGCTGCCAGATATTCCTGCCCATGACAGGAAATCTCTTGCCTTTATAATAAGTAAAATTTGAGCATATTTGACCTTTTACCTAACATGAAAAGCAGACGACACTTACAAATAAAAGTCTTGAATAACTATTTTTTTTCATTTTTTTAGTCTCAAAAACATATATTATGTCCCCTCATTGGAACAAGCTCATTCCAATGAGGGGTCATAACCTATGTTTTTGAGACAAAAAAAGAAAAAAATAATGAAAATTAATTGGCTATTTTTTAAAATAGCACTGGCATGTTTTAGCTGTTATGTTGGGTAAAGGGTTAATAAATTTTCCACTTCAAACTGAATTGACTCTTTGACCAGTGATTTCTTGATTCAAATTTTCACAATTTTTAGCTCAACTTGACAAAGTCAAGCTGAGCTATTGCCATCACTTCTTGCCCCCCAATCCCCAAAATTTGCATCCAAAACCAAAAGAAATCATGTCCTATAGGACCTCCATACTTCGCCCCTACTGTGCATGTGCAGTGTCAAGGACGTTCCGAAATTGGCGCCAATTATCATTCTCTGTTTGGCCCTTCATCAGTCAACATCTCACTGATCTTTGTGCTTGTAAATCTCAGTTTAAAGGATGCCAGACACGTAATTTTTGGAGAAATGGTGATTCTAAGGAGGATATAGAAGGAGGAGAGGAAAAAGGAGTGACAAAAAAATAATCAGGGCTGTACTTAAAATTTTTTATGAAATTATGTTAAGTTGCCTATTTTCGAGGCATGGGCCTCTTGTCATTCTTGCTAAAATGTTGCACTGCTTATTCAGTGTTTCCTCTCCCCTGGCCTTCTAAGTCCCCCCTTGCAATTCTCCCATGCTTTTGGCATATTTTTGAGAAAGTTCATTTCTAAAATTCTCTTGGGAGAGTTGCTTGGTTACAGAATGTTTTCTGTTATTTTCCCCATAGTTACGTTTTCACCCATGGGTGTATAAACGTTGTGTTCTGCATCTTCCATCTGATGTTCTGCAGATTCTCCCCTGGGAGTCTCTGTCTTGCATCAGATAGAGTGTAATTTTGATGACTGATTTCGGGCCAGTTTTTTCAGTGCCTGGAGTCATGTTTTCTGGTGTTTTACACTGTTTGTTTACATTGGCAACAGCCTTTTTTTGAGGGGGGCTGTTTGCCTTTGGTGTAGTTTATCTCACTATAAGATACATTTCTATTATCCGTAAGTGTCGCATTAATTATTTAATATAAATTTAAAATTTTTGACCACACTTAGCCATCGGATCCATCGGGGCTCAACGTTACTTTTCAGAAACTTGGGCTTCGCTGAAAAAATATTTTTCAAAAATTATTTTGATTTGCAATTGTTTTTTCATTATTAATGGATCATGTTATTATGTATCTTTGTGTCAGGGGTTTGTGCGAGTAACTAGGACTTGTTGTTGACTTTTCACAATGAAAGGATATTGTTCAAATTGTAATGGGAAGAAATCTTCCTCTGACTTTCATGATCATTGTATTAATTGTAGTCAGTGTTCTCGCACTAATCCCTGTTCTATATGTCAATATTGGGATGACAAACATTGGAAACGTGTGTCACGGTATGTTGTTACTGGAGAAAGGGCTATGCCGGCTCTTTCTCCGCAAGGTCACTCTACTCTCTCAGTTTCTATTTCAGAGGAACAAGAACAGGGTGATGTTTCCATGTTATCTTCCGCAAGTGCGCTTCCATCGTCACAAATGAATACAGAGCTAGCGGCAAAAGTGCTCATGGAGATTAAACAAATGTCGTCCGCTAGCTCGACCGGTGTAGCGTCCATTCACCGAATGGTTCGGCAGCCGGGTTCGTCCGATGCGGTCCAGGAGGAAATGTTGGGTGATGCGAGCACTATAAACATTCAACGTGCACACCCAGTGACGGCGGATAGTAGGCGAGATCGGAGGAAGCCTTTAAGTCTGGTTCCTAGCTCGTCCAGGTCCAGCCGGGCCGCGGGCGAGAGAGGCCCCTCTCTCGTACAACAACATCTGGGACCAGATGTTGTGGTACAAAATGTGTCGCAAGCGGAGCATACGTCCGTCGCTCGGGACGCTCCGTTGTATAGGCAGTCCGCGGAGACTGCTCACGCTTCTTCTTCTCGTCAGCGCACACGACCGCACCTTGGCTGCGTGACCGCCGATATCTTACCAGCTTCGCCAATCAAGGATTCTTCGGCGACCAGGTCACACCATCCGGCGGCCGGGGACACGAGGCCGATGGACTCCGGACGTTCGCATAGAAAAAGTATGTGGGAGCCATCAGATGCGTAGCTGCCCTCGGCGAAGCAGCGAAAGACGGCGCCTCCGCAGGTCTCGATGCCGGACATACTTGTGCAGATAGCACAACTTATCGCAGCATCCCAGCAGCCGACAGAAACGGTGTCGGATCGGGAATTATCCGACGGCGCTGGGTCGGTACGCTCCGCCGAAGCATCAGGGGCGGACGACCGGGAGCATCATGAGGTCCGACCGGATGGTGAAAGGGATACGGATGATTTGGAGCTATCCCTTTCGGAACAACATAAAGCTGCCGTGGACTTCATCCGGCACTTTCTCCCTCATGTTGTTCCGTCGGGCCAGACTGCTGCGGTTCCGGACAAGAGGATTATAGCGTCATTGGACTCTGAATTTTTTGAGCGGTTCAGGGACATCGCTCCCGAGTTTCCGTCGCAGTCCAATAATGTTGCAAGAACATTTGAATTATTGAACGACGCTATATTTAAACTTGCTTCCAAAACGGGGGAAAGCAGGTTTCTTGTCCGCCAGTACTCTCAACCTGCCTTTCATTAATGCAAGGAATAAATTTGACACGGCAGGACAGGGTATTCCGAGAGTTCCTCTGCGTATGGACGACGAGGCGGAAGACTTAGAGCTATCATTACCGTCGTCGGCTTCTATTCCAACCGCCGTGTTGGAAACAGCTATTTCGTCTAACAGAGCCAGTTTAGATGCCTTATCTTACGCAGATCACCTTACTAAGGCATTATCACTGCGCCTTCAAGGGAAAGAATTTCAGGATATACAATCCTCTTTAAGACTTCTTTCAAGGGCAGTAGCTTATTCCACGTGTAACTCCGCCCTTTCAGTGGCAAACCTGGAGTTGGTTAGACGTGACGCAGCCCTAGCTACATCCACACTCGTGGATACTAAGGTGAAGAACTCTCTCAGAGTCGCTTCGGTCTCCGGAGAACTTCTCTTTGACGGCAAGCTTTCTGCTATTTATGATAAAATTACAAAGATAGCTTCGGATTCTCTGTTGTTCAAATCTGCTTCTAAGAAGTCGGATACGGCAGACAAGAATAAGACATAGTCCAGGCACATTAGACATAAAAATGAGAAAGTAAGGAAAAAAATCGGAGAAAGCTGATTTTTTTATATGTTTCCGGGACACACATTGCGGATAAAGTGTGAAAAGTCCCCGCGAATCCGAGTTGAGCTTTTTTTAGTTATAGCGTTTTTTTGATGAAAAAAAAAAATTTTTAAAAAATTCGACCCAGCTCCATATTTCTCATTCTTATTCGCCTTAGTAGGGTGAGAATCATAAATATAGGGCTGAATTATATTGAGAATACATATCACCAACAGAAAATGCCAACTTTGTACCAATCCTCACACTCAATGGTGAAATATTCACGAAAATGTACAAAATTACAAAAAAAAATTTATTGTTTTCATATACACAACGGTACACAACGTCCATTAAATCAAATCTACGACTACTTTGGGAGTTAAATTATATATCACAAATTGCAGAAAAGCAGTGGCTTTATAATGATATATAACAATAGTCATTTATTCCATAATGAACTGGTGAAACGTGTGAAATATTAACCATACCCCCTAAACTCAAATTCAAACGGCATCGACTTTTCTCATTCAAATACCGTATTATAGCATCATTGTTTCAATTTCCATGTTCGATTAAATCCATCCAACCCGAGCACAATTTACACTGCTCTCATGTTTGCACAAACTGAATGTGAGAAACAGGGACTGAATGTTTGTCCAGTGACGTTTGACCAACCACTTTATATCAAAGCAGTGGAGATTGTGTCTTCGTCAGATAAGTTGACAAAAGTTTTCGTTAGACTCGGCGGCTTCCATATGATTATGTCATATTTAGGGGCAATTGGTTCGATCATGGCTGGTAGTGGCTTGGATGAACTTTGGGGGACTGTTTATGCTGGTGGGTCAATCCATCATTTGATCAGTGGTCATGCATATTCAAGAGCAGTTCGTGCCCATTTGCTAACACAAATTGCCATTACAAAACTTGTGTTTGAAGAAAGCCGAACACTAGATAACATAGACTGCACAGAAGTCAATGAAATATTCTGTGGACTTGCCAGAGGTGATTGTACAACAGCTGACGCTGTCAATCAAGAAAGTGTCAACCATCTACTGTCAAAATTACACGAACTGCTCCAGAATGCGTCTGTAGGACGCACAGGAAAGCTTTGGGTACAATACTACGAGCAAATAGGTCTTCTCCAGTTGTTCAGGAGAGCAGAGCGCACAGGCGACTGGGAACTCCACACATATTGTGTTCGCAATATGATTCCAGTATTTCACGCAGGTGGTCATTTTGCATACGCCAAAAGTTCTCATCTCTATTTGCAGCAGATGAATGAGCTAACAGAAATAATGCAACAGGATGATTTGAAGTTGTTCACTGAGAAAGGTTACTTTACCATAAGGTGCTCAGATAAATTCTGGGACGGGATATATTCTGATCAGACCATAGAGCAGTGTTTAATGAGAATGTTCAAGCTCCCTGGTGGTCTCACACATGGTAGGGGAATAACCGATAGCACTGTTGCGAAATGGGTACATGGACTACCTCTTTGCCTTCCGATATGTAATGCTCTCGAAAATTTTGTTCATGTTCACACTGGTCATGGCGAACAACATCGGGATCTCCGTCAAAGTTCACAATTGACTGATGCCAATGATATCACCAAATTATTGAACTGGCTCAGAGTGCATTCCCCCTTTCAGAATAGAGATCCACTACAATTAGTCTCTATAGCGACCGGGCTTGTGGCCGACGAAACTGTGAACTGTGACCAAGTTCGCAAAATTGGTGAATGTTGCGTATCGAATGTTGTAAGCAAAACGTTCAACAGCATCAAACTATGACGTGTTGACACTGTGAAGTCTTTCGCATCGATGGCAAATAGCATCAAAGTCCGTGGAAGTAAGGTAGTGATTGACCCCACAATTCTGTTCAACCGCATCACATGTGTTATTCAGTCACAAGCAGAGATGGAAGAGTATCTCAAATATGAACTCGCCCCGAAACCACCAGCATTGTTTGATTCTGCTGGAATGAGGAAGACACAGAAAAGCACGCTCGGTAAGATCCTCAAAACATACGGTTCCGAGCAAACTAAAATCCCAGAACGTTCTCTGTTTGTTGTAGATGGTGGATTTTTATTGAGGGCAGTTGTATGGCCTAAACAGTCGTTATATAAGGACATATGTACATCATATTCCAATTATCTAGTGAGACATTTTGGGGCGAATGTCGTGGTTGTTTTTGATGGTTATGCTTGTACAATGTCGACAAAGGGCATGGAACAAGCCCGTAGATCTAAAGACAGGTATTCCATTGATATCAATATCTCACCCGAGTTACCAGCCACCACACCCCAATCCGATTTCCTTGCAAATGCCAAGAACAAAACCCAACTGATCGATCTTCTAATGCAGGAGCTATCTGCTATCAATATTCAGTCCAAGCAGGCCGAGGCTGATGCTGATGTACTGATAGCCGAAACTGCACTTGACATCGCTCAAGATGACAACAATGTTGTCGTTGTGGGAACAGACACAGACTTGTTAGTCATTCTTACCTCTCGAGTTCAACCGGGATGTAATATTCACATGATGTATTCCATTACCCCAAACTTACTAGTTTCAGTTAGTGAAATAGCAACCAAAATGGGTGACCATAGAAGCAACCTCCTTGTGACACTACTTCTGCACTCTTTCGAGTTGGTAAGAAGAAAGTATTCAGTACAATTGTCTCCGATGTTACTAGCGACTCACAACAGTATGTCAACACAATTTTGGCGGATGACAGTACACCAAGTGCAGTAGCCGCTGCCGGGGAACAACTTCTCCTGATCTTATACGGGAGTAAAACTGTTTCCTCTCTCGACCAATATAGATATGTCACTTACAAGCGTTACATAGCAAAATCTAAACTGAATAAACCCATCGACCTAGCCTCACTGCCACAAAGCAGCGATGCTGCACAACAACGTGTCTACAGATGTTATCTCCAGGTCCAACAATGGCTGGGCACTTCGCTTCCTCCGACGGATTGGGGGTGGTCGCTAGACAATGGACTTCTTGTACCAACTGCAGCCACAAAGCCATGTGCCCCCGATAACCTACTGAATCTGATCAGTTGTGGTTGCAAGAGTGCTTGTACAAAAAGGTGTGGGTGTAAGAAGGCAGGACTCTCTTGCTCAGGTTTGTGTAATTGCAATTCGGATTCTTGTAACAACCACAGAAACACTGTCCTGTCGGAAATTTCTGAGTTCGATGAATAATATGTATATAGGTCATGTCATTTCTGTATATAGCGTTGATAATAGTCAATGTAACTTAATCCATGTTGATTGATTTGTACATTCTGTAAATATTATTTATTGATTTTTGTACATTCTGTAAATATTATTTATTGATCTAATGCTGCCAGACACAGACGTGTCTGTTCGGTCCCAAGCCCGAAAATAGTTGAGTTCTCATGCTGACGAATTTTATGCCAAAAGGGGAACTCGGCCAGAAGCAGAGGGGGTCTTCCATAATGTCTATTTTGTAAGCAATGATAAAAGTCTTCAAATGGTGGTGGATTTTTTATCGTCTGTCCAACTAACATCCCGTTCTGTACTACGACCCTTTGGGCAAATCCATTAGGAAAATCGTCATTTTTTGCGTAAATCCGATACTTTTTTGTGAATTTTCAATAATTTTTCGCAGAAATTGTCACAGAATGCACATTTTCCTCTAGGTAAATGTATATTAGACATTATGTAGCTCGAAATACGCGTAAACAAAAAATACAGTTGGATCAATTCGAGGTTACAAAGTTCGTGCGATTTTTTTTGATTTTTTTCAAACGCGTTTTCGAAAAAAGGCTGTAGAAAAAAAAGCTCAACTGGGATTTTAGGGGACTTTTGTCTAATCGTTCAGTGACAGGTACTCGACATTCCCTGAAAAAATCAGCTTTCTCCGATTTTTTTCCCTAGTGAAACCTAATGTTCTTGGGCTAACAGGCACTTCTGGGTCTAATGCGCCCAAGAGAGGTTCCTATAGAGGTTCCGGTGCGTCCTCTTGGTCTTATTCGAGAGACCGTCAAGGTAGCGACTCGCGTTCGGAACGTCCTTCGGGCTGGGACAACCGGTCGGACGCCCCGAGGTCGACGGGACGAGGTGCAAGTCGTGGAGGACGTGGTTTCTCCTACCGCAGGCCTCGCAGGTCCAGGAGGTGATGGCTTAAACCTCTATCGCGTACCGGTTGGCGGAAGGTTGTCGAGCTTTTCACAAGAATGGGCGTCGATTACGGACGACCCTTGGGTGAGAGGAGTGACTTCGGAAGGTCTAAAGATATCCTTCAAACGAAAGCCTCCATTAACTCGAAGTCCAAAGTGGACTCAACTTCCGTCAAATCCGCAGAAAAGAGACGCTCTTTTATCAGAGGTGCAGTCTCTTTTAATAAAGAACGCGATAGAGGTCGTAGAAAACCAGGAGACTCCGGGATTCTTCAGCCATCTGTTTCTGGTTCCAAAACCAGACGGCTCGTTCCGTCCAGTCATAGATTTGAGCTGGATAAACAAGCTGATCGTCGCTCCGAAGTTTTATATGGAGACGATTCGGTCGGTCAGAGCGAGTATTCGGTTGAACGATTATGCAACAAGCATAGATCTCAAAGATGCGTACTTTCACGTCATGGTACATCCGACATTCAGAAAGTATCTACGCTTCGCAGTCCTAGGAGTGGTGTATCAATTCCGGGCGATGTGCTTCGGATTGAATCTAGCACCCTGGGCTTTCACTCGGGTAATGAACTCGGTAATGATCTATTTCCGAGCTCATTCGTCTGCGGTAACGTCGGCCTACCTGGACGACATTCTTCAGAGGTACGGCAACGAGTTAACGCTTCAGAACGATGTTCAGAATCTACTTCTATTGCTCCGGCGTCTCGGTTTTATAGTAAACGAGGAGAAGTCGGATCTGGTGCCGTCCAAGTCATTCACTCATCTGGGAATGAGCTTCGAGACGCACAACAATCTCGTTCGTCTGCCGTTAACCAGAGCGAAATTAGTCATTTGTTACGCTCGCTATTGTCTGCACGCAGACAAAGTCACAGCGAGAGAATTTATGGGACTGATAGGTCTGTGCGGAGCCGCTGCGGATCTCATTCCGATGGGGCGGTTACGCACGCGTCCTCTCCAAATTTTCTTGACTCAGAATTGGAGTGTGAAAATTCATTCGCTCGACATAGACGTTCTCTTGTCAGATCAGGTGAAACAAGAGATTCAGACTTGGGCAAACATTCAGTGGTTAACTCAGGGAGTTCCGCTGCAGTTGCCGGATCCGAGTTTTACCATTATGACGGATGCCAGTCAAACAGGTTGTGGTGCATCATTGATCCCAACGGATTCGAGATGCCAGGGTCTTTGGGATCTGCAATTCCTGGGCAAGCACATAAACATCAAGGAAATGATGTCAATTTGGCTTGCGTAACGTCATTGGATGGACATTATTCACAATGCTCATGTCCAAATCCTATCCAACAATACGACAGTAGTGGCGTATATACGGAATCAGGGAGGCACTTATTCAGTTCCGTTGTTCAATCTAACGGAAAGAATCCTTCTGTTTGCGCTAGAACATCACGTTCTTCTTTCGGTCCGTCACATTCTGGGTCGTCTGAATGTGCTAGCAGACTCCCTTTCACGAAAGGGTCGCTTGTTGCCGTCGGAGTGGACTCTCAACAAACAAGTATTCAATCAGATTTGCTACCAATGGGAATGGCCAATGATAGACTTATTTGCGACACATCTCAACAATCAGTTGCAGACGTATGTGTCTCCGTGTCCGGATCCAAGAGCATTTGCAGTAGACGCTCTGTCGATCACTTGGGACGGAATGATAGGATATGCGTATCCTCCAGCGCCGTTAATTCAGCAAGTATTGCTAAAGATAAAACAATCTCAATGCAAGATTCTGTTGGTAGCATCTCTGTCTCCACAGAGACCGTGGATAAATCTACTCAGGTGTCTGTTGTGGGACCTACCGCGAAAGCTTCCTCCACGGGAGGATCTTCTTTCGCAGGGGAAATCGCGTCAACTCCATCACAACCCGCAAGGTCTCAACCTTCACGTTTTTCCGTTGTGCAGTCCTTCTTGCATGGCAAGCACTTTACAGGACGAGCAGTGGACGCGATTTCTAACTGTAGGAGGACCTCCTCTTCACTAAACTATGCGGCTAATTGGAAGGTTTTTCGTCGTTGGTGTAGGGATCATTCTGTAGATATTTTCGATCCCTCTATACCAGACATTGCAAACTTTCTAGTATACTTGTTTGACGAAATCAAACTGCAGCCTGTTACTATTAAGGGTTATAGGTCTATGTTATCTGATACCTATGCACATCATGATAGTTTAAATTGGATCTAATGTCTCTTTATCTAAGTTGGTTAGAAACTTCTCGATAAATAGACCCAGAACTCTTAGGTTAATTCCTAAATGGAATTTAGCTTGGGTTCTTCTTAAATTGAAGGAAAAGCCATTTGAACCTCTTGGGACAGTAGATTTCAAATTCTTATCTTATAAGACAGCTTTTCTCTTAGCTTTCTCTTCTGCTAGAAGAGTCAGTGAGCTTCATGCACTGTCGGTGGATGATTCTCACTATCGTAGTATCGGGAACACTATCACCTTCACTACTAATGTGGGTTTTTTAGCTAAGAATCAGGCTCCTAATAAATATCCGGAACCTATTGTTATTAAGGCTCTTCCGTCTTCAGACGGGCGTAGGCCTTTACTCTGTCCTGTTAGAGCGTTACGTATCTATAAACAGAGATCTCAGTTTATTAGAAAGGGACGAAAACGTTTCTTTCTGTCTTTGATGCCTAATAGAAGGGACATTTCGGTCCATTCTATTGCTAGATGGATTCAATTAACTATCCGTATTGCTTATGAGAGTTTATCTTCTTCTCAGCAGTCTGTGCTTAAGATTTCCGCTCATGAAGTAAGAGCTCTTGCTACTTCTTGGGCTTATGCTAATAGTATTGCTATTACAGATTTAATGAAGGCTGCTTATTGGTCTCAGCCATCCACATTCACGAATTTTTATCTCAGAAATATTGAGTCCATTTCTGGAGACCTGCATTGTTTAGGTCCGAAATCTGTTGCTCAGAATGTCGTCCACTAAACAGTTGCAACTATAGTTATGCAGGCTTTCTGTTCCGGCAGTGACTCCGTCCGGCTGCCCTCTTCGCTCTGGGCTATTTGACCCAGGGCAAGGGGAAGGGGGAGGGGGGGGGGGGGGCGGGTGTTCCCTTAGGTCACCTGCTTTATAGTGAAAAGCAAGGGAATGCCTCCTCCAAAGTCAGTATTTCTGAGTCGTTTCCGGGATGGTTTTAAAGTGTAATATTAATGTTAAAATTCATTCATGTCATATTTTTAAAGTGTAGCTCGGTGTGAAGCATTTGTATATGTCAAGTGTCAAACGGGCTTTAATATACAATACTCGGACACTTTTAGAAGATTATAAAGAGTCTCAATTCTCTGGACTAACTTTATTTATTGGCTTACTTTAAAAATAATTAGTATAAGGGTTATACTGGATGTTAATAGAGAACATGAATGTTATTGTGCTCAATTATAAAGGGTATTGTATCTTTCTAATTTAATATTAAATAAAAAAGATACATGTAAAGCCTAATACTCCTTTTCTCCTTAAGGGGTTGCCTCTTTATTATATAGTTGAGCTTATTGGATTTTCCTCTATGTCCTAGGCCCTCCAGCCTTTTTACTATTCAGCTAAGTCTGGGTCATTGGTACAGTATAAAAATGTTAAAAAATTTATAGTAATTTATATATTTTTTATACTTACCAATGACCCAGACGGGGATGGCCCTCCCAGGAGTTGGGAACTCTTGCCTCCCCGCACTGTCAGTAAGAATGATAATTGGCGCCAATTTCGGAACGTCCTTGACACTGCGCATGCGCAGTAGGGGCGAAGTATGGAGGTCCTATAGGACATGATTTCTTTTTGTTTTGGATGCAAATTTTGGGGATTGGGGGGCAAAATTTGTGTTTGGCCCTGGTTTTGTTAGAGTTAGCACCAGCTAAGTCTGGGTCATTGGTAAGTAAAAAAATATATATAAATTACTATAAATTTTTTAACTTTCGTCAATTTCTGTCAAAAAATGTTGCCGCGGCCAACGTTCTTAGAACTTAGTTTAGTCAGAAGACTCAATATTTCCGTTTGGCACACCCTACAGGGTCCATTTATGATCAGATTGCTTTGAAACCTGGCATGCTTGTTTGGGGTGACCTCTAGATGGGAGCTATCGGTTTTCTTCAATTTCCGTCAAAAAATGTTGCCGCGGCCAACGTTCTTAGAACTTAGTTTAGTCAAACCACAATATTTCCCTTTGGCACACCCTACAGGGCACATTTATGATTAGATTGCTTTGAAACCTGGTATGCTTATTTAGGGTGACCTCTAGATGGGAGCTATCGATTTTCTTTAATTTCCGGCAAAAAATGTTGCCACGGCCAACGTTCTTAGAACTTAGTTTAGTCAGACCTCAATATTTCCCTTTGGCACACCCTACAGGGCCCATTTATGATCAGATTGCTTTGAAACCTGGTATGCTTGTTTGGAGAGACCTCTAGATGGGAGCTATCGATTTTCTTCAATTTCAGTCAAAAAATGTTGCCGCGGCCAACGTTCTTAAAACTTAGTTTAGTCAGAAGACTCAATATTTGCCTTTGGCATACCCTACAGGGTACATTTATGATCGGATTGCTTTGAAACCTAGCATGCTTGTTTGGGGTGACCTCTAGATGGGAGCTATCGATTTTCTTCAATTTCCGTCAAAAAATGTTGCTGCGGTCAACGTTTTTAGAACTCAGTTTAGTCAGACCACAATATTTCCCTTTGGCACACCCTACAGGGCACATTTATAATTTGATGGCTTTGAAACCTGGTATGCTTATTTAGGGTGACCTCTAGATGGGTGCTATCGATTTTCTTCAATTTCCGACAAAAAATGTTGCCACGGCCATCGTTCGTAGAACTTAGTTTAGTCAGACCTCAATATTTCCCTTTGGCACACGCTACAGGGCACATTTATGGTCCGATTGTTTTGAAACCTGGTATGCTTGTTTGGGGAGACCTCTAGATGGGAGCTATTGATTTTCGTCAATTTCTGTCAAAAAATATTGCCGCGGCCAACGTTCTTAGAACTTAGTTGAGTCAGAAGACTCAATATTTCCCTTTGGCATACCCTACAGGGTACATTTATGATCGGATTGCTTTGAAACCTAACATGCTTGTTTGGGGTGACCTCTAGATGGGAGCTATCGATTTTCTTCAATTTCCGTCAAAAAATGTTGCTGCGGTCAACGTTTTTAGAACTCAGTTTAGTCAGACCACAATATTTCCCTTTGGCACACCCTACAGGGCACATTTATGATTTGATTGCTTTGAAACCTGGTATGCTTATTTAGGGTGACCTCTAGATGGGAGCTATCGATTTTCTTCAATTTCCGACAAAAAATGTTGCCACGGCCATCGTTCGTAGAACTTAGTTTAGTCAGACCTCAATATTTCCCTTTGGCACACGCTACAGGGCACATTTATGATCCGATTGTTTTGAAACCTGGTATGCTTGTTTGGGGAGACCTCTAGATGGGAGCTATCGATTTTCGTCAATTTCTGTCAAAAAATGTTGCCGCGGCCAACGTTCTTAGAACTTAGTTGAGTCAGAAGACTCAATATTTCCCTTTGGCATACCCTACAGGGTACATTTATGATCGGATTGCTTTGAAACCTAGCATGCTTGTTTGGGGTGACCTCTAGATGGGAGCTATCGATTTTCTTCAATTTCCATCAAAAAATGTTGCTGCGGTCAACGTTTTTAGAACTCAGTTTAGTCAGACCACAATATTTCCCTTTGGCACACCCTACAGGGCACATTTATGATTTGATTGCTTTGAAACCTGGTATGCTTATTTAGGGTGACCTCTAGATGGGAGCTATCGATTTTCTTCAATTTCCGACAAAAAATGTTGCCACGGCCATCGTTCGTAGAACTTAGTTTAGTCAGACCTCAATATTTCCCTTTGGCACACTCTACAGGGCACATTTATGATCCGATTGTTTTGAAACCTGGTATGCTTGTTTGGGGAGACCTCTAGATGGGAGCTATCGATTTTCGTCAATTTCTGTCAAAAAATGTTGCCGCGGCCAACCTTCTTAGAACTTAGTTGAGTCAGAAGACTCAATATTTCCCTTTGGCATACCCTACAGGGTACATTTATGATCGGATTGCTTTGAAACCTGGCATGCTTGTTTGGGGTGACCTCTAGATGGGAGCTATCGATTTTCTTCAATTTCCGTCAAAAAATGTTGCCGCGGCCAACGTTCTTAGAACTTAGTTTAGTCAAACCACAATATTTCCCTTTGGGACACCCTACAGGGCCCATTTATGATTTGATTGCTTTGAAACCTGGTATGCTTGTTTGGGGAGACCTCTAGATGGGAGCTATCGATTTTCTTCAATTTCTGTCAAAAAATGTTGCCGCGGCCAACGTTCTTAGAACTTAGTTTAGTCAGAAGACTCAATATTTCCCTTTGGCACACCCTACAGGGCACATTTATGATAGGATTGCTTTGAAACCTGGCATGCTTGTTTGGGGTGACCTCCAGATGGGAGCTATCGATTTTCTTCGGTTTCTGTCAAAAAATGATCTTCAATTTTGCCATTTCATTTATAACTTACCAAGTTCAAGTTTGTCAAGTTGAGCTACAGTGTCATTGACACTTTCATTATAATACCCCACCCCTAATCCCCCCACAATGAGTTGTTGTCTGGGGGCTGCAAACAGGAATCATCTTGTTTGTCCATCCATCCATCTGTCTGTCAGTCTGTCCATCCAATCATCTGTAGGCATAAGTTTGTATGTAGATTTTCTCCAACGTTAAAAGGCCAATCCCTTTGAAACTTGATATGAATGTTCACCACCATGGACGAAATGGTTTCGCGCGCCGAAGGCACGCTGAGACGGTTTTGGGGAACAAGCCCCTTTCGACCCTCTGATAACCACCATGGGTACCTGTGCACCTGCAATTATAGTTCTGTTTGGACTATTTTTGCCATAGTTATGCCCCCTTTTGACTGAGAGTAATTTGCTGCAAGGTCTTAATTTTGTCTAGAGATTTTCTCTGATATCTGTTGGCCCGTCCCGTTGAAACTTGGAACTCATGTTTAACACCATGAGACTCTGTAATCTGCTGATAGGTCTAAATTTTGTCCAGGGTTTTTCTCTCATGTTTACAGGCCAATCTCTTTGAAACCAGGTATGCAAGGTTACCACCATGGGATCCTGTCCAAGCTTCAATCATAGTTGCAGTCGGACCAGTGGTGGTACTGATAGCCCCATCCAGGGACAGTCACACCGCTAGTTTCATCAAAGCAAGTCATGGCTGCTTCACAGCATTCATTACTTGATTTTATGGAAAATATTTTTAACTCTTACGGGCAAGGGTCTGGATAATTATCCTGAATTCACACCTGACCACAGCTTATAGACCGCCATTGGCTTAATAGTGACTTCTAGTAAAGTCTTGGCTGCCTAAACAGGCAGCCAAGACTTGACTAAAACCACTGACTATGTAATATATCTCTTTTCAGCAATACCTACTCATGATTTTTAAAAAATACTCAGCAAGTTGAGAGTTAAAGAAGCATTTCTGCAGCAGTAACATTATCATAAACAATTGACAAAACTTCATTTCATACTTGTGTTTTGTTCACAATATAAACGTAGGTGCTGAAAGCAGGGCTGGGGTAATAGGTGTACTGATAAAATGCCAATCAGACAAATTGCCCATCCAGAAAATATAAAATAGACAAAATGCCCATCACATTTTTTGGTCATCAAAATTATCTTTTTTTTCTTTTTCTTATTACCAACTGTTGTTGTAGTGTAACCTTTGTTTTTTTTATTGGACTTTTTCTTAACCCCAACTGTTGTTTTTTCACTCTGAAAAGTGATGAAAATTTTTTACTTTAAAATTGCTCACCTCTTTATTTTATCAGTTGATTGCCAGTTAGTTCTTCATATAAAATATAAAAATGTAAGTTGAATTATTTTGGAAGACAATCTATATAATTGTTTTGTTACAATTAATTGGAATGAGCCAAATGGCACTCCTATAAATTATAACAAAATAATTATGAACAGTTTCTTGCTAAACTCAGGCTGATAAATAAATAATAGGCAATAAAATGAAGAAAGTGAAGAAATAAATAATTTTAAATGTCAAAACTACTTCCTATTAAATTTAAAATTGCTCACCTCTTTACTTTATCAGTTGATTTTTTAGTTAGGTGAGCTAAAGTGATCACTCACCATCTGTCATCCGTGAACATGCTGTTTGCGTCTTCTCCTCCCAAACTGCTGAGCCAATTTAATTGATATTTGAGATAATAGTTTGTTATGACATCACATTTTTATTTTGTTCAAATCGAGTTGCCTCATCCCTCAGTAGGGCCACGCCCAAAAAGTGTTCTTAAATCTTTAAAAATCTTCTTCTCATGAACCAGCAGTAGCAGAGACTTGATATTTGGTGTGCAACTTTCTTTTGAGGTGTAGACTCAGATTTGTTCAAGAGAAGTTTGAGGAGCTATATTTGCCTTCGTTATGGGAGGGGCAAGAATTTTTCGCCCCACCCAAAATTTCTTTTTTCCAAACCGAGTTGCAGATTTGAACCAAATTTGACATGAGGGCTTATTGGGTCATAAGTACTTAATTTATGCCATAAAAAATTTTCCTGTGGCCCCCCCATGGGAACCACACAAGCTAAAAATAAAAAAAAATTAAAACGCCCATATCTCCAAAACTGCACGGCACTGAGAATTCTTATTTGGTGTGAAGCTTTCTTAGGACCAACAGAACAGAATGGTCCAAAAAAGTTGCTATCGGTTTTATCATGGGGTACTTTTTGGGGACTTTTGAAAAAGTGCTGAGTCAGCATTTTTTAACACTGTGGGTAATGGGAAAAACATTTAAAACTACTTTTCTCCCAAACCTCAGCTCCAAAAGTTTCAGATTTCAACCATAACATCTTTGGAAGATTGTTTCACACGTTTACTGAAACCAAATTCCTGGGTCCATATTTGGGCTCTCTATGAGAGCCCAAATGTTTAAATTAGTGCAGTATGAAGAATATTTTTAAAAAATCTTCTTCTTCAGATCTACCAATCAGAATCTTTTGATATTTAGTATACAGCATGCTTAGGGGGGTGAGATTCAATTTTGTTCAAGCCAAGTCCCTGGGTTCATATTTGGACTCTCTGTGGGAGCCTGAATTATAACTTAGTTCAATATGAGGTATTTTTCTTTAAAGATCTTCTTCTTCAGATCCAGCAGTTGGAATGTTTTGATATTTGGTATGCAGCATGCTTAGGAGGGGGGGGGGGATTCAAGTTTGTTGAAGCCAAGTCCCTGGGTTCATATTTGGGCTTCCTGTGGGAGCCCGAATGATAACTTACTGCAATATAAGGAATTTTTCTTTAAAAATCTTTTTCTTCAGATTAAGCAGTCGGAATGTTTTGATATTTGGCATGCAGCATCCTTAGGGCGGTGAGATTCAAGTTTGTTCAAGCCACGTCCCTGGTTTCATATTTGGGCTCACGGTAGGAGCCTGAATTATAACTTAGTTCAAAATGAGGAATTTTCTTTAAAAATCTTCTTCAGATCCAGCAGTCAGAATGCTTTGATATTTGGTATGCAGCATCCTCAGGGGGATAAGATTCAAGTTTGTTCAAGCCAAGTCCCTGGGTTGATATTTGGGCTCCATGTGGGAGCCCGAGTATTCTTCAAAGATCTTCTTCACATCCACCAGTCAGAATCTTTTGATATTTAGTATACAGCATCCCTCTGGAGGTGAGATTCAAGTTTGTTCAAGCCAAGTCCCTGGATTCATATTTATTTGGGGTCCCTGTGGGAGCCCAAATTATTACTTAGTTCTATATGAGAGATATTCTTTAAAAATCTTCTTTTTTTAAGATCCACTGGTCAGAATCTTTGGATATTTTGTATAAGCTTTTCTTGGGAGGGGCAGATGCAACTTGTTGAAATCAATTCCCTGGATGGATATTTAGGCTACCATGTCAGGTGAGCACTCTCAGGCACCTTGGGGCCTCTTTTTATGGAAGGAAATGTGTAAATTAATGTTATTACCATAATCCTAAGATTGTAAATTCTAAAAATAATGCAGATTGTATCTATACTCATTCCTGTAGTACATGTATATAACCTATAACCCCTACTGAGCTTTACCTCGAAGTTGTTCTCAAATCGTCTGTGTGTTCACTCCTACTAGTTTAGTGACTGACAAGTCACTCTTATGCCATGTCATCCAGAGCAGGTTGAAGCCACTGTGATTTCTTTCTGTGTTCTTCTCTAGATCTAACTCCAACAATAATTTAAGTGTACATAAGATTTGAGCTAACTGGTATTATCTCAGACCATCTCTGTGTTGTGACTTCCATTGACATGCACAACACAATAAAGTTTGGGTTCTACCTGTCCTCTTGGTATGCCCTTGCACAGATAGAAATCATACTTAACCGATTGACGATACAACATGGAGATGGTTTGGTTCTGACTGGTGGCTCCTTATTCTTTTACTTCCTGTAAACTGTCCAATCTCTCTTCCCTTCTATCAATTAGATAAATTAATCCTTTACCCAACGAATTGCCCGCATCCGTCCGCGTAATATGCAAATTCAGTGCTCAGGTGGAAAAATATTATATTTCAAAAAATTTCAACAAAACCATATCATGTGACCCCTCTTTGAAACAAGCTCGTCGAGCTCGTTCCAAATTCAACAAAACCATATCATGTGACCCCTCTTTGAAACGAGCTCGTCGAGCTCGTTCCAAAGAGGGGTCACATGATATGGTTTTGTTGAAATTTTTTGAAAAAATTTAAAAAATGATATTTAAAATAATAAATTTTGAAATCGTCTGCATTGGGTAAAGGGTTAAGCCTACTTGTATCATCTTATGTTACTTTCTTCATTTTGTGTGAACAGGTATCCTGCTGTACACGCCTTCTCACTGCTACTCATTTGTTACCTGTTAACTATACCATGAGTGGAAGTCCTCGAATGGGTGACCATCTGAGTGATCGATTTGGACTCCCGCGTTATGTCTTTGGGCAAGGCACTTAACCCTGATTGTCCACATGGGGCCTGATGACGCTGTGTACTAAGGTGTACTGCACATCGGTGGTGCTCATGTCGTCAACCAATCTAAGCCTGCCTGTGCTGCAGTGCGGAGTTAGAATGTTATGGAGATGGCAGCTGCTCGTTGGAGCCTACTCCAGCTTCCTCCACCCGTAAAACTGTCACGGTCATGATTAGCCATTGTGCATAAATATGTGACTTCAAACACCAATAAATAAATAAATACCAACACATGTAGCACTTTGGAAACTTTTCAAATAAATATAGTTTAAACTAATCTGTAAATTAATAATTTAATATTGGCACATCTCGAGGATTTCCCTAAACCATCATATAATTATAAATGTGATCAAAGAATCATGTTAGGCAAAAACATAATAAAATTAAGAGTGATGTGTGTAAAAATGTTGTTTAATGTTGTTTTAAATGTTGGTGAAATGTTGTGAAAAGTTTGACAAAATTTTGTAAAAATAAATGCTATTACTGTTTGAAAATAAAATTTTATTTTTCTTCATATTACTGTTATTTGTATTTCATTTTGAGAATCGATGGGCATTTTGTCTGATTGTCATTTTGCCTGATTAGCATTTTGTTCATTGGAATTTTGTCCATTGGCATTTTGTCCTGGATTCAGGGTAATATAATAAGTAATAAGGAATATAATGTATTACAATTTTGAAAGTAGTATAATGTAATAAGTAAATAGAGATATTTTTTATTACAGGTAATCGTAATATGATATAATAGTCGGAAAAATAACTGAGAAATATTTATTACTTTTTTACAGTATTACAGTTGAGACACTGGAAATGTTTACTTTGTGTTTTGAGCAAATTGTTAAATAAAATTGTAATATATTTAAACATGATATGAACACAGTTAATTTGTGTTTTCACAGATACACTGTTCAGGCCTGGCATTTTCAGGAGAGCGATTTATTCGCTCGCCTACTGCTCGCCTTAAAAAAATTGAGGAGGGCAAAAAATAGCTCTCCTAGCCTTAGAAAATAATGATTACCACAACAGTCTGTTCCTAAAACCCACAGGTTTTCAGATCTCTGCTGTGTTAGTGGTTTCTGCAATATGGCCACAATGCCCCTCCCACACCTCTGAGCCTTACCAAGGCCCAGAGGTGTGGGAAGGGCAGTGTAGCCGTCTCACAGAGGCTACCTGGTTAGCAGCACCAAATAAAATGTACAAAGCCCACAAGGCAGAATTGATTAATGGTAAAACTTCGTTCTGCCACTTTTAGCTTTTGTAAGCTTGAGGAGAGCTAATCGCTCCCCTAGGCCATGCGACGAGAGCGATTTTTAGCCCTCCTGCATTTTTAAGAATGCCAGGCCTGACTGTTGTGTATATACGGTATTGTGTGAGAGGTTTCAATCCAAGCTTACAAACAGTACTTTGAATTAAATAAAATTTCACGTTATAGAAAAAATATTATTGCAATTTTTTCATGAAAACATACAGATATGGATATCATTAGAACTATCTAGTCAAGTCGGTTATAATGATATCCATATATGTATGCTTTTATTGGGGAATTTTAATTTTCTGACCATTTTTGGTCTCTGCGTTAACCCTTTACCCAACTTAACAGCCGAAACCAGCCAGCGGTATTCACAAAAGTCGTCAATTTTCATTATTTTTTGTCTCACAAACATAGGTTATGACCCCTCTTTGGAACGTGCTCGTCGAGCTCGTTCCAGTGAGGGGGCATAACCTATGTTTTTGAGACAAACAATGAAAAAAATAGTTATTCGAGAATTTTGTTTGCAAGTCTGCTTTCATGTAAGGTAAAGGGTTAAGTAATGGGTTAAGTCAAACAGACAAATGAAATATAACAAAATTTGAAGTTAACCTTGAAATCATTCATGTTTATTTTTCCTGTGATGATAAAGCTAACCAATGGTATCATTTATTAGAATCCTCTCATAATATCCAACAAATGATGCCAGTAAGACTGAAAAGGGAATAAATTGTTTTCTTATTTTTATGACTTTGACACGTGTATTTATATTTAATCCTATTTATATTTAATCCTATTGTTATCTCCAACCAATCAGTGTGACCTGCCTACTGACCTATTAAACAATGGATGAAGGTTGCAGGAGGAGATTAACAACACTGTAACAGAAATTATCAATTTGATTATTACAGTGTCAACTGAAAAATGTTGTAGCATAAATGTGAATTAATGTACATGTACGTTATTTATATCTCTTTCAAGAAATCCAGTCCCCGAAAGTGACCTTAACCTTTTACCCAGTGAATCGCCCGCATCCACCCGCGTAATATGCAAATTCAGCAGTTGAAAAAATATTATTTTTCAAAGAATTTCAACAAAACCATATCATGTGATCCCTCGTTGGAACGAGCTCATCGAGCTCGTTCCAATGAGGGGGTCACATGATATGGTTTTGTTGAAATTGTTTGAAAATGATATTTAAAATAATAAATTTTGATATCGTCTGCGTTTGGTAAAGGGTTAAAATCTGAATAAACTAATCTGAACTAAATTACTGTTTGTGAGAATCTTATATATTTTATTTTCGTTTCAGGCTGTAAGATCTCATGTACCATTGATAAAGTTTAGAGACAAGAAGTTACCTAGTCCTAGTGGTATTTATTTTTAATACACCTTCCAGAATATCATATTTTTGAGTGTATAAAATTCTTCTTGTAAATTTTGTGAATTTAGTAACAGTTTGATCTCTTTTTGTTTATGTTATCTAAACAAACAATGAGCAGGAAACTTAGTTGGTCTTGTTTTAGCTGACCTGACTGAAAGTCAGTGTGAGCTATTGCCATCACTTGGCATCTGTCGTCCATCGTACGTTAGCTTTTACAAAACAATCTTCTCCTCACAAACCAATGGCCCAAATTGAAACATTTATGGGCCACATCATCTTGGGGGTATTCTGTTTTAGTTACGTTCAAATGGGGTCTCCACTCTTTTTGGGCGTGGTCTTATGCCCAAATATGATGAAATTCTTTAAAAATCTTCTTCTCATGAACCACAAGTGGGAATGTTTTGATATTTGGTATGAAACTTCCTCTGGTGTTCAAGATTAAAAGTTGTTCTAAGAAAGTTGATAGGTACATATTTTGGCTCTCCAGGGGATGAGCTGACTTTTGAGCGCCAATGAAAATTTCTTTTTCAAGTACCAATGGAGCGATTTGAACCAAATTTTATATGTGGCGTTAGTTGACCCTAAGTACTTCATTCATGCCCCCAAATTTTTCGCAGTTCCCCATGGGAACCCCTGAAGCTAAAAATAGAACAAAAATGAAAAGTCCAATATTTCCGAAACTGCCTGGACTAGAGATTTTGTATTTGGAATGAAACTTTCTCCTGAGCACTTGAAACAAGTGGACAAAAAAAATGCTGGCGAATCTGTCACATGGTCTGTTTTTGGTGTTATGAAAATATGCTGACTCAGCATTTTTTAACGCTGAAGTCAGTGGAAAAAAGATTACATGTTTACCTTTTTAAAAATAACTTATCCTCACAAACCAATGGCCCAAATTGAAACATATATGGGCCACATCATCTTGGGGGTATTCTGTTTTAGTTTTGTTCAAATGGGGTCTCTGCCCTTTTTGGGCTTTGGCTTACACCCAAATATCGTGAAATTCATTAAAAATCTTCTTCTCATGAACCACAGGTGGGAATGCTTTTATATTTGGTATGAAACTTCCTCTGATGTTCAAGATTAAAAGTTGTTCAAAGGAAGTTGATAGGTCCATCTTTTGGCTCTCCAGGAGATGGGCTCACTTTTGAGCTCCCCTGAAAATTTCTATTTCAAGAACCAATGGAGCAATTTGAACCAAATTTTATGTGGCATTAGTTGACCCTAAGTACTTCATTTATGCTCCCAAAATTGTTTGCGGTTCCCCGTGGGAAACCTGGCGCTAAAAATAGAAAAAAAATGAAATGTCCAATATTTTCCAAACTGCATGGACTAGAGAGATGTATTTGGTATGAAGATTTCTTCTGAACAGTTGAAACAATTGGACAAATAAACTGCTGGTGAATCTGTCATATGGTTCATTCAGATTACATTTTCTCCATACCCATAACCCTTACAGTTTAGGACAACTTGGTCCAGGTGAGCGTTTTAGGCTCTCTTGAGCCTCTAGTTTTGTAAACTTCTAGTTTGAGCTGTCGAGGTAGGGCAACCAACATTTCATGTCTGTTTTGGTTTTATTAACCCTTTACCCAATGTAACTGCAAAAACTGGCAAGCATTATTCACAAAAATCACCATTCAATTATTATTATTTTTTCATTTTTATCTCAAAAAATAGCATTGGAACTAGCTCATTGAGCTTGTTCCAAAGAGTGGTCATAAGTTATGTTTTTGATGCAAACATGAAAAGGAATTAGTTATTCAAGAGTTTTGTTTTCAGATGTTGTCTTCCTGTTGTGTTAGGTAAAGGGTAAAAAAAAGAACCAGAGCAAAATTGCTGCTAAAGTAGGAAATGGAATCATTGTGATCTTTGTAATCCTTGAATGTCCTTTAGTCAGGGACGGATTCAAGAATTTTTTGGGGACACCTGTATTTTTATACTGTACCAATGACCCAGACTTAGCTGGTGCTAACTCTAACAAAACCAGGGCCAAACACAAATTTTGCCCCCCAATCCCCAAAATTTGCATCCAAAACAAAAAGAAATCATGTCCTAAAGGACCTCCATACTACGCCTCTACTGCGCATGCGCAGTGACGCAGATGTCCCGAAATTGGCGCCAATTATCATTCTCTGTTTGGCCCTTCATCAGTCAACATCTCACTGATCTTTGTGCTTGTAAATCTCAGTTTAAAGGATGCCAGACACGTAATTTTTGGAGAAAATGTGATTCTAAGGAGGATAGAAGGAGGAGAGGAAAAAGAAGTGACAAAAAATAATCAGGGCTGTACTTAAAATTTTTTGATGAAATTATGTTAAGTTGCCTATTTTCGAGGCATGGGCCTCTTGTTGTCATTCTTGCTAATTGTTGCACTGCTTATTCAGTGTTTCCTCTCCCCTAGCCTTCTAAAGTCCCCCCTTGCAATTCTCCCATGCTTTTGGCATATTTTTGAGAAATTTCATTTCTAAAATTTCCTGGGAGAGTTGCTTGGTTACAGAATGTTTTCTGTTATTTTCCCCATAGTTACGTTTTCACCCATGGGTGTATAACGTTTGTGTTCTGCATCTTCGATCTGATGTTCTACAGATTCTCCCCTGGGAGTCTCTGTTTTGCATCAGATAGAGTGTAATTGAGGACTGATTCCGGGCCAGTTTTTTCAGTGCCTGGAGTCATGTTTTCTGGTGTTTTTACACTGTTTGTTTTCATTGGCAACAGCCTTTTTTTGAGGGGGGCTGTTTTCCTTTGCTGTAGTTTATCTCACTATAAGATACATTTATATTATCCGAAAGTGTCTCATTAATTATTTAATATAAATTTAAAATTTTTGACCACACTTTGCCATCGGATCCATCGGGGCTCAACGTTACTTTTCAGCAACTTGGGCTTCGCTGAAAAAATATTTTTTCAAAATTATTTTGTTTTGCAATTGTTTTTTCATTTATTAATGGATCATGTTATTATGTATCTTTGTGTCAGGGGTTTTTGCGAGTAACTAGGACTTATTGTTGTTCTTTCACAATGAAGGGACATTGTTCAAATTGTAATAGGAAGAAATCTTCCTCTGACTTTCATGATCATTGTATTAATTGTAGTCAGTGTTCTCGCATTAATCCCTGTCCTATATGTGAACATTGGGATGAGAAACATTGGAAACGTGTGTCACGATATGTTCTTTCTGGAGAAAGAGCGATTCCGGCTCTTTCTCCGCAAGGTCACTCTACTCTCTCAGTTTCTATTTCAGAGGAACCAGAACAGGGTGATGTTTCCATGTTATCTTCTTCAAGTGTGCGTCCGTCGTCACAAATGAATTCAGAGCTAGCGGCAAAAGTGCTCATGGAGATTAGACAAATGTCGTCCGCTAGCTCGCCCGGTGTAGCGTCCATTCACCGAATGGTTCGGCAGCCGGGTTCGTCCGATGCGGTCCAAGAGGAAATTTTGGGTGATGCGAGCACTATAAACATAATAGATGCACACCCAGTGACTGCGGATAGTAAGCGAGAACGGAGGAAGCCTTTGAGTCCGGTTCCTAGCTCGTCCAGGTCCAGCCGGGCCGCGAGCGAGAGAGGCCCCTCTCTCGTACAACAACATCTGGGACCAGATGTTGTGGTACAAAATGTGTCTTTAGCGGAGCATACGTCCGTCGCTCGGGACGCTCCGTTGTATAAGCAGTCCGCAGAGACTGTTAAGGCTTCCTCTTCTCGTCAGCGCACACGACCGCACCTTGGCTGCGTGACCGCCGATATATTACCAGCTTCGCCGATAAAGGATTTTTCGGTGACCAGGTCACACCATCCGGCAGCCAGGGATTCGAGACCGATGGACTCTGGACGTTCGCATAGGAAGAGTATGCGGGAGCCATCTGATGCGGAGCTGCCCTCGGCAAAGCAGCGAAAGACTGCGCCTCCGCAGGTCTCGATGCCGGACATTCTTGTGCAGATAGCACAGCTTATCGCAGCATCCCAGCAGCCGACAGAAACGGTGTCGGATCGAGAATTATCCGACGGCGCTGGGTCGGTACGCTCCGCCGAAGCATCGGGGGCGGACGACCGGGAACATCATGAGGTCCGACCGGATGGTGAAAGGGATATGGATGACTTGGAGCTATCCCTTTCGGAACAACATAAAGCTGCCGTGGACTTCATCCGGCACTTTCTCCCTCAAGTTGTTCCGTCGGGCCAGACTGCTGCGCTTCCGGACAAGAGAATTATAGCGTCATTGGACTCTGAATTTTTTGAGCGGTTCAGGGACATCGCTCCCGAGTTTCCATCGCAGTCCAATAATGTTGCAAGAACCTTTGAATTATTGAACGACGCTATATTTAAACTTGCTTCCAGGACGGGGAAAGCAGGTTTCTTGTCCGCTAATACTCTCAACCTGCCTTTCATTAATGCAAGGAATAAATTCGATACGGCAGGACAGGGTATACCGAGAGTTCCTCTGCGTATGGACGACGAGGCGGAAGACTTAGAGCTATCATTACTGTCGTCATCTTCTATTCCAACCGCGGTGTTGGAAACAGCTATTGCGTCTAACAGAGCCAATTTAGATGCCTTATCTTACGCAGATCACCTTACTAAGGCGTTATCACTGCGCCTTCAGGGGAAAGAGTTTCAGGATATACAATCCTCTTTAAGACTTCTTTCAAGGGCAGTAGCTTATTCCACGTGTAACTCCGCCCTTTCAGTGGCAAATCTGGAGTTGGTTAGACATGACGCAGCCCTAGCTACATCCACACTAGTGGATTCTAAGGTGAAGAACTCTCTTAGAGTCGCTTCGGTCTCAGGAGAACTTCTCTTTGACGGCAAGCTTTCCGCTATTTATGATAAAATTAAAAAGAAAGCTAATGATTCTCTGTTGTTCAGATCTGCTCCTAAGAAGTCGGATACAGCAGACACGAATAAGACAGGCACTTCTGGGTCTAATGCGCCCAAGAGAGGTTCCTATAGAGGTTCCGGTGCGTCCTCTTGGTCTTATTCGAGAGA
Source organism: Pictodentalium vernedei (assembly GCA_031216915.1). NCBI lineage: Eukaryota > Metazoa > Mollusca > Scaphopoda > Dentaliida > Dentaliidae > Pictodentalium > Pictodentalium vernedei. Next base: position 124,219,385 of record CM062293.1, on the reverse strand, counting down.
CCGTCAGGATAGCGACTCTCGTTCGGGACGTCCTTCAGGCCGGGACAATCGGTCGGACGCCCCGAGGTCGACGAGGCGAGGTGCGGGTCGACGTGGTTTCTCCTACCACAGGCCTCGCAGGTCCAGGAGGTGATGGCTTAAACCTCTATCGCGTTCCGGTTGGCGGAAGGTTGTCGAGCTTTTTACAAGAGTGGGCGTCGATTACGGACGACCCTTGGGTGAGAGGAGTGACTTCGGAAGGTCTAAAGATATCCTTCAAACGAAAGCCTCCATTAACTCGAAGTCCAAAGTGGACTCATCTTCCGTCAAATCCACAGAAAAGAGACGCTCTGTTATCAGAGGTGCAGTCTCTTTTAATGAAGAACGCGGTAGAGGTCGTAGAAAACCAGGAATCTCCGGGATTCTACAGCCATCTGTTTCTGGTTCCGAAACCAGACGGCTCGTTCCGTCCAGTCATAGATTTGAGCTGGATAAACAAGCTGATCGTCGCTCCGAAGTTTTATATGGAGACGATTCGATCGGTCAGAGCGAGTATTCGGGTGAACGATTATGCAACGAGCATAGATCTCAAAGATGCGTACTTTCACGTCATGGTACATCCGACATTCCGAAAGTATCTACGCTTCGCAGTCCTAGGAGTGGTGTATCAATTCCGGGCGATGTGCTTCGGATTGAATCTAGCACCCTGGGCTTTCACTCGGGTAATGAACTCGGTAATGATCTACTTCCGAGCTCATTCGTCTGCGGTAACGTCGGCCTACCTGGACGACATTCTTCAGAGGTACGGCAACGAGTTAACGCTTCAGAACGATGTTCAGAATCTTCTTCTATTGCTCCGACGTCTCGGTTTTATAGTAAACGAGGAGAAGTCGGATCTGGTGCCATCCAAGTCATTCACTCATCTGGGAATGAGCTTCGAGACGCACAGCAATCTCGTTCGTCTGCCGTTAACCAGAGCAAAATTAGTCAGTTGTTACGCTCGCAATTGTCTGCATGCAGACAAAGTCACGGCGAGAGAATTTATGAGACTGATAGGTCTGTGCGGAGCCACCGCGGATCTCATTCCGATGGGGCGGTTACGCACACGTCCTCTTCAAATTTTCCTGACTCAGAATTGTGGTGTGAAAATTCATTCGCTCGATGTAGACGTTCTCTTGTCAGATCAAGTGAAACAAGAGATACAGACTTGGGCAAACATTCAGTGGTTAACTCAAGGAGTTCCGCTGCAGTTGCCGGATCCGAGTTTTACCGTTATGACGGATGCCAGTCAAACAGGTTGGGGTGCATCATTAATCCCAACGGATTCGAGATGCCAGGGTCTTTGGGATCCGCAATTCCTGTGCAAGCACATAAACATCAAGGAAATGATGTCAATTTGGCTTGCGTTACGTCACTGGATGGACATTATTCACGATGCTCATGTCCAAATCCTATCCGACAATACAACAGTAGTTGCGTATATACGGAATCAGGGAGGCACTCATTCAGTTCCGTTGTTCAATCTAACGGAAAGAATCCTTCTGTTTGCGTTAGAACATCACATTCTTCTTTCGGTCCGTCACATACCGGGTCGTCTGAATGTGCTAGCAGACTCCCTTTCACGAAAGGGTCGCTTGTTGCCGTCGGAGTGGACTCTCAACAAACAAGTATTCAATCAGATTTGCTACCAATGGGGACGGCCAATGATAGACTTATTTGCGACACATCTCAACAATCAGTTGCAGACGTATGTGTCTCCGTGTCCGGATCCAAGAGCTTTTGCAGTAGACGCTCTGTCGATCCCTTGGGACGGAATGATAGGATATGCGTATCCTCCAGCGCCGTTAATTCAACAAGTATTGCTAAAGATAAAACAATCTCAATGCAAGATTCTGTTGGTAGCATCTCTGTCGCCACAGAGACCGTGGATAAATCTACTCAGGTGTCTGTTGTGGGACCTACCGTGGAAGCTTTCTCCATGGGAGGATCTTCTTTCGCAGGGGAAATCGCGCCAACTCCATCACAACCCGCAAGGTCTCAACCTTCACGTTTTTCCCCGTTGTGCGGTCCTTCTTGCATGGCAAGCACTTTACAGGACGAGCAGTGGACGCGATTTCTAACTGTAGGAGGACCTCCTCTTCGCTAAACTATGCGGCTAAGTGGAAGGTTTTTCGTCGTTGGTGTAGGGATCATTCTGTAGATATATTCGATCCCTCTATACCAGACATTGCAAACTTTCTAGTATACTTGTTTGACGAAATCAAACTGCAGCCTGTTACTATAAAGGGTTATAGATCTATGTTATCTGATACCTATGCACATCATGATAGTTTACAAATTGGATCTAATGTCTCTTTATCGAAGTTGGTTAGAAACTTTTCGATAAATAGACCCAGAACTCTTAGATTAATTCCTAAGTGGAATTTAGCTTGGGTTCTCCTTAAATTGAAGGAAAAGCCATTTGAACCTCTTGGGACAGTAGATTTCAAATTCTTATCTTATAAGACAGCTTTTCTCTTAGCTTTCTCTTCTGCCAGAAGAGTCAGTGAGCTTCATGCACTATCGGTGGATGATTCTCATTATCGTAGTGTTGGGAACACTATCACCTTCACTACTAATGTGGGTTTTTTAGCTAAGAATCAGGCTCCTAATAAATATCCGGAACCTATTGTTATTAAGGCTCTTCCGTCTTCAGACGGGCGTAGGCCTTTACTCTGTCCTGTTAGAGCACTACGTATCTATAAACAGAGATCTCAGTTTATCAGAAAGGGACGGAAACGTTTCTTTCTGTCTTTGATGCCTAATAGAAAGGACATTTCAGTCCATTCTATTGCTAGATGGATTCAGTTAACTATCCGTACTGCTTATGAAGATTTATCTTCTTCTCAACAGTCTGTGCTTAAGATTTCTGCTCATGAAGTAAGAGCTCTTTCTACTTCCTGGGCTTATGCTAATAGTGTTGCTATTACAGATTTAATGAAGGCTGCTTATTGGTCTCAGCCATCCACATTTACGAATTTTTATCTCAGAAATATTGAGTCCATTTCTGGAGACCTGCATTGTTTAGGTCCTTTATCTGTTGCTCAGAATGTCGTCCACTAAACAGTTGCAACTATAGTTATGCAGGCTTTCTGTTCTGGCAGTGACTCCGTCCGGCTGCCCTCTTCGCTCTGGGCTATTTGACCCAGGGCAAGGGAAGGGGGGGGGAGGGGCGGGTGTTCCCTTAGGTCACCTGCTTTATAGTGAAAAGCAAGGGAATGCCTCCTCCAAGTCAGTATTTCTGAGTCGCTTCCGGGATGGTTTTAAAGTGTAATATTAATGTTTAAATTCATTCATGTCTTATTTTTAAAGTGTAGATCGGTGTGAAGCATTTGTATATGTCAAGTGTCAAACGGGCTTTAATATACAATACTCGGACACTTTTAAATGACTATAAAGAGTCTCAATTCTCTGGACTACTTTATTTATTGGCTTGCTTTAAAAATAATTAGTGTAAGGGTTATACTGGATGTTAATAGAGAACATGAATGTTATTGTGCTCAATTATTAAGGGTAGTGTATCTTTCTAATTTAATATTAAATAAGAAAGATACATGTAAAGCCTAATACTCCTTTTCTCCTTAAGGGGTTACCTCTTTACTATATAGTTGAGCTTATTGGATTTTCCTCTATGTCCTAGGCCCTCCAGCCTGTTTACTATTCAGCTAAGTCTGGGTCATTGGTACAGTATAAAAATGTTAAAAAATTTATAGTAATTTATATATTTTTTATACTTACCAATGACTCAGACGGGGATGGCCCTCCCTGGAGTTGGGAACTCTTGCCTCCCCGCTGAGTACATAGCGCTGACCAGGCACTGCCAGTAAGAATGATAATTGGCGCCAATTTCGGGACGTCTGCGTCACTGCGCATGCGCAGTAGAGGCGTAGTATGGAGGTCCTTTAGGACATGATTTCTTTTTGTTTTGGATGCAAATTTTGGGGATTGGGGGGCAAAATTTGTGTTTGGCCCTGGTTTTGTTAGAGTTAGCACCAGCTAAGTCTGGGTCATTGGTAAGTATAAAAAATATATAAATTACTATAAATTTTTTAACTTTTCAATGGAGGATGTCACCAAATAAAATGAGATGTCTTAATACAGATGATAAGACCACTGCATGTGTCTTGAAAAGGGTTTTTAGCTCAACTTGACAAAGTCAAGCTATGCTATTGCCATCAATTCTCGTCCATCGGCATACGTACGTTAGTACGTACGTCCACAGTTTCCTTTGGCACACCTCACAGGTCGCATTTATGATCAGATCACTTTGAAACTAGGTATGCTTGTTTGGGGTGACCTCTAGATGGGAGCTATCGATTTTCTTCAATTTCCGTCGAAAAATGTTGCCGCGGCCAATGTTCGTAAAACTTAGTTTAGTCAAACCACAATATTTCCCTTTGGCACACCCTTCAGGGCACATTTATGATCTGATTGCTTTGAAACCTGGTATGCTTGTTTAGGGTGACCTCTAGATGGGAGCTATCGATTTTCTTCAATTTCCATCAAAAAATGTTGCCACGGCCAACGTTCGTAAAACTTACTTTTGTCAGACCTCAATATTTCCCTTTGGCACACCCTACAGAGCACATTTATGATCGGATTGCTATGAAACCTTGCATGCTTGTTTGGGGTGACCTCTAGATGGGGGCTAGCAATTTTCTTCAATTTCCGTCAAAAAATGTTGCCGCGGCCAACGTTCTTAGAACTTAGTTTAGTCAGAAGACTCAATATTTCCCTATGGCACACCCTACAGGGCACATTTATGATCGGATTGCTTTGAAACCTGGCATGCTTGTGTGGGGTGACCTGTAGATGGGAGCTATCGATTTTCTTCAATTTCCGTCAAAAAATGTTGCCTCAGCCAATGTTCTTAGAACTTAGTTTAGTCAGAAGACTCAATATTTCCCTTTGGCACACCCTACAGGGCACATTTATGATTAGATTGCTTTGGAACCTGGTATGCTTATTTAAGTTGACCTCTAGATGGGAGCTATCGATTTTCTTCCATTTCTGTCAAAAAATGTTGCCACGGCCAACGTTCGTAAAACTTAGTTTAGTCAGACCTCAATATTTCCCTTTGACACACCCTACAGAGCACATTTATGATCGGATTGCTTTGAAACCTGGCATGCTTGTTTGGGGTGACCTCTAGATGGGGGCTAGCAATTTTCTTCAATTTCCGTCAAAAAATGTTGCCGCGGCCAACGTTCTTAGAACTTAGTTTAGTCAGAAGTCTCAATATTTCCCTATGGCACACCCTACAGGGCACATTTATGATCGGATTGCTTTGAAACCTGGCATGCTTGTGTGGGGTGACCTCTAGATGGGAGCTATCGATTTTCTTCAATTTCCGTCAAAAAATGTTGCCGCAGCCAACGTTCTTAGAACTTAGTTTAGTTAGAAGACTCAATATTTCCCTTTGGCACACCCTACAGGGCACATTTATGATTAGATTGCTTTGAAACCTGGTATGCTTATTTAAGGTGACCTCTAGATGGGAGCTATCGATTTTCTTCCATTTCCGTCAAAAAATGTTGCCACGGCCAACGTTCTTAGAACTTAGTCTAGTCAGGCCACAATATTTCCCTTTTGTACACCCTACAGGGCACATTTATGATCGGATCACTTTGAAACTTGGTATGTGTGTTCCGTGTGACCTCTAGATGTGAGCTATTGCTCTTTTTCATTTCCATCAAAATTTATTGTCGATATCTCCAACCTTTGAACTTACTGCATTTGTGCATCAACTTATCCCTTTTGCACTCTCTGCAGGGTATATTTATGAATTTCCATACAAACCAAATTGACACAAGCAATGACCTTCTACTTAGTGCATTAACATCTTCCTTTGGCATGCCTCAGAGGACACATTCATTATCAAGTTGTTTTGAAACTTTGTATGCTTATGCAGGGTGACAAAGATAGGAGCTATGGATTTTCTTTTCATTTCAATCAAAAACTGTTGCTGTTAGCAACAATCTTTGAATTTATTGCATTTGTGCATCAACATTCTTTGACATGGCCTACAGGCCACATTTATCATAGGATTGTTTTTGAACATGGTATGCTCATTAGGCAAGAACTTTAGATAAAAGCTGTTGATAAGCATTCATTTCTGTGAAAAAAGTTGCCATTTACAATAACCTCTGAACATACTGCATTTGTGTATCAACATTCTTCCTTTAGCCAGTCTTACAGTTTACATTTAAAAATGCATGGATTACTCTTGACGTTGTGCATTTCATCAAATAACATTGGTACCAATGATCTTCAATTTTGCAATTTCATTTATAACTTACCAAGTTCAAGTTTGTCAAGTTGAGCTACAGTGTCATTGACACTTTCATTATCAACTGCATGTGTATAGATTTCTTCTAAATATTGGAAATAATTGCTTCAAGCTGGTAGATTTCAAAGATGAATGATATATTTTTATACTGTACCAATGACCCAGACATAGCTGGTGCTAACTCTTAAAATATAGGGCCAAACACAAATTTTGCCCCCCAATCCCCAAAATTTGCATCTAAAACCAAAGAAAACATGTCCTGAAAGGCCCTCCACACTTCGCCTCTACTGCGCATGCGCAGTGTCAAGGACGTTCCGAAATTGGCGCCATTAATCATTCTAAGTTTGGCCCTTCATCAGTTAACATCTGACTGATCTTTGTGCTTGTAAATCTCAGTTTAAATGATGCCAGACACATAAATATTAGTGAAATGGTGATTCTAAGGAGGATAGAGAAGGAGGAGAGGAAAAATGTGTGACAGAATATTATCAGGGCTGTAACTTAAAATTTTTTAATGAAATTATGTTAAGTTACCTATTTTCGAGGCAGCAGCCATTTTGTTGTCATTCTGATTATTTAGTTACACTGATTTTTTAGTGTTTTCCTCTCTCCCTGTCCTTTAAGTCCCCCCTTGCTATTCTCCCATGCTTTTGGCATAGTTTTTGTAATTATTATTACTAAATTTTCTTGGGAGTTTTAGCTGAATAACAGAATGAATTCTGTTCTTTTCCCCATGTTTACGTCTTCACCTGCCGGTGGTTAGGCGTTGTGTTCTGCATCTTCCATCTGATGTTCTGCAGTTTCTTCCCTGGAAGTCTCTGTTTTGCATCAGATAGTGTATTTTTGGTAACTGATTCCGGGCCTGGGTGCCTGGAGTCTTATTTTAGTGTTTACATTCATTGTTTACATTTACAACAGCCCTCTGTGTGAGGGGGGATTTCTGGAAAATAATATCTTGATGTTATTTTAATCATAACTAGATACATTATTATTGTTCGTAAGTGTTGAATAAGTTGTTTAAAATATTTTTAAAATTTTTGTCCACACTTAGGCTTGGGATCCATTGGGGCTCAACATTACTTTTCAGAAACTTGGGCTGTTCTGAAAAAATATTTTTTCAAAATATTTTGATTTCAGTTATTTTTTCTATATTAATGGATCATATTATTATTATGTATTTTATTGCCAGGGGTTAGTGCGAGTACCAGGACTTGTTTTCTTTTCACATTGAAAGGATTTTGATCAATAGTAATAAGAGGAAGTCTTCCTCTGACTTTATAATCATTCTATATGTGGTCAGTGTACTCGCATTAACTCCTGTTCTGTATCGTATGATTTCGATGACAATATGGGAAGCGTATGTCACGGTATGTTAGGGGGGAATTGGACACTCTGGTCCTTTCCCCGCAGGGTCACTCTACTTTATCAATTTCTATTTCAGACGATCAAGATTAGGGTGATGTATCTGTGATGTCTTCCAACAGTGTGCCTCCGTCGTCACAATTAATGAAGGGCTAGCGGAAAAGTGCTCATATAAATACGCCAATTGCCTAAGAGGACACTAGTAGGTTCGACGGCCTTTGACGTCCGCTAGCTCGCCCGGTGTAGCGTCCATTCACCGAATGGTTCGGCAGCCAGGTTCGTCCGTTGCGGTCTTGAAGGAATTTTGGGGTGATGCGAGCACTATAAATCAACCTAATGCACACCCAGTGACGGCGGATCGGAGGGAGAACGGAGGAAGCCTTTTAGTCCGGTTCATAGTTCGTTCCAGTCTGTCCGGACGGCAAGCGAGAGAGGCCCCTCTCTCGTTCAACAACATCTGGCCCCAGATGTTGTGGTACAAAATGTTTCGCATTCGGAGCATACGTCCGTCGCTCAGGACGCTCCGACATATAGTCAGTCCGGAGTAGACTGTCAATAAGGCTTCCTCATTCTCATAGTTGCGCACACGACCGCTCTTGGCTACGTGACCACGGATATCCAGTCAGCTTCGCCAGTCAGAGATTCATCGGCGACCAGGTCACACCATCCGGTAGCCAGGGACACGAGGCCTGCAGACTCCGGACGTTCGCATAGGAAGTGTGCGGGAGTCAACGTACACGGAGCTTCCGGCGGCAATGCATCATAAGACCGCTACTGCACAGGCCTCGGGAACGGACGTGCTTTCCTAAATAGCACAGTTTATCGCAGCATCCCAACATCAACTGAATCTGTCGCATATTTTTTATCCGACGATGCTGGGTCGGGACGCTCCGCGGAAGCGGGTACGGACGTCCGAAAATTTCATCCGGTCCGACGGGATACCGAAAGGGATTTGGAGGATTTCGAGCTTTCCCTTTCGGAACAACATATGCTGTTGTGTATGTCATCTGACTTGGTCTTCTACAGCTTCTTTCGTCGGACCAGAATGCTGCGATGCCGGATAAGAAACTGATAGCGTCGGTGGACTTAGAAATTTTTGGTTCGGTTCAGGGACATCGTCCCTCAGTTCCGACATAGTCCAATAATGTCACACAAACTTTCGAATTATTGAACGACGCTGTATATATTATTATTTTATGCTTGCTATAGCCAAGCATTTCTGGTTTCTTGTTCGCAAAGTTACGAAGATGTCTTTCAAAGTGTGCCTCTGTCGTCATAGTTAATGAAGAGCTAGCGGCAATAAGTGCTCATGGAATATGTCTATCGCCTACGGAGTGACATTCGCTAGCTCACCCGGTGTAGCGTACATTCATCGAATGGTTTGGCTGCCGGGTTCGTCCGTCGCGGTCTAGGAAGGAGATTTGGGTGATGCGAGCACTTTAATTACTTTAGTACTCACCCAGTGACGGCAGATTGAGGACAGATCAGAGGAAGCCTGTTAGTCCGGTTCCTGGCTTGTCCAGGTCCGTCCGGGCTGTGAGCGAGAGAGGTCCCTCTCTCGTCCAACAACATAGGGGACCGCATGTTGTGGTTCAAATATTTTACATTCGGAGCATATGTCTGTCGGTCGGGACGCTCCGTTATATTGACAGTCCGAGAGACTGTCCTTAATGCTTCCTCATCCTCACAGCAGGGCACATGACCGCACATTGGCTACGTGACCTTGAGTATCCGATCAGTTTCGTCATTCAGTGATTCCACGGCGAATAGGTCACGCCATCCGGTAGCCAAGGGACACGAGGCCTATACACTCCGTTCGCTCGCATATTGGTAGTATGCACGGGGTAACGATCACGGAGCTTCCAGCGGCAATGCATTGTAGGACCGCTTCTCCTCAGGCCTCAGTGACGGACGTGCTATCCGAGTTAGCACAGTTGTTTCGCAGCATCCCAGCAATTGACAGTTTCTTGGTCGAATCAGGAATTATCTGACGGCGCTGGGTCGGTGCGGTCCGCGGTTGCATCAGGTACGGATGACCGAACGCTTTATAGGGTCCGACAGGATGGCGAAAGGGATTCGAAAGATTTCGAGTTTTCCCTTTAGTAGTATCAGAAGCTGCCTTTCATATCTTCTGGCATTATCTTCCAGTGATTGTTATTTCGGACTTCATTGCTGCGATCTTGGATAAGAGACTTATAGCGTCATTGGACTCGGATTTTTCGATCGGTTCAGGGACATTGTCCCTGACTTACCGATGCAGTCCAATAATGTCATTACAACATGTGTTTTATTTTTCGACGCTATATATACATACAAGCCTGCTACCAAGCATCATAGTTTAGTTTCTTGTCCGCGTTGCTCATTTCTGCCGTTTTATCATTTATACGAATAGTTTATTTTGGCAGAGCAGGGCATACCGAGAGTTCATATGCGTCTAGACGGTGTGGTTAAAGACTGGAAATATTCTTTTTCGCCGTTTATGTCTTTTCCATCTTCAATGTTGGAAACGACATGATGTATAGTAGACTTAACTTTGACGCTTTATCATACGTAATCCGCCTTACTGAGGCGTTATCATTACGTCTTCAAGAAAAGATTTACGGGATATTATTCTCAATGTAATTTCTTTTGAGGGCAGTAGTTTATTCACGTATAACTCCGCCCTTCAGTGGCTGATTGGAGTTGGTTAGACGTGACGCAGCCCTAGCTACATCCACACACGTGGATAGTAAGGTTAACAACTCTCTCAGAGTCGCTTCGTTCTCGGAGGAGCTTCTCTTCGACGGCAACTTTTCGGCAATCCATGAATTGCTCGAACTTACACGTTCTCTTGTCTATCTAGTGTTACAAGAGATTCAGACTGGGGCAAACATTCGGTGGTTGACTCAGAGAGTGCCACCGCAGTTGCCGGACCCGACTGTGGCTGTTATGACGGTTGCCAGTCAAACAGATTGGGATATAATACTGATCCCTACGGATTCGAAGTGCCAGGGTCTTTGGGTTCCGCAGTCTCTTAGCAACCAGTTTTCTTCCGCGGAATAATGTTTTTTAGGCTTGCTTTATGTCATTGCATGAACATTATTCAGAAACGCATGCCCAAATCCTGTCCTTTAATTCGACAGTAGTGGCGTATCTCCGGAACCAGGGAGGCACTCTTTCGTTTCCGTTATTCAATTTAATGGAAAGAATCCGTCTGTTGGTTATAGTATACCAAGTTCTGTTTTGGTCCGTCATATTCCGGGTCGTCTGATTCTTTACCGGACTCCCGTTCACTTACGGGTCGCTTGTTGCTGTCAGAATGGACTCTCAACAAACAAGTATTCAATCAGATTTGCTATCTATGGGAGCGCCCAATGATGATTTATTTACGACACAGCTTGCTAATCATTGCAGACGTATGTGTTGGCTTGTCCAGATCTCTGAGCTAATGTTGTTAACGCTCTATTGATCTATAGGACGGAATGATAGGATACGCGTATCCTCCGGCGCTGTTGTTTCAGCAGGTATTGCTAAGATAAACAACCACAATACATTTTTGTTGATAGCATCTCTATCTTCACAGAGATCATGGGTAATTTACTCTCTTGTCTACTGTGGGTCTTAACGTGAAATCTTCCTCTTTGTGAGGATCTTTTTTCACTGGGTAAATCGTGTCATCTTTATCACAACCCGCAAGGTCGCAACCTTCATGTATTCCGTTGTGTGGTCCGTATTGCATTGTAAGCATTGTACTGGACGAGCTTTGGACGCGATTTCTTACTATAGGAGATCCTCTTCTTCGCTATTCTATGCGGCAAAAGTGGAGGCTCTTTCGTCGTTGGTGTAGGGATCATTATGTTCATATTGTTGATCCCTCCATACTACTCATTGCAATTTTTTAGTATACTTGTTTCACAAGATTTACTGCAGCCTGTTATTATTAAGGTTATAGGTTTATGTTACCTCATACCTATGCACTCTACGATAGTTTACAATTGAGTCTTATGTCTCTTTATCTAAGTCAGTTAGTAACTTTTTGATAAATAGACTTAGAATCTTTAGATTAAATTCCTATATGGATTTTAACTTCGGTTCTTATTTACCTAAGTAATCATTTGAGCCTCTGGAAACAGTAGTTTTCAAATTCTGACCTTTTAGACAGTAATTCTGTTGGTTTCTCTTTTACTGTAGAGTCAGTGAGTTTCATGCACTATCGATGGATGATTTTCACTTTCGTAGTTTCGGAATCACTACTTCCGTTACTATTTAGGTTGGATTTTTGCATAAGAGTTAGGCTCCTAATATCCGGAACCTATTATTTTTAAGGTCCTTCCGTCTTCGTACGGGCATAGGCCTTTACTCTTTCCGGGTAGAGTTTATGTATTTATAAACAGATATCTGTTTATTACTATGGGTGTAAGCTTCTTCTGTCTTTGATGCCTAGTAGAAGGACGTTACGCTCCATTCTATTGTTAATGGATTCTATTAACTATCGGTACTGCTTATGGTATATCATTGTCTTAGCAGTTGTGCTTAAGATTTCGGCTCATGAAGTAAGAGTTCTTCTACATCTTGGGCTTACATTAATAGTGTCGCTATTATAGATTTTTGAAGGCCGCTCATTGCGCTCAGCCATCCACATTCATGAATTTTTATCTCAGAAATATCGAGTCCATTTCTGGAGGCCTCTATTGTTAGGTCTATTATCTACTGCTCAGAATGTCATTCACTTAACAGTTGCTACTATAGCTAGGTAGGCTGTCTGTTTCGGCAGTGTCTCCGTTCTGCTGCCCTCTTCGCTCTGGGCTATTTGACCCAGGGCAAGAAAAAGGGGGGGGGAGGGTGTTCCCTTGGGTCACCTGTTTTACTATGAAAACAAGGGGATACCTCCTCCGGAGTTAGTAATTCTGAGCTGTTATTGGGATGGTTATTTAGTGAGAAGTTTAGGTTTTTAAAATTCATTCAAGTCTTAGTTTTTAAAGTATAGCTTTTGATTATTGCATATGTCAACGGACATGATTATGCAATCCTCAGACACTTTTAGGAGTATAAAAGTCTCTATTCTCTAGACTTTATTTATTGGCTTACTTTAAAAATTATTAGTATAAGGATTATATTGGATATTAATAGAATACATGGATGTATGAAGCTCAATTTTGGAAGGTGTTGTATCTTTCTAATTTATCATAAATAAGAAAGATACATGTAAGGCCTATTACTTCTTTTTCCCTACAGGGGATGACTCTATTTTATATTATTGAGCGTATTCCATTTTGCTCTATGTCCTTGGCCCTCCAGCCTTTTTACTATTCAGCTATGTCTGGGTCATTGGTACAGTATAAAAATGTTAAAAAATTTATAGTAATTTCTATATTTTTTATACTTACCAATGACCCAGACGGGGATGGCCCTCCCAGGAGTTGGGAACTCTTGCCTCCCCGCTGAGTACATAGCGCTTACCAGGCACTGGTTTTTAGAATGATTAATGGCGCCAATTTCGGAACGTCCTTGACACTGCGCATGCGCAGTAGAGGCGAAGTGTGGAGGGCCTTTCAGGACATGTTTTCTTTGGTTTTAGATGCAAATTTTGGGGATTGGGGGGCAAAATTTGTGTTTGGCCCTATATTTTAAGAGTTAGCACCAGCTATGTCTGGGTCATTGGTAAGTATAAAAAATATAGAAATTACTATAAATTTTTTAACTTTCATGCAGGAAGTTGGGGGACATTTGGGTTCCAGAGTGTGGGTGCTCATACCTGTAACAGGTATCAAATCGTCTCTGGATCCATACCTGACTTAAAAATAAATAATACATTTTCAAGGCCATGGAAGTACTTGAAATTTATGCATTATCCTTCAAAGTCCTTCAGTTTTGAGGATGCCTCAGTATTTTAATTTGTGAAAGCCTGCAAATAAGGCCTCTGTTAATTAAAGATCGAGATTTTAAAATGTGAATGCTTAAAGAGGTGATTTTTAATTATTTGGTAGAGATCCTATGGCAAATGAGGAACTTCAACCTACAATTGTCCAAATTAATTTCATCCTTTATTTTAACATTAGAAAACATTATAACATTTAACAAGACCACCTAAACAAATTCAAATTCCTGAACTGGTATGTACTGGATACCCATCTTATACACTGGTCGGTAATGGGGCTTGATAATTAATGCAATAAATCTTTGGGTGGGGCCTATGTATTTTAGGTCTCTAAGAATTAATTTATGTATTTATTTATTAGGGTTCAATGTCACTATCAACAGCCAGGGTCACCTTGTGTCAGACACTTTTACAGGTGGAGGAAGTTGGGGTATGCAGAGAGAACCACAGAGCAGTGGTGAGTAACTGTCCAACTCCCTAACATACTAACTCCACACATTCAGGGTTAGCATTGGTTGAAGACAAGTGCACCATTGACATGCAGTATGTCTTAGTACACAGCACGACTGAGCCGGGATTAAGTGCCTGACATCCCCCGTGGGAACCCCGGGAAGTGAAGCAGTGCCTGTTCGCTGCGGTAAACAGACTCTGTTTTACTGGTAAAATAGGACCCAGTCACCAATGCTTGGGAGGTGCAAACCCTCTCTAAAATTGGCAACATGGCTTATTAATGCTCACCTCTGGTCTTGAGTTGATACTCATGTTGTGGTCATGATTAGCCATTGTGAAAAAATATGTGACCTTAAACACCAATAAATAATAATAATAATAGTGCCTGACACAATGCAGTTATCCCTGGCAGGGATCAAGCAGTGGACCTTTCAGTTTTCAAGTCCAGTATCGTAGCCACTGAGCCACTGCATCCTCCAAAGAATTCATATTTTGAGTAATCCAAATATGGTTTATGTATTTTTATGCCCCATGACGAATATCCAAGGGGCATATTGTTTCACCCCTGTCCATCCGTCCGCACAGAGAAATCAGATTTATCTGCCTAGTTGTTGGTACTACACAGCCAACAACTGATTTATATGACTAGCCACATAATTTTGAACTAACAAATGGTGTTTATGTGTCTAAAAAAGTTATGTCGCAAAAATGTTTTTTATGTGGCTAAAATGGTTTACGTGGCTAAAAAGTGGCAAAAAGTGGGTATTGTACTTTTAGGGATTTTATGTTAGGTTAAGAGTTAGAGTTATTGTTAGGGTCAGTAAATTGAAAGGGTTAGGATTTGCTACCACCCAGAAATTAGACTTAAAAAAGAGTTTTTAGTGGTTGTCCATGCATTTTAAATTCCTGAAATATTTCTCCACTAAGCCACAAAGCCACATAAACCCTGATTTTAGGAGTGTTTGTCCATCCATCCAACCATCCACTGTGCATCCGTTCACATCTAGGACATTGTTTGTCCCGCTAACTCCTTTCAAACTTTTCAAGCTAGGACTTTTTTTTTATTTCACAGGATGTTTGTACATATACAGGAGGTGTGCATGTTGTCAGGATTTTGATTTGCTTATTTGTTGCACAAAATTACAGGTTGTTGAACTTAGTAATTTTTTTTGTAGAATTTCTCTTGAATGGTACATGGTTTGTCTGGCTAACTCCTCTCACACTTTTCAAGTTAGGACCTTTTTATTTCACAGGATGTTTGTGCATATACCTGAGGTGTGCATATTGTCAGAACTTTGATTTTCTTCAGTATTTCACAAAATTACAGGTTGTGGAACTTGGTCAATTTTTCTGTAGAATTTCACCTGTATGGTAAGTGGTTGGTCTGGCTAACTCCTTTTACAGTTTTCAAGCAGAATGTATATAGAAGAACATGCTAGCGCCTCATATATGTCTTACAGTCACTGAATATTTACAGGTGTAAATAAAACATCACTGCAGTGGTTTGTAACAAACCTCCTATGTGATGCACCAGTTTTCTGATTGCCACTTGGCAGTGGCTGCTGTGGCAGTTGCGAACTCTTGTTTTAATTTCTTTTCTGTGCACCCTCTCACTGTCATTCTCATTCAATAAAAAGATAGTAAAAAAATGCAAAATTCATTGGGCGATTACACCAATTATTAATGTTCACATTGCATAGGGCAAAGAAATTTGTGTTCTCATGACAGGCACTTCTCACTTTCTCAGAAACACTGCATGCAGCAAGTTCTGTCTGATCTTACTTATTGCGCCAGATAGCACTCGGCATTTGGGTCTTGTCTCGTGTATTTTAAATGGGGCACAAGTCAAATCGTTATATGGTTTAACCCCTTGCATGTTACCGGTAGAAATTCCTACCCTAGACAGGATTTATCTTGCTATTGAAATAAATCTAACCCTTTACCTAACACAGTAGTCAAATATGGCCAGAAAATTAACCAGAATAAGCCACCCACAGCATAAAATATCTCCCTAGTTTCTCAGTAAAACCATTTATATATGGATATCATTAGAATCAGCTCATTCTAATGATATCCATATTTGTATGGTTTTATTGAACAATTGTGAATATTGTTTTCGTAAAAGTGCTCTTTGTGCCATCAAAATAAACAATAAAGCAGGTATCAAGACCACTGACTTCACAAAAATTGCTTACAAAACAACAACTTTTTGGGCAAGGTACTTAACCGGTAGAGTGCTAAATTATTTTCGACCACCAAAAATTGTTAACATGTCTTTGCCTTGTTACAATTTATAGGAGAGTGCCTGTGAGCACTCTCCTATAAATTATAACAATGTAAACCCTAACAGAATAAATAATATCACTTCAAAGAAGCCTTTAAGTTGCAGTACCTGCTTCTCAGAATAAAGCCCAAATATGGGCTTCCAGCACTCTACCAGTTAATCCTGATTGCCCACGTGGAGTCACGGTGGTGCTGTGTACTAAGGTGTACTGCGTGTTGATGGTGCACTTGTCTTCAACCAATGTAACCCTGCTTGTGTGGAGTTAGTATGTTGGGGAGTCTGACAGTTGCTCACCGTTGCTTTGTGGATGACTCCGGGTACTCTGTTTCCTCCACCCGTAAAACTGTCTGACACAAAGTGACCCTGGCTGACAAAGTGTTATTAAAACCCAATAAATAAGTACATGCTCTCTTTTTATTAGTTCTGCAAACTTGAAAAAAAGTAAAAATTAATTGGTTTATATGTCAGATAACAGGGTCCCTGCAGGCCCTTGGATTCAAGGAACAGCCTTGAATTTGACAAAGGGTCATTCAGGATATTGAAGTCCGGGAAAATAGGCCAGAAATCCTTGAATATTTACGAAATAAAAATGCTGAAGAAGTTCATAACCATAATCATATAGTTTTATATGCCAGAGTTTGTGAACCTCCAACTGTTACCCCTCCTCCCTCTTCCCGTGAAGGGAAATGGGAGGAAAGTGTCCTAGTTAAGACTAGTGAACAAAGAGCCTAGAAAATCCTTGAATTTGGCTGTTGTAGGGTCTTGAAAAATACTGAATTGTTGATAAATGGCCTTAATAGCCTTGAATTTTATCAGTCCTTACCTGCAGGAACCTTGGATTAAATCCAGAAGTCAGCAAAGGGACAAAATACGGTCCATGTTATTCTGTAGATTATGAGGCTTAAAACATACAATAAACCAAGTACCGGTATATGAACCATTTGGGAAGAGTAATAATATTAACCCTTTACCCAACATAATGGAAAGAACCGGCCAGTGATAATCACGCTCAGGTTTCATTATTTTCTCCTTTTTGTCTCAAAAATATAGCTTATGACACATGATTGGAAAGAGCTCATTGAGGGATCATAAGCTATGTTTTGAAGAAAAAAATTTTGTGTCATCTGCCTTTTGAGTTCGGTAAAGGGTTTAAAAAAAATTAGAACCATTTGGGAAGCGTAATAATATTAACCCTTTACCAAACACACTGCACATGGAGAGTGTATTATCACAAAATCACCCACAGAGTGGAGATTCCACCCAAGCAATAATTTCAAATTTGTTGTAAAGCAAAACAATCACAAGTAAAGTTCCGGCCAATGAACTTCCAGGTTAAACCTGGAGGTTCATTGGCTGAAACATCGCTTGTGTTTTCTGTCCATGTATGTGCAGAACTTGAAAGTGATTCTTTGAGTGATAACTTCACTCCACTCCACGGATGATTTAGTTACAATCCACTATCCATGTACTGTAATAGCCAAAACCGGTCAGTGATATTTGCAAAAATCACCACTGAATTTTCCGTATTTTTTCATTTTTTGTCTAAAAAATATAGCTTATGACCCCCTCATTGGAACGAGCTCATTGGGGGATCATAAGCTATGTTTTGAAGAGAAAAAACAAGGTATTCAAGAATTTTGTTTTGTGTCATCTGCTTTTTGTTAGGTAAAGGGTTTAAAAAAAAATTAGAACAAACTTTTTTTTAAATGTCCTGAGAAACAGGTCTGTTTTGTGTGGCCTCCAATGATGTCAATCAGCTGTTGCATGATTAATAATGTGAATAAGAAAATTTAGAATCAAAACAAAAGTGTACAGTAACATATGACACCGTGATTGCAGAAGTTGCAGCAATAAGTTTTAGGGTATTAAATTAGATTAGCAGATTACCTGACCTCATTTAAAGTGTGGCCATTGTAAGTCGATAGTTGTGTCTCTGGAATCACAGGCTGCACAGATGAACATGTTGAATGAAACTACCAAATATTTATCCAAATTATTTAAACAATGAAATCTTGTTATTCAAAACATACATGTACATGTTCATGTAGCTTTTGTCCTCTCATGGGAATGCTCTCAATGAGCTTGTTTAAAGGAAAGGCAGAAATCTTTGTTTTTGATGAGAAATATTAACAATAAATCACGATGAATTATTCTATATCTTGTTCTTAACTAGTAGAGTGTGGAGGGCACAGTGGCTCAGTAGGTATACAGTACATGGAGAGTGGATTGTAACTAAATCACCCATGGAGTGGAGTTATCACCCATGCTATAACTTTCAAATTCTGTACACATCGACAAAAAACACAAGCAATGTTTCAGCCAATGGACCTCCGGGTTTAACCCTGAGGGCCATTGGCTGAAACTTTGCTTGTGCTGGTTATGCTTTGCAACAAATTTGCAATTATTGCCAGGGTGGAATCTCCACTCTGCAAGTTATTTAGTGATAATACACTCTCCACGTACTGTAGAAGCAGACTGCAAGCCAAGAGGTCCTCAGTTTGAATCTCTCTTGCGGCAACCACGTTGTGTCCAAGGCACTTAATCCCAATTGCCTACATGATGCACGGTGACACTGTGTACTAAGGTGTACTGCACATCGATGGTGTACCTGTCTTCAACCAATGCTAACCCTGCTTGAGTGGAGTTAGTATGTTGGGGAGTCGGACAGTTGCTCGCCATTGCTTGGTGATTCTCTCTGGGTACTCCGGCTCCCTCCACTCGTAAAACTGGCCCACACAAGGTGATCCTGGCTGTCGAAAGTGTCATTAATCCCCAATAAATAAAAATAAATAACTACTGGTAGAGTCCTAAATTTTTTCTGATTACCATAAATAATAAATAAATCTATCAGACATTATTCATAAGACCACATCATTTTTTTTCATTGAGATTTCTGAAAAGGTTTTTATTGTTTTACATGGAATATATTGACACTCCACCCTATAACCCCAAGAATTTTAACCCCTCCCCCACCCCACCCTGTGTAGCTCTTATTGTGCAGGGGAAGGAACTATTGTGTAGTTGGAGAATGGTACAGTACAGTTGCTTGGTTGTAATCCACACGTGGGCAGTGATGTCCACGCATGCGTTTACCAGGTAATAAAAATCGTCATCAGCAAAATTTTAATTAATGAAGCACCGGGTTGTAGCCAGTGCTTCATTAATAAAATGTTTGACGATTATTCCTATAATTAGTGTTTGGAATCCAATATTATTGCTTCCGTGGAAGTATTGTCCACCCATGGAAAGTGACCTGTCCACAGTGGTTGTACTGTATCCAAAGCATGCATATTAGTACCAAGTTTGGCTGCAAAACAGGCTATAAATTTTCAGTTTCTTGATGACTTGCTGCTACATCTTGTAATGGAATAGCGTCATTACACACAATATTTTCCTAATAATGCCCAGACAAAGAGACAGAGGGACATATTTTTAGCTGCGACTAGCAGCTCTATAAGTGGCAATGTCGGTCTGTCTGTCGGTCGGTCTGTCTGTCGGTCAATCTGTCTGTGACCAACGAGTTTCAAAACTCAATAACTTTTGAAATACTTGATGGAATGACTTTATATTTGGCATGTAAGTGTATCTTATTGATGTCTAGCCACTGTTCAATGCATGTGTTGTTCCAAATATTTTTCTTGGAGTTATGGCCCTTGATGAACTTAGAATGTCGGTCGGTCTGTCTGTGACCAACGAGTTTCAAAACTCAATACCTTTTGAAATACTTGATGGAACGACTTTATATTTGGCATGTAAGTGTATCTTATTGATATCTAGCCACTGTTCAATGCATGTGTTGTTCCAAATATTTTTCTTGGAGTTATGGCCCTTGATGAACTTAGAATTTTGTGAAATTGCACCACCCTTCGCAGCTACGGCTTCGATGTCGCGATTTTTTTAAGAAAATGCCACAATTGAATCTATCTATTTATATGAAAAATATCTAAATGTTGAGCCTGTATTTGCTTCCATTGTATAATTTGGAGAAAATGGGAAGTCAAGAATGTTATTATTCCACTGATTCAGTTTAATATTAGAATCATTTTGCAAATCTGTTGTTTGATTCAATTCGAAAGTCGCTTCAAAGTAAAGTTCCGATTCGCTGGGCCCCAGGCTTGATTCCTTTGAATCTCGATCAGAAAGTTCTCCATGAGTCATTGCCTAATGGCGCTATTAATTCTTAACCCGCCAAGTATATTTTTATACTACAACCAATGACCCAGACTAGCTGGTGCAAACTCAATATAATTCAGGGCCAAACACAAATTTTGAACCCCCAATCCCCAAAATTTTCATACAAAACCGAAAAATTCAAGTTTTATCTGGTCCTCCATACTTTTGTTAACTGTGCATGCACAGTAACCAGGAAAGTACCAAAATTGGCGCCAGGCATCATTCTTTGTTTGACCCCAAGTCATTAAACAATGACCTGACATCTGTGCTTTAAATCTCCTTTTTGAGGATGCCAGACACAAATCAATGAAAGAATGAAGAAAGAAGTAGATTCAAGGCTATAAATTGATGATGGAAGTGAACAACGGTGTTCAGGGCTGTAACTTTATAATAATTATAAAAATTATTTCATGTTTCCCATTTTTGGGACATGCGCCTGACATCATCATTCTTGCTAATGATTAACCTTCTGTTTGTTAAGTGTTCCTTCCCTATCCTTCCATGAACCCCTCCTGTTGAACTCCTCAGCTTTTTGGCTGTTTTTTATTGAAATTCTTTTATTAAATTTCTTAGGAGTTTAATGTGTATTACAAAATGTTTACTCTGTTTATCCCCATGGTTACGTTCTCACCCTAGGGGTGTTAGGTTGTTTTGGTCTTGTATCTTCTATCCGATGTATAGTTTTTTCTTCATATGAAGATCTAGCTTTGCATCTGGTAGCATTTAAATCGGTTACTGACTTTGGGCCTTTTTGTGTGCCTGTTGTTTTGTTTCCGTTTTTTTCTGTTGATGTTGTGTACATTTGGCAACACCTTAACATGTAGTATTTAGTATTATAATACTTTAGAATTAGTGTAGGATACTTTGATTATGATTCTGGTAGTGCAGTTCAAAAAATTTGGATTTTGTCCACACTTAGTCTCTATCGGGATGCCCTTGGGCTCATGATGTTCCCTTTGGGAACTTAGGCATTTTCAACAACAAAAATTTCGAAAAATTTTTTATAATTGTTTTGAAATTAATTTGATTGCTATTATTCATGTATCCTTATCATGTATTTTTGTTGTGGAATTTGTAGGAGTGCTATCGACTCTGTCTTTTGATTGTAATTATGAAAGCTTACTGCTCTAAATGCAAGGTGAGGAAGTCTTCCTCAGATTTACATGCTTGTTGCCTTGCCTGTAGTCAATGCACTCCCACGGATCCTTGTTCTACTTGTGTACATTGGGATGACAGACGTTGAAGACGGATGTCGTGGTACGTCGTCGGCGGTGAGGTTCCTATGCCGGAGCTGTCACCACAGGATAATTCGAGTTTTTCAGTTTCTTTTTCAGAGGAACAAGAACATGGTGATGGTATTGCGACACCCATCCAAAGTGTGCTGATGTTGTCGCACTTTGATGAGCAAACAGAACTGGCTGCTAAGGTGCTCCTTAACATTAAACAGGGAATAAGACCTCTTATTCCAGCAGCCAGTTCGACCGGTGAAGCGCCCAACCTGATAGTGGGAGCCATAACACTGGGTAAGTCTGTTGCGGTCAAGGAAGTGTAGAATTGGGTAGAGAAAACACTTCAAAAACTAAAGCTCACCGAGCGACGACAGCAAAAGGGAGGAAGCCTGCAAGTTTCTCTTCGGGAAGCTCGGTGAGGTCTGTTAGACCGCGAGCTGGAGAGCCTTCTCCAACCCAGCAACATTTAGGGCCAAATGTTGTTTTGAGAAACTTGCCTGAACCGGAGCTAACGTCCACACCCGCCACTCAGGACACTCCATCTAGACTGCATCCGGGTTCGGCTACAGTCACGGCTCCTTCCTCAACTTCGGAAAAGCACACATGACTGCACACTAGCTACCCGACTTCGGATATCCCAGCAGCTGCGCGAAGACGCTGCCAGTCTTCGCCCGAGAAGTAGGGCCATCCGGTAGCTAGTGATACGCGGCTTCAGTCACTGGGACGTACAGAGAAGAGATCTACTTCGAGATATCCGTTCCAGGAGCAGCAAGCAGTGAAAAAACATAAGACCACCACTCCTCAAGCCTCTGTAACAGACTTGCTGTCGCAGATTGCCAGCTCATCTCAGCCTCCCAGCAAATGCAAGAGCAGCCTTCTGCAGACTCCGGTGGTGAGCTGTCGGACGGTGCTGGGTCGGTCCGGTTATCTGTACATACAGATGCGGTTGACGGAAATTCTCAGCTGAATCAGTCGGATGGTGAAAGTGACAAGGAAGAGGATTACCGGTACCCTTCCCTTTCGGAACAACATATGGTAGTGATGAATTTCATTCATCAATACTATCCTGACCTTGTTCCACCTGATCAGCAAGCTGCGACAGCTAGGCAGAAACTGCTGTCGTCTCTGGACAGAGATTTTGTGCGAAGGAAAGATGATGTTCATTCCTTCCCTTTGGCTATGTTAACGACGCCATATTCAACCTAGCAAGTGCCAAGAAGGAAGGCGGTTTCTTATCTGCATCTTCAATCAATATACCATTTCCTGGACAATGTTTTTTTAAAACGGTTGGAGAAGATGCCCAGAGAGCTCCTCAGCGTTTGGATAAGCAGGCTGGGGATTTAGATATGTCCTTGCCTACATCATTCAATTTACGCTTGGATGTGATGGAATCTTCTATTTCATCCAATAGAGCGATTCTGGACACTATGTCCTACGCAGACCATATCACCAGGGCTATGGTGCAACGTCTAAATGGGAAGGAATATTTGGACATTTGTTCCTCGCTAAGAGTTCTTTCCAGGGCAGTCATGTATGCCACATGCCACTCTGCCCTGACAGTGGCAAATTTGGAGTTGGTTTGATGTGATGCAGCCCTTGCGTCGTCATCAGTTATCGATGACTGGGTGAAAAGCTCTCTCCGAGTTGCTCCGGTCTCCTGACAAACACTATTTGACGACAAGCTTTTGTTAGTTTATGAACAAGCTACCAAGAAAGCTTCCAGTGCACTGCTATTGAAATCTGCATCTCAACAACACGCTTCAGCAGGCCAGAGTAGGCAAGGTCGTTCCGCTTCACAATCATCGAAAGGGAACTCCTCACAAGCATACATGAAACCCTCTTATGGTTACTCCGGAGGTTGTCAGTGTAGCGACTCAGGAAAGGGGTGCAAGTCTGATCGAGACTATAAATCAGATGTCCCACGGCCGAAGTGATGAGGTTCTTTGTGGGGAGGATGTAGTTTCTCCACCAGCAAACCTCGTACAGGTGACCTCTGTTGCTTTCCAGTTGGCGGACGGTTATCAAACTTTGCGAAAAACTGGATGGAAGTCACAGAAGATCAGTGGGTGAGAAATGTAGTCTCGGCAGACCTGCGGCTATAATTCTGAGCAAAGCCCCCACTTACAAGATGTCTGCGTTGGACAAATCTTCCAGCGAATTCTTCCAAAAGAGAGTCTCTCCTTGCGGAGGTATAGGCTCTCTTACCAAAGAAAGCAAAAGAGGTCGTCAAGAATCAAAATTCTCCAGGTTTTTACAGTCACCTGTTCCTCGTACCAAAACCAGATGGCTTGTTCCAACCGGTAATAGACTTGAGCTGGATAAACAAGTTGATCAAAGCTCCAAAGTTCTATATGGAAACCATTCGGTCAGTAAGAGCAAGCATTCGAGTGGACGACTGCAGCAAGCATAGATCTAAAAGACGCCTACTTTCATGTCCTGGTACATCCGGCATTCAGAAAGTACCTGTGTTTTGCTGGTGCAAGGAGAGGTTTATCAGTTCAGAGCAATGTGCTTCGGTCTGAACCTAGCAACCTTGGGCTTTCACTCAAATAATGAACTCGGTAATGTCATACTTCGAGCTCATTTGGCTGTGGTAACGTCGGCTTACTTGGACGACATTCTTCAGAGATACAGTGGCAGAATAATTCTTGAGAACTATGTTTAGAGTCTGCTTCAGTTGTTCCGATGTCTGGGTTTCATAGTAAATGAGAAAAAGTCGGGCCTAGCTCCGTCCAAGTTCTTCTTTAACTTGGGTATGAGCTTCGATACTCACAACAATCTGGTTCGTCTGCTGTTACTCAGAGCGAAATTAGTCAGTTGTTATGCTCGCTTTTGTCTAAACTCTCCTGCAGTGACTGCGAGGGAGTTTATGCGACTGATGGGGCTGTGCGGAGAGACTGCGGATCTTATTCTGATGGGCCTATTGTGCACACATCCCCTCCAGATATTCTTTACTCAGAACTGAAGTGTGAAGATGCATTCGCTCAAAACCAAGATTGTTTTAACGGACCTAGTAAAATAAAATGTTCAGATTTGGGCGGGTCTCCAGTAGTTGACTCAGGGAGTTCTGCTTCAACTACCGGATACGGCCTTCACGATTTTGATAGATGCGAGTCTAACAGGCTGGGGTGTGTCCCTAAGTCCCGCAAACTTAAAGTGTCAGGGTCTTTGGGACCCTCAGTTCCTGGAGAAGCACATAAATATCAAGGAGATGATGTCTGTCTGGCCAGCACTACAACATTGGATTGTTCAAATAGCGAAAATCAATGTTCAGATTCTGTCGAGCAACTCAACGGTAGTAGCTTATCTCAGGAATCAAGGTGGCACTCATTCGATTCCGTTGTGCGAATTAATGGAAAAGATACTCCTATTCGCTCTGAGTCATCACGTTCATCTCTCAGTCCGTCATATACCGGGTCATCTGAACGTACTAGCAGACTCGCTCTCACGAAAAGGTCGCCTGTTACCATTGGAGTGGACTCTCAACAAGCAAGTATTCAGTCAGATCTGCTACCAATGGGACTATCCCATGATAGATCTTTTTGAGACACACCTGAGCAATCAATTACCGACATTTGTGTCACCATGCCCAGATCATTGAGAATGCAGTAGACGCTCTATCGATCTCATGGGACGGAATGATAGGATATGCATATCCTCCTGCTCCGTTGATTCAGCAGATTCTGTTAAAAATCAAACAGTCTCACTGCATAATCCTGCTAGTAGCACCTCTGTCGTCACAGAGACCATGGATCAATCTTCTAAGGTGTCTGTTAGGGGACATTCCCTGGAAGCTTCCTCCTCGAAAGGACCTTCTATATCAGGGGAAGTCCCGCGCACTGCATCACAGCCCAGAAGGTCTCAAACTTCACGTATTTCCGTTGTGCGGTCCATCCTGCACGGAAAACATTTTACAGGACGAGCAGTGGATGCAATTTCTAACTGTAGGAGGGTCTCCTCTTCGTTGAATTATGCAGCGAAGTGGAGGGTTTTCTTCCGTTGGTGTACGGACCAGTCTGTAGACGTCTATGATACATCCATTCCACAGATTGCCAATTTCCTGGTCTACTTATTGACATATTAAACTTGCAGCCCGTCACTATTAAGGGCTATAGGTCTATGTTATCAGACACTTATGCTGATCATGATAACTTGGCTATTGGATCAGATTCTTCTTTTTCCAAGCTAGTTAGAAATTTCTCAATTAATAGACCTAGAACCCTCAGATTAATTCCTAAATGGAATTTGGCTTGGATTTTGTTGAAGCTTCAAGAAGCTCCTTTTGAGCCATTAGACGATGTACAGTTCAAATTCTTGACCTATAAAACAGCCTTTCTCTTAGCCTTTGCATCTGCCAGAAGAGTTAGTGAACTTCATGCATTATCTGTCGATGATTCCCATTACCGTAGTGTGGGTAATACTGTTACCCTTACTATGGAAATGGGATTTTTGGCTAAGAATCAGATTCTGGATAAGCGCCCGGAGCCTATTATCATTAAGGCTTTACTATCCTCGGACAACCATAGACCTTTGCTGTGTCCAGTTAGAGCAGTGCACATTTATAAACATCGATCAGGTTATATTAGAAAGGGAAGAAAAAGATTCTTTCGTTTTGATTCCTAACAGAAAAGATATATCTGTTCATTCTATCGCTAGATGGATTCAGTTGGCAATACGTATAGCCTATGAAAATCTTCTTCAACATTCTGTCAACAAGATTTCAGCGCATGAGGTTAGAGCACTGTCCACTTCTCTGGCTTATTCTAACAGTATAGCCATTACTGATCTTATGAAGGCTGCATACTAGACACAGCCCTCTTCATTTACCAAGTTTTACCTTAGAAATTTAGAGTCCATCTTCGGTGACCTTAGATCATTGTTTGCTCAGAATGTTGTTTATTAAACTTACATCTAAAAGATGTTTAGGCAGTCTGCTCGAGCACTGACGCTGTTCCACTGCCCTCTTTGTTCTGAGGAATTTTCCTTCAGAACAAAGGGGTGGGGGGGGGGGGGGCATTTTTTCCCTTATGTTATCTGGCTTTATAGTGAAAAGCAAGGGAATGCCTCCTCCGGAGACAGTAGTCCAGCGTCGGTGCTGGGTGGTTTTAATGGGTAGCTCGGTGTGATTTCAGTTTTTGCTCGAGTTTTGTTAACAACGAGACCTATTGTTTGACGACAGTCGGTGTGCACCTGGGTGAGTGGGCATCCCCAGACTCTTATTGCAATAACTTGAACAAATGTTCTCCAATTTGACTAATATCTGCCATACAGGTCTTGTGCAATAATATCTCAAACGAGTATGAAGACTGGCCCGGCCTGATTTTCCTTTACAGAGTTATGGACCTTAATTAGTCAACTTTTACAAATTTTGAGCCTGTTGGCACAGTAAATTGAACAAACGTTCTTTGATTTGACTACTATTTGCCATACAGGTCTTTTGCAATATCTCCAGCGAGTTCGAAAACTGACCTGGTCCAATTTTTCATTACGGTGTTGTGGTCTTGTTAGCATTATAACTTGAACAAATGTTCCTGATTTTACAACTACGGTGTGATTGATAATCGGGTTATGGACATGCAACACTCTCCGATTGCCACCACAACTCGAAGCCTTCATCTCCGATACGTACATCTTGTCAACCATTATCATTTAATTTATTTTTTTCGTTACAGTAATTGCCTCATCATTGTCACCAAAGAAATCACAATCTTCAAAACCTAAAGCAAATCCATCTACATCTCCACCTGTTGGCTCAACTGCCAGAGGGACTGGTATAGATATTTCAGATTTACCATTAAGATTTCACAGAAAGCCTTTATCCCTAGAGGAGGTAGAATATATTCAGGTAAGATTATATAAGTAACTCATGATACACCAAAATAAAACCAGATGTAGGTTTTGTAATCTTTTGTAATCATTCTGTTTAGACTGGTGTGGTATAAGAAGTGGGAAGAGACAAAGTAACATTTTCAACTGATTTTGCCAGTTTCAGTTTCACCCTCTCACTTAACATGACAAGTAAATGACCTTTTTTTTTAATAAAAATACCCCAAAATTCTCAGGCCTTGGAAAATTAAAACATTGATTGTTGTCCCTGCACAGCAATGTTTTTTTTTACCCTGCACAGCACCTAAGGATTTATGACCATTGACTTTGCCCAGAAATGTTTGGTTGTTAGATGACAATGCAGCCACAATCCAGGTTCGTTGTGGTGATCAGTTATTATTATCGCATCAGTACTGGCCTGTTTTGGCATTGACTATGATGATGCTGATTACGATGGATACTTTGAGGGCTGAAACAAAAACCTCCTGATTTTGTTTTCAAAGCATAGTTCATGAGCACTCATTTGAGTGACCTTAACTAGCTTGTTATGCTCCTGACCTCCGAAGGAAGATTCGGGGGTATTTAGTGAAGCCCTCCATCCATCTGTCTGTTGTCTTGCTGTCTGTCTGTACAAATGTTTTGCCTTGTAATTTCAAACCCATTAGTCGGATTGGATCTTCTGTGGTATGCTGATAGACCCATATGGGGGAACGGATATGCACACGGAACATGTTCCGTCCAATAATTTTTCTCAGAGTTATGGCCCTTTTTCACTCTTTCGACTTAGAAAATTTTTCTTCCCACAATACCTTTAAGGCCACTTCAAGCATACTACTGCTCGGGGGCAGTGGCCCATGCATCACGTAGCCCTTGTTTCATACTGGGGTCATAAGCTATGTTTCAGAAACTAGAATTGAGGGAACAATGTGGAAAAGCTATATTCCAGTATTACACTGATCAGATTTGTTTGTTTCATTTAGTGATTAACTGATAAGGATTTGCATCCATCATCAGCTTGCTGATTAGTTGAGTGCAGAATCTGCTGATTGTGAGTGCCAATGTCAGAAATCACAACCAAAAGTAGTGGATTCAAGTACAGGGTTCATTTTACAGTACACTTAGGATGATATGTCCATTGATCTCAAAAGCGAGTCACTGTGTATATCAAGCCAGAAAATAAGCAGACTGTCATCTGCAAAATGAGGTCCCCAGAGGGTGAATTTAGTGATGCTACCCTGCAAAGCAGGGTAGCATCACTAAATTTACCCTCTGTGAACCACAATCTGAATTAGGGTCTCAAAACTAAACAGAAAGAGGTTCTCATAGGATAAATTGGCTCACTGTATGGAATAGCATCATCAAATTCACCCTCTGGGGACCTCATTCTGCAAATGTCAGACTGCTTATTTTCAGGCCTGGTGGGTATCAAAATAAAAATACAACATAGGCAGAAACATGTTAACAGTGCAGCGCCTTTGACCAATGCAAAAATACGTGACTTACACTCATACTAGTTTTAAATTCCTCCTCCATTTAAATTTAGTTTCAAGATGAAATTGAATAAACTATATCAAAGAGCAATTAAATAACATATATTTATTTACATGATTTAATAACTGATTTATGTTCAAATTCGAATTTTAGATTAAAAACCCACGTGGATATACAGGTCCAAACAAAAGTAGGTTCCGTTTTGTACACAATAATTCAGATTGCTTTCATTGTGGGGCAGAAGTGTGTTAAAGCCAAGTCCATGGGTCTATATTTGGGCTCCCTGTGGGAGCCCAAATTATACTGTTGTCAATATGAGGAATTTTTCTTTAAAAATCTTCTTCAGATTCAGCAGTTGGAATGTTTTGATATTTGGCATGGAGCAACCTTAGGGGGCTGAGATTCAAATTTGTTCAAGCCAAGTCCCTTGGTTCATTTTTGGGCTCACTATGGGAGCCTGAATGACAACTTAGTTCAAAATGAGGAATTTTCTTTAAAAATCTTCAGATCCAGCAGATGAATGCTTTTGATATTTTTTATGCAGCATCCTTAGGGGGGTAAGATTCAAGTTTGTTCAAGCCATGTCCCTAGGTCCATATTTGGGCTGATTGTGGGAGCTCGAATTGTAACTTAGTTCAAAATAAGGAATTTTCTTTAAAAATCTTCTTCTTCAGATCCAGCAGTCGGAATGTTTTGATAATTGGTGTGCAGAATCCTTAGGGGTGTGAGTTTCAGGTTTGTTAAAGCCAAGTCCCTGGGTTCATATATGGGCTCCCTGTGGGAGCCCGAATTATGACTTAGTTCAATATGAGGAATATTCTTTAAAAATCTTTTTTTTGGTCAGAATATTTGGATATTTGGTTTCAGCTTTTATTAGGAGGAGGAGATGCAACTTGTGGAAATCAATTCTCTGGGTTGATATTTAGGCTACCATGTCAGGTGAGTGCCCTCAGGCCCCCTGGGGCCTCTTGTTTACATAAATAAGTAACATGCTCAACAGATTGAAGTTCTACTCCGACTGTGAAAACAGTCTGCTGATGAGTGTATTTTTGTTTATTTGTTATTTACCTCTTTGTGTTGACAGTGAATAAAGAAGAATTGGGTAACTAGACTGTTTACAAATGAGCTGACAGTGCTATCAAATAATGAAATGGCAATTCATAGTACTTGAGGGGTACTGTCAGTGTACATGTAACTTGTACAGGGAGTGGGATATTATGTTGACTAATGGACAGATCATTTCAATACTACTGCCAATCATTGTAGCAACCTATTAAGAAAGTTACTGCTTGTATGAGGTCTTGAATCAAATGTAAATATGAACAATTTTGATCCCATTGTGTTCCATGTATGTTCAAACACTTCTACCGATGGTCTTGGAATCGGCTGATGTCAGATGTGATGCCAAACATCAGTTAATCACTAATTTCATTCATTAGATAAAGATTTAAATACCATATAAATATTTCACTTGTAGATTTCACCACTCGGAAAAACAAATGATTCTTAAACTAGTATGCTACAATGGAACTCTGTTAATTGAATAGCCACTTTTCCCATGAAAATTATTCAATTTACAGGAATATTCAAATAACAGGGATTTGGTCACTTTTCTATATTCAAGAGATAAACTGAGCATTTATTCAATTATATCTTGAGCATGGAGCTCTGTCAAACAAGATGTAATAGATTAAATACCTCTGTTGGATGCAGTGAGGGTGGTGGCTCAGTGGTCATTGCATTGAACTTCAAACCAAGAAGTCCATGGTTCGACCCCCAACCAGGGGGGTAACTGCATTGTGTCCTTGGGCAAGGCATGATAATCCCAATTGCCCACAATGGCGTTATGTATTAAGGCGTACTACACAATTGTGCACCTGCCTTCATGATGGTGTTGTGTACTAAGGCATACTACACAATTGTGCACCTGCCTTCAACCAATGCCAATCCTGATTGTTTGGGTACAGTTGCTTGTCATTGCTTGGCAGTTCTCTCCATGTACTCTAGCTTCCTCCACCCATAAAACTGTCTGGCACAAGGTGACCCTGGCTGTCAAAAGTGTCATTAAACTCCACTAAACAACTAATTAAATCCATTGGATGCACTGTGGCCAAATAGGTACAAAAACAAAGTGATATTTGGTGGTTGTCTGGGTACTTTTTTCCAACATATTTCAAGATTTTTTATTCAATTAACTGTAGTTTACTCAATAACCCATATGCAAATAACAGATCATATTGTACTGAAGGTATGGTAAATGGTTTTGTTTTGAAAGTTATATTCAATTAACAGGGTTTTTCAATTAAGAGATATTCATTTAAGTGGGCTTCACAGTATTGATATTTTCAAACAAGGAAGTCACTGTCAGCAGACACCATGTACCTAAATAAAACAAAACTAATACATTTGCAATTTCAATAAGTTTATTTGCTCATTAACCCTTTACCCAACGCAGACGATTTCAAAATTTATTATTTTAAATATCATTTTTTAAATTTTTTTTAAAAAAAATTTCAACAAAACCATATCATGTCACCCCTCTTTGGAATGAGCTCGACGAGCTCGTTCCAAAGAGGGAACACATAATATGGTTTTGTTGAAGTTTTTCAAAAAATAATATTTTTCAGCTGCTGAATTTGCATATTACGCAGGCAGATGCTGGCAATTCGTTGGGTAAAGGGTTAATTGATATTCTATTTGCTTCACCTTTGATAGTTGCAATACCTATTGTACATAACCCATTGCAATTCATCCGTTAATTTGGACCTTATTGTTTCTGAAACCTTAATTTGATTGGTTGAGAGCCTGTTGGCTCCCTGCTCTAATCTCAGTTAAATTCACTCTTACGTCAGTTAGAACATGTCTGTACCCACGCTATGCATGAGCAACAGCATTAAACCCTCCTATCACAGATCGAATACACCCCAAGATCTTTTCTATGTCAGTTGTTAGTGTCCATGCTTTGTAAATTTGATCATGGCAAACAGACCTGTATAAAAAATGACATCTTTTTTATTGTTTTTCTTCAAATAAAATGGATAGAATTTTTTCAGTTCTAATGATGACGGGAATTACAATGGAGATAAATGCCTCTTGTTTCGTTAGACATTCGGGAATTTGACTATGGAAAACTGTTTGTTAATGAGCCCCTTTGGGGCTCGATAACAAATGGTTTTACATCATCAAATTCCAGAATGTCAAACTCAACAAGAGACATTTATCTCCTAATTGTATGCTGAACTGCCTGTTGGTGATTTTGTAAATATACCTGAGGAATGAAGGTAGTTCATTTGGAAATAATTTTGTTAACCCTCTACCCACTCACAAGATACCAAATTTTATTATTTTAGTTATTGTTTTTCTTAAAGATTTCTCAAATAGTTTAAGCAAAACATATGTCACCCCTCATTGGAATGAGCTTGAGCTCGTTCCATTGGGGGGGGGGGGGGGGAGTGGCAGTCACATGATATGCTTTTCTTGTATATCTTTTTTTAAATATTGTTTTTTTCAACTGCTCACTTTATAACTTACATTGGCAGATGCATCCAATTTTTTAGGTAAAGGGTTAGCCAAGGAGTGCCAAATGTGTAATTTAGAAGTAGTGGAAACCCTGGAACACTTTGTGTTAGAAATGAATGATTTATGGGTATTGGGGGGAGCGCGGTGGCTCAGTAGGTAGAGGTGCAGGCTGCAAGCCGAGAGGTCCTCGGTTCGAATCCCACCTGCGGCAACCACGTTGTGTCCTTGGGCAAGACACTTCATCTCCATTGCCCGCATGGGGGCACGATGACGCCGTGTACTAAGGCGTACTGCACGTCGATGGTACGCATGTCTTCAACCAATCTAACCCTGCCTGTGCTGCAGTGCGGAGTTACGATGTTGGGGAGCTGGCAGCTGCTCGTCGTTGCTCGGTGGTTCTCTCCGGGTACTCCGGCTTCCTCCACCCGTAAAACTGTCACGGTCATGATTAGCCATTGTGCATAAATATGTGACCTTAAGCACCACTCAATAAATAATATGGGTATTGGGTAACACAAAGAAGGGGGTTAGTATGCTTATCAGAAATATTGGGAAGAATGAGGTATGATATGTCAACCATGGGGATTGGATGGTATTTGGGAACAGAGGGTTAATCAAGGCTTTCTAACCTGAGAACTGCACCACAACAAATCAGCGGCCAGCTGACATTATTTTACCCAGACAAGACGTATCACTTTTGCAGTGATAATGCATAAGCACAGGGAAAGTTTTTGGCTGAAACCTCCCTTGTTTTTTTGCTTTGTTCTTTTTCTTTTTCACAGACAGTCATCTTTTTTGGGGGTAGAAAATGCACTGTGATATTTGTTTTAGTTGTTTCAAGAAGTTTTTCCCATAAGCTATCTGGGAGTTTAATTAAATTCCGTCGTGTATGAGAGAGCTCAATGAGCTCATATACACATTTCAGTGAAAAATGAATATTTTGATGTGCACATTTCTCACGACAACAAAAATTGAATAGTTAAAACATCTTTTAGTTATTACAGTGGAGCCCACTTAATTGGATATCTCTTAACTGAATATCCCTGTTAATTGAATATAATTTCCCAACACAAAACCCTTTACCATGCTTCCAGTACAAATTGACCTGTCAATTCAAAATAGTTTATAGAGTAAACTCCTGTTAATTGAATAAAAAATCTTGTAATCTGTCAAGAAATTATCCTGACTCGCCACAGTTTTCCTTTGTTTATAGGCCTATTTGACCTTAAGACATGCCATACAGGCATTTAATCTATTATATCTTGTTTTACAGAGCTCTGGAGCTCTGTCAAACAAGATATAATAAAATGAATGCTAATTTATCTCTTGAATACAGGAAAGTGACACAATTCCTGTTAATTGAATACCCATGTTAATTGAATACCCATGTTAATTGAATAATTTTCTTTGGCAAAGAGGCAATTCAGTTAACAGGGCCCTACTGTATTTACAAACAAGTTCAAGAAAAAAAAGTTATTACTAGTTTTCATGCTAGACTTTCATTTGGTGTTTGATGAAAGCTATTACTCTATGATGACAGTCACAGCACAACTGCTTTTACATCAAACACCATAGATTATCCATATCCATTTTATAGAGTTAACCCTTCTTGGAGGTGCAGGAGGCTTGACATTTTTTCGCTGACATTCAAGCAATCCAGGTGTATAGAAATCAGTGGCTGTTACCCACTTGATTATATACGGAGTCAAAAAAGAAAGTACAACAGAAACAAATGTGAAAACGTAGCATAAAGGATGAAATATAATAGTTCTAATGTTGCATGTTTGTGGACAAGAAGTCGTGCAAAGAGTTTAATGACATGTTGTTGCTGTCCACCCAACCGTATACATTTTTTCTACAGATTTCAAAATAGCTTGTCTACCCAGAATGTCAAATTGAATGGGTGACCAACGATTTTCTTTGTGTTATGTTGTGCTAGAGAGTCTGGGTTATTGAGAAAACACGGTAGTTTTTGTCTTCCGACATTTTAAAAAATGCCAAGGTTAACTGAAAATCAGAGGTTGCATGCCATTGGTATGCATGAGGCTGGGATACCTCCAGATGAGCTCGCTGCTGAGTTCGGAGTCACTGTGGCCACTATTTACTATCCCATTGGAAGGTATAGAGCCACTGAATCTACTGCCGACCCACCACGTTCAGGTCGACCAAGAGTTATGACCCCTGTACAAGACCAACACATCAGGATGGCTCACTTGCGGGATCACTTCCTTCAGGTGACAACAGCAGCAGTTACTCCTGGTAGAACTAACAATAGAATCAGTGCACAAACTGTCTGCAACAGACTCTGAACACGGCATCTGAAGTAGGCGTCCATACCACAGACCAATCTTTGCCCAATGTCATCATATGTCAGAATGGGATGGGTACGTCAGCGTGTTCTCTGGACTCAGCAGCATTTGAGCACAGATGCTTTCGTGTGGGAATGACACCGTTTCGGCGGGGGTAGTGTAATGGTTTGGGCAGGAATTTCCTTGCACCATTGAACGCCGTTGATCTTCATCGATGGTAATCTGATTCGACAGCGATATAGAGACGAAATTCTTAATGCTGTTGTCCCATTGTTCAACACTACTGTCAGATTGCAGTTATTCAAGCGAGACAATGCCGATGTCACATGGCGCGTATCTGTCATGACTTTCTTGAGGAGCAGAGCATCGAACTTCTTCCCTGGCTCCCACTTTCACCAGATTTGTCGCCAATCGAGCATCTTTGGGATCAGTTGGACCATCGGTTACGACTTCATGATCTTCAGATGTTAGGCGATTTACGTAATGTTTTAAGACAGGAGTGGGACACAATACCACATGGTGACATCCAGAGACTTATCAGGTCCATGCACCGTCAATGTCTTGCCATCCAAGAAGCAAATGGTGGACATACACGCTATTGACTGCATGTGTGAACTTTTCATTTCACTCCTTGTCTAAATTGCAATGTCTTGACGTGATTCTGGCAACAGTAAGAACATGAAATTATGCAAATTCATACAGCTAGACTCAAAATATGAATTTACAATAGTTTGGATTAAAAGTCGATAATACTAAAAAAATTGCTCCTCAAAGTTTATTATACTTTCTTTTTTGACTCGGTATAATTTATTTTCAAGTCTGAGAATAGTATTTTTGTTATGCCTGTAAAATTAACCGTTTGTCTAACATGATTAGATGCCTGTAAAATCAACCCTTTGTCTAACATGATTAGAGATGACACCTGCAAAAAAAAAAGGATTTTGAATGCCGACAAAAACTTGCCTCAAAAATAGAGCTTATGCCCCCTCATTGAAATGTGCTGGATGAGGCCATTCACATGATGGGTTATAACCCTCAAAGGTGTGGACACGGTTCTTGAATACCCACCATTCCACAGTTTCTGTACATCTAATGACTTTGCAGTCATTTCTAGTTAAGTCTTGGCTGCCTTTTAACGCAGCCAAGACTTGACTAGAAATCACTGCCAAGGTAATTTGCCTATTATCAGCAAGACTTCCCCATGATGGCATGTTAAAGGTACCTGTTCTGAGGTTGGAAAAGTCAGAAATAGGCCTTTACTGATTAAGCTATGTTTTTGAATGATGATGTTTGTGAATAACCCTTGTGGGATATAACCATTTCATTGGGTGAAGTGTAAGAGTTAAAATTAGGACTAACACAGTTAGTTATGCAATTACATCAGTATGTGTTTTGGAGTGATGATTGCGCCTGATAAGCTACTCCCACCCTAGGAATCATTTAAATGCTACTGTTTACAAACCAGCCTGGAAATAAGCAATCTGTCATTTGCAGAATGAGATCCCCAGAGGGTGAATTTGCTGGTGCTATCCCATACAGTAGGCCAATTTATCCTCTGGGTACCTCTTTTTGTTTAGGCCTGAGACCTTGATTCACATTGTGGTTCACAGAGGGTAAATTTAGTGATGCTACCCTGCCGTGCAGGGCAGTATCACCAAATTCACCCTCAGAAGACCTCACTCTGCAGATGACAGTCTGCTTATTTCCAGGCTTGTTTACAAATCATGTAATGTCTACAGGAATGTAGTAGTTCAATGTACAATAAAACCTATTATGTGACATTTATCTGGGTTTTATTATTACTTAATAAAAACAGTGCACATGTTATTGACTGCATGTTGTACTCACTCCATAGAGTGTATTCACCAATAACATCCATTAACCAACTGCACGCTGATGTCAAAACACCAAAATTTTAAGCTGCAAATTTTTCCCAAATGTAACTTGGAATTTGACCAATTCAGTCTTGTTTGACAAAGCTCTTTTTCAGCAGTGTATTATCACACAGCAGATTGGCATAATGCAGGCTTGGCAATTTCAGGAGAGCGATTTTTTAGCTCTCCTTACTGCCCTCCTGAAAGAATTAAGGAGAGCGAAAAATTGCCCTCCTAAATATTTTGGTCTGGGATGATAGAGATTACATGTATTATGCTCACATTAAATTTTTGTTGTAAAGCAAAAATGTAATTTAACTTCGAAGTCACATAACATCATGTAATTTCATTTTGAAAGTGGTTTAGTTGTAAAAGGTAATGGCTTCAACCATACCCAAACACAGTTGCAATCATTTGAAGCAAAATGGGTCACAGCAATATTTTTTTTCTGTCAGTTTCAAGTTCAACAACTGACATCACAGTTTGAGGGGTAATTATTCAAGGAATATTGACACTATAATATACTACCATTACTGCTATCCTGTCACTTGAAGCACTTGCACCAGGATGTGACTGTAGATTCAAGCAGACCTGTTGTCCAAGAAAGTCATACGCCTACCACTACCACCTTCAACCCCCCAATGGTGGGGGGGGGGGGGGGGGGTGGTTGAAGGTGGTAGTGGTAGGCATATGACTTTCTTGGACAACAGGTCTGGGTACACACACAGGTCTTGTCAAAGTGTGTGTTCGGTTGTTGAGTGAGACATCTAGATGTCTAAGAGATTTCGCTTTACCTTAGCAAAGTTAATAAAACC
The DNA here is from genome assembly GCA_031216915.1 of Pictodentalium vernedei. Lineage (NCBI taxonomy): Eukaryota > Metazoa > Mollusca > Scaphopoda > Dentaliida > Dentaliidae > Pictodentalium > Pictodentalium vernedei. Next base: position 124,181,889 of record CM062293.1, on the reverse strand, counting down.
ACTGATGTAGTCTGTTGGTTTCAGTTTCAATGAGTTCGTTCAACTGGATACTTAAAATGCTGTGTAAAGCTAATTGCTCTCCTAAGCTGATTGAGGAGAGCGATTTTTTGCCCTCCTACATTTTTCAGAATGCCAGGCCTGATAATGAAAGGAATTCAAAAGAATAAGCTGCTGAATTCTGGGTTTCTCATCTCAGATTTTGCATCAACAAGTAGAAACAAGTCAAAGTTAGCGTAGGCAAACTTCCCGTGTTTTAATTCAAGGACTTTCAAGGTGTTCAAAAGCCACTATGAACCATGGAATAATTATTTATCACTTAGGCCTAAAAAAGTTAAAAGTCTGTTTCTCAGGCCCTCCACATGATCATTTTGGTACTGCATGCAAAAAATGGCCGGAGAAACAGAAGATCTACTATGTGGGGCCTTAAATGGTCTGTTAATGGTGAGCAGTGTTCAGTATAGTTATGCTAGGAAATTGAGGCTGAAAAAAAACTCTTAGCAAGGTTCAAACTCAGGAAATGCCATCTATAATACAATCTGAGTCCTTTCTTCAGAAGCTGACATCATTTTCTGGAAAGCTCTCAGTGAGCAGCAGTATATTTAGTTTATTGCGGTTATGCTACAACTTATTTTTACTTGTACTGTATGGAGAGTTAATTGATGAAATCTTATGTAATTAGAGTGCTAAATTAATTTTCAAAAGTTATTTGCAACATGAGTTTTTCTTTCAAAGACGCCAAGCTACTAGCAAGGAGAGAGAGAGTGAGGGGAGAGCTTAGTTTAGCCAGATTTTACTTGTACATAATTGCTTTGTAACAATTTATTGGAGAGTGCCGATCTAATAAATGGTAACAAGACAATTTTATAGAAACCCTTTTTTCCTTTCTGCTGGACAAATATCATGCTATTACACACAGCATAAAAGCCATGAAAGTGGCTTTCAGCACTTAACAGGAGCACTATAATAATGGTATTTAGCTCTCAACCAGCAGGCCATAAAATTTGAGAGGAACAATTTTATCGATATCTGAAAAGTTGTTCGTCTGGAACTACAAACAGTTCGTCAAAAAGTAGTGTCTTATCACCTTATTTGATAGCACTGTTTTAAAATGTTCCTATGGGAAGACCTCTCTCTTCAATTCTCTAACTCCCTAAGACAGCTGATGCCCCCTTGTGCTTGCCGCAGATGCTTTTGAAATCTGTGAACTGTCATACAGTAGGGATATCGTGGATGGGTCAAAATCCATGGGTTGTCATTTTTGTGAGAGTTGATCTGCTATGACACCTAGAAGAATTTACACCTGGTCCCATGAAGTACCTGGATTACCCTGGTGCTTCATTGGTGGAAGTTTCGCAAGGTGTCATAGCAGATCATCTCTGAATTATATGCATGGAAAAGTGCCCACCCATAGATTTTGACCTGTCCATGATGACTGTACTGCGATCAGTCCTCTTTATTGTATCCAGATGAATGGTAAATAGGCTATCTCAAAGTTCAAGATTTTATTCTCTGACCAGTTAACCCTTTACCTAACACAAAGGGATGACAACTCTTGCAAACAAAATTCTTGAATAACTAATTTTTTTCATTCTGTCAAAAACATAGCTTATGTGAGCTATGTTTTTGAGACAAAAAATGAAAAAAATAATGAAACTTGAATGGTGATTTTTAGCTCAACTTGACAAAGTCAAGCTGAGCTATAGCCATCACTTCTCATCCTTTGGCGTATGTATGTATGTACGTATGTACACAGTTTCCTTTGGCAGGTTGCATTTATGATCAGATCACTTTGAAACTTGAAACTTGGTATGCTTGTTTGGGGTGACCTCTAGATGGGAGCTATCAATTTTCTTCAGTTTCTGTCAAAAAATGTTGCCGCTGGCAATGTTCTTAGAACTTAGTTCAGTCAGACCTCAATATTTCCCTTTGGCACACCCTACAGGGCATATTTATGATCAGATTGCTTTGACACCTGGCATGTTTGTTTGGGGTGACATCTAGATGGGAGTTATCAATTTTCTTCCATTTCCGCCAAAAAATGTTGCTGCTGGCAATGACCTTTGAACTTAGTTTAGTCAGGCATCAATACATTCCTTTGGCATGCCATACAGTGCACATTTTTTATCAGATTGGTTTGAAACCTGGTATGTTTGTTTGGGGTTACCTCTAGGTGGGAGCTATCGATTTTCTTTGATATGCGCCAAGAAATGTTGCCGCTGGCAATGACCTTTGATGAACTTAGTGCAGTTAGGCATCAAAATTTCCCTTTGGCACACCCTGCAGGGCACATTTATTATTGGATCACTTTGAAACTTGGTATGCTTGTTTGGGGTGACCTCTAGATGGGAGCTATCGATTTTCTTCCATTTGCGTCAAAAAAATGTTGCCCTTGGCAACATTCTTAGAACTTACTTCAGTCAGACCTCAATATTTCCCTTTGGCACACCCTACAGGGCACATTTATGATCAGATTGTTTTGAAATGTGGCATGCTTGTTTGGAGTGACCTATAGATGGGAGCTATTGATATTCATCCATTTCCATGAAAAAATGTTGCCGCTGGCAACGGCCTTTGAACTTAGTTTAGTCAGGCATCATTTTATTCCTTTGGCATGCCCTAGAGGGCACATTTTTGATCAGATCAGTTTGAAACTTTATATGGTTGTTTGGTGTTACCTCTAGATGGGACCTATCGATTTTCTTCAATTTCTGTTAAAAAATGTTGCCGCTGGCTATGACCTTCGATGAATTTAGTTCAGTTATGCATCAAATATTTCCTTTTGGACACCCTTCAGTGCACATTTTTCACTAGATATCTTTTAAACTTGGTATGCTTGTTTGGGGTGACCTCTAGATGGGAGCTACCTCTAGATGGGAGCTATCGATTTTCTTCCATTTCCATCCAAAAATGTTGCCGCTGCCAACGATCTTTGAACTAAGTTTAGTCAGGCATCAGTATATTTCTTTGGCTCACCCTACAGGACACATTTATGATCAGAATGGTTTGAAACTGGGTATGTTTGTTTGGGGTTACCTCTAGATGGGAGCTATCGATTTTCTTCAATTTCTGTCAAAAAATGTCTCTGGCAACGACCTTCGATGAACGTCGTGCAGTTATGTATCAATATTTCCCTTGGGTGCACCCTGCAGTGCACATTTTTGACCGGATCGCTTTGAAACTTTGTGTGCTTGTTTGGGGTGACCTCTAGATGGGAGCTATCGATTTTCTTCCATTTCCGTCAAAAATAGTTGCCATTGGCAATGACCTCTGATGAACTTAGTAAAAACTTAGTGCAGTTATGCATCAATATTTCCCTTTAACACACCCTGCAGGGCACATTTATGATTGGATCGCTTGGAAACTTGGTGTTCTTGTGTGGGGTGATATCTATATGGGAGTTATCGATTTTCTTCCATTTCTGTCAAAAAATGTTGTCGCTGGCAACGACCTTTGAACTCAGTTTAGTCAGACTTCAATATTTCCCTTTGGCACACCCTTCAGGGCACATTTATGATCGGATCACTTTGAAACTTGGTATGTGTGCTTGGGATGACTTCTAGATGTGAGCTATTGATATTTTTTCATTTCCATAAAAATGTATTGTCTTTATCACCAGCCTTTGAACTTACTGCAATTGTGCAGTAACTTATCCTTTTTGCACTCTCTGCAGGGTATATTTATGAATTTCCATAAAAAAGAGAGAAAAAAACATTGCGTCAAGCAATGACCTTCAAACTTAGTGCATTTGTGCATTAACATCTTCCCTTGGCATGCCTCAGAGGGAGCATTCATTATCAGGTTGTTTTGAAACTTTGTATGCTTATGAAAGGTGACAAAGATAGGAGCTATCAATTTTCTTTTTATTTCCATCAAAAACTGTTGCTGTTAGCAACAATCTGTGAATTTATTGCATTTGTGCATCAACATTCTTCTTTGACATGGCCTACAGGCCAGGCCACATTTATCATTGGATTGTTTTTGAACATGGTGTGCTCATTAGGCGAGACCTTTAGATAAGAGCTATTGATTAGCATTCATTTCTTATCAACCTACCTCAATTGTTTACTACAGGCTTGCACTACAGTGGAAGAACCTAACTCGGATAAAATACTCTCTATTTTAATCTTTCCCAAGAGATTTGGGAAAGAAAAGTGGTGTAAAAACACCACGAAAAAATAAGCCCAAACTGGGTCGAGTGCCATCGGCGCACACCCAGTATGGGATGCTCTTCCATAGTACAAATCCACGAGTACCGTAAAACAGTGTGCAGTGCGTCAATTCATCATTCTTTTGATTATCCGCACCTGTGGTGGATGTGTGCCATCTTGCTCAGTAACAGTGATATTTTAACTCGTCGATAATGGTTTTCCTGTGACTGGAATTATGGATCTGAAGATCGTATAATAACAGGACTGTGTTTTATATATTCTCGTTTATATTTTCAACCACATTCTCATTGTATATTATTTACTATTCCGTTTTCGCGAATGTTTTGTTTTCGACATCGAATTCGCGATTCGACAATGAATTTTTTCGGTTGATGAATTTTATTGTTATTGGAGTTAGGGGTCAATCAGGGACTGTCTGGACAGGATTTCTTCACTCTGTTGAGGGCTGAATTTCTGCTTTTTCGGTCCCTGTCATTCCGTCTGGTTCTGTTGTGTACCCACCGTTTTTTTTTCTGCCACCTTCTCTCATAGTTGAGGGTGTTCTTCTACTTTCTGTTTCTGTTGAGTTCACCTTTTCTACTGCTGTCACCTCTGTTATTTCCAGTTCGGTTCCTTTAGGGCATTTCCTTTTGCCCTCGCCTTGGTGCATTCTCGTGGTCGTTTCTTCCGCACCCGCGGGTGGTGTGGAACGCTGTCATTTCGGGAGCCTCCCGACTCGACCACGACCACGTTTGGTGTGAGTTTACCCCCTCCATGGGGGATGTGCAGCTCGCCCTGCTCCCGCAGGAGGTGGGGAATGCTGTCGTTTCAGGGCCTCCCACCTCGACCACATCTGGTGCGAGTTTTACCCCCTCTGTGGGGGATGTGCAGCTCCTCCCACACCAGCGGGGGGTGGGGAATGCTGTCGTTTCGGGGCCTCCCACCTCAACCACATCTCGTGCGACTTTTACCCCTTCTGTGGGGGATGTGTAGCTCCTCCCATTCCCACGGGGGGTGGGGAATGCTGTCGTTTCGGGGCCTCCCGACTCGACTACGTCTGGTGAGAATTGCTCCCTCTCCGTGGGGGATGTGCAGCTCCTCCCGCACCAGCAGGGGGTGGGGAACGCTGTCATTTTGGGGCTTCCCGACTCGACCATGTCTGGTGAGTTATTCCCCTTCCGAGGGGAATGTGCAGTTTTTTACCGTGGTGGATACTGCGGGAGCTGTTGGATTTCTGGTGAAGAGATGCCTGGTTCCGGGACTATGCGCCCTCTCCAGTCGACATCTGAGGCTGTCACTAGGGTTGTGACTCCTCCTTTGGAGGCCGAGCTAGGTGGCTCTCTCCGCTTTTCCACCAGTTACAACAGCTCCCGTCGTATCTGCTGCTACTGCTGTTCTGTCTACAACGTCATTGGGCACCATTTTTAGCCGACCTCGGCTTATCCCTGCAAGGGTCTGCCCAGCCGTTGAGCACAGTAGTTTTATATCTGCAGTGGTCTGCTGCGGTGTCTGGGAGTGTAGACGTGGGGGTATCGGCCTCAGCCTTCCCTGACTTCAACTCGGCGAAATTGGAAGTGGCTGCCGGCCGCACCCTCTACTGTGGTCTCTGCGTCGTCGAGCACCACAGTTGTGTTATTGGATTTGGATGTTCTTAGTGGGGACACTATGAACTCCATGGCATTTCCGTCCACTCATTCTGTCCACGACCAATTTTGGGAGACCAACGTCTTTTGTGCAGCCTGGACCTTCTGCGAGGTCCGCGGTGACTCTCATGAGTTCCCGGTATGTTGATCCTCGGGGTGTGTCGTACCCCTATACACGTCTGCCTTCAGACGTTATGGCTGCCGCTCATCGTCCTGCGTTTTGGAGGATCGTGACCCTTCGCTGGTTCAGAGGGTCAGAGGTGAAGCCACTTTGCCGGTTCGTTCCCCTGTCGAATCGGCCAGTACGGGCAGTGAGCTTAGGGAGGCCCTCTCCTTACTCACTCAGGTTCTGTCATAGAGCCTTTCTGTTGCTTCCAGCGAGGCAGCGAGTGGTTTCCAGCCGCCACCTATGGCGCCGCCTCCCGTGATTGGAAACAGGCCGCTTTCTGATCCCCCTGGTGTTCCGACACCATGGGAGGTGTAAGCTGGTTTGCCCACGATGGGCTATGTGTCTTCCGACTCCGGGGAAGAGTCAGACATGCTTGATGTCGAGAGCCTTGCTTGGGGGCAGCTCTTGATTTTGTGTTTGGGTTCCTTCCAGATCTCAAACCATCAAACCAGTCGACAGTGTCAGCCAGGCCGCGATCATCGGTCGCACGCTAACAGCCTATGGAGCAACCTGCTTCTAGGCGTCTTCGACCGTGCCAGTTGGTACAGTTGGTTGAAGTATTTTCAGCCTTGGACTCTAAGCTGAGTTTCAAGGCTATGAAGGCTCCTTTCTTCACCAGGGTTGACACCTTTTTGCCTCTGACGCGTTATCGTTACTACGATTCCGCCAATCCATCAGTCAGCCAGACTTTGACGGTTCTGGATCAGGACTCCAATTCCCTCAGGCTTTCCAAGCCCAAGTCTGCCGTCATTCTGATCACGACTCTGGAGTCCACGTTGGGCTTATCGAGAGAGATGCTTGGTATGCTTTCTCTCTCTGATCACGTCGTCTCAGCTTTAGCTGCTTATCTGCCTCCAGATAAGTTTGACGAGGTACAGGCTCCTTGGTGTGTGCTGTCCAAGGCACTCATGCATCTTACACGCATGCCTGTAACACGGCTAATCTGGAATTAGTTCGAAGGGACTGTGCTGGACACAGGCCGATCTCTTCCTGAGGAGCAGCTCACTACTCTTCGATCTGCTTCTTTGGAAGGTCCGCAACTTTTCCATGGTTCCATGTCGACGGTCCGGGATGACGTCCTGCGTCATTCCAAAGATCAGCTGCTGTTTCTTCAGCTTGATCAGCCTTCTAGGGGAGGCATGGGCCGTTCCAAGCCTAACAAGTACCCTTCTGCTTCCTCTGCGAAGCAAAAGGCTGATCCTTCTGCCACCGCTTCTACTTCTTACTCGAGGGGTAAGGGTAAGCGTCGGCAGACTAGAGGGAAGTATCAGGATTCTTCATTCAGTTGAGGAGGTGGTTTCTCCTCTCGCGGGCCTCGTCAGGGCTCGAAATGAAGTTCCTCACCTCGACTCGTCCCAGGTTGGAGAAAGGATAGCAGAGTTAGCAGACCGTTGGGCCACCATCACATCCGATCCTTGGGTGTTAGATGTTGTTCGGTCCGGGCTGCGAATATCCTTCCAAAGGCACCCCACTCTGTCCAGGGTGCCTCTTCCAACCACAGTTTCTTCAGACGTTTTACATCGGGAACTTTTGTCCACGGAGATAGACAATCTCCTGACAAAGGGGGCGATCGAGGTCGTCAAGAACATTCAGTCAGTGGGGTTCTATTCCCGCCTGTTCTTGGTGCCGAAGAAGGATGGCCGACTCCGACCGGTTATCGATCTGAGTATCTTGAACCAGTCTATCATTGCTCCCAAGTTCAGAATGGAGACTTTCAGGTCGGTCTGCCGTTCAATTCACCAGGGAGATTTTGCTTCCAGCTTCAACCTGCGAGACTCTTACTTTCACGTTCCGATTCATCGGGCGTCACGGAAGTATCTCAGGTTCGCTTTTCTGGGGCGAGTTTACCAGTTGAAGGCCATGCCTTTCGGCCTCAACCTGGCTCCTTGGGCCTTCACCTGACTGATGTCGCATGTGATAGCGTTCCATCGCACACAGTCCAGGGTGATTTCTTCGGCATATCTGGACGATATCCTCCAGAGGCATTCCAATGCTGCCTTACTGGAGTCGGATGTCGCCACTCTGTTGAGCTTGCTCACGTTGCTTGGATTCAGAGTCAACGAGGAGAGGTCGGACCTGGTCCCTTCTCAGTCATTTTGTCATCTGGGGATGGCTTTCCGCACCCAATTCAATTTGGTGACGGTTCCCCAGGCCAAGGCTGTGATTCTCTCATCTTTTGCTCTGACTCTGTCCCAGTCCACATCTGCGATGGCACGGAGTATTCTCCGGCTGATCGGTCTCTGCGGTTCGGTGACGGATCTCATTCCTCTAGGTCGGCTGCGTGTCATACCTCTCCAACACTTTCTGCTCAGTCGTTGGAGGCCGAATGTCGATTCTCTGGGTCTGGTGCTTCAGTTACCAGATTCTCTTATCCTCACCTTCTCCACTGGACGATTGTTCAGTGGATCACGGAGGGTGTCCTGTTGGACTTATCCACATCCGATCGCATTCTGATGGCAGATGTCAGCGATCTCGGATGGGGTGCAACGTTGGATCCTCTAGGTCTTTCCCTTCACGGGATGTGGGACCAGGATTGGGCATCTCTACACATCAGCCAGCAGAGCTTCTTGCTCTTCTTCTGAGTTTCAGGCAGTGGATCCCTCACCTGTCGAATCGTCAGGTCCTTCTGTTGTTCGACAATTCGACAGTGGTTGCTTACATTCGGGACCAGGTGGCACGCCCTCAGTTCCAATGTACGAATTGGCTCGGTATCTTCTACTGCACGCTCAGGATGTCAATGCCGGGGTGGTTGTTCATCACATTTCCGGTCGTCTGAATGTCTTAGCTGACTCCCTGTCCCGACGGGGCAGGTTCTTTTCCACCGAGTGGATGCTCCACATGGCGGGTTCTGTCGATCTCTTTGCGACTCGTTGGAACCATCAGGTGGACACTTTCGTGTCCCCATGTCCAGATGCTCTGGCTTTCGCCGTGGACGCTCTGGCCCTCCTTTGGGACGGTCTTGTTGGCTACGCCTTCCTGCCGGTTCCGATTCTGCCTCAGGTTCTCTCCCAGATATGAACCTACAGTCGTCGAATCCTTTCGATCACACCTGTCACCTCAGTGGGTGTGGATCAATCTGCTCCGCTCTCTGTTAGCGGCAGTTCCGGCATGTCTCCCCCTACATCGCGACTTTCTTTGCCAAAGTCGCCTGAGGAGGTTTCAAGTTGACCCGACTTCATTGTGCCTTTGCACATGTCTTTTATCAGGTCCTGTCTCCTCCGTAGTGGTTTTTCAAGACACACAGTGGAGTTGCTTTTCTTCTTCAAGGAAGCACTCACTCCACTGGTTTAGCCTCTGTGGCTAAGTGGAAGGTTCTTCTGTCGATGGTGTGCGATCACTCTGTTGCTTCTGTCACTCCTTCGATCACACCGCTTGCGGAGTTTCTGGTTTATGTTTGTTTCTGGGGGTCTCCAGCAATGGGTACAAGTCCATGCTTCGGAGACCTTTTTTCATATGTGGTTCCGCATTGTTTCGACACTCATCCTTGCCTCTCCAAGCTTGTTCAGCTCTTTTCCTTGAAAAGGCCTTTACTCCAAGATGGTCACTTTCTTGGGCGCTGCTCTGCTTGGGGGTGGGGGCGTTCGCGCCTTTATCCTGGATGAATATGCGTTTTCTCACATGCCAAATCTCTCCTGCATCCATTTCCCAATGGATTTGTCTTGCTGTTCGTGCAGCTTCTGCTCGTCTAGCTACTGGTGATTGTATTACCAATTGTTTTTTTCTGCCACGAGGTGTGTGCATTGTCTTCCTCTTTTAATAACTCTGTCATGTTGTCGGATGACGGATGTTATACTGGCAGCCTACTGGAGAAATGCTACATTCTCCTTTTATCTGTGACAGTTGCAGGAACCGATTGAGGACCTTGGTCCTTGGGGCCCTCTTTCTTCGGCTCAGGCTGTTGTCTATCCCAGCCTTTCAGCTTTTTTCAGGGTCAGTTCCAGATCTGTGCTGTTACTGCCCTTTCTGTCTGTGTGTCGCACTTCACCATATGCCTCATCTTTCATTGTCTTTACTAATGTTTGTGATGCTATGGTTTGATAGGCCTAGGGATCTCTTCCTCTGTCCACGGTTCCAGTGCTATTGAGTTATGTGTGGGTTGGTTATGTGATTCCCTCCATCCTTTTGTCTGTTCAGCCTGTAGTAAACAATTGAGGTAGGTTGATAAGAAATATAAATTTTATAGTAAATTTCCTTTCTTATTATACCTATTGAAATTGTTTACATGGAGGCCCTCCCGTCTTCTTATTCGGGTAAGAATCCTTCCTCCCCGCTGATCACATAACTCCTGTGTTGTTGGAATCAAAAGAATGATGAATTGACGCACTGCGCACTGTTTTACAGTAGTCGTGGATTTGTACTATGGAAGAGTGTCCCATACTGGGTGTGCACTCGACCCAGTTTTGGCTTATTTTTTCGTGGTGTTTTTACACCACTTTTCTTTCCCAAATCTCTTGGGAAAGATTAAAATAGAGAGTATTTTATCCGAGTTAGGTTCTTCCACTGTAGTGCAAGCCTGTAGTAAACAATTGCGGTAGGTATAATAAGAAAGGAAATTTACTATAAAATTCATATTTCTGTGAAAAAAGTTGCCATTTACAATAACCTCTGAACTTACTCATTTGTGTTTCAACATTCTTCCTTTAGCCAGTCTTACAGTTTACATTTAAAAATGCATGGATTACTCTGATGTTGTGCGCACACAATGCTGTTATGTTGAAATTTCACCAAATAACATTGGTACCAATGATCTTCAATTTTGCCATTTCATTTATAACTTACCAAGTTCAAGTTTGTCAAGTTGAGCTACAGTGTCATTGACAATTTTATTGTGAATATTGCTGGTCGGTTTTGGCCATTACGTTGGGTAAATGGTTAAACATACTTGCTTTGTTATCATTTATTATACTGGAACTCTAAAAAAAATTCTGTTCGGAACAAATTAAAATTTAAGGTGATCTGGAAAAGGGTTACCTTTACTTGTTTCAGGTCAAAAAAATTTCTGGTCAGAATTTTTATTAAACACAGGAAGTTTGCCTATGCTAACTTTAATTTGTTTCTACTTGTTAATCCAAAATCTGAGATGAGAAACCCAGAATTCAGCAGCTTATTCTTTTGAATTCTTTTCATTACGCCAATCTGCTGTGTGATAATACACTGTTGAAAAATAGCTTTGTCAAACAAGACTGAATTGGTCAAATTCCAAGTTACATTTGGGAAAAATTTGCAGCCTAAAGTTTTTGCATTAGCCTTGAAAGTTCATGATTTTAAGGATGCTTAATAGTTGTAAGTTTGGTTGCACAGCATTACTGAATCAAATCTGCTCCCGTGTTCTGTCAGATATTTTATGTGACTGGTAAATGCTTGTCTGCAGCACTTTGAAATAGAAAGTTTTACTTATGTACGACCACACTTCTGGCCTGCCAGTTGTTTTTAGTCAGGTATTGTCTGTCTGAATAGGCAGACGACACTTGACTAAAAACATTTTCTCTGCTTTTTTTACTTTCCCTGTTCACCATTGGTCAAAGTGAGTCTGCTGCATAACATCATAGGCTCAATGTTACATTTCTGGGTCTTAACCCTTTGAACCCTGGTGGTACCTTCCATATCAGTTCAATGGCAGCAACTGGAAGAGTCCATGTTCATTATTTAGGGGGTAGACCAATTAATATTTTCAAGCTTGATTGGTCTACCACACACATGCACTCAGCATCCATCCTATTTAATGAAATTATTACGTATGATGTTCCCTGATGTTCCTGGAAAAAAAGCGGCTGCTCATGTTCAAAGGGTTAACTGGTAGAGTGCTGGAAGCCCATATTTGGGCTTTATTCTGAAGTGATGGTACCACAATTTAAAGGCTTCATATTCTGTGGATGTGCTTCATATTTATTATCTTTGAAGTGATATTATTTTATCTGTTAGGATTTGCCTTGTAACAATTTATGGGAGAGTGCCTATTGGCACTCTCCCATAATTTGTAACAAGATAAAGATGCACAAAGAAATTTTGAGGACCACAAATAATTTTGCACTCTACCAGTTAACTGATATCTGTACACTATAATCAAGTCTTACTCAAAGGTGTATGCAAATAGTTTTGAATAGTTACAAAAATTCCCTGAAAGAGCTTTGAAAATGGCAGGAAAGGGTTCTTAATTAATCTCAACCCTGAGACAGCGAACTCTTATTCAGATGAGGATATGTCTGTGGCCAAGCAGTTGGTTAGAAAGGAAACTAGATCTCACGTCAACTCTTTTAGTAGATTTTAAATCCCAGCAATGCTATTGCAAAACAACTGTGAAAAAGTCCGGACTATCAAAAACAGCTTTCTGCTTTTCTCTTATTTAACAAATCCCTCTGATTTCTGTTAACCCTTTACCCATCACAGACGATATCAAAATTTATTAACTTAAATATCATTTTTTAATTTTTTTCGAAAAATTTCAACAAAACCATATCATGTGACCCCTCATTGGAACGAGCTCAACGAGCTCATTCCAAAGAGGGATCACATGATATGGTTTTGTTGAAATTTTTCGAAAAATATTTTTTTCAGCTGCTGAATCTGCATATTGCGTGGGCGGATACGGTCGATTCGTTGGGTAAAGGGTTAAACAAGATACCATGGGTTAATTTTCTGACTTCATTTGAGGCCTGCTGTTTTGAGGCAATTGATTGCCCTCACCCTCTAGCCAACTAATTTCAAAATAAGGAAAGTGGGGTAAATTATTACAATAGGTCTCTTTTAACCTTGAAGGCCTGGGTAATTTTCCAGACTTTCTACTACACCATACCTTGTGAGTCTAGCTACACGTAGTTAACAGTAATTTCTGGCCAAGTCTTGACTTCTGCAGCTGATTAGAAACCCCTACAAGGTAATTTTACTATTAACCACAGTTAATGTATTTTAAAGTACCTGTTTCTCAGACTGCAAATGTTTATTAAAGTCAGAAAAAGACCTTTCATGTTTAACAGCTCTCAAAGGATGATATTAAAGAAAAGGCTATGCTATATGGTAGAGATCGGCAGTATTAGAATTTTTAGCTCAACTTTGGCGAAGCCAAATTTGAGCTTATGCCATGGCCAGTTGTCCGTCTGTCCGTCAACACTTCAATACGGCTCGGGCTAGAGACCGTATTTATGAACCGATCTTTACGAAACTTCTTGGGTACCTTTGTTATGACTGTGGGACGAGAACGAGTGTTTTGGGGTCCAATCCGAATTTCAAGTTGGCCGCCATCCGCCATTTTGTACCAACGATGCAGAAATCTGTTTTTTGTACAGAACTTCCATATGAAAGCGCTGATTTGAATAATTTTTTGTATGAATGTTTAGTACCATGGGATACATCACATATAATACACGTTTTTTTCTCGTACGCAAATTATGCAAATTAGACTAACTTTGATGTATTTAGTGTTACTTTCAGCACTGTAAGTGCAAATGCCAATACGGCTCGGGCTAGAGGCCGTATTTATAAACCGATCTTTACGAAACTTCTTGGGTACCTTTGGTATCACCGTGGGACGAGAATGAGTGTTTTTGGGTGCGGTCCGAAATTCAAGATGGCCGATGGCAGCCATTTTGTACAAAATTAGGTGCAATCAGATTTTTGCACAGAACTTCCATATGAAAGTGCTGACTTGAATAATTTTTTGTGTGAATGTTTAGTACCATGGGATACATCACATATAATACAGGTTTTTTTCTCGTGCAGAAATTATGCAAATTGGATGAACTTTGATTTTTTCAGTGGTACTTACACACAGTAAGTGCACATGTCAATATGGCTCAGGCTAGAGGCTGTATTTATCAACCGATCTTCACGAAACTTCTTGGGTACCTCTGTTATCACCTTGGGATGAGAACGAGTGTTTCTGAGTGCGGTCTAAAATTCAAGATGGCTGCCCGTGGCCATTTCATACCGAAATTAGGTCTAATCAGTTTTTTGTACACAACTTCTATACGGCTCAAGCTAGAGGCCGTATTTATGAACCGATCTTTACGAAACGTCTTGGGTACACTTTGTTATCACCGTGGGATGAGAACGAGTGTTTTTGGGTGTGGTCCAAAATTCAAGATGGCCACCAGCAACCATTGTGTACCAAAATTAGTGCAATCAGTCTTTTGTACAGAACTTCTGTATGAAAGTTCTGATTTGAATAAATTTTTGTATGAATGTTTAGTAAAATGGAATACATCACATATAGTACGGGTTTTTTTCTCGTGCAAAAATTATGCAAATTAGATGAATTTTGATTTATTTAGTGCTACTTATACACTGTAAGTGCACATGTCAATACGGCTCGGGCTAGAGGCTGTATTTATCAACCGATCTCCACGAAACTTCTTGGGTACCTTTGTTATCACCTTGGGACGAGAAAGAGTGTTTCTGAGTGCGGTCCAAAATTCAAGATGGCTGCCAGTGGCCATTTTGTACCGAAATTAGGTCCAATCAGTTTTTTGTCACAACTTCTATACAGCTCGTATTTATGAACTGATCTTCACGAAACTTCTTGGGTACCTTTGTTTTCACCTTGGGACAGGAATGAGTGTGTTAGTGTGTTTTGGGGTGCCTTTGTTATCACTGTGCTATGAGAACAAATATTTTGGGGTTCAGTCAGACCCACTTTGGGACTCAAAGATTTCTTTTCTATTTAGCATCTGACTGTCACCCACCTTTACAATACTTTACCTATACATTTGTTACAGGCTACGGCCAGTATTTATGTACAGACCGTTACAATACTTTATATGCACATTTGTTATCAGGTCATTACCTAGATGTTTGTCATTGCTGTGTCACATACTATACATGTACATGTCTTGACAAGTTGAGCTACAGTGTCATTGATACTTTCATTGAGTTCAGTGTTGGTTTCGGTATTTTTGGGGGTGCATCTCAGTATCACTTCGGTATTCAGTATCTGACTTGACTGAGATTTGCTAACAGTATCAAAGAGGAATTCACATCAGGAAAAACAGAATAAGTTGTTGTGGTATCATTCTACCACAATGCTATAAATATCACTGCCAATGAGCTCAACAGCTGTATTCTTTTATGACTACAAATCATATCTACAGTAATTTTGTGACTTGTTCTAAATACACCTTATTTATTTATTGGTTTTTAAGGTCACATATTTGCACAATGGCTAATCATGACCATAAAAGTTTTATGGGTGGAGGAAGCCGGAGTACCCGGAGAGAACCACCGAGCAATGGCAGGTAACTGTCAGCTCCCCAACGTACTAACTCCTCACAAGCAGGGTTAGCATTGGTTGAAGACAGGTGCACCATTCATGTGTGGTACGCCTTAATTCACAACATCACCGTGCCCCCACGGGGGCAGTGGGGGTGAAGTGTCTTGCCCAAGTACACAATGCGGTTGCCGCTGGTGGGATTTGAACCGAGGACCTTGCGGCTTGCAGCCTGCACCTCTACCTACTGAGCTACCGCACCCCCAAATGCATGTTTAAAAACCTATTTCAGGCTTTTGCAATCTCAGAGGAGGTTTCCTGGCCTTGCCATCTTTAGGAGGTCCTGCTGACAATAGACAAAACACCTGGGCAGTGATTTCTAGTCAGGTTTTGGCTGCCTTTCGAGTCAGCCAAGACTTGACTAGGAATCACTGCTAAGCAAATAGACATGTACAGGTTGTAATCTAGTGGGAATTCTGGACATCTGGACAATTGTCCAGTCCATTGAGGGTTAACAAAACTGAAAAGAAAATCAGTCACTTCTTTCATGAAAAGGAACCTTTCAACTGTTATCAAGCCTCAACACAGTCTTATAAATAGTGAATGTTGGAAAATTTGAAAATTCTAGACGATTTTGGTATTCAATGATTGCCTCGGTTTGCTTTTTCGGTATCCCCATGATATCGGAATCAGTTTGGTTTTCAGTATATTTCCCATCTCTAATGACTCCTACATGGGCCTAAATATTGTATTGACATCAAAATATCATGTCACTGAGATCGGAAATAACCGTTAAACTTCACATTTTGGTGATTTCATTTTTTTTTTCTTTTTTCAGAGAGGAGGACCAGAATGACAGTCAGTAGACCCTTACTTAGTTGAAGTGATAAATAATTGTTTTGATTAATTTTAAGAAAATTGTTTTGTTTTTTTTTTTTCCAATTTTGTATTTAATGTATTTGATTAATAGAGAAATAGAAGCTTTATATTTTATTTAAATAACAGAAACAAAGAAGCTTTACATTGTTTTTTATTATTATTTCCATCAAATTCCCAATCAGGGTTGCGAGAGATCATTGAAAGTCCTTGAATTTAGAAGTAAAATTCTAAGGTCCCCAACTAGTGGTAGAGTGCCAGAAGCCCATATTTGGGCTTTATCCTGGAGTACAGGTGATGCAATATAAAGGCTTCATATTCTGTGGATGTGTTCCATATTCTCTTTGAAGTGAATTTATTAAGTGTGTGTTGATTTGCCTTGTCACAATTTATGGGAGAATGCCTCTAGGCACTCTTCCATAAATTGTAACAAGGCAAAGATAAGTCAGGACAAGTGAGCAAATTTTGCTGACCAAAATTAATTCAGCACTCTACAAGTTAAAAGTGCTTGAAAGTTTTATGGTTTATGTGATACTCTTGTTAACCCTTTACCTAACCTGAAAAGCAGACGACACTTGCAAACATAATTCTTGAATAACTAATTTTTTTTCATTTTTTGTCTCAAAAACATAGGTTATGACCCCTCGTTGGAACGAGCTCGACGAGCTCGTTCCAATGAGGGGTCATAGCCTATGTTTTTGAGACAAAAAATAAAAAAAATAATGAAAATTAATTGGCGATTTTTGAGAATAGCGCTGGCCGGTTTTTGCCATTACGTTGGGTAAAGGGTTAACCCTTAAGGGCCTAGAGATTTTTACATATTTTTGCTACACTTTGGCAGTCTGCATTCTGTGACTTTGTGCTGTTTTTTTTTGGCAAGTCTTGGTTGCCTATATAGGCAACCAAAACTTGCCTAAAAACAACTACCAAGGTGCTTGGAATGTAACTTGTTAGTTAACTCAATCAAAGACTTCATGTTGGGTCACCTGTTCTGTTGCAAAAAATGTGATCAAAGTCAGAATTAGGCTCCTAAGGGTTAACCCTGTACCCAGTGCACACAGTATCAGAATTTGTTATTTTGAATAGGCAGACGGTACTTGACTAAAAATGACTGCTCAGGTAATAGACTTTTCTTATTCACTATTCATTAAAAGTTAGTATGAGTCCTGCCATACAACAGCGAAGGTGAGCCGACTCAACTTTAAGCTTCTAGGTGTTAACCCTTTACCCAACGTAACGGCCAAAACCGGCCAGCGCTATTCTCAAAAATCGCCAATTAATTTTCATTATTTTTTTCATTTTTTGTCTCAAAAACATAGGTTATGACCCCTCATTGGAACGAGCTCATTGAGCTCATTCCAATGAGGGGTCATAACCTATGTTTTTGAGACAAAAAATGAAAAAAATTAGTTATTCGAGAATTTTTTTTGCATGTGTCGTCTGCTTTTCATGTTAGGTAAAGGGTTAACTAATAAATGATATAGAGGATCTCAAACGAGTGATGTTTGGATATAAGATTTTTAGCTCAACTTTGACGAAGTCAAATTTGAGCTATTGTCATGGCCCGTCCGTCCATCCGTCTGTCCATCTGTCCGTATGTCAACAATTGGCTATGGCTCGGGCTAGAGGTCATATTTATGAACCGATCTTTACGAAACTTCTTGTGTACCTTTGTTATGACCCTGGGACGGGAACGAGTGTTTTTAGTTGTGGTCCGAAATTCAAGATGGCTGCCAGTGGCCATTTTGTACCGATGATGCAAAAATCAGTTTTTTGTACAGAACTTCTGTATGAAAGTTCTGATTTGAATAAAGTTTTGTATAAATGTTTAGTACCATGGGATACATCACATATAATACAGGTTTTTTTCTCGTGCGTAAATTATGCAAATTAGACTGACTTTGATTTATTTAGTGTTACTTTCAGAGCTGTAAGTGCCAAGCTGCTATGGCTCGGGCTAGAGGCCGTATTTATGAACCAATCTTTATGAAACTTCTTGGGTACCTTTGTTATGACCCTGGGACGGGAACGAGTGTTTTTGGGTGTGGTCCGAAATTCAAGGTGGCTGCCAGTGGCCATTTTGTACCGATGATGCAAAAATCAGTTTTTTGTACAGAACTTCTGTATGAAAGTTCTGATTTGAATAAAGTTTTGTATAAATGTATAGTACAATGGGATACATCACATATAATACGGGTTTTTTTCTCGTGCATAAATTATGCAAATTAGACTAACTTTGATTTATTTAGTGTTACTTTCAGAGCTGTAAGTGCCAAGCTGCTATGGCTCGGGCTAGAGGCCGTATTTATGAACCAATCTTTACGAAACTTCTTGGGTACCTTTGTTATGACCGTGGGACGAGAACAAGTGTTTTTGGGTGCAGTCCCAAATTCCAAATGGCTGCCAGCAGCCATTTTGTACCGACGATGCCGAAATCTGTTTTTTGTACAGAACTTCCATATGAAAGCTCTGATTTGAATAATTTTTTGTATGAATGTTTAGTACCATGGGATACATTACATATATTACAGGTTTTTTTCTTGTGCGTAAATTATGCAAATTAGGCTAACTTTGATTTATTTAATGTTACTTTCAGCACTGTGAGTGCAAATCCCAATACGGCTCGGGCTAGAGGCCGTATTTATGAACCGATCTTCACGAAACTTCTTGGGTACCTTTGTTATCACTGTGGGACGAGAAGGAGTGTTTTGGGGTCCAGTCTGAAATTCAAGATGGCCGCTAGCAGCCATTTTGTTCAAAATTAAGTGCAATCAGATTTTTGCGCAGAACTTCCAAATGAAAGATCTGATTTGAATAAATTTTTGTATGAATGTTTAGTACCATGGGATACATTACATATAATACAGAGTTTTTCTCGTGAATAAATTATGCAAATTAGGGGTCCGGGTGGGACTTAGAAAATTTTGGACCAAAATCCGGAAATTAGTTTTTTGGTTTTTTTATGCGTTTTGGTCAATTTTAAGACAAAAAAAAAAAAAAATTTTTTACACTGAAAATTTGGGGTCCGGGTGGGACTTAGAAAATTTTGGACCAAAATCCGGAAATTAGTTTTTTGTGTTTTGATGCATTTTGGTCAATTTTAAGAAGAAGAAGAAAAAATTTTAGTCTGAAAATATTTTGTTTGGGACTGAAAATTTCCACACAAAAATAATAATCTACAATGATTGGTCTTAATCTGTAGTCCATTACAGTCACCTTGTAATTCTTTTATTATTGTTGACTGGGCCAAAACAAATACTAATTCCTGTCATATTCATTATTCAGTTGTCTTGGTCACAGCAAGTACTAATTCCTGTCATATCCAAGTTGAGCTACAGAGTCATTGACTCTTTCATTTGAAACGAGTTTGATGAATTTGATTCACAATGAGCCTTTAGGCAAGTTGTGAATCGAATTCATCAAACGAGTTTCAAAAAATCTTATATCCAAATATCACGAGTTAAAGTTTCTGTATTTCACATGAGTTTTTGAATGTTTTTTACACTTTTTATTTAATCCATTGTCGCTAAATTCTCCCAAAACAACCGACAATCAGTTTGTTGGCTCAGACGCTTCACCCCATGATGTCATGAATGCGCTTTACTTGAACCTGTTGTCGTAATTGACGTCATGTGAACGTCATGTCAAGAATACAATGCTGCTGCTGCTGCTGCTGCTGTGGGACCATGCACCGATTAGACACTAGTTGATAATCAGGAAATAAGACATGGGTTGTTACATCGAAATTAATGACGTTTCATGTGACATATATGTATTCTTGATCAGAAGTCGTACTCAGAACTATATTCATACAGGTGTAGCTTGGAATAATCTCAAAAATAGTGCAAAAGGCAGATTACCTATATCTCTGTGATTTACTCTGCAAACTAATATATATATATGGTACATGTAACTATCAAATAAGTTGATTGATTATTGTGTCCCTTAAATACTACCAAACTCTGTAAAAACTCCCAGATGCCAGCCATGGGCAATTGTAGAGAGTTTCGAGAATATTGTGGCATATCATCTTCTTGTAAATAAAGTATATAAAAAAATTTTTAAAATTTTTAAATAGAGTGAAAGGTCCTTGAAAATGGCTTGAAACGGTCCATAAAAGTCTTTGAAGTAACCATCCTTAAGACAATGAACCCTGATGAGATTAGATTATCCATTGTCTCCTTATAATTTTGGACTGCTCCTTCTTTAAAAAATATTATATCTGTATCTGCAGCCCTGGTAATTCAACCTCAGCAATCAGCAGTTCCAACGGAAATGCTGAGGAAACGAAAAATATCCACTGCAAAAATACTGCCAAGGATGGCTTCTTGAGATAGCCTTGTGGCAGAAATTGCACAATTTCCAGGTTTCACAATGAATCAAACCATGTGGGTTGCACTAAGCTGTATTGCTAATCTTATAACTTAAAGTAAAAGTTTTAGCATAACCACTAGAAACTATGTGTTCAGCTTCTATGTTGATAACACCAGAATCTGACATCAGTTTCTGGAAAGCTTTGTGAGAGCTTTCCAGAAACTGATGTCAGATTCTGGTGTTATCAACATAGAAGCAGTGAGATACTATCTATGCATATGGAGCATGTCGCCAGCTTACTTCCAAGGTGGGGGCGCGGTGACTCAGTTGGAAGAGATGCAGGCTGCAAGCCGAGAGGTCCTCGGTTCGAATCCCACCTACGGCAACTGCGTTGTGTCCTTGGGCAAGACACTTCACCCCCATTGCCCACATGGGGGCACAGTGACACTGTGTACTAAGGCGTACTGCACGTCGATGGTGCACCTGTCTTCAGCCAATGCTAACCCTACTTGTGTGGAGTTGGTATGTTGGGGAGCTGACAGTTGCTTGCCGTTGCTTGGTGGTTCTCTCCAGGTACTCCGGCTTCCTCCACCCGTAAAACTGTCACGGTCATGGTTAGCCATTGTGCAGAAATATGTGACCTTAAACACCAATAAATAAATAAATAAATACTTCCAAGGTATTTGTCTTAGCATTCACATGGTTTATGATGCATCTCAAACTATTTTCACATTACTTGAACGTTTTCATTTCACAGCGTACTACATATACATGGCAATTGAGACTCTGCCCTGCCCCCTGATGATTTTTACACAGTCGAACAGACTTCACAGCAATTGCCGTAGAAGCACTTGTTTTCCACAGCAATATTTTTGCCGAGGAAAGAATGACGAATTACAAGGACTGCATCTAATGAAATGAATATTGCTCTGCAAGAGCATGGAGTTAAATAAGCCAATGAGGAAAATGAAAACGTTGATTTTCTCTCTTTTAACCCTTCACCTAACACGAAAAAAAGCTGAAACTTGTAAATACAATTTTTGAAGCACTAATTTTTTTTATTTTTTACGTCAAAGACATAGCTTATGAAGAAGCTCGTTCCAATGAGGGGTTTTAAGCTGTATGTTTGTGACAAAAAATGAAAAGGTAATAAAAATTGAATGGTGAATTTTGTGAATAGCGCTGGCTGGTTTTGGTCGTTACGTTGGGTAAAGGGTTAACTGAAGATCCTTTCAAGTAGTTGAAAGCACATCTTAACCCTTTAAACCCTAGTGGTATCTTCCATGTCAGTTCAATGACAGCAAATGGAAGAGTCCACATTTATTACTGGGGTAGATCAATTAATATTTTCAACGAGCAGCCATGGTGCTGCACGTTGAAAATATTAATTGGTCTACCTCACACATTCACTCAGCAGCCATACTACTTAAGGAAATTATAACGTATCATGCTTCTGGGCCAGAAAATCAGCCGCTCAGGTTCAAAGGGTTAAAACATCTGCCTAAATCCTTGAATTAAATCCCAAATGTTTTCAAAGCAAACTAATAGTGGGAGTTTGTGTCTGTGGGGATTTAAAAGTAAGACAACTAAAAATGTTCATTTTGGGGAGGTGAGGGACCTCAAAAACATAGCTTATGATTACTCATTGGAATGAGGTCAGTTCAGTGAAGTTCATAAACAATGTTTTGGAGGCAAAAATATTTTAAATATTAAAATTTGAATGGCGATTTTTGTGAATAGCACTCAAGGTGGTTTTCATAGGTAACGTTTTAATTAAAAACTAACTACCAGTAAGAAATATTCAATGAATAGAAAACTTAAGTTCATAAAAAAATGGTAAATTCTCGAATCTCTGGCGATAGATTAACCCTTACCACACTAGTAGTGTTGCAACAGAATTTTCTTCAATTCCTCTGTTTTGTCTTGCTATCCCCTGCTAAAATGAAGTATGTTCATCCATCCGTCTGTCCATAACAACTTAGGACCTTCATATCTCAGTCAGTGGTTGTTGGATTTAAATCTTTGGTATGCTGATAGACCACCATGGGGGAAAGGGTATTCACAAGTAACAGGTTTTGTCCATTTTTTTTTTTTGTAGATGTGAGCTATTGCCATCACTTGGCAACCGTCGTCTGTCGTCCGTCATCCGTTAACTTTTGGAAACTTGTCTTCTTCTTCACAACCATTAAGCCAAATTCGAACCTATATTGCACAGACCATCTATGGAGTATACCCTTTGTACTTTGTTCAAATGAAGCAGCTGCCATCTTGGGGCTCTGGTTAATGCCCCAAAGCCTAAAAATCTTTAAAAATCTTCTTCTCATGAATCACCACAGAGAGATTGCCTTGAAATTTGGTATGGAGCATCCTTTGGTGTTGAAGATTACAGTTTGTTCAAGGGAAGTTGGTAGGTCAATATTTTTGTGCTCTCTGTGGGAGCATATCCATTTTAGACTCCACCCAAAATTCGTATTTCAAGAACTGGTGGGCTGATTTGAACCAAATTTGACCTGTAGTATAAGTGGGTCCTAAGTAATTGATTGATGGCCAAAAAAAATTTTTTTACAGCCCTGTGGGAACCCCAGTGGCTAAAAATAGAAAAAATTAAAACGCCCATATTTCCCAAACCACATGGAACAGAGAATTGTTATTTTGTACGAAGCATCCTTAGGACCAGTAGAATAGAATCATAAAAAAACATTACCATCTGTTTTGTCAGGGTGTTCTGTATGGGGCATCGAAAAAATGCCGAGACAGCATATTTGCAAAAATTGAAAATAATTTTTTTAGAACCACTGATCAGAATCTTTTGATAATTTGTATACAGCATCCATAGGGGTGGCTGATACAAAAGTGTGTTCAAATTAAGCCTCTCAGTTATTAATATTTGCACTGAATACAGAAGCCTGAATAATTAACTTAGGGCAATAAGGGGAATAAGCTTTAAAAATCTTCTTCAGATCCAACTGTCTGATTCTTTTGATATTAAGTATACAACATCTCTAGAGAGGTCAGATTCGAGTTTGTTCAAATTGAGTTCCTGGGTTAATATTTGCATCTTGTTTCACTATGACTTTAGCCACTTAAATCTTGCTTGACAGAGCTCACTGAGTTCTGTCAAACAAGGTATGTTGGGTTGAATATCAAACTGCAGTGTGGGAAATATTTGCTGCAGAAAACTTTGCCATTTTGAAATCAGTGTGCACTTAATGCTTTATATATTGTTTGATAAGAGCTCATTCTATCATATTCTTTATTTGGTTATTGGGGTTTAAAAACACTTCCAACAACCAGGGTCACATCATGTCAGACAATTTTATTGTTGGAGTAAACAGAGAGAACCACTGAGCAGTAGCAAGCAAATGTCAGACTCTCCGACTTACTAATTATGCAAGAGCAGAGGTAGCAGTGGTTGAAGGCATGTGCTCAGTTGATGTGCAGTCTTACTTAGTACACAGCACCACCATGCCCCATGAGTGCAATTGAGATGGGGTGTCTTGCCCACGGACTTAGTGTTGTAATATCAGGTAAGGTCTTTAACCCTTATGAGCCTGGACAAATTTCTTGAATACCCTCTAGACCACCCATTTAGGCTGCCAAGACTTGACTAGAAGCCTCTGCTAAGGTAGTATGTCTATTTTCAGCAAGATCTTCTCATGGTAGCATGTTCAGAGTACCTGTTCGGAGGACATAAAATTTGGAAATGGGCCTTTGAGGGTCAATCCTTTACTTTATGTAACTGCCAAAACTGGCTAGCACTATTCACAAAAATCACCATTTCAATTTTCCTTATTTTATTCTCTTTTTTGTCTCAAAAACATAGCTTATGACCCTCTTTGGAATAAGCTTGTTCCAATGAGGGGTCATAAGCTATGTTTTTGACGCAAAAAATGACAAACATTATTCGAGAATTTTGTTTGCAAGTGCCATCTCTGTCGTGTTAGGTAAAGGGTTAAAGGTTTATTTAACAAGAGGGGCAATGCAAAGCTTGTGCCAATGCCCCGACCTGCTAAAAATTTTCTAAGTCGACAGAATGAGAAGGGTCCATAACTCTTGAACAAATGTGTGGAAGAAACTCACGTCACACAGGTATTGTTCCCCTGTGGTGCTCTATCACAACACCAAGTATCCAAATCAGAGTAGCAGTGGCTGCGATACAAGGTAAGTCATAGCATAGGTAGTACAGGTCCAGGAATGTTGGGTTGAGAGTAGCCAGAATGGTTAGAGGCAAAGGATTTGAAGGAAAATGAACGAAATAAACAGGTAGAAACCGAGGATTTTTGCTAATTTATGGAAATAGTCAGGTTGTTTATGGTAATCAGATCTACTCTTATACAATAGAACACATCTTATAGCACGACGAGTTGCTCTTTTAAAGGGGATTCTGGGTTAGTATAATTTCTGTGATTTGGGTTGATTGTCGGTTCATTTGGGTAATTAGATTTACTCCGATTAAATCTTTACACACCCTCAGAACATACCCTGTCCTGTTGTCTGCCATTTGGTCACATAGCAACCACCAACCTCCATAGAAACCAAGATGGCGGCCTCCAGTAAACAAAATGGACGATAGACGCATGTGTCACCCTAACAACATGCACTGCGCATATGCACTGACGCCACGTATCACCAAGGGGATGATGTCACAACATTGCTGCTCATGTGGGGCGCCATGACAACTGCAAATGCCGTAACTGGTTACATGATTATGACATCACTTCCATCTTCCCCTCCATCAGAATTGGCTGATATTCACATCTTTTACAACCTGCAATGCAAATAGATATTTTCTATCGTATGGGCGTGACTACCCCTCCTGGGACGGGTCGGTCCGCTATAGTTGCTTTTATTGAACTGAGGCCAGATGTGTCCATAAACAAGGAGAAAACAGAGCTTATCCGAGTAATAAATTTTTTGCAGATCGGAAGATTTATTATTCCTCTAATGATTTTGACACATTAATTCCAATCTCACACAGCGATCTTGCTCTTCAGTAGTCAATTCAACTAGTTCCCTGAACTTCATGTAAGGGTGCCGAAAGCTCCCCGTGGGAACCCCTGGAAGTAAGCAGCACTTGTTTACTGTGGTAAACCAGTTCCGCTTTACTAGTAAAATAGGACCCAGTCACCAATGCTTGGGGTGAAAGTTCTCTAAAATGTGCAACATGTAGATCAACGATTGACTAAACTTGACTTCATCTCCACGTTGTGTCACGATTAGCCATGGTGCATAAATATGTGACGTTAACCACCAACAAATTGGTGCCGAAAGCATGGCAGCCCCCCCCCCCCCCCCCCCCCCCCCCCTCTGTAAGGCTAGAGGTACAGCACATGTCCTTTGTCTCCCGAAGTGCACTTATGGAGAAGGCCAGACTTTCCATGAACCGTAACTGAGAGACCCTCGGGCATTCGCTTTTAAGGTATTGTATGTGTAGGGGTGTATCAGGCAGGCCTGAAACTAAGCAGTTTGACATTTGCAGAATGAGGTCCCCAGAGGGTTAATTTGATTATGCTATCCCATACAGTGGGGCAATTTTTCCCTGGGTACCTCTTTCTGTTTAGTTTTGAGACCCTGATTCAGATTGAGGTTCACAGAGGGTGAATTTAGTGATGCTACCCTGCTATGCAGGGTAGCATCACTAAATTCACCCTCTGGGGACCTCATTTTGCAGATGACAGTCTGCTTATTTCCAGGCTTGGTATCAGGTGCAATGACGGAGTTTGGTAGGTAATCATTAAACAAAGAGGATATACAATCGGCGAGGTGACAGTCTAGCCTTGAAGGAAAACGTAAAAACATTTGTTAGATCCATGCGTCTTGCAGAGCATTTCCACGGAGAACATTCAGTAGTAAATCCTGAAGTGCTAAAGTTCAGGAAAAGATCAGACTGGACACCACCTATTAATAAGAATAAACTTTTAGAATCATTTCTTTCAGCTGTGGAGCACGAGATTATGATTTCTGTTGACTTAAATGCGGAAAAGAGGTGTGCTGTAATTCAGTGCCATTTGGAATTCTTGCGTAAGTGCCAGAGAGATAACATTTTACCTTTCGGCTTCCAGATTTCTCTCCATCCTGCACTCGGCAATATTCCTACGGAATTCGTGGGACAGCATGCTCTGTCGCCGTTCCATTGAACTTTTAAATTTGACCATTTTTGAGCGAACATTACAACACAGAAAGTGTCTGGAGCATACTGAAGTCATCACAAACGACATTATTGACTCGGGAAACTTAACACAGTTTATGACTCTCAAGCTAAATGTGGATTCAGTGGTGAATCAGTTCAGAAACAAGATACAGAAACATCACAGTTCTAAACTTCTGAAATTTAAGTATGAACCGTCGATATAATCACTGGACCGTAAACATCCTAGTAGTAGTGACTGGTGGAATAACACTTGCAAGCAATATGTTATAGATAGTGTTTCTGACTTGAATCGAATTGAGACTCCACGAGCTAGTGGTTTCTCGGAACTAAGTAATATCGAACTTAATTCCGTGGAAACAACTGGTGAACTGCTCAACTTCACCAGCCAGTCTTATAATACACTCTTGGAACCTGTCACTCAGCTTGAGACATCACCTAATCTTTGTATAAAACAAAGCGCTCGTCCAGAGCAGTAAGTGTCTGTCCCTACGTTACCGGTACCTGCTACACTGTCTCCAACAGTTGAACCACTTCCTGGTTTTATCAGTGAATTCAAAGAACCCGTTAGACTACGAGATATCAGTTTTTTCCATCGTCAATCTGAGCGGCATGCCACTTTCAGGCACTAATCTTAGATTGCTTTCCAAAGGATGAAATTTACACCCACCCCGGCAATGGTTGACCGCATGGCCTTGAAGGAAAGCATAAAAACATTTGATAGATCAATGCATCTTACAAAGCATTTTCACGGAAAACATTTTGAAGTGCTTAAATTGAGAAAAAGATCAGACTGAACACAACCTATTAATGCGAATAACCATATAGAATCGTTTCTTTCAATTGTGGAGAACGAGATTTGAGAACGTCAGACCAACGTTTCTTCTGTAATCTTTCTGCAGCTGAACGAGAAGCTCTGCGTGAATTAAAATCAGATTCCAGGGTTGTTATACGTGAGGCAGACAAAGGATCTGCAGTGGTAGTTATGAACAAGGCAAGATATCTGGCGGAGGAATACCGACAACTTAATGATGGGTCAGTCCATAAGCGCACTGAACATGATATTAGTTGTGATATTGAACAGAAAGTTACTACTCTACTTGATGAGATATACCAACAGAACATTATCTCTGAGGATATTCATGACTACGCCTGCCCAAGGAATACAGAGCCCGCTCGGTTCTAACTGCTTCCTAAAATTCTCAAGCTGAGAGTACCGTTGTGGCTCTCCTGCGGAAGGGATTTCCGAATTAGTGGACCATATTATACGGCATCTTGTGCCTAGTATACCTTCATATTTACGTGATACTGATGACTTCATTCGCAAGATCAGGGCCTTGGGACCCTTGCCTCCAGGAGCTACCCTTGCGACGGTGGATGTAGTGGCAGTGTATCCAAGTATACCACATACAGAGGGTCTAATAGCCCTCGGGACTTTTTTGACTGAGCACCACGTTCCTCCGGAGACTGTGAACGGAGTCTGTAGAATGGCTGACATCGTGCTCACGCGCAATGTGTTTGAATTTAACACAGAATATTTTCTGCAGATTTCGGGCACCGCCATTGGGACAAAGATTCACCATCCTATGCGAATATTTCCATGGGCATTTTTGAAAGAAATCTCCTGTCCTCTTGTCCAGTTTCGCTGTATGTTTGGCTTCGGTTTATTGATGATATTTTCTTGGTTTGGTCAGCAGGGGACGGCAAACTTCTGAAGTTTCTTAGCTTTATGAACAGTATACATCCTTCCATACAATTCACCAGTGATTATTCGCGGCACACTATAAACTTTCTTGATGTTTCTATTAGTCTTCAAGACAACGGTGACATTTATACAGATTTATATACCAAACCCACTGATACTCATCAAAATCTGCTGGCAACTAGTGTCATCCTAATCATACTAACCGGAGCATTCCATACAGCCAGTCATTCAGGATCTTGTGTTCAAATTTCACCACTGGAAACATTCGTTGTGACGAACTTACAAATTATCTGGTCCGCAGGGGATACAGTAGGAGGAACGTTAAGGCTCAAGTTGAAAGGGCCATCACCACTTTTCAACTTCCACAGACTAAGCCTATTTCTGAGACGTCTCGCAGGGTTTACTTTACTGTGGAGTTTCATCCTGGACTACCTGACATCAAGGGCATTTTATGTAAATATCTTCCCATTCTGCACCAGTCTGAAAGAATGAAGGAGGCGGCTCCATGTGCTCCAGTCATTAGCTTTAGGCAGCCTCCCAATTTTGGCGAAAATACTGGTCAGAACTAAAGTGTGGGGCACATCTGCCACTGGCGAGGAGGTACCTTGTCAACCTTTCAAATCTATCCAGTGTCAGTTGTGTAGCATGCTTGTAACAGACAAAAAAATGTTAGCACTTCGAATGGAAGATCTTTCCACTGCAAGAATGCGGATACGGACTGTAATGCTAAATGGCTTATATATGCCATTTTCTGCCCTTCTTGCAAATTGCAGTACGTTGGACAGACTAACAATTTTCGTAAGAGAATGAATGGACATAAGAGTGACTTGGGAAAGTGTTTAAGGAATACTAGGTATAAAGGTGACTGTTCTCATATTTATGAACATCTCAAGTGCCACTCACAAGAGACCTTCTAATTTAAAACTTAAAGACAGTTTATGCTAACTCTAGTAATAAATTAGATTCCCTTTTAGACCACAAAGAAAAGCAATGGATTTGGAAATTAGAAACACTGGTGCCGAAAGGTCTTAATGTTAATGACGGTTTTCACGCCCAAACACGCAAACAACGCAAATTAGTGACTGGGTTAGCCGGTGGCTACGTTTTCTGCTTTTTGCGTGTATTACTGATTGTTTGTTTTTACACCTTCATTTGTATACTGTGGGTGCTTGACACCGTTTAACACTTCCCGGCGGGCTGCTATTTGTATATTCATCTCTAACTTCTCATTTATTTTCATATCTCACCTAATGATTACTGTTTGTTTACTTTGCGCATTCTCTGTCACATCTGTTTTAGTATTTATGGTCTCGTGTAATTACTCTTACTCAATTTAGTTTTTTGTGTTTCTGAAGAAGGGTGCTTTGACACTTCACAATTATGCCCAGAATCGAGTGCCTCTGATGCCATGCCCTCTTTCCCGCGAATGCTCTCGGTGCCTTTGCCTTCTTGGTACATTTTCGGGCCTTTAAAGGAGTTAGAGTAGAGAAATTCAAAGATTTTCAAGGATGTTCTGGTACAAAAATCGAGGAACTCAATACCAAGAGTAACACATAATTACATGTTGATAAATGCGGATGGACGTTGCACTTAATATTGTCAGTTACAATATCATATCTATACAATCTACTACGGCATTGTCATTCCATTTGGTTGTGATTTGTTTGCTTGTTTTATTGGGATTTAATGGCACTTTCAAAAAAAGTTGGGTCATATCGTGTCAGGCTGTTTTATTGGTAGGGGAAGTCAGAACCACCGAGCAGTGGTGAACAACCCCACCCCACATTCTCCAACTCTCACTAGCCAGAGTTAGCAGCGGTTGAATGCAAGTACACCATCGACGTCGGGAACGAACTGTGGACCTTTTGGTTTGAAGTTCTATGCCCTAACGAAGATCTCAGCAACGATAAGCTTTCTGTGAGGCGAGATGCAAGATGCAAGTTGCAGAGATGAATCTCCTTTGATCGCATGATATCTCATTTTCTCAAGGCTTTTCAAGGAAACTTGAAACTTCCAATATTCAAGGACCATTGACAAGGATTTCCGAATTCCAGGACTTTCAAGAATTGAAGGATCCATCAGAACCAATTTGGACACTTTGCCGGTGAAAATTATTCAATTAACTAGAGTATTCGATTAATAGGGACCTGCTCACTTTTCATCTAAATAGTGGATTCTGATCAGAGAACTCCTGTGAGACACATCTGATGAAAACAATGCACGGCCTTTTTCTGACCTTTGACTTCGTATCCCAAACTGACATAGCCACCTTAGATTTTTCAAAGGCCTTTGACACAGTACCATACAGCAGACTCCCTTGCAAATTAGACAATGCAGAATAAAATTACCACTACGCAGCCTGTTAGCGCTATTCTTACTTCGTCTGGGGATGCGTGTCGTCCTTGATGCGGAGGTATCAGACCACGGTAGACTCAAGAGTACCACAAGGATCTGACGTTGTCCCTTTATTGTTTCTTTGTCATATACATGACCTGCCCGAGAGTGTCACATTCGGGAATAGACCACTGCCGACGACTGCCTCCTATTCAAAACTATTAATAACGATAAAGAATAGACAGACCAACAAGATGATCTTGGAGAGCTTGAAATCTTACAAAGAGGTTAACGTGCATCATTTCTAAAATGTGGTACATTTTTAGCATTAAGCAAACAAGATTCTGAACTCAACAATCGAATGTTTGAACAAGACTTAGTAACAAGCAACCCATATTTAGGCGTTTGGATCCAAGAGGTCCTCAATGGAATTTACATATAGCAAATACTATTAAAAGTACAAACTCAACACCCGCCTTTCTTCGAAGAAGTCTAAAATACAACCGACTTGAATACAAGAAAGCAGCATATATCACATTGGTACGGTCCCCCTTGAATATGGGGACGGTCATCTTGGGTCCCAGAAAAACTGCATTGAACAATTGGACCATACACAGAGACAACGAGCTGCCCGATTTATCACTGGTGACGACAAGAACAAGGAGGAATGTGTGTCGCAAGAATGCACCAAGAGCTCAATCTGCAACTACTGCAAGAACTCTTGTGACTCGCATTGCTCTACAAAGTTGTTTGGGTTTTGGTTACTTTGGTACCGGCCATACTACCAGACGTTCTTTTCTAAAACTAGAAAAAACGAAATCATGTTGAGATCCAAGAAATTCAACAACTGTAAAGCTGTAAAAACCTAAGATAAGCAAGAAAACACAACAACAGGTGTTTATAGCCATACCAGGCCCAATTGAACAATTCAAAAACTCTTTTTGTTAAAAACTTATTATAGACTGGGACTAAGTTCCCAATGTAACAGTTCTGAAGCATGATCTGCACAACTCAAAATGTTAGATTTTCCATTTTATAGCCTTTGTTTTAAAACTTGTAAGCTGCTGTCAGTTTTTTTTCTATATTTGTCACCTCTTAGTGTAGGATTACTAACTCCTTTAAGATGAATCGGCTCCTTGAAAAATGGCACGGGAAATAAAGCTCACCCTTTCAGCGCCCCCAGAGTAAACAAACAATTTAATCCATCTCCTTGTCCTACTATTGCTACTACTAATACTATGTTAACGAAATAGTTGGTTCATCTTAGCAATCCCTTCGAGTTAAGTAATATTGCAGTAGTCTCCAAACTGAATTGCAAGTAGTTAGTGGGTACTCTTAACTGTTTCAAACTAATCTTTTTCATCGCCGGGGGAGTGGGGGATCGGGGTACGAAGGAACCCCTCTTTTACGTTTTTTTCAAAAACGAAGAATTCAAATAAATCCCTGAAAGGCCAGAGAGCGAAATTTGATACAAAATTTCAAATTTTTCCCGAGGAGGGGGGCATGCCCCTGGACCTCCTAGTTTGCTCGTGCCGAACCTTCAGTATCCGCCAAGGATTCTGTCGGTGCAACTTTTTCATCAAAGTTGAACCTCTTTTGAAAACTCCTGGCGACTTTCATGTTTTTATCTATATCTGCTCCACTATTTTCGTGTGTCGTGTTTTTTTTTTCCTGTGTTATTATTCCAATATTCGATGAATCTGGTAGGCTATATGTGATATATTTTAACGGTCGGGATTTGAGCCATCAGAGTCGGAAAATTTACTCATCTTCGCAACGCACCTGAAAGTTGTCGAATAAAATACACATGTAAAGAGACAAAGAATATAACCATTATTGACTTTTGCTGCATAATTAACTCACGATGCCAAGATGAGAAAACGAAAAGGTGAATAGTGTCCAATTTATTAAAGTGACTATATACTGAGATCGACACACCCGTGTGAATGTGTTAATCGGTATGACTCGAGGCCTGTGGTCTCTCGTTCTATCCTTCTGCGCTGATTAATTAACCCATTCACACGCGTGTGTCGTTCTGAGTACACAGTCACTTTAATACATTAATAAAACATGTTATCTTAAGTTAAGTGGGAGAATCGGGGAGAACAATCAATGGGCGTGAATTTCAGGATGCGGGACAAACATGAATAAATTGCTGCTCCTACCAATATCATTTTAACGAAACTGTTAGTTTACGTTGCAGTTACTGTTATTTTTGTAACGTGTTTCGATCCCTAACTATCTTCAATGTTATACATATTCCTCCTTCATCACTTAATATCTGTTTTTTCCGTTGTTGTTTGTTTGTTTGTTTGGTTGTTTGTTGTTTGTTTTGGTTTTTTTTGAGGGGGGGGGGTGGGAGGGGGTCTCGTTTGGGTATTCAACACTGCACTGACAACACACTGAGAAAAGCCCACCCATATCCTTTAACATCCTCTCCAATAATCCAGCTATTTTCATCATATCATTTCTTTAGTTATGGAAAATTAAATGTTTAGTAGCGGTGTGTATGGTACCTTAAGAGAGCTTGTGTGATTGTGTAATACTCAGTTGTAACACATTCCTCAAGTGAAATTTTGTTGCAGTGTTTGCTACATTTTCAAATAATATTTTAGCTTTATATTTGATGAGAAAAAGAGATAAAGTTTCGAAGAGTATGCATCTCGGTCCTCCCTCCACCGTCCTTCACTGCTTAGGAAACGATTCAGTTACACGGGGAGGTCACTTTCGCGATGCTGAGCTTAGATGTTTTGTTCTTGACAAGCCTCTTCAAAGATCCCTCAACACCACCCCATCCTTACCGAATCTAACTGAAATTACCGAAACTGGCCTAACAGTGAAAAAATATCCATATGCATTGTTCATGAAATTTTGCTGTTTTCACAAAATGAGTTAAGGCAATGGCTCTATCACGGACTCTCGTGAAATGGTCTGTACTGTAAGCTATTTCACGGGCTCTTGTGAAATAGCCTGTAAGTTATACCGGTGGATCTTAGTTTAACTTTCACACAATTGTTCTTGTGTGGAGAAAAGGGAACAAATATTTGTTTTAATTATATACATTTTCATTCAAATATTTTTAAATTTATTTATAACATTAAGACGATTTTGAAATGCATTACCGTTTTTAAGCGGTCCGATTGAGTTATGAGTACTTTTTGATTTTTTTTTTCTCTCTCTTTAGCGCTTTTCTTCTCTCAGCTGCAATTGTCCTCGTTTCATTTCTTATTCAAATAAACAACATTCTCTTTTGGGACTCTAAAATTTCATTTTCCATTTCTAAACATTTTGAAAAGGTACGCCCAACTTCAAATCAATTCACATTTAACCACAGAAGCTATAACCGTCTGAAGAGACAGAACAGAGGTTGGATGGTTTTCAGTTAAGAGTGGTAAATCAAAACTGATAACATTTCGTGTAAATTAAATTATTATTTATTCAAAACATGACACCTAATTTTTTAGTAGATGGGTAAGGTAATCGGAAAAAAAGTAACAGGAAAAAAAGTAACAGATTTGGGTAGGAAAAAAAGAAACAGGAAAAAAAGTAACACTTTCTTATTTTTATAAGGTAAAAAAGTAACAGGAAAAAAAGTAACAGATTTGGGTAGAAAAAAAAAACAGGAAAAAGAGTCACACTTTCTTATTTTTATTTCATAAAAGTGATAGATTACTTAATTATGATTTAGTTATATTATTGAAACTAGTTAGATTATTACATATCAGTATAAGTACTACATAGTACATAGTTATAAAATAATTTAACAAACTTAATTATGATTTAGTTAGATTATTACATATCACACCTTGAAACTAGTTGGATTATTACATATCAGTATAAGTACTACATTGTACATAGTTATAAAATAATTTAACAAACTTAATTATGATTTAGTTAGATTATTACATATCACACCTTGTGTAATCTAATATTCTGGCCAATGCCAGTAAGAAAAGCTGAAATAGTAAGTGAACCTTGGGAATATAAACCACACAGATTTTTCAGTTTTCTATTCAGGGATTCAGCTGACTTCTGTTTGCGGATAACAGGCAGCAAACCAACTGACACCTGTTGAATAATTGTATTGGTCAGAGCTTGCTCTTTTTGAAACCATTGGATAGTTTTCCAGACTGGTGGGTGCTGGTGGCCAACAACATTGTAGAACTTGTTGTTCCAGCCTTCACATGCATTATTTGTACGAGATTCGCCATCCAGCGTAGCACTATTAACATTCCATGTAGCTGGAGGATAGGCTGGAGGAGTTAATCTAAGTCGTAATGGTGCCAACACATCTGAAGGTGCGGCGCGAGGTTGCCTGTATCTACCAGTGACATAATTTTCATCAAAATACCTCAACAGTTCCTCGGCTTCTTCTGGAACAATGTCTTTGAGGTGATTCATACCATCACGCACATCTGAAACTGGCAAGAATGCAAGTGCATCCAGTTTCCCACAAAACAGTCTGAAGTCTGCATCATCCCGATACAACTGAACTAAACCTAAACTCTGCACTCTGAGCCAAGTGCTTTGTGTCAGATGGTAGAAACAACCTCTACTCTGTACATGTCTACCAAACACAGCATTCACAGCTCGTAACACACCATCTTCAAAATCAGTCACAACAGTATTTACATTCAAGTCAATATTTAGCTCAGTCAGTTTATCTACAATAGCTTGAAACAGAGTCTCATAGGAAGTACGTGTCTTCCTCTGTAATATAGCGTATACACAAAATAAAAAACTGTCATGAAACTTAACCCTAACAACATAAATTTGCTGAAATAGTGGAGGAGCCATTGCAAAATTACCGTCCATAAATAAAGTACTTGCACTGCCAAGATAATTGAGTCCACTATTTGTTGCAAATGCAACCACACGCTCACTTGCATCAGGTCCATTATCAAAGAAAAGGAATTGTTCAGAGTCTGATATTTTCTGAAACTCTTCTGGAATGGTCAGCTCAGACAGACTTTTGGGGACAGGAGGACTTCTTCTGTGGTATCTCAGACTCCGTTTGGCATTATCTAAGTCTGGCAGCATCAACTTGACTTCACTTTCAGCATTTGAAACAGCTGTTGCGAGGATCTGTGATGGCTTATCTAAGGAAGAAGCTGCTTGTTTTCGCATTTCATTTCTCAATTTGGTATATGCGATACTGACATTTTCTGGAGGATGGTTGTGTTGTCTAACTATTTCTGGGTTGTTGAAATCTGTAGTAGTACAGAGACTTGCACGGCAGTCTGATTCAGCACGTTTAGTGCATTTCCACCAGACCTTGTTCTTCCTTCTTACAGATACAGTGTACATGAAACCTTCATGACAAAGTTTTTTGCCCCTCTTATTACTCTCAATGATTTCCATGGTGACTCAAGAACATTTAATGACTAATTCAAACTGCTGTCCAATATATAGTTTGCTGTGTGTTTATTTTTTCAAGAACATTGTTGTACATCAAAGAAGAGAATTCATGAAAGTAGCCACACTTGCTTGTGTTTATTTTTTCAAGAACATTGTTTTACATCAAAGAAGAGAATACTTGAAAGTAACCACACTTGCTGTGTGTTTATTACAATGTGTGTTCATTTGTTTCAAGAACATTGTTGTACATCAAAGAAAGCATGATGGATATCCTTGTAACAACATTGTCATAACACACATGATCTCCAATTACAAAATAATTAAAAAAATAAAAAATAAAATTATTATTATAATTATTATAATGAAAAATGAAATAATGAAAAAACACTGTTACTTTTTTTCCTGTTGTATTATTATAATTGTTACTTTTTTTCCTGTTTCTTTTTTTCCGTTTCTTTTTTTCCTGTTACTTTTTTTCCTGTTACTTTTTTTCCTACATTCGATGGGTAATTTCCATTGAGAACACAAGCTGAATTATCGTTCTTACTTTTTAAAGTTTTTCGACAGACTTGCAGATGCTCAAATATATTTATATAGGCCACTCTCAATTTACAAAATATGTTTGATATTAACCTATAAAATAATTAAAGAAAGGAAATAACAATAGACTACTATTATCATGTAATTACAGGACTCGTGATATAGCCAATCAGCTATTCCACCAGGGTTTACTCCGTTAAATTGAAGGCTCAAAACATATGTTTTTCAAAGACGCATATAAGCCTATATTCGAGGACAGAATACGAAGACAAGACAGCCTAAACTCCCAGAAGGATTGGTGGACCACCCCGGCCTTCAAAATTACTACAGGAGTTTTCTACAATCCTATTTTTGTAACCGTTAAGGCGTATCATGCGGGGCCACTCGCATTGCTGCTGGAGTTTCTTCTTTTTTCCAGTCCGACCTGGCCAACCCATTTGGCTTATCTTGTCCTGGCGGAGTCAAAATTACCCCTCGACGCTCGACATAAACCAACGGAGGCTCCAAGTCTTCTTAGAGCATCGACCGGTTTGGAGGCGTCAACTTTTGGATCACACTACCCTTTCGTGTGCTGGATGTGTGTTTCGGGAACGGTTGGCCCGAACATGTCGAAGACAGACTATACTTGTCTCTGAAGGCTCGATCAGGGACACAACAACAGCTACGGGTGGCAGATTATACTTGCCCGAGGAACAACAAAGACCACTCCTAGAATCATCACCTTCTTTAACTTCTCGAGACAGACTAAACTTATCAATGAGGGAAGTGTACTCTCTCAAGGACTTATATCACATAAGTGGCAAATTCTACATGCCTGAAGAACAGACGAATAACCATCTAGTACACTCAACCGGCGGGGTTGCGGAGTCGGCCCTGGTGGCGTTCAGGGATCCTTTGCTTTCCTCCTGTGTGGCTTTTAGGCGTGGATAAGAACCATTTTACTCCTAAAAGGGTCGTAAGGGCTTAGTTAATCTCACCCCACCCTACACGCATTCGGTGCGTAAAAACCTTTGGTGTGTCTTGAGGATAAGAGGACACCGTGGCGTCAAAACAACACCAATTTACCTCCCCGGATCAAGAGAAAATCATTTACAGTTAGAGACGGTTGAAAGGGGTTTGTCAAATACCGGTCCTGTGTCCGTTGTCAAATACCGTTCCTGTGTCCGTTGTGACGCATAAACCATTCCTTGTAAATGGTACCAATTTCGCAAAAAGCATGATGTGTGCAGTGGGCATTCTTGTAATAATAACACTTCGACTGTCCGCTAATTTGTCGCGGTTCTGAAATGAGATGGCTTTAAGTACCCATGAGCTCCCAAATGCCTCCCATTTCTCCGAGGCTCCCAGCAAGGGGAAACGAACTGTTTGATGATTTCTCGTACCCCATTCTTCTTCGTTTTGCCGATATGCTTACTAATCCTCCCCTTTGTGTACCCCAATAATTACA
Source organism: Pictodentalium vernedei (assembly GCA_031216915.1). Classification (NCBI taxonomy): domain Eukaryota; kingdom Metazoa; phylum Mollusca; class Scaphopoda; order Dentaliida; family Dentaliidae; genus Pictodentalium; species Pictodentalium vernedei. Next base: position 124,144,008 of record CM062293.1, on the reverse strand, counting down.
TATCCTTTATTCTCCCATTTCACTTGCCCACTATACTCTCAGTGAATCTTATTATGTTCTACTGATATTTTGGACATTCTAAGCAAAAGCGTCCCAGGGTTTCCATTACTCATAAATTATAATTTTACACTGCCTTTCATTGTCTTTCCCAATTTTCCCCTAACTTCCTTTGTTTGAACAGCAGTGGACACCCCTCCTCCAGGCCGCCCAAAGGCCTATCTTTGCTTTAACCCCTTCTCGTCAATTTCAGTTGTAATCTTCCATGGCCCCCTCCTTAACGATTGTTGGCCCCTCTTCGATGTCAGAGATCTCTCAGTGTTGAATAGCTCTCTATGATCCCCCCCCCCCCCCCCCCTTCTGCCCAGTTCACCCTATAAAATTCCATATGTTCTAGAGTATAATTTACATAATCGGCTGTCGCGAGATTTACCAAATTATTTTGTTGTTTATATTTTATAAACGAAACAAAGCTTTATTTTACAGTTGTTCACCAATGAAAACTCATTCTGTACCAGGTCTAACTGTAATATGTTCCACATTCAAAACAACCAGATGAACTGATTTAAGAGTGTTTCTTCCATCACATTGGAGTATTTTTAATAAAAACATATTGCAAAAGGATGAAATGGGCGCTCAAATAATCATGACAATGGACAGATTCGGAATATTCAGGCTGATTCTGGTAGATTATGTACGACTTGGTGTTTTGTAAGATCCTTAACTTAAACGCCCAAGAACGACAATTCACTATTGTTTTTGCCTTCTTCGAAGCGGTGTCAGAACAAACACAAACTATATGAAGTAGACAAGTTCGTTTGGTGATTGTGACGTGTTATTTTATCGTATCCTGGTCAGAAAATGCTTCCCCGTGTATCCGGAAAATGTTGACACGGACAATATTATTCTCACCAATGTTTCCTCAGTAGGAAGGCGATAGAAATAAGCAATATGTCTATCTTTTCTTCTGCCCAGACATTGCCTAATTTTCGTGCAACATATGGATCTTTGAAGAAGTCCATTTCGAAGTTTCAAATTATTGTCCTGATATACCTTCTGACGATTGGAGATGTGATCGGAGAAGTATATTTGCCAAAATTTGCAGTCCATATAGAAGGGGGAATTTCCATAGCCAATGATGTAGCTAAAAAACATAATTTTTATAATATGGGACAGGTGAGTTGTAACTACAAGTCTACATGTTTTCTCTCAATCTCATAAATTATTTATTAACTATTAAGTAGTACTTATTATTAATATTTGTAATAATTCTATACTCAAACTGGACACCAAATATATTTAAACTATGCACAGACCAAACCACCAATTTAGCCGGGACAATTTGCATAAAACGCGCGTTCAACTCCAATTTTTTTTTTCAAAATACAATAAATACAAAAAAACATTGAAATTCTTAAATATAGGCTAGCCTAGGCTGAGGTCTTGAGATTGCTTTATCTTGGGCACATCTTTTTGACTTTTTCAGGGCTTTAAATGTATGTAGATTACAGAAAATTCCATTTTCAAGAGACATTATTGATTTTAAAGCAGCAACTTGCAAGTATAACTTTACTCGCCATAAAAAAAGAAGGAAATGCAATTCACCACTTGACCAGCTGAAAAACTTGAAATACCAATACTAAATCTAAGTGAGACAAATCAAGGTCAATATTTTAGCATGGCTCCTGTTTTTTGGGCACAGCTTTTGCTGCCTTGAATTTGTGGTAATCTGCAAGCCTGTATATAGGCTACTTACTATAAGACACCAAGCTACATGTACATGTACTAGCAATGAGGGCCTCAGTTTTACAAGATTTTGTATACCGGTACAAATAATATTTTTGTTATAATTTACTGTAAAGTTTTTATAGGCTTACTCCAATAAATCATAACAAAAAAATATTAAACTTTTTTTTCTACTGCTGAGAAAACAACACTTCAATTCTGTCAGTACAAAGCCAGCAAACTGCTGCAAAGTGGCTTTCAACACTACGGTACAGTCACCATGGGCAGTGATGTCCACACATGCATTGACCAGGTAAAAAAAAATCATCATCAACAAAATTTTAATTAATGAAGCATCGGGTTGTACCCTATGCTTCGTTAATTAAATTTTTGATGATTATTTCTATAATTAGTGTTTGGAATCTAATATTATTGCATTCTTGGAAATGTGATCAGTCCATGGCGGCTGTACTGTACATGCTGATGTAGATATACTTAAATTGCAAGTGCCTGTAGCAAAGTTTTTCCCATAAAGCAACTACTACATGTACATGTAGTACTCTCGTCACGTTCTCGTGTTCCAAATAAATGTACAGGTTGGAATACAAGTATGGTGTGGAGCATTTATCCAAATTAAATAAAAGTAAAGACCCAAATCCATGTAGTAGTACAGGGTGGAAATCCATTGAGGGGGTGGGGGAGTAATGCTAGTTAATTTTATCTAAAATCCAACTTATTTTCCAGTATTGCAGTTAGTTTTATTAAAGAAAACTAATAGACATTTAGTCATCATGATTACAACAATGAATACACTTTGCTAAACAAAAGAATATCACACAATCTGGTGAAGATTTACTAATCTGAAAATCTTATCCATGTTGGAAGGGCAATTTTAATAAACATACAGGCCCAGATAAGGTGCATACAGGGTGGGAAAGTTCCCCCAAATTAATAAACATACATGTATGTTTATTAGGAACACAAGAGTACATGCCTGGCAATCTAGAAATTCAAGGAGTGCAAAAAAATTGCCCTCCTTAGATTGCTTGGGAGTGCAATTGCACCTGAAATTTTCAATGCAAAAACTTGTATGCTATTTTGGTTATATTCACTTCAAGGAATTAATATTGTGACTGAAAAATTGTACTACATTCAGCTACATAGTGGAAAAATTGGCACACACATCTTCTCATTATTCAAAATGTTGCCTTCAATTCTTATGTGATTGCCTTCTACACTCAAAATGTATCGAAATACGACACAGAATGGGTCATGAATTATTGTGAATCAATGCAACATTGACAAATCGTTCCCTGTATTCCAATGTGTTCTATGTGCCAGTAGACACATAGAACACATTGGAACTAAGGGGACAAAATGATAATAGATTTTAAAGGCAGTCCCAAACAGGTCTGGCATTCAAGAAAATCAAGGGGTGCAAAAATTTGCCGCCCTAAATGTTTTCTAGGCGTGTAGTAGGCGTGCAGCACTCCTGCTCTCCTAAAGAATCCCAGGCCTGAGAGTAGGAATTTAACCATTTCTACAATGACCCCTTTCAAACAAGATTGAATTGGTTAAAATCCAAATTGCATTGCTCTCACCTACCTAATAATAATGTCGGCACCATTTTGAATTTTGGTTAAAAAACCCAGCAGTCTCTATTATTAGGCTATGAGGAATAGAGAGAAAATGCAATCACTAATGACTATTATTATTTCCAATCAGTTATCCTGACCATTACTATTATTATTCAGTCATCACTATTATTAGGCAGGTAAGAGTATGGAACAAACTTGCTGCTTGAAATTTTGAGTTTTGACATTTCAACATTAGTGTACAGAGGGATGATGGATCAGTATTAAGGTAGGGCTGCACGGTATATCGATAAACCGGTACATACCATATTCAAACCAATATCGATTGAATACCTGTGTAATTACAAAAAATATCGTTTTATCGTCATTATTTGTTTACCCACAATTCAATTTTCGAGATTTCGTGTTTTTACTGAAGTCCCAAATGAATAATATTATCCCTTTAAAGATGAATCGGTTGAACCCACCCACCTAATATACAAATTCAGCAGTTGAAAATATATTTTTCAAAACATTTCAACAAAACCATAGCACATGACCTCTCATTGGAACAAGCTCATTCCAATGAGGGGTGACCTGATATTGCGAGCTCGTTCCATTGAGGGGTCACATGATATTGTTTTGTTGAAAAATTTAAAAAATTCGATAAACTATAATTTCGAATAATAAATAAATAAATGCATTCAGTAAAGGGTTATTTGAACTGCATCATCAAGGCATGAGTAAATGGTTATTTGAACTGCATCTTCAAGGCATTAATTCATTCTGACTGTAATGGCTCAAGTCCCGATTATGGTACATTGATATACCAGTATAACGCAGTATTCTTTTGAATATCGATACCGGCATTCAGTTTAGAATACCGTGCAGCACTATATTAACCCTTTACCCAACGTAATGGCCAAAACCGGCCAGCGCTATTCTCAAAAACGCCAATTAATTTTCGTTATGTTTTTCATTTTTTGTCTCAAAAACATAGGTTATGACCCCTTGTTGGGGTCATAACCTATGTTTTTGAGACAAAAAATGAAAAAAATTAGTTGTTCAAGAATTTTTTTTGCAAGTGTCATCTGCTTTCCATGTTAGGTAAAGGGTTAAGGAATAGAAAAGCAAAGTAATACCAATATTTTCACCAGTTCCAGTATCACTGATGAGATACATGTAAGTGACAGGCCTGCACAAATTAACCAAACAAATGGTTCGCTTGCCTGCAGTACAGTCATCATGGAGTGGTTATACTCCAAACATGGGCAGTGATACATTTACCAGGTAATAAAAATCATTATCAACAAACTTTGATTTAACCCTTTACCTAACCTGAAAAGCAGACGACACTTGCAAAAAAAATTCTTGAATAACTAATTTTTTTCATTTTTTGTCTCAAAAACATAGGTTATGACCCCTCATTGGAACGAGCCCGACAAGCTCGTTCCAATGAGGGGTCATAACCTATGTTTTTGAGACAAAAAATGAAAAAATATTGAAAATTAATTGGCGATTTTTAAGAATAGCGCTGGCCGGTTTTGGCCGTTACGTTGGGTAAAGGGTTAATGAAGAACCGGATTGCACCTGGTGCAGTGTGCAAAATTTGACAAGAATGCTCATTTCGTTCGCGTGGTGGTTGCGCAAATGTAAATCTTCGCGAACGGATGACTGGTTAGCCAAAAGTTGCATTCTGAATGGTAAAGTCTGAGTCACTTAACTGGTAGAGTGCTAAATTTTTTCACAGCCTCAAGATTTGTTCACACATTTTTGTCCTTTTTTTAATTCATGGGAGAGTGCCTAAACACACTCTCCCATAAATGATAACAAAGCAAATCGATGGCGCTGAAGTAATTGTACTTACAAGATAATATGAAGGTAATCCACAGAATATAATACCTTTAACTTTGGGTACCTGCAAATCAGAAGAAAGCCTAAATATAGGCTTCTAGCACTCTACCAGTTAAGTAGACTTTCTTGTGTCTTGATAGATTTTTAGACTTTTGCCGTGAGAGGCTATATATATTTCAATTCCATGCAATATATGAATACTTGTTATAATGATAAAAAAGCAGTTTCCCAAGACTTTTTACCTAGCCATACGTTTGGTTAGCCATCTCCAACCCACATGAACAGTCAGTCAGTTAGAGTCATTTTTCAAATTTTGCACATTGACAGTCCTTCATTAATTAAATTTTTGATGATTTTGCCTATAATTAGTGTTTGGAATCTGATATTAATGCGTCCATGGAAATATTGCTCACCTGTAGAAAGGGACCAGGCCATGGTGGCCGCACTGTATCGTTCACCTCAAAGGAAAAAGAGTTGCCAGGCATGGCATTCTAAAAATGCAGGAGGGCTAAAAATCGCTCCCCTTGCATGGCCAAGGGGAGCAATTAGCTCTCCGCAAGCTTACAAAAGCTACAAGTGGCAAAATGAAGTTTTACTATTAATGAATCCTGCCTAGTGGGCTTTGTACATTTTATTTGGTGCTGCTAACAAGATACCGGTAGTGTCTGTGAGTCTGCCCCTTCCACACTTCCAGGCCTCAGCAAGGCCTGGAGGTGTGGGAGGGGCAGTATGGCCGTCTTACAGACACCACTAACATACATGTAGCAGAGATTTGAAAAGATGTGGGTTTTAGGAATATGCTGTTATGGTAATCATTATTTTCTAAGGTCAGGAGGGGTAATTTTCGCCCTACTTAACCTTTTTAAGACGAGCAGTAGGCGAGCGACTGAATCGCTCTCCTGAAAATGCCATGCCTGGGTTACTTATCAAAAATCAAAGAAACCATCAAATACACAGTTGATGAAAATACTCTAGCATAATTTACATGACCAGTCTTTCTTTTTCATGAAGTTCTGAATCTATGTAGCAACCCGTTTTAACCTCATATTTTCTGTGTACAGATTTTTGTGTATTAACTGTATTTCATTGTTACATACATTAATGACTGAGTCATTTTTGGTAAAGCTTCTTTCCATCTTAGAGTGGTAGCATCTGCAGACCATGTGCACTAGTAATAATGCAGTCACACTAAAAGACAACTGTAGACAAGCATGGAAAAAGTAAAGGTGGGAGTGGGAAAATATAGATGTAGGGATGTATGGAGGTCTTATATACACCTACTGAAGAAATTGTAACAATAGCACCAGTATATCCCATTTTATATAGCTGAAAATAATAAAAATTCTATGGACATCATTCAGTCAATGCATGTACATGTACTTAAAGACGACCATAGATAAAGCTTAATTAACTGAGTGTGAGAAGAGAAAAGAGACGAAATAAAAATTTTGCGATCGCTATTCAGTGCAGTACTTATATTGGGAACCATCAGTGAGCTAAGAAACAAACATTCCACACCTAAAACAATATTATGCTATGATAGGTCAATAATTTCCCATGCAGCATGCTTTTATTCAATCACACAAGATATTTAGGAATACCAAATTGCATTGTACTCAATTCAAATCAAAAATACTCAATTCATCAGAAAATGGTGGAGTAAATACCCAATGCACTGACAGATTATCTGGGGCTCGGTGATATTTGTACTTCAGAAAACTAGAAAGTTTTGGTAAAATAGCTCGTTGTATTCGTTAACTCACCTAAAATTATGATTAAAATGATAAAATCTTTGGCAAAGAATTACTGTAATGTAGCACACTTGTGGAAAGGGCTCTCCTGAGCCCTTTCCACCAGTGTATTACAAAAACATATCGTTTCATTGAATGTAACCATTTTTTGAGCAGGCAGTTTTTTATTTAATTTTTTTATTAGCTCATCTTGACAAAGTCAAGCTGAGCTAATCTCATCGCTCTCAGTCCGTTGCCCGTCATCTGTTGTCCGTCAACATCATGTTTTGGTTTTCTCCTCCAAAACCACTGAGCTAATTCAAGTTTTTGTTCATCAGCCCCATGGCGAGGGAGTGGGGGAAAGGGGGGTGCAGTGGCTCAGTAGGTAGAGGTGCAGGCTGCAAGCCGAGAGGTCCTTGGTTCGAATCCCACCTGTGGCAACCGCGTTGTGTCCTTGGGCAAGACACTTCATCCCCATTGCCCATGTGGGGGCACGATGACGCCGTGTACTAAGGCGTACTGTACGTCGATGGTGCGCATGTCTTCAACCAATCTAACCCTGCCTGTGCTGCAGTTTGGAGTTACGATGTTGGGGAGCTGGCAGCTGCTTGTCGTTGCTCGGTGGTTCTCTCTGGGTACTCTGGCTTCCTCCACCTGTAAAACTGTCATGGTCATGATTAGCCATTGTGCATAAATATGTGACCTTAAACCTCAATAAATAAATAGATAAATAAATAAATAAGTGGGGGAAAATATTCCAAAATATTTTTTAAATCTTCTTCTCATGAACCAGTGGGTACAATGACTTGATATTTGTTATGGAGCTTCCTTTTGAAGTGTAGAATCATGTTTGTTCAAAGGAAGTTCGTGAAACAATATATGGCTTTGTAATGGGAGGGGTAAGATTTTTGGCCCTGCCCAAAATTTCTCTTTTCTGAACCGATGGTCCGATTTGAACCAAATTTGGTATGTGGCATTATTGGGTCATTAGTACTTGACTCATGCAAAAAAAAAAAATTCCCGCATTCCCATGGGAACCCTGGGAGCTAAAAATAGAAATATTTTCAAACGCCAATATTTCCCAAACCACATGGAACAGAGAGCTGTTATTTGATATGATGCATCATAAGGACCAATAGAATTGAATGGTAACAAAAATTGTCATTGGTTTTGTTAGGGTGTTCTGAAGTGGGCATTGAAAAAATGCTGAGTCAGCATATTTGCAAAAATTTAAAAAAATCTTTTCTCCAGAACCAATCATCAGAATCTTTAGATATTCGGTGTACAGCATTCATAGGGGGGTCAGATACAAGTTTGTTAAAATAAAGCCCATTGGTTCATATTTGGGCTCAATACAGGAACCCAAATTTTTAACTTAGGGTCATATTCTTTAAAAATCTTCTTCTTCAGAACCACCAGTCCAAATCTTTTAATGTCTGGTTTACATCATTGTTATAAGGGTCAGATTCAAGATTGTTTAAACCAAGTCCCTAGGTTAATATACAGAATAGCTTGGGGGGGGGGGGGGGGGGGGTGTATTTCGTCTCTTGAGTGTAAGAAGGCTTTGCAATGCTAAAGCATTGCAAAGTCTTGTTGCACACAAGGTACAGATTTATCAATTTTATTAACTTGAGTAAAATATCAAGACATGAACCATTTAATTTTTATTTTTTCAAGTTTGCATTGGTTATGAAAAGAGAGCACGCGGCAGCCAAAATGACCATGCGGGAGGGCCTGAGAAACAAAATTTTTGACTTTTTTAGGCGTAATGACTATTACAAAATCAGGATTGATTCGTGAAAAAGAAAATTTAACAAATGAAAATAGTTTCCAAGATGCAGTTTAGTTTTTTTGACAGGTGAGATTCTGTACTGGTTAAGACAGAAAAGGAGATCGATAATTTCAACCAGATCACGACCCTGTCACAATCTGGTCAAAATTCTATGCCTTCTTCTAGAATACGTGGTTCTGAACACTTGTACACTGTTGGAGAATTAACCCTCCTCTCTAACAGTGTGTTACATTATGGCATTTAATTGCCCAGCCCAGGGGGCATGGTGGGCGGTGGCTCAGGGGTTATGACATTGGACTTCAAACTGAAAGGTCCACGGTTCAGTCCTCACCAGGGATACCTGTGTTGTGTCCTTGGGCAAGACACTTAATCCCTATTGCTCATATGTGGGCACGGTGGCACTGTGTACTAAGGCATACTGCATGTCAATGGTGCACTTGTCTTCAACCAATGCTAACCCCACTTGTGTGGAGTTAGTATGTAGGAGAGTCATTTCAGTTGCTTGCTCTTGCTCAGTGGTTCTCTCCAGGTACTCCAGCTTTCTCCACCTGTAAAAGTGTCTGACATGAAGTCATTGAGGTGACCCTGGGCATCGAAAGTGTCATTAAAACCCCATTAAATAAATTAATAAATAAATAAAAATAAATAAATAAATTGCCAAGGCCAAAGAATAAAAGTTGTATCATCTTCATAAAGCAGATCCTGGTTTTGGAAAAGTTAACAAATTAATACAAAGTGCAATTTGAGAGACAGTTCTAACAGATGGTCTCCATGTTTGAAGGTGAACAAAACAATGTTCACCTCATTTGGTTTAAATGATAGGCAAACAAAATGATCATTCACCTAATTTGTTCATGCCTATTCTTAGGTTACAGGCTGCAGCATCATGTAACCCTCTACCTTACCTCCATGTACATGTAGCCCACCGAGATACAGGTACATGTACATGTATAATATGTATATACAAATAAATAATGCAATGATGAAATTATACAACATATATTAAATGCCTAATTTGGTATGTTTTACAAGTCAGATTTGCTGTCTTTTGGGACTACATGTAGCTTGACTCATTGGTTGCATATTGCATCCACATATGAGAAGAATGGTATGCCATTTATGTCTTAACAGAATTTTTGCCACAATAAAATAGCAAAACCTAATGTGCGATCCCCCCATGGGAACCCCGGGAAGTTAGGTAGTGCTTGTTTACTCTGGTAAACAAACACCGTTTTACTGTTAAAATAGGACACAGTCATTAATGCTTGGGGTGTAAGTCCTCTACAATAGGCAACATGGGGCATAAAGGATTGACTGACCTTGACTTTATCTCCATATTATGGTCACGATTAGCCATTGTGCAGAAGTATGTGACCTTAAACAACAATAAATAAATAAATATAACGTGCGATCTCGCCAAAACAAGATCACATGTTAGTTGTTGCTATTTATTTTGGCAGAAATTCTGTTAAGATGTAAACAGCATGGCTGGTATAGTGAAACAGAGAAGGTAGAAAAGCATCAAAACATATTATTTCTATAGGCTACCACCACATTATTTAGCATTACCTGCTAATGGATTACAATGTAAGCTCTTTATTTCCAGGCATGAACTGTAGAATCTCATTTGCCAAACATTGAATATTAGATGCTATTTTCATTTTATATTGATTCAGTCTTGATTTTGCATTTTTTTAAAAATCTGGAACCACTGATGTGTCTCGCGATCAGATCATGATGGGATTGAGACACTATAAGTTAAAAAACAAAATTTGAAAAATTCAGTGCATATTGCCTGCAGTTAAAACTAGTAGTCCTGTCCTGAAATGTTCACAAATAGAACGTCGATCTGCGCGTTAATCTACACGTTATAACTATAGTAATGCTATCAAGTTCTGTACATATGGCCTGTGCACAAACCGTGTTTCAGCCAATGGACCTCTGGATGACCCAGAGGTCCACTGGCAGAAACATTGCCTGTGTTTGCTATGATTAACCAGGAGAACCTGCTGTGCTTTGGATGCCATTCAATATGGCAATTGCGTGCAATTCCTATGCGCAATTAAGCCTAGATAAGTGCACAGTTCGTGACAGGATTTCTAGGTTTAACTGTAAATCCGAGTTTAATCTTAAGTTCTTTGAGGGAGGCCAAATTTCTGCCCCATCCCCATTCCAAATGTGAAATACATGTAAGCACTAAAATTCCCAATTGAACTGGCCATGTTTTATCTGATCTGCCAGTAATCCAATCCAATAGAATCAGAAATAGAGTCCCAAGTCCCAAGAAAATGCCCATGAAACACTCATACAGTTAAAACTGGAAGTCCTGTCATGAACTGTGCGCTCATCTAGGCTTAATTGCACGTAGGAATTGCATGCAATTGCCATATCGAATGGCATCCAAAGCACGGCAGGTTCTCCTGGTTATTAATAGCAAACACAGGCATTGGGTTACCCGGAGGTCCATTGGCTGAAACATTGCTTGTGCACAGGCCATATTACAGGATTTGATAGCCTTACTATGGTCATAACACGTAGAATAACGTGCAGATCGACGTGCTATTTGTGCACATTTCGTGACAGGACTTCTAGTTTTAACTGTATTTTGTTCATATATCATGCAATTTTTTCATATTAGAACATAAGCAAGAAACATTCTGTGAACAAAGTTGAATCCTTCTCACTGAAAGAAGATGAATACCACATCTCAAAGTATTGTGACTTGTGATTCACCAGCAAAAAGTTTAAAATAATTTCAAGTTTATTGGACAAGGTGGTTCCAAGCTATGGGAGTTAATATCTTCCTTCAAAAACACTTGAAAGGACACCCCTCCCACTCTCAAACACCCCTCTCAAAAGATCAGTTTTTTGGACAAATTGTCCCGGTACGAAACTCGACTTGGGACAAATCACCCACGCTGAGTCTATTGTGAGAGGAATTGTCCTGGCACCATCTCCAAGTACTAGTATTGTCAGTGGTCGTTGTCAAAAAAATTTTCATATTCAAGCTTTGAGAACAAGGAGGGGGGTGGATACACTTTGCGGTTAAGATCTCTATTCCCCCCAAAAAACTTGGAAAACATTCCCCACCCCTCCACACAAAATAAACAAAGCAGAATGCTTAAATGTAGGCTACAGACATATCGCAAATTGTGGGAAAATATTCATGCAGACATCTCCTCTAATATAATCGAAGGTGGATGTATCATAACAAGAATGATTTTAAAAAGTACTTTTAAGTTTTGAGGTGGCATAACACAACATGAATATTGATAACATTGAATATGTGAATCCCAGTTAAATAGCAAATTCCACATATTAGTGGATCTAGTATATAAACAGATCAGTTCAATTGAATTGACCTGAGAATGCAATCCCACATGATCTGGAGCAATTATTATCTCGATACACACAAGCGCATACATGCTAAATGAAATGTGTTTTCTCAGGGTTTAATCCAGGGCCAGTTGCTGAGGATGTCTTAACTACCTTAAATCCTGTGATTTCAGTAGGTCTGTGGTGGCAGACAATTTAGGTTCCTTGGAATTGTGACATAGTCTGCTCAAACCTGACAGGTTTTGGTCACCCCAGTGGATTCCTGGTCCCATACAAGGGTCCCTTCCCAATTCCCGTGGATTTAAACCCTGCCAAAGCATCTATTTTGATCAATGCTGGTTCCTGTGAACTCTTGTCACCACTTCTTGAATTCCTCATTAAGAAATCATAGAAGTTGTAATTTGTCATTTACATCATCCATTGTAGTTATGTCTCAAGTTATTGATTATTGGCTGCTTTGGTAATTTGTATTAATGAGAGGTTTGCTGACAAACTGTGATTCCATTTGCTGCTCAAGTCTTGCCAATGTCACAGTTTATTTATCTCCCTACATTGGTTCCATTGAGCAATACTTTCTGCTTTAACTCCTCGCATGCTGCTGGTGGATATTCCTGCAGGAATAGAATTTCTCTTGTCACAGAAATAAGTTTAATTTGGGCACATTTAATCAAATTCCCCCCCCTGGCCCCTCTCCCCTCCCACCTCCCCTCCACCATCCTCCCCCCTGTAAATTGAATGGATTTTTTCACTAATGATTTCTTGAGCTAAATTTATATGAATTTTTCATCAAATCTAGTCATGACTGCTTCACAGCAGCCATGACCATATTTGATGAAAAATATGAAATACACAGTGGGTTAAGAATTTTATCACCAATTACTGGCATGTTAATCTTTCTTGATTGCCGCCAAGCTAATTTATTAGAATAGAGTTCTATTTTATAGTACTTTTAGCATGTACAGTGTATATGTACATGTTAGGTACGTTGACATTATGTGGAGAATGGATTACCACCAAAACACACACAGACTGAAGTTTGTACTTGGAACAAAATTCCTTGTCTGTGTCTGTGTCACCAGCAACCATTGGGCCAGAACACCAGGTTCAATGACCAACATGCTGGGTAACCTGCAGTGGGAGCCATTATAAGAGAGATGGGCAAAGAATTGATTAACGATGCTATTAAAAATCAAGCAGTGACTGTTGATATTGCCCCTGAAAAATACCTACAATGTACATGTAAAGGGAGGAGACAAGAGAATGGGATGGCAGCATAGATACCACAAGAGTTCTACAGGAATAGACCAATACCATCACTCATTCTTCTCGGCACCATCTGACAATGGAACAAGCTGTCTGAGGACAGATGCACCAAATCATTGATATCGATGGGATAAAGGAATTACTGGATGATCTCCTAAGCAGTCATCCAGCATTCGCGCTTGACAAGTAGGGAAGATAGCTACTGAGCGCCATACGTTTTAACCTTTTATACTTTTATTCTGTAAATAGTGATAAAAAATTTCAAACCAGTTTTTATCGGACATGCACCAGAGCTAAAATAAAACTGGATCCAGAGGGCAGCTCTACATAGGAAGAAGAAGACACCAGGCAAAGTTTTAAACAGTGAACCTCTGTGCTGATCCCAGAATGAGTCTGAGAATTATATTGTCTAATACTGTGTTTGAGCTTTTTAATCCTTTTCCCATATTATACAGGTTATTGTCTAGGTGGAAACACCGAGGGCCCTGCAAATCTCAAATCATAGGTCGAATAAAATCTCGAATCGAGTCAGCAAAAGATTTCAAATGAATGGAATCTCAAAATGAGACTCACCGATTTTCCTGATGTCGATATTGGACCTTTTCACAACCGTAAATACAATATGACCGACGTTGACTGGTCACTTTCCTCGGATGGGCAATCTTTCCATGGACACAATAATATTAGATTCCAAACACTAATTATAGGAATAATCCAGTCCTTCCCACAAATATTTCTCCCTGGGAGTCATAATCTGCTCCCAGAAAATCAATCGCAGGAGTGATCTGCTCTTGTAAAGTAATTGCACATATGACCGAAGGTTAGAGCCAACTGCTAAAGGCAGGAGCTGGGAAGAGTACGAGACGGGTGTCCCCTCTCATTGGTGGTGGCTTGGGAAAATTTTTGAAAATTCACTGCTGTGAGAGCAATTTACCATGCTTCACGCATATTTTGCACCACATTTTACTGATTGTGGTTTTTCCGTTGGAATTGTTAGTTTCATATCCAAACGAATTTTAAAATGTCCAAGTCAAAAACATTGAAAGAAGAACCATTTTTGAACGTATAACCTTCAGACAAAGCGGCTGTGCGAACTGCAGAGCAATTGAATTTGGTCCAAATATGAGGTCAATGTCATCGAACGTTTGGGGCAATCAATGAAATCGTGTTTTACATATGACTATGGCAATAACATGGGTGCGCTCAATCGGCATTCAGAAAAGATAACTTGTTGAAAAAGCTTTGACCGGCTCGCTGGTTTTCAGCCGAAATGAGCCAAACACGATATTTTGTGCTTGAGAAATGAAAAATATGGGCGCAAGAGTGCCCTCTTCGTGGGAAGGACTCATCATAATCATCAAAAATTTAATTAATGAAGCACCGGGTACAACCTGGTGCTTCATTAATTAAAGTTTTGCTACTGATGATTTTTATTGCGTGGTAAACGCATGCATGGACACCATTGCCCATGCATAGATAACGACCACTCTACGGCGACTGTACTGTATTGTCTGTCTACACTGAAGTATTATATTCAATGGCTACTCATCTATTTGGGTAAATCAAAAAACAGAATATTCCAGAATCAAAGTAGTTTTGGAATCGGAGCCTCCTTGAACTCTTCTATCATTGGGACTCCTGTATGAGAGACCTGATGATAGAAAAGTTAAAGAGGAGACAATTTGTGGGATTTTGAGGAAATCTTAACGATTGCAAAATTTGTTAATCCACGTGACTGAAATCGAGTTATGACTTTATCTTCATTAATTTATGGGTGATGTTCATAGCATGTTAAGTTTGGAAGTTGCTTATGAATGTTGCTTGCATATATATATATGACAATAATCTTGCTATCCAGTAAATAGCAGTAAGTCAAAAATTTAGTGTGTGGGCTGGTGTGTGGGTGGGAAGGTGGGCAGCCGTATCAGCTCATCAGCAGGATACATGTAACTTGAAAAATATCAATGGATTTGGTCAATATTTGGTATGTGAGACTTTCTTAACAATGTCTTGAATGAGTTTGAACACTGGTACAGTTTGGCCATACAGTTAAAACTAGAAGTCCTGTCATGAACTGTGTGCTTACCTAGGCTTAATAGCACGTAGAAATTGTGTGCAATTGCCATATCGAATTGCATCCAAAGCACGGCAGGTTCTCCTGGTTACTCATAGCAAACATAGGCATTGTTTCTGCCAATGGACCTCCGGGTTACCCGGAGGTCCATTGGCTGAAACATTGCTCGTGCACAGGCCATATGTACAGAATTTCATAGATTTACTGTGGTCATAATGCATAGATTAACATGCAGATCGACGTGCTGTTTGCGTGCATTTCAGGACAGGACTTCTAGTTTTAACTGTATTGAGTGGAGCTATGGCCCATAATTCAATACTTTTTGCTTGTTTTCAGCCAAAATTTGGTGTGTGGTAATTGGATCTGTTTTTCAGTAACATGGTCATATTCAGTTCCAAGAACTTGTACAGTTGAGCCCACTTAATTGGATATCTCTTAACAGAGTAACCCTGTTAATTGAACATGTTGAACACAAAACCATTTACCATACATGTACCTCCAGTACAAATTTGACTTGTTAATAGAATATAGGTTATAGAGTAAACTCCTGTTAATTAAATATGTTTATAGACATATTTGGCCTCAGTACATCCAATGCAGGCATTTAATCTATTATATCTTGTTTGACAGAGCCCTGTCAAACAAGATATGATAGAATATAAATGCTAAGTTTTTCTCTAGAATACAGGAAAGTGGCACAATCCATGTTAATTGAATACTGATAAACGAATATTTTTTTTTGGCAAAGTGGCTATTCAATTAATAGGGTTCCACTGTACATGTCATTATGTCAAGCACAAGTGATTTGATGCCCATCAAACATGCAGATTGTACCTGTCAATGGCCATGACACATTGCTTATTTGTAGACTTGCCATTAATTTTCCTCAAAACTCAATTAGACTCCATTTATGGTGTTGCAGTTATTCCCTTTTTTATGTCATAATAGCCACTTCTTATCAAAGGGTTTCCCCAAAGATTCAGTGAATTGGTTTCCCAATCATATTACTGATGGAGTGATCAATACATTCAGTCTGTAGACAATTGAATGCCCTCCATTGCAATCTGATTATGTCGGTTGACTCAGGACTTGCCCTCTTATTATTTGTCATGATGATTAAGGAACCATATATACTCACAGTTCTTTTCAAAATGTTTGTGTCACTGTTCTTGTACTCTTGTGTTTCTAATAAATATACATATATGTTTATTAATTTTGGAGAATTTTTTCACCCTGTATACACCTTATTTGGGCCTGTATTTCTTTTCAACCTACACACAATTGTTTACAATTGCCTATTACATAAGCCCTACTTCGGAACCAACTCTAGCTTAAGAAACTTTTCCAAACAAGTTGGAAAAGTAATAGAGTGCAAAAGCACGAAAAAGATCGAAAAAGGGTCGAGCGAGACCAGCGCTCAACATTACAGGTACTCTCTCTGCACACCTCTTGCATTTACCGAGCGCATGCACAGCAACCATGACGTCAATTCCTTTTATTTCTGCCATTGTGCTGGTCGGAAATTTTGTGACTCGTGCTATTATTTAGCTGTTATCTTCGTGAACAACTTATTTGTATGGTGCTATCTTGTCTGTTTATGTGCAAGTGGACTGGATCCTTTTCAAGCTTCTAAATTATTTACTATTTGATGATATTTTTGATCATTTTTGCTTGTTTTCTCACACATAGCCTTGTTTTTCTCTCGCGTGTTAACACAACCATTGTTGTTCTGTTTTCCGTTGGCAGGAAGCTTGATTTCATTTATCATATTCATATTATGCCGATAGACTATTCCTTGTACCTCTTGCTTGCAGGTGAAACATGTGGACGACTCTCATTCCACATGTGTCACTTGCAACAATTGTACAGTAATGTACACAGGCCCAATCATGTGGTATTTGTGGGGTTTGGTCCTCAAAATTCTGGGTATCTGTAAACAAGGTGGTTCTTTCTAGAGCTAGAACCCCTCGTTCTCGGGGTAAGGGTAGCCGTGCCTTATCAGACATTTCTGTGAGTGCACGTGGTGACTCTGTCACACAGGATGCTGATCTGTCTCTTTCTGTGGCGAGTTCTTCTGCAACTGTTGACGATGCTAGTGCAGTGATACCTGAAGTGGAGACTGTAGTCTCTGTGTCTTCTGATGTCACTCTTGAGGCGTTTTCGTCGAGAGCTTCTCCAAGGTCAGCTCGGTGACACTCTCCGATTTGCCTCCTGTGCCGTCGACAGTTGCTGAGGAAGTTGTTACTACAGATCCTATTCTGTATGATGGTGGCTCTTCCATCTCTTCTGGGGATGCTGTACAGTCTCGGGGGTCCGTGACTGTATCTGCTGGTGTGTCTCTGAGCTCTCAGCCCCCCCTGGCTTCACGGCGAAGCTGTGCGGGTTTGCTGTCTGCTCCGTCTCATCTGGCTAGGTTTGCTCCTGGTCGGTTGAGCTGTTCGGTCGCTTCGACAGCGATTCCTCAGCCCTTGAGCGAATCGTTTGTTGTTCCTCCTTCCCCTGCTGGTGTGCCGACTAGAAGGATGGGGCTGGGACATTGGCATCCAGGACCTGCTGTTTGGCAGAGGTCAGTGACAGCTCCGGTTAGCTGTCATTCTTGGAGCCTTCCTCCGGTGATTCCTCACTGTGTTCCGAGTCTGGCTGTCTGTCGATGCTTGTCGTCGGTCTCCGATGATGGGCAGTTGGAGCGTTCTGCCACACAGAGGCCAATGGCAGGTTCCTATCATTCTTGGGACAAACCTCTGGTGTCTTCTCATCGTGTCCCAGGTCCAGCTACGAATTGACGTATGCCATCAGTCTCTTTAGAGGATTTCCAGGCAGGACCTTCTGTTCCGCAGAGGTCAGTGATTGCTCCTGGGCATCACAATCGGGACTATCCTCCGGTGTCTTCTGTCTCACTGTATCCCTATTCTGTCTGCCGATCGATGTTCGTCGTCGGTCCATACTGAGGATTTTAATTCTTCTGCCAGAAGGGTCCATTGGGAAGACACTCCATCGGGCGATGCTGCTATGATGGATTCTCAGGGTGAGCTGCGTCAGGCCATTTTGGCGCTCACCCGATTGCTTTCTAGCAACCCTCA
The DNA here is from genome assembly GCA_031216915.1 of Pictodentalium vernedei. NCBI lineage: Eukaryota > Metazoa > Mollusca > Scaphopoda > Dentaliida > Dentaliidae > Pictodentalium > Pictodentalium vernedei. The sequence goes on along the minus strand of CM062293.1, from coordinate 124,125,583 downwards.
AGTTGGCTTCCCTGTGCGTCCTGAGGCACAACCTCCTTTGGTTGGTAGAAGATGCCTCGTCTGGCCCTTTGGATACTGCACAGTATTCACAGGAGGTTTCTGCTGGTCAGCCCGAGTTGGGCTACGTCTTTTCTGCTGCAGAGGATGACGATTTTTTTGAAGGCGATTGGCCCCCCCCTCTTCAGTCTTGGGGCAGGCTTTGGATTTTGTCTTTGGCTTATTGCCAGACATTCAGCTTTCAGACCAGCCATCAGTGACCGCCCGGCCGCGGTCCTCTGTGGAGTGCCGTAACCCTGTTGAGCCTTCTAGCTCTGGGGCTTTACGTCCTCTGCAATCAGCTCAGGTTGTTGAGTCCTTCCAGGGCTTGGATGCCAAAATGCGTTCTAAGGCCCTCAAGGGTTCTTCTTTTCGAGAGCTGATGCCTTTCTGCCTCCATCGCGGTTTCGTGTTTACGATTGCGTCTGTCCACCAGTCTTCCAAGGGATGACTACTGTGGATGAGGATTCTTCTTCCCTCAGGTTGACTAAGCCTAAGTTGGCAGTTCTCCCGATGTCGGTAGTTAAGTCTATGGTGGGCCTGTCCCGAGAGATGCTGGGTATGTTATCTCTCGCGGACCCTGTCGTCGCTGCCCTGGCTGAATATTTTCCACCAGGGGAGTTTGATGATGCTCAGGAGCCTTTTTGCGTTTTGTCACAGGCTCTTATGAACTTGACACACGCTCAGGCCTGTAACACGGCTAATTTGGAGCTGGCTCGCCGGGATGCGGTGTTGGATTCTTCTCCATCCCTTCCTTCTGAGCAGCGTGCTGTTCTGAGGTCTGCTTCTTTGGTTGGACCTCAGTTGTTCCGTGGTTCCGTGGAAGCTGTCCGTGTTGAGGTTCTTCGTCATTCGATGGACCAGCTTTTGCTACGACAGCTGGACCAACCTGCTGCTGCGGGTGGTGGTCGTTCCAGGCCCGACAAGCATCCTGCTGCGTCTGCCACGTCGGATATGCCTTCAGCTCTGTCTGCGGAAGTCAGACCTCCTTCATTCTCAGCAATTTCGTCATTTGGGAATGGATTTCGACACTCTTCACAATGTGGTGTCAGTTCCCAATGCTCGGGCGACGATTCTTTCCGCCTTGACTCGGAACCTGCTCCAATCATCCTTGGTCTCGCCCAGGACTTTCCTTCGGATGCTGGACTTTTGCGGTTCGGTGACAGATCTCATTCCGCTCGGTCGCTTGTTTGTTCAACCTCTCCAACACTTCCTGTTGGATCATTGACGTTTGAATGTAGATCCTTTGGACCTGGAACTTCCTATTCCTCTGTCCCTGCTTTGTCACCTCCACCCTTGGGCCGATGTTTGTTGACACAGGGTGTTCCGTTAGATCTTCCTTTGGCCGATCGCATCCTTACTGCGGATGCCAGCGATTGGGGCTGGGGTGCGATGTTGGATCCTCTCAGTCTGCCCACTTACGGCGAGTTGGACAGCAAACAGGTGAGCCTTCATATCAACCAGAAGGAGCTCCTTGCTCTTCTGTTGAGTTTTCGGCTTTGGATCTCTCAACTGTCGGACCACATTGTCCTACTTCTTTTGGACAATTCGACAGTAGTGGCCTACATATGGAATCAAGGAGGCACACATTCGATTCCCATGTATCGGCTATCTCGGGATCTTCTACTGCTGGCGCAGGATGTAAATACTCGGGTGACCATTCGGCACATTCCCGGGCGTCTCAACATCCTAGCAGACTCCCTGTCCCAAGGCGACAGTGTCCTTCCAACCGAATGGATGCTGCATAGGTTTGTGTTTCAGGCAATTTGCGAGTGGTGGGGGCGTCCTCTGGTCGACCTTTTCGTCACTCTCTGGAATCATCAGGTAGAGACCTTTGTCTCTCCTTGTCCAGATCCTCTGGCATTTGGGGTAGATGCTCTCTACCTCTGGACTGGACAGGTTGGATCGGCTATGCCTTCCCTCCTGCACCGATTCTTCCTCAAGTATTGGCAAAGATTCGTGCTTGCAGTTGCAGGATCATTCTGATCACACCTCTGTCTCCACAGAGGGTATGGATCAATCTGCTGCGGCCTCTGTTGGCAGATTGGCTGATTCATCTACCTCTACGTCGCGATCTTCTTTCCCAGGGTCGTCCCAGGAAGTATCACAACAACCTGGTGAGCCTGTCCCTTCACACCTGTCTTTTATCAGGTCCTGTCTCCGACGTAGAAGTTTTTCGAGACGAACAGTGGAGTGCATTTCTGCATCGCGGCAACATTCCACTTATGCTGCGAAGTTGAAGGTTTTCTGCCGCTGATGTACAGATCAAAATGTGGATTACCCTGATCCGTCAATCGCTCAAATTGCAGATTTTCTGGTATACCTTTTTGACTTAGAGGGCCTCCAGCCTATTACGATTAAGGTCTATCAGTCTGTGCTGTCTGATACTTTCTCTTATGTGGGAAAGCGGTGCATGGGCCGTAATCTTTTTCTCTCCAAACACATTCGGCACTTTTCTTTGAAGAGGCCTCAAGTTTTGCGTCTTACACCCAAGTGGAACTTGGCATGGGTGTTGCACTGTTTGGAGGGGATGCCATTCGAGCCTTTATCTGAGACCGATGTGCGTTTTCTCACCTATAAGACAGCTTTCCTTCTAGCGTTTGCTTCTGGCCGACGTGTCAGTGAGCTTCATGCGCTATCTGTTGATTCTGCTTTCTTCAGAAATGAAGCTAACAGTGTCACCTTCACTACTGATTGCTTTCTTCTGGCCAAGAATCAACTTCCTGATTCGGTACCTCCTCCCATCTGCATTCCGGCTCTCCCTGCTGTCGATGGCCGGAGGCCTCTTCTCTGTCCCATTCGTGCGATCAGAACTTACATTAATCGCACTCAGTTCATTCGGAGGGGTCGAAAGAGATTCTTTCTGTCTCTCATTCCTAGGAGGCAGTCTATCTCTTCCCATTCTATTTCCATGTGGATCTGTCTTGCAATCAAGCTGGCTTATTCTTGCTTGTCTGCATCGGATCTTGTTTCGAACCGGGATGTTATGAATGCAGCTTACTCTGGAGGAATGCTTCTACCTTCTCCTCCTTTTATCTCTGCCACCTACAGCACCTTTTATCTCTACCACCTACAGCAGCAATCTGAGGACCTTTATTCTTTAGGCCCTCTCACTGCTCAGGCTGTTGTGCACCCTCGTTAAATTTGTTTTTATCGGGTTTCTGCTTCGCTCGGCTCTGCATTACCCCAAGGTCCTTGAATGCAAATTCCAAGGAATAGGTCTAAAATCATTTCCAGTGAATCTGAAATCAATATTAAAAATTATCGATAAATGATTTGAGAGTTGCATGCACCTGTACATCATGCATATCTGACAGTTTGTGTGTATTGTGAATAGCAAGCTATTTATTGATCTTGCACAAACTCTCTATTTACATGCAATATGAGAAAAGTAGAAAGTTTGTGTGAAATTTTAAAGTTCTGTGCAATCATGCCTCTATATCTGTTCTTTATATGCCTTTACCCAATATAATCAAGCTTGTTTCAATGAGGGATTGACGGGAAATAAGATATGTTTTGGAGTCAAAAAATGGAAATGTTTCCATGTACATGTACTGTATAGTTAGTTGAAAAGTAAAAAGTTTTATCGTATAGGGTAAATTTTTTTTTTTTCATTCAAAACACAGCATACATTGTATGATCCTTCTTGGAATGAGCATTGTGAGATTGTTCCAGTCACAGGTTCTCAGTTATTTATTTATTGGAGTTTAATGACACTTTTGACGGCCACCTCATGTCGGACATTGTTGGACAGCTTTATGGGTGGAGGAAGCCGGAGTTCCTGGAAAGAACCACTGAGAAACGGTGAGCAACTGTCAAGACTCCCCAACGTACGAAGTCCACACAAGCAGGATTAACAGTGGTTGAAGACAAGTGCACCACCGATGTGGAGAATGCCTTAGTACACAGAGACACCGTGCTCCCACATGGGCAATCAGGATTAAGTGCCTTGTCTAAGGACACAACCCAGTTTCCCCTGGCTGGAATTGAGCCTTGGACCTTTCGGTTTGAAGTTCAGTGCCTTAACCATTGAGCCAGTGTGGTCCCTCTTAATTCATCTTTCCCATAATTCCCAAATTGTCCCTTGAGAGGACAATTCATTTAACAGGGATTGTGTCACTTTCCTGTATTCTAGAGATAAACTTAGCATTTATTCTATTATATATTGTTTGACAGAGCTCCCTGAGCTCTGCCGAACAAGATATACTACTCAAAGCACCACATATTTGACACATCATTGTGAAATTTTCTTGTGACACATTTGCAATATTTTTAGTGGATATGATTGAGGAATGTATTGAGATGGTCCCCAGTGTTTACATTAGCTCTCTTGAAAGGCAGACTTTTTGTGAGTCATGGAAAATATGTACCCCTTGATTTTCATGATGTTTTCGTATGATGTCGACATGTGCATGAGATGTGTAGGGTATTCAGTCATCATTTCAACACAAACCCTTGTAATTTAATGATTGAATATGGCGAATGCAAATGTAAGAAAACATTTGTCGGAAGCAGAAATGTGGTGGGCTGCAGGGATAGTGGAACAAGGGGCTACCCGTCATCATGTTGGTGAAGCCCTTGGTGTGCACCATACGGTGATCACCAGAGCCTGGGCAAGATTTCAGTAGTATGGTTCACCAGTCAGACGACATGGTGGTGGCAGAGACAGGGCAACATCTGCAGCTGAAGGCCGGTTTTTGATCATTCAGGCCCGTAGGAACTGCTTTAACACAGCAACCCAGCTTCTCATTGACCTTCAGAATGCATCCGGGGAAAATGCTCCGACACAGACTATCTGGGCAAGGGTGCACATAGGTGGCTCCGATCGAGAAGACAATGTATTCTCATTCAGCTGTCCCAGAACCACCTCCAAGCACGATGAAAATGGGCCATGGATCATGTTGGATGGCCAGAGAAGATTGACGACCTGTTATTTTTAGCTTAACTTAACATAGTCAAGATAAGCTATTGTCATCACGCGTGTGGAAGTCTGTTAGTCTGTGAGTCTGTTCACATTTTCCTTTAGCAAGGGCTACACTCCGCAGTTCTTGTCTGATCATCACAAAATTTCATATGCATGTTTGGGGTCATGTTTAGATGAGAACGTCCCCTTTTGGTCGTGATCGGTCAACTGGTATGGCTGTCCGAGCCCAAAACCCGAAAACCATTAGCACAGTCTACAGGTGGAGGGTCAATAATGGCCTGTGGTGGCATCAGCTGGGATGGACGTACAGAGCTCTGTGTCCTTGACCGTGGTACATTGACTGCACATATAAAATATATACACTTTTCATAAAATATTTCAACTAAAACGTAAAACAGGGGTTGGATATACTTGGTGCTTAGCAAACTTTGATTAGTATATATTAGATGAAATGCTTGTATTAGATACACTGAGGCCAAATACATGCAGGTCTATAAACAAAGGAAAACTGGAGGAAAGTCAGGGAAATTTCTCGCCAGGTTTCAAGATTTTTTATTCAATTAACATGAGTTTACTCTATAACATATATTCAATAAACAGGTTAAATTTGTACTGGAGGTATGGTAAATGGTTTTGTATTGGGAAATTATATTCAATTAACAGGGTTATTTAGTTAAGATATATTCAATTAAGTGGGCTCCATTGTATCTTTGAATATATACTGAATGTTACTAATCACCTTTAACTCCCAAGTCCACAGATTAATTTTATGTTAATAACTGCATCTTGTATATACTTGTACACAGCAGCAGATGATCTTAACACTGTTTCTACAGCATTGTTGGCTGCCAGGATAAGCAGCCAACAGTGATGTAAAAATGCTGTCAAGATAAGTGCATCCTACCAGGAAAGTATTCAAGGAAGAATACACTTTGGACAACTTAATTTAACCCTTTACCTAACCTGAAAAGCAGACGACACTTGCAAAAATAATTCTTGAATAACTAATTTTTTTCATTTTTTGTCTCAAAAACATAGGTTATGACCCCTTGTTGGAACGAGCTCGACGAGCTCGTTCCAACGAGGGGTCATAACCTATTTTTTTGAGACAAAAAATGAAAAAAATAATGAAAATTAATTGGCAATTTTTGAGAATAGCGCTGGCCAGTTTTGGCCGTTACGTTAGGTAAAGGGTTAAGTGTCAAGTTTGTGGCAGTATGGGAACTCAGTGGTTAAAAAATAATTTAGAACTCTTGCTTTTAAGAAGAACTGTTAAATTTGGTTGGAACCAGCTTTCCAAAAAGGATATGACTAAAGGCCCAACGTATCTGGTCAGACAATGGTTTAGGGTTAAGACCATTATCTGGCCAAATATCCTGGGGCGAGTGTATTATCTGACTTAATAAAACCCATTTACATTAAATTCTTGTTTTAACCCTTTACCTTACATGGCTTTTTTAAAAAATAAATTAAATTTCACATTTTTCGAAAAAAATTCGAACAATTTAAAAAAAACCCATACAAATATGGATATCAGTACAAATTTGACCGGTTAATTGTATATAGGATATAGAGTGAACTCCTTTTACTTGAATAAACTCTTGTAATATGTTGAGAAATTAACCCTGACAATTAACAGATTCTCGTTGTGTTTAGACCTATTTGGCATCAGTAAATCCAAAACAGATATCGGAAACGTGGGTGCACAGTGGTAGACTGTTGGACTTCTATTCTAGAGGTCCCGAGTTCGATCCCCATCCGGGACAACCCACGTTGTGTCCTTGGGCAAGGCACTTTATCCCGGTTGCCCACTTGGGGTCACGATGGTGCTGTGTACTAAGGCATACTGCATGTCGATGGTGCACATGTCTTCAACTGCTGTAACCCTGATTGAGTGGAGCTTAGACAGAGTTAGAATGTTGGGCTGACAGTTACTTGTCGATGCTCGGTGGTACTCTACAGGTACTCCGGCTTCCTCCACCCGTAAAATGGCAATTGTGCATGAGTATGTGACCTTAAACACCAATAAATAAATAAATACAGGGATTTAATCTATTATATCTTCATGAGATCAATGAGCTCTGTCAAACAAGATAGAATGGAATAAATGCTCTGCGTAATGATCTCAAGAATACAGGGACTGGCCAAATAATCTCTGTTATTTGAAAACTCCTGTTAACCCTTTACCCAACGCAGATGATCTCAATATTTATTTTTTTAAATATCATTTTTTCAAATTTTTCAAAATATTTCAACAAAACCATATCACGTGACCCCTCGTTGGAACGAGCTCGTTCCAATGAGAGGTCACATGATATGGTTTTGTTGAAATATTTTGAAAAATAATATTTTTTCAACTGCTGAATATGCACATTACGCGGGCGGATGCGGGCGATTTGTTGTGTAAAGGGTTAACCGTTTACCTAACACAGCTTTTAAAAAAAATAAACTAAACTTCACATTTTTCAAAAAATATTCTCAACGCTTTTTCAATAAACCCATACAAATATTATTCATAATAATGATATCCATAGTTGTATGGTTTTATCGAGACATTTCTAAGATATTTTAGGCTGTGGTAGGCTTATTTTAGTCAATTTCCTGGCCATTTTTGGCTGCTATGTTAGGTAAAGGGTTAATGTGAAAAAAGACAGTTTAGGAAAACTCATGAAGACAACAGCATGGGTGTTCCAATGATAACGGGAGATAAAAATCTGGTCAGGTCCTGTTAAATGTTTGTATTAGATCAATAACTGTTTTATTTCAAAGAAGGCCCAGTCATTCTTAAAAACAGTCAACTGTTATTGTGGTGTGGTGATTCTTTTGGATAAAACCGGATGGTAAAACAGAGAGTTGCTGGTAGTGGGATTTTAAAACTAAAAGTGAACAGATACACAACATAGGCTTGCACTATTTCTGTTAGTTACTGAATTTTATTTTAGAGGGTATGGAGGAAGATTTTGATTAATGCAATGTGTTTTTCTCCTGAGGGAAATATTCCAAGTGTAAACCACATAGATTTATTACATAGATATTTGATCATTGAGTCAGAAACAATATTTAGCTGTAAGCCATCCTAATTTCATTGGCAGTGCCTTGGTACAGTATTGATAAAAATGAATTGATTTTCAAGTCAGATGAAAGCATTCATTTTTACTCCTTGTACACTGCTGGCAGACCCTGTCCGGGACGACCTGCGTTGTGTCCTTGGGCAAGGCACTTCATCCCGGTTGACTTCATGGGGGCATGATGACGCCGTGTACTAAGGCGTACTGCACATCAGTGGTGCACATGTCTTCAACAGCTATGACCCTGCTTGAGCAGAGCTTGAACAGAGTTAGAATGTTGAGGAGCTGACAGTTGCTCGTCGATGCTCGGTGGTTCTCTCCGGGTACTCCGGCTTCCTCCACCCGTAAAACTGTCGCGGTCATGATTAGCCATTGTGCATAAGTATGTGACCTTAAACACCAATAAATAAATAAATAACTGCTGGCAGATAGCATTGCCCAGGATAGGAAATCTCTTGCAATTAAAATAAATGAAATTTGAGGATATTTAACCAAATTTTTCCCATGTAAATTGTATAGACTTTTTGACTAATGATTTCACATGTCAAATTTTCATAAATTTTTCATCAAATCTAGTCATGGCTGCTATAAAGCAGCCATAACTAGATTTCATGAAAAATATTTTTAAATTATTCAGTGGATTAAGAGTTAAGAGTTATTAAAAGATCTTGCTTGTTTTAGATGCCAGACATTTTACTGCCTACATGTATTTTAGGAATGGGAAAGGAGGACGCATGCATTGAGAAATTTACCCTCATTCAGCTTCCTCACCATGAAAATATGATGAATTTTCAAATATTGTGAAAACTTAATCCTCCATTTACTTTTCTTGGTGTACTACTTGTCATGAATGCATAACTTGTAACCCAGTTGGGCTAGAAGATGACACTTGCAAAAATAAAAAATTAGTATTTTAGGAGGGCAATATTCAGGGATAATTTGAGGACACCTGTCCATATATGCTGCAGGTGTATCCGAAAGCCATGAATGTCATAATTACAGTAATGGCTCTACATGCTTTCCGCATACCTGTTCCGTGCATTTTTTTTATCGGAGTGCAATGGCTTCAGGCATATTTTTAGTCGGCTACAGTGTCCTAGTTTGGGATTCAAGTGATTAGCTTTGTGTTGGTTTTGGTCATGTATAATTTTTGCTGAATTTTGACTGTTTTAGCGGACTATGGGGTGGAGATTATACACAAATACAATGAGTTTGGGTGTCCAAACCGGTATATCGGTAGTATTCGGTACCAAAAACATCCTGGATATGGTCCTGATAAGTAAGGTTTTTTTTTCGTTTCCATCCCCAAAACCCATAGATTATGACCCCTCATTGGAACAGGCCTAAAATTAATGAAAGAATCAGAAGTGATTGTCACAATTGATCTCACATTGAAAACAATGAGTCAACTCTGATTTTAAATTTAAATTTTTTTTAAGGTTTAGGATGTTACAATAAATAAAGGGTTGAAGCTTATTCCGAGTTGGGGAATTGGGAATTAGTGGCTGTAATTAATTTAGGAAAAATGCAGCTCAGAAGGAAATTGCATTTGAAATCAGTTAGACTCTTGAGTTCCAACACTAGACTCTATAGAACACTAGAAGAATGCATGGATACCGGGAGCAAAAGTCCAGCTTTTCTACCCCTATATTAACACTTATCATTGTGCAATACATTTCTTGGTAAATCAGTTTCCTTATACTTTTGTACAGTACTGTGTTCATAAAAAGTAGACAGATAAAAATTTGACCAGATCTCAATTGGATCATGATCCTGTGGAGCCCACTTGAATGGATATCTCTTAATTGAATAACCCTATTAATTGAATATAGTTTCCAAACACAAAACCATTTACCATACCTTCAGTACAAATTTGACCTGTTAATTGAATATAGGTCATAGTGTAACGTCCTATTAATTGAATAAAAAATCTTGTAACATGTCAAGAAATTACCCTGTTGAGAGACTTATTTGGCCTCAGTACATCCAATACAGGCATTTAATCTATTATATTTAATCTATTATATCTTGTTTGACAGAGCTTATAGAGCTCTATAAAACATGATATAATAGAATAAATACCAAGTTTATCTCCAGAATACAGGAAAGTGACACAATCTTTGTTAATTGAATACTCCTGTTAATTGAATAATGTTCACTGGCAAAGTGGCTATTCAATTAACAGGGTTCCACTGTACAGTCAAAATTATCTTTCCACTTTTCCTACAGCAATGTAGAATTTCACAGATTGGAAAAGAATCTGAGATGCTATTTTTGTTTGTTTTTTTTCTTGATTATCTTTTGATTTTGTATCATTTTGTTTATGAAATTTTGGCCTACATGATACTGAATGAAACAAGTCTTTGTTACTTGGACCAACAGTTCTTTTGTTTGCCCTGGGAACCCTGGAAACCCTGGAAACCCTGGAAAGTGGAGCAGTGCTTGTTTACTGTTGTAAACAAGTTGTGCTTTACTGGTAAAAGAGGACATACAGTATGTGGAGAGTGTATTATCACTAAATCACCTGCTGAGTGGAGATTCCACCCAAGCAATAAAGTAGAGAATCCACTCAGACAATAATTGCAAATCTGTTGCAAAGCATTACAAGCACAAGTAAAGTTCCAACCAATGGACCTCCGGATTATACCCGGAGGTCCATTGGCTGAAACATTGCTTGTGTTTTTGTCCACATGTAAAGAATTTGAAAGAGATACTTTGAATGATAACTCCACTCCCTGGGTGATTTAATTACAATCCACTCTCCACGTACTGTAGTAATCAACGTTTGGGACACAAGTCCTTTAAAGGAATTTTAACCAGGATTATTGAAAAGCTTACCAGTGTGATTTCTATGTGACAGAATATCGAACAAGCTAGCTTTGTAATACATAATGCTTGTCACAGTATCATTACATCCCAATAAATAAATAAACAAACAATTGCATCGTTTGAAACAGTCCTATACATTTTGCTTTTGACTGCAAAGGGCATTGATGACTTGATGTTCACTCAACAGATTTTACAAGTTTGAGATTGGCCTCCAGTATTTTTAGTGATAACTTGATAATGGTAGCTTCTGGCTGAGTTAGTTTTTCAGCAGTCAATGTGACACTGACTAAGCTAATCTACTTCATTTCTTCCACATAGAAATTGGATTCATTGTTTTCCAGACTGTCTGATTTTGAAACCAGTTCATGCAAATTTATGCAAAAGTGCTTCATCTGAAATTGTGTTCTCTGTGTTACATGTACTTCTGAAATCCTAAAAGTCTAATAAAAGAGCAGAATTTATAAGAAAAAGTAGCGATGGTGATGGGTTATAGAATATCGAATTGTGTTGAAACATTTCCCTTTTTTCACCTCAGTTTATTCTCTACACATATGTACATTACAGTAACCGTGGATTGGTCATAATCCATGCTTGGTCAGTGATGTCTGCGTGTGTGTTTACCAGGTAATAAAAATCATCAGCAAAATTTTAATTAATGAAGCACCAGGTTATTGTTATACCCTGTGCAGCATTAATTAAAATTTTGATGATTATTCCTGCAATAAGTGTTTGGAATCTAATATTATTGTGTCCATGGAAATATTGCCCACCTGTGGAAAGTGACCAGTCCACGTCGGCTGTATTGTATGTGCTGTGATAATTACCACCAAGTTGTGGCAATGGGAAGATTCATATTTGTCAGTACAGTTGACAAACTTAGCTTTAAATGTATCATAGAGGCCAGGTGTTCATGCATTGGTAGCATGTGAGCAAAGCAATCATGCATGTTTGATGAATCCTTAAGGGCCTAATTCCGACTTTGATAACATTTTTTGCAACAGAACAGGTGCTCCTACATGCAGCCTTTGGGTTAACTCACAAGTTACATTCTAAGCACCTTGGTAGTTGTTTTTAGGCAAGTCTTGGCTGCCTGTATAGCCAGTCAAGACTTGCCAAAAAACAAGCAAAGTCACAGGATGCAGACTGTCAAATTGTAGCAAAAATATGTAATATCTTAATGCCCTTAAGGGTTAACCCTTTACCTTCCATCTATAACTTTCTAATTTAAGAAGGGTATTAGTCACTCTCCTGTGATAAAATGAAAGGCTTGGGTCTCCCTTTTGTACCATCTCTTGGGAGCTGTTCACATGTAACTAGTAGACTACTAAATTATTTTTGGTTGTCATTGTTTTGCTTCACAAACTTCTTCCAAATGCCAAGTAAATTGTGTGTGTTCTCCATGGAATGTTTTTGATTCAGTCAATGCCAATAAACTGTGTTTGTTCTTTTACAAACACCTCTACCCCAGTATTGACCGATTGAGTAAAAAGGTGGAACCCAGGAAGAAGTAATTGTTCAATCGGCCAATACTATGGTAGAGGAATTTGTAAAAATTCAAATGATTCTCCTAGTGAGAACTTAATTGTGTGTGCAAGACTAAAATAATATTGTTATACATGTAGATAAGGCCTAAGAAAGTTAGGAATCTGTTGCTCAGGCCCTCCCGCATGGTCATTTTGGCTACCGCATGCTCTCTTTTTATAACCAAGGCAAACTTGAAAAATAAAAATTGAATGGTTTATGTCTGATATGTTACCCAAATTAATAAAATTGATAATTTGTCCCTTGAGTGCAAGAAGGCTTTTCAATGCTTTAGCATTGCAAATCCTTTTTCACTCAAGGGATGAAATACACAACCACCCATGCTACATGTAATCTGTAGATTATGAGGCCTAAAACATAAAACAACCAAGAATATGAACTTTTGATGGCAAAGAAGTAATTACAAAAATAAAAAAATAAAATAAAAACCTGCCCGCCCACAATCAATTTTACAAAAAATGGCCTGAGAAACAGATGATCTACTTTGTGGGACCTAATGTAACAATTAATAAAATGATTTGGGAGGGCATTGTGGTTTATTGATGGCCCAACAGGAATGATTAACAGCCCAACTCACCCTGGACTGATCAGACATGGTAAGTTTATAAAATCAAAGGCAGGCTTAATGTCACTTTTGTTTTACACTTTGCGAGTGGTCATGATTAGCCATTGTGCAGAAATATGTGACCTTAAACACCAATAAATAAATAAGTAAATACACTGTGATGGGAGCTGTCAGACTGTCTGAGATACATGTACCAGTGATGTCAAAAACAGATGAAACTAGATGCAAAAAAAACCCCTGCTTACACAGAATTAAAATCGTGCAAGTGGTAGATACGCAAAAAATTGCATGTGTCTGATTTCCATTACTATGTCTTTGCCTAATGTTACATGTTTATTGAAGGCTGCTTTTATACTGTCCCATAAATTGTAGCAAGGTAAATCCATACAGACTGAATAATTTAAATTCTGAGATAACCGTGATATGAATCACATCCTCAGAATATGAAGTCATTAAGTTGCAGTACCTATTCTTAAGAATGAAGCCCACTCAAACAGTTAAATGCCTCTATCCAACTTTGAGAAATGAATTTCAAAATTTTGCTGATGATCATTTTTATTACCTGGTAAATGCATGCATGGGCATAACTGCACACATGTGGATTAAGACCAGTCCATGGCGGCTTCACTGTACACTCAGTCTGTGGCCTGGTATATGTACATGTAGATACATGTAGACTGTAAAATTGTTCATGCCCGGTGTGCAAAATTTAAAAAATGACTCTTAACCGACTGACTGTTCACGTGGTTTGGAGATGGCTAACCGAACACTCGGCTATGTAAAAATTGTTGGGAAACTGCTTTTTTTCATTAACAAGTATTCATATACTGCATGGAATTGAAATATATATAGCCTCTTAAGGCAATAGTCTAAAAATCTTCAAGACACAAGAAAGGCTGGTAGAGTGCTCGAAGGCCATATTTGGTCTTTATTCTGAACTGCAGTTACCCAAAGTTAAAGTTAAAGGCTGCATATTCTGTGGATGTCCTTCTTATTGTATTGGAAGTAAAATTACTTCATCTCCATCAATTTGCATTGTTACAATTTATGGGAGAGTTCCTATAGGCACTCTCCCATAAATTTTAACAAGGCAAAAATGTGCGAACAAATCTTGAAGCTGAGAAAAAAATTTGCACTCTACCAGTTAAGTTAGTCACACTTTAGCCTTCAAGATGGAACTTTTGGCTAACCGGTCATCCGTTCGTATAGATTTAAATTTGCGTAACCACCACGCAAATGAAACAAGTGTTCTCGTCAAATTTTGCACACTGCATGCCCTTATGTGGTAAAAGAGACTGTACATGTACATTTACCAAATATTTACATGTATTGTACAAATCAAATTTTAGAGTATATACTAGTTATACCAGGACATTTTGGGTGGGTATTTATTGCTTTCCCTATTTTCAAATCATGTGGGTCATAGAGGGAGATGTTGATCACCCTCCTCAAAACTACAAGCGTGCATGTTGGTCCATGAATTGCATCAAATATTTTGTTTGTAGGGTCAGCTGGTTTCTGCTGTAGGAACAAATTACCATATGCATGACCAGCAGAAGGTTGACAAGACTATTAAATCCCCTCTGTGTATTGTATATTGTAAAGATTGGAATTTTGAGTTTGATATTGGTTTCGGTGTTTTTAGGAGGGAATACTGCGGTATCTGTTCGGTATTCGGTATCTAGCTTGACTGAGATTTCCTGATAGTCCCAAAGGAGAATTCAAATCAGGAAAATATAAAATAAGTTGTTCATGTATCACAGCACCACAAATACCACTGAGTGCAACATTGACATTCTTTTACCGACATAAATCATATCTACTGTAATTGGGGGTACGGTGGCATTGCGGTAACCGGTTCTCATCCGTCCTTGGATGGGTGACCATCTGAGCGATCGATTCGGACCATGTTGTGTCCTTGGGCAAGGCACTTCACCCCGATTGTCCACATGGGGGCACGATGCTGCCATGTACTAAGGTGTACTGCATATCGATGATGTGCATGTCTTCAACCAATCTAACCCTGCCTGTGCTGCAGTGCAGAGTTACAATGTTGGGGAGTTGGCAGCTGCTCGTCATTGCTTGGTGGTTCTCTCCAGGTACTCCAGCTTCCTCCACCCATAAAACTGTCACCGACATGATATGACATTGGCTGTTAAAGTGTTGTTAAACCTAAATAAATAAATAAATAAATAAATAAATAAATAAATAAATAAATCTGCAGTAATTTTGTGGCTTGTTCCAAACACACCTTCACCTTCAAAGACCTCTTTCAAGCTTTTGCAGTCTCAGAACATGTGCCATTAACATGCTATCATCAGTGTGTCCTGCTGACAATAGTGATTTCTAGTCAAGTCTTGGCTGCCTGTTGAGGCAGCCAAAACTTGACTAGAAAATCACTGCTAAGCATCTGGACATGTAGAGGTTGTTATGTAGTGGAAATACAGGATGATTGCCCAGTTCCTTAAGGGTTAACAAAACTGAAAAGACAAACAGTGTACTTCTTTCATATAAATAAACCCTTCATCTGCTATCAAGCTTCAGCAAGGCCTTATACATGCAAGTAGCAACTGTAAGAAAATATGAAAATTCAGACAGTTTCTGTAGTCAGAGGTGGATTCTGTTCAGTTTTTTTGGGTATCTCAATGATTTTGGTATCAGTTCGGTTTTTCGGTATATTGCCCATCTCTAGTATATTGGTACATTGGGGGGTTAATATTTTGTGCTTTACCATGAAATGCCATATTGCCATGCTGAAGTGATATTTGGCCCTCTCTTCATATCTAAAACAGAATTTCAACAGATGGTCTTGTTTTCCATTGGATTCAAGTGTTGCACATAAATTGTGATCAACTGACAACTCTGTCATTGATGCTCTCTGGTCCACAGTGTGATTTCATCAATAAATCTGTTTAAACAGATATTGTGCCTGCTGTGGCTGCATTTTGAAAAATCCACAAACTACTGTCCTCTAATAAGCTTCATTTTCACATCAGATTTGGGAAAGGTGGATTGTGCACACTGATGTTGAAATATTAAAATTTTTGTGTGCAAATTTTTCCCATACAACTAGGAATTGAATCAGTTCTGTTTGAATTGGTTAACCCTTTCAACACTGGTGGTATCTTCCATGCCAGTTAAATGGCAGAAATTGGAAGAGTCCATATCCATTATTTGGGGGTTGGGCTGCTCGTTGAAAATATTAATTGTTCTACCACAAATGTTCACTTAGTAGCCATCCTACTTGATGAAATTATGACGTATCGTGTTCCTGATCTGGAAAAGCGGCCTCTCGTGTTGAAAGAGTTAATTCAAATTTCTAGTTGCTTTCTGGGAAAAATTTGCCAATTGAAATTTCGCGATTTTGATATCATTGTGCACAGTTAATCAGTCGTTTCCATGTACATGCACATATATTATCAGCTTGATACAGACATTCTCAGTTCCAATTCAGCGAGGACATTTACAAATAATGCCATTCAGTTTCTATACATTTTTTTCAATTTGTGTCTCCAAAACATATGCATATAGCTTGTCGACCTCATTCCAATGAGGGGTCATAAGCTGTCTGTGTTGTCTTTTAGCCATGTTGAGTAAAGGGTCAACAGCTAATGTCTCGTTGTACAACTTTACTGATGTAAAGGAACCCCGTAAAATGAATAGTCAATTTGTCAGTGAAAACATGCAATACATTATTCAATTTTTCATATTTTTTTCACATCACTGTAGACAACTTCAATAGTGCGATGGTTTGCTTTGACTTTGAAAATGGTGTACCAACTGCAGATGCACCTTGTAATTCTAAAGGAATGTGTATTAGTAATTTGTCTGGTTTTGGGAGGTTTTATCCTCACTGTGAAGTTCAACACAGAAGTGTGACTTGTTAATTCTGATGTACTGAAACAATTCTGGCAGTTGAAAATGCTGTTGTGATTACTGTATTTACTGTGTAAGAAGATTAAATAACCACAGAAATACACTTAGAAGGAGTTGAGATTCCAATCAAATAATAATAACTGAAATTTTGGTAAAGTAAACATCCATACAGTACTTGAGGAAAGCTTAACCCTTTACCCAATGAATCGGTCACATCTGCCTGCGTAATACAGTACGTGGAGAGTGGATTGTAACAAAATCACCTGCAGAGTGAAGTTATCACCCAAAGTATCACTTTCAAATTCTGCACATATGGACAAACAACACAAGCAATGTTTCAGCCAATGGACCTCTGGGTTTAACCCAGAGACCCATTGGCTGAAACTTTGATTGTACTTTGCTGAAACTTTGCTTGTACTTGTTACGCTTTGCAACAAATTTGCAATTATTGCTTGAGTGGAATCTCCACTCCACAGGTGATTTAGTGATAATACACTCTACATGTACTGTATTCAAATTCAGCAGCTGAAAAAATACTATTTTCAAAAAATTTCAATAAAACCATACCATGTGACCCCTCTTTGAAACGAGCTCTTTCCAATGAGGGGTCACATGATATCTTTTTGTTGAAATTTTTTTGAAAATTTGAAAAAATGTTATTTAAAATAATAAATTTTGATATTGTCTGCATTGGGTAAAGGGTTAACTGGTAGCGTGCTACATTTTTCTTGACCACAGATTTCCTTTCACAATTTATTGCTCTGTTGCATTTGATTGGATAGTGCCAAGAAGCAAAGAAGCACTATCCAATCAAATGTAACTGAACAAGGTGTCAACAACAAAATTTGATTCTTGCCAGGGTCACTATGAAACCACCATCAGTGGAGTGGAGATGTTATAGTCACAGTCTGTGGTATTTAGTAAAGCCCAAATATGGTCTTCTTGTACTACTGATTAAAATGATGTACATTTTGTAGGCTGCCCCATCTTTCCAATACCAACAGTTTTGTCAGAAAATTTGCAGGCTTGTATGAAAAAGTCTTTTACTCCTGTAATCATGGCTGAAAAAGATAAAATTGAAACAGACCAAGATAATTGCCAGTTAGAATCAAGTAGAAGGCATCCTTTCGAAGTCCAGTTTTTAAAAAAAAATCTCTTGTTAGGTAAAGGTACTTGTACAGCCTCACCTAATATGGGCCTCAAGGGCATTGAATTTTCAATAAAAATTAGCAGTACAATTCTGATGCAGTGAATAAAAAAAAACTTTCAGTCATTTTGTAAATTTTTTATCATCTTATATAGCGCTTACATTTTTCAAATTCAATTCTCAGATCTGGCAGATTTGATATCAACATGCACATGAATCTCAAAATATTGCTTCCTTTGCTAAAAGTTTTGAAAAAGAAATTCTCTTATTTTTTTTCTATCGGTTCTGTGTAAACCATGACAGTAGTGTTGAAACGATTACCTATTTTTCAAAGTCGACAGTCGACGGGCGTAATCGATTCAAAATCGACTAGTCAGGTTTTCTGTTGAAAACATAATTGTCTCAGTAAATTAGGTGATAAGAGACTTTTATATGTAAGCTGATAACCGTTTCGTTTAATGACTCGTTTGACAGGTGTTTGATGAAGTTTCCTTGTCAAAGTCATGAACGTAGCTGTTCTCTTTTTCGTATTTGAGTTTTTTTTAAAATGTCTGCATATTATAGCTTTAACCATTCAGTAAAAAAATTAGGATACCTGGGAAGTGTGTGCCTCCTAGTCCTCTGTCTGTACGGTGGAAAAAGTACCCAATGATGTTAAAACAGAAGTTTCGTGAATTTGTAAAATGATTGAAGTGTGCCACCATTCGCCCGGTGCAATTAATTAAAAACTCCCGAGTCAAATTTTGTGATGGACAGTTTCCTCACCTTCATATCCAGTCTTTGCGAGCTCGCACCCAAACCAGTACAGTAATATCATAGAATATGGAGCAGCTTTCTGAGTGTTTCAGGCATGTATTTTATTTTTATATCAATTAAAAAGTGTGGGCGACTTGGGTGAGGGACAGAACGCTTGCATGAATTAATGGCATCTTTGAAGTTGCACATCAAAGTATTTTTATTCAACCTGTGCCAGTGATTAGGTTAGGTGAAATCAGTGCTTGTAATGCTGCTGAAATCTAAGTTGTAACATTATCAGCATCAACAAACGACAATGATTGCATTGATATCCACTTCTCAGTACAATTTAAAATAGGTCCACCACGAAGCAGAAACGTTTGATGTTTGTAATCATTAACCCCCCACTATTGGCATTTTACGACTTCATCTTTGAGTTTCCCAACTAGTCGACTGGCAGATTTCATAGTCGATTTTTCTGAAAATCGAATCGACTTCGACCAGTCAGCTTATCATTTCAACACTACATGACAGCCATTTTTAATATTCCAATTTTTCATGATCTCTCACTCTTTAACCCTCTGCACACTGATGTCAAAGTATCAAAATTTCAAGCTGCAAATTTGTCCTGTCATACAGCTAGGAATTTAACCCTTTTCCCAATGCAGACGATATCAAATTTTATTATTTTTAAATACCATTTTTAAAATTTTTTAAAAAATGTCAACAAAACCATATCATGTGAGCCCCTCATTGGAACGAGCTCGACAAGCTCATTCCAATGAGGGGTCACGATATAGTTTTGTTAAAAAACAATATTTTTTCAACTGCTGAATTTGCATATTACGAAGGTGAATGTGGCCGATTCGTTAGGTAAAGGGTTAACCAATTCAGTCATGTTTGGCAGAGGTCATTGAGCTCTGCCAAACAAGATTGAATTGGTTAAATTGCTAGTTGCATTATGCTGGGTGTTAACTTTAACACTTTTGAAAATGTTGGGCAGCTGCATGTTGGGTGATGCATTTTCCCCACCCTTCTTTATTCCCCCATCTGTAATCAATGTTGATTTTGAACAGAAGCTTCTACTTTATGAAGAAGGAATTTCCGGCTAACGGTACTCATCAATTTTTAACATCAAGTGTCTAAAGCTTACTTGTTATTGTTCATTATTTGGGTCACTGTCATATAGGGTCAGCAATATGAAAATATTGTATTGTTCATTATGACAGTTTAGTGTTTCTAAACTAACAAATTATCAGTTCAGTGTTGACAGGTGACTTTCTGCATAGGATCTGTTTACACCAAGCAAGAATATTGCACTGTACGGCATTCAAACACAGGATGCAGTGTCCCAATACTGATGAAATATTGCTTAAGGTCACATAGGCAGGCTTGGAAATTTCAGAAGTCTGCATCACCTACTTTCTGTTCTTCTGGTTTTGAGTGAGGTAACCCATAGTTTGTTCTCCTAAAATTATTTCAGATAAACATTTGGTTGTTCAACAGTTACCAAACATGGTTACCCACTAATTACCCAGGGCTGGCAAGCTTTTGAACCCCCAGGTGGTGGAATGTAAATAGTTAAATAAGATTAAATAGTAGTGATAATATTGCTTTCTGTTATTCCAGGGTGTGCACATCCTTGAAAAATCCTTGAATTTCAATCTTACTCCTAGAATTTTGAAATTCAGAAAATGTACTTGAAAAGTACTTGAAAATCCATCAGACTCCTTGAAAGTCCTTGAATTTTGCTCTATATCATTTTTACCTGGTTAATAGTGGACAATTGAAACATCTCTTTTGCACTTGTTTTAGTTGAAAAACGAAAAAAAAAAACCGAACATAAATAATGGATAATCGATAAATGAGGAATTAAAGTTCGGGCATTATTTAACTGGGTGTCATTCTGTATGTACCATAACATGTAATTTTGTTGCAGAGCATTTTAGAAGCACCGTTTTCCTGGAATTTAGAAGGATGAGGTAGAAGACATTTTTAATCTTTCACCCAGTATAACGGCCAAAAACGGCCGCCGCAATTCTCAAAAATGGCCAATTAATTTCAAATATTTTTTCATTTTTGTCTCAAAATTGAAAAACATAGGTTATGACCCCTCTTTGGAACGAGCTCATCGAGCTCGTTCCAATGAGGGGTCATAACCTATGTTTTTGAGACAAAAAAATAGTTATTCAAGAATTTTTTTGCAAGTGTCGTCTCCTTTTCATGTAGGGTTAAAGTAGGTAAGGCTTCTAAAAATGGTTATATTCCAAATGTACATTTAAAAAAAAACATCCTTGGAAAATGCCGATATGTCCTTGAAAAGTCCTTGAATTTTTTTGGTCCTTGACTGTAAGAACCCTATATTCATCCTGTGTGTTCTATTAGAAATTAATAAATATGGAATCAAGTCAATCCATTTTACTTCTTTTTTATGCCCTGTGACTAAAAGTCCTGGGCATATTGCTTTTACCCCATCCATCCATCCATCCATCCATCTGTCCATCCATCTGTCTGTCCATCCGTCCGTCTGTCCGTCTGTCCACCTGTCCATCCGCCTGTCCATCCGTCCATCCGTCAATCCGTCCGTCCATCCATCCGTCCATCCGTCTGTCCATCCGTCCATCCACCCGTCCGTCCATCCTTCCATCCATCCATCCATCCATCCATCCATCCAGTTGTTTCATTAAATTATGTCATCAGTGTCATTAAAAACTTTGCAATATATTCTTTATTGGACACTGTTTCCTGATGCAGACACTGTGGGCAAACAAAGCATTTCAATTCTCAAGTTGTAACATAATCGCAGTCCTTATAAAAGCCACTGCCTGTTTCTCGTTCCATGTAAGTGTCTTTTGTGGGGTTTTTGGATCCTATAATAAATGGAATTCACCATGGAAAGCCCAGGAAGGGATGCAGTGGTCATTTACTGCCATAAACAAGCTCTGTTCTACTGGGAAAATAGGACCCGGTAACCAATGCCTGGGGTGGAAGCCCTCTGAAATGGGCAGCATGTGTGTAAAGGATTAACTGGACATGACTTTATACATGTAACCATGTTGCGGTCACGATTAGCCACTGTGCAGAAATATGTGACCTTAAACACCAAATAACATATAAATAATAATAAATAGAATCTTCAACTCGTCACCAGTTTATATCAAAGTTTCCAAAACTAATCCAGTAAATTTGGTCTGAATCTCTCTAAACGCCAGTACAGACCTAATTTACTATGGCTCAGTTGGTAGAGGTGCAGGCTGCAAGCCGAGAGGTCTTTGGTTTGAATCCCACCTGCGGCAGCCACGTTGTGTCCTTGGGCAAGACACTTCACCCTCATTGCCCATATTGGGGCACGGTGGTGCTGTGTATTAAGGCATACTGCATAAACCTGTCTTCAGCCAATACTAACCCTGCTTGTGTGGAGTTAGTATGTTGGGGAGCTGACAGATGGTTGCCATTGCTCAGGGGTTCTCTCTGGGTACTCCAGCTTCCTCCACCCGTAAAACTGCCGTGGTCATGATTAGCCAAAGTGCAGAAATGTGTGACCTTAAATACCAATAAATAAATGGACCTAATTTACTAAATTTTTATATAAAATGGGTACTTCTTGGAGATTCTCTACAGTATGTGGAGAGTGTATTATCACTAAATCACCCATAGAGTGCAGATTCCACCAACACAATAATTGCAGATAATTTCAATTTGCATAACAAGCACAAGCAAAGTTCCAGTCAATGGACCTCTGGGTTAAACCCGGAGGTCCATTGGCTGAAACATTGCTTGTATTTTTTGTCCATATGTACAAAATTTGAAAGTGATGCTTTGGGTGATAACTCCACTCCATGGGTGATTTAGTTACAATCCACATATTGTATCCATGCTGTCTCAATCCAAAATATCACAGATTGTGGTGAGAGTTACAGGTAGAAAATACAAATACCAGTTTTAATAGATTTATTGAAACTAGTGATTTTTAAACTTTTTCAATTGTTGGATAAGGCAGAGAAGAAATTCTTCATTTTTAACTGCAAGGTAATCTAAGTTTTCACTTGCACTTTTCATCTGCTCTTGAAAATACTTCCTTGCTGTTTTTCAGACCAGCAGGCAAGACACTTCATCTCCATTGCCTGCGTGGGGGCACGATGACGCTGTGTACTAAGGCGTACTGCACGTCGATGGTACGCATGTCTTCAACCAATCTAACCCTGTCTGAGCTGCAGTGCGGAGTTACGATGTTGGGATGCTGGCAGCTGCTCATTGTTGCTCGGTGGTTCTTAAATATATGTTTATTGGGGTTTAGCGACACTTTCGACAGCCAGGATCACCTCGTGTCGGACAGCTTTATGGGTGGAGGAAGCCGGAGAGAACCACTGAGCAACTGTCAGGCTCACCAACAGAGTAACTTCACACAAGCAGGGTTAGCATTGCTTGAAGACAAGTGCGCCATCGATGTGCAGTACGCCTTAGTACACAATACCACCATGCCCCCACATGGGCAATGGGGGTGAAGTGTCTTGCGCAAGGATACAACACGGTTGCCGCAGGTGGGATTCGAATGGAGAACCTCTCGGCTTGATGTCTGCACCTCTAACAACTGAGCCACCACGACCTCAATTGACTTAAAACTTCAATCCACGCTAGTCAAGTCCAGATCGAGATTGAATCTTCTGGGATTTAAAAAAAGAAATATAATAATTATGTATACAGTTAAAACAAGTATTTATATAGGATACATGTATGTGTGTGCTGCAGGTGGATTGTCCTTATTAAGGAACAGATTTTAAATTATTCAGTAAAGACTTCCTTAATTTTCTTGAGCAAGAATGTACATGCACATTTAGAATTCATTAAATGACAAAACTCAAGGTGAATGGTTGCCTGTTATAGCGGACACATATCTGCATTCGGGTTACAATAACACATTTCGAGTGGATGAAGTGGTGGTTTGATCTAACAGTTTGCCCAAAATAAATAAAAAAATTTGTTTGATTCCAAACCTGAAGTACACAACAACCTATAACAAAGTGGAAAGTAGATGGGGCAACTATAATGCCTTCATAATTTTTGACATGATGTTCTCACAATATGGCAACATTAACCCTTTACCCAACGAATCGCCTGCATCCACCCGCGTAGTATGCAAATTCAGCAGCTGAAAAAATATTATTTTTCGAAACATTTCAACAAAACCATATCATGTGACCCCTCTTTCGAACGAGCTCATTGAGCTCGTTCCAAAGAGGGGTCACAGGATATGGTTTTGTTGAAATTTTTTGAAACAATTTAAAAAATGATATTTAATGTAATAAATTTTGATATCGTCTGCGTTGGGTAAAGAGTTAACAGATTAATTTTATGATAATAACTACTCTACCTCTTCCCCCACACCTGTCCTGAATGCAACTCCAGAAAACAACTGAAGAAACCTACAGCTGGAAAAACAATTGTTTCACTGGGTTTCCTGACAAGAGTTCAAGTCGACCTGTCATAAAAATGTATTCTTATTTTATTACTTTACAGTATTGTGCATTTTATCCCAAAGTAATTAATTTTTTATTGGTCCATGTATTAAAGTAGCCATTTGATGATTTAGATCTGGTCTAAACCAAATCCCAATTGGGATCTGGTCTAGTCCAGTTCTAAATTTGACTGGTCCAAACCTCAGTTGGGTATATTATTTAGAGGTGGCATAGACCAAATTACAGGTAGGATCTGGTCTAGTAAAGTTTTAAATTGGACTAGTCCAAATCCTAATTAGCGTCTGGCCCAGTCCAGATCCTAATTAGAGTCTGTCCTAGTCCAAATCCCAAGTTGATCTGATCTAGACGAATTCTAAATTGACATGTATGTGGATCTGGCCTGTGACATATACATGTCCACAACTGCACATTCCTTAACCCCTTACCCAACATGGAAAGCAGACGACACTTGGAAAAAAACATTCTTGATTAAATAATTTTTTCCATTTTTTTGTCTCAAAAACATAGGCTATGACCCCTCGTTGGTACGAGCTTGACAAGCTCATTCCAACAAGGGGTCATAACCTATGTTTTTGAGACAAAAAATGAAGAAATACTGAAAACTATTTGGCAATTTTTTGGCAATTTTTTGAATTAGCGCTGGCCAGTTTTGGCTGTTACGTTGGGTAAAGGGTTAACTGCATGTGTTTCTACATTATTGTTGGCTGCCTGAACACACTTATCAATTGAATAATTTTTGCTGACAAAGTGTCCATTCAATTAACAGGGTTCCTCTCAGTTACTGATTATCTCGTTTGACAAAGCTCTCTGAGTGAGCAAAACTTGTTGGCAAAAATTGAACACACTTATTAACTGAATAATTTTCACTGACATACAATTAACACTAGAAGTCCTGTCATGAAATGCGCACAAATAGCATGTCGATCTGCACGTTAATCTGAGCATTATGACCATAGTAAGTCTATCAGATTCTGTGCATATGGCCTGTGCACAAGCAATGTTTCAGCCAATGGGCCTCCGGGTAACCCGGAGGTCCATTGTCAGAAACATTGCCTGTGTTTGCGATGCGTAACCGGGAGAACCTGCCGTGCTTTGGATGCCATTCGATATGGCAGTTGCGTGCAATTCCTACGAGCAGTTAAGCCTAGATAAGCACACAGTTCGTGACAGGACTTCTAGTTTTAACTATAGTGTCTATTCAATTAACAGGGTTCCTCTGAATTACCGATTATCTCTTGTTTGACAAAGCTCTCTGAGTGAGCAAAAATTGTTGGCAAAAATTGAACACACTTATTAATTGAATAATTTTCACTGACAAAGTGTCCATTCAATTAACATGGTTCCTCTGTATTACCGATTATCACTTGTTTGACAAAGCTCTCTGAGTGAGCTTTGTCAAACAAGATATAATTGAGTTAATAAAGAAGGCAGCCAAGAATGAAGTAAAAACACTATCAAGATAAATGCAGCCAACCAGTAGAGTTCTCAAGGAAGAATATACTTGGGACAACTAGTGTTCAACCGATGAATGGAATCAGCCACCCCAATCAGCCGATTGTGGGCAATCAGATGACAACGGCAACGGCTCCTGGAACATAGGTTCAACCAATTGTTGCCAAGCATTTTGTGATGATTCATTAACCACATTTTATTATCTTCTGCAATTGTTCAATTGTTAATTTAAAATGATGTCAATGATACCATTCAATAAAGTTGAGAATCAACCACAATGTGTATTCTTAATTTCTCTAGACGCCCCTTCACGGGATATACAAGTTAAACGACATGCAAAGCTTACAGTTGAGCGCAATCGCCAGTTCATACAGGAAAAAGTGAAGGTTGCACTCTATTGACTCAGGTCGCAGTGAAATCACCAGTCGCACACACTTGGGCTGCATCTGGTCATTTTACTATGACCTGTGCCAACCACGTTTAACACTGTGAAATATGTTCAGTTTAATGTAGTCCTTTCAAACCTCGACTCGTCTAGTGCACAGTATTACAATCATTATCGGCATCTGAATCAGCTGATTGTGAGCTCAAATAACCGGTAAGCGATCAGCGGACATTTTTGGTAATTGGTTGAACACTAGGGACAACTACATGTATTACAAAGCAATCCAAAAGTGCCTGTGAGTGTGGCAGTATGGTGACTTTAGGGTTAAGAAACAAACGTTTTGCTAAACACTTACAAAATACTTGAAGTATTTTTTTGAAAAACATTACTGCCTATTATTTTTTCTGACAAGGAGGTAAAAACATATAAAATACAGGAATATTATCTTCATAACATTTGATTATTGCCTTGTTATTGCCAGATTTCATTAGCAATAAGGCAATAATCTGGCATTATGAAGTGGATAGTGTTGCTTGATGGTACACATTGTTATAGGCTGTTCTGTATAATAATGAGGATGAATCAAACTTGGCTTCTTTTTAATGTTTATTCACTTACAGTACCTGGAGAGAGGAGAGTGAATTATCTCTAAAACACTCATGTGGTGGAGTTTTCATCCAGTAAAATTCCTTGTCTGTGAATAGTCACAAGAATGACAAAGTTTCAGCCAGTGGACCTCTGTGTTGAATCTGGAGGTCTATTGGGTAAAACTATGCTAGTTATTCTAATGCATTTCACGGGAATCAAACGTTTATTGCCTGGGTGGAAATTCTACTCCACAAGGAGTTTAGAGGTAATATACTCTCCACATACTGTACATGTCATGGTGACATTTTGGTATAGTACCAGTCAAAGGTAATTTGTGGAACAAACCCAGAAAAATTTCCCTCATATTTTTGTTACCATTTCGCATCCCAAACTGGAGTCATGGAGAGCTCTTTGGAGAAAATTAGCTTTCCAAGATTGTCCATGTGGGTTTGGGTACATATGTCGTAACATCTGAAGAAAAAACATCTAGAGTTAACTGTCCTGGTACCCATTCTTCAACTTTCGATGATTGGTTCTGTATTTCACAATCCGAAGTTCTTTACAGCTGAGCTCTGTTAATTGAATACTCATATTTGAATACTCATTTTGCCAGTAAGAGTTATTCAGTTAACTGTTGAAGTGATAAAGTATTCTTGACCATCAAAATTTGTTTGATTGTCTTTACCTTATTACAGTTCGTTGGAGAGTGCTGGGCACTCTCCCATTAATTGTAACAAGGCAAATCCTGACATACTAAATAATATCACTTCAAAGATAATATGAAGCATTATAAGCCACTGAATTTCGAGCAATTAAATTGTGTTAAAGTAGAACCTGTCTTGAGAGACCTGACCCTTTTTGTCATGCGAAAGTGGTCTCTCAAAACAGGTCCATTACAGAGTAAAACAACTAAATGGCACAAGATCACTGCGGCCTCTCAAGACAGGTGGTCTCACAACGGTGGTCTCTCAAAACAGGTTTTACTATACCTGTTCTTCAGAATAGAACCCAAATATGGGCTTCTAGCGCTCTACCGGTTAACAGGGATATACAGTTTAGAAGAATATTCTCAACTTCCTTTGACACTTTTGTGATAAATTTACTATACAGTGGAGGCCACTTGACTGGGTATCTCCAAATTGAAAAACCCTGTTAACTGAATATATTTTCCAAAACTCAAAACCATTTACCATACCTCAAGTACATGTACAAATTTGACCTGTTAATTGCATATTGGTTATAGAGTAACCTCCTGTTAATTGAATAAAAAATCCTGCAATTTGTCAAGAAATTATCCCACCAATTACCATATTCCCCTTGGTAGCTCATCTTGACAAAGTCAAGCTGAGCTAATCTAATCGCTTCCCGTCCGTCGTCCGTCGTCTGTCGTCCGTCGTCCGTCAACACCATGTTTTGGTCTTCTCCTCCAAAGCCACTGGGCCAATTCAAGTGAAAGTTTGTGTGAGTGATGGTCCCAAAGGGGCATTTCATTTTTGTTCAACTCAGTATGCCCGGCCCCATAGGGAGGGAGTGGAGGAAAATGCTCAAAAATATTTTTAAAATCTTCTTCTCAAGAACCAGTGTGTGCAATGACTTGATATTTGCTATGGAGCTTCCATATGAGGTGTAGAATCAAGTTTGTAAAGTAATATTTGGCTTTGTAATAGGAGGGGTAAGATTTTTGGTCCCGCCCAAAATTTCTATTTTCTGAACCGATGGTCCGGTATGAACCAAATTTGGTTTGTGGTAGTATTGGGTCATAAGTACTTGACCCATGCAAAAAAAAAAAATTCCCGCATCCCCATGGGAACCCTGGGAGCTAAAAATAGAAATATTTTCAAACGCCCATATTTCCCAAACCCCACGGAACAGAGAGCTTTTATTTGGTATGAAGTATCCTTATGACCAGTAGAATTGAATGGTAAAAAAAAATTGCCATCGGTTGTGTTAGGGTGTTCTGTAATGGGCATCGAAAAAATGCTGAGTCAGCATATTTGCAAAAATTAAAAAAAATCTTTTCTCCAGAACCAATCATCAGAATCTTTTGATATTTGGTATACGGCATTCATAGGGGGGTCAGATAAAAGTTTGTTCAAATAAAGCTCATTGGTTCATATTTGGGCTCTCTACAGGAGCCCGAAGTTTTAACATAGGGTAATATGGGGAATATTCTTTAAAAATCTTCTTCTTCAGAACCACCAGTCAGAATCTTTTAATATTTGGTATACATCATTGTTATGAGGGTCAGATTCTGGATTGTTCAAACCAAGTCCCTAGGTTAATATTTGGGCTTCCTACGGAAGCCCAAATTTTATCTTTGTTCAATATGGAGGGTAATTTAAAAAAACTTCTTCTTCAGATCCATCAGTCAGAATGCTTTGATATTTGGTATGCAACATCTCTATGGGGGTCAGATTCAAGTTTGTTCAAATCAAATCCCTAGGTATATATTTGGGCTCACTATGGTAGCCCAAATTTTTACTTAGTGCAATATGAGAAAATTTCTTTAAAAATCTTCTTCTTCAGATCCACCAGTCGAAATGCTTTTATATTTGGTATACAACATCTCTAGGGGGGTCAGATTCCAGGTTGTTCAATTCGAGTGCCTAGGTTAATATTTGGGCTCCATATGGGAACATGAAATTTAATTTGGTACAATATGAGGGAATTTCTTCAAAAATCTTCTTCTTCAGATTCACTTGTCAGAATGCTTTCACATTTGGTATACAACATCTCTAGGAGGGTCAGATTCAAGTTTGTTCAAATCGGATCCATAGGTCAATATTGGGACTCGCTATGGTAGCCCAAATTTGAACTTAGTGCAATTCGAAGAAATTTCTTTACAATTTCTCTTCTTCAGATCCAACAGTCAGAATGCTTTCATATTCGGTACACAACATCTCTAGGGAAGTCAGATTTAACTGTGTTCAAATCAAGAGCCTGGGTTAATATTTGGGCTCTCTATGGGAGCCGGAATTGGCCATTTTGCTGAAGAATTAAAAATGTTGTATTCAGTACCCTCTAGAGGTACTAAGATTAATCCACATAGGTTGTATCAAGGGGCTTCATAGGGGAGCTCTGCATTTTACTTATGATCAACTGAAGAAAAGGCATGATGCCCAGATTATTTTTGTCACTCCTGAGGGACTCAAGGATTGACAGTGTAGCCTATGGAGATGGCTTGCTTAATGTAGACTCATTCTTGGACTCTTTTTAAATTGTGTTCTGTACAAGATGAGCTCTTCAGACCCTGTGGGGCCTCTTGTTTATAGACCTATTTGGCTTCCATACATTCAATACCTGGCATTTAATCTGTTGTGTTGGGAGTGTAATGGTTCAATGGTTATGGCATTGGACATCAAACCGAAAGATTCGCGATTTGCTCCCCACCTGGGGTAACTTCATTGTGTCCTTTGGCAAGGCTCTTAACCCTTTACCCAACACAGACGATTTCAAAATGTATTATTTTAAATATCATTTTTTAAATTTTTTCAAAAAATTTCAACAAAACCATATCATGTGACCCCTCTTTGGAACGAGCTCGACGAGCTCATTCCAAAGAGGGGTCACATGATATGGTTTTGTTGAAATTTTCGAAATATAATATTTTTTCAGCTGCTGAATTTGCATATTAGGCGGGCGGATGTGGGCAATTCGTTGGGTAAAGGGTTAATCATGATTGCTCACGTGGGGCCATGCTGGCACTGTGTACTCAGACGTACTGTGCATCAATAGGCACTTGTCTTCAACCAATGCTATACCTGCTTGTGTGAAGGTAGTATGTTGAGTCTGACAGTTGCTTTTCATTGCTCAGTGGTTCTTTTTGGGTACTCCTGCTTTCTCCATGCATTCTGGCAGTGCTCAGTAGTTCTATCTGGGTACTTCTGTTTCCTCCACACATTCTGACACAAGGTAACCTTGACTGTTGAAAGTGTTGAGCTCGTTCCAAAGAGGGGTCACATGATATGGTTTTGTTGAAATTTTTCGAAAAATATTTTTTCAGCTAATGAAATTGATTATTACGCGGGCAGATGCGGGCGATTCATTGGGTAAAGGGTTAAAAAAAGAAATCTTTTATATCTTTTATGACAGAGTTACATGAGCTCTGTCAAACAAAATATAATAGAATGACTGATCAGTTTAACTCTAGAATACAGGGAAGTAGCAAAATCCCTGTTAATTGAACACACTTATCAATTGAATAATTTTCGTTGACAAAGTGTACATTCCATTAACAGGGTTCCTCTGAATTACCGATTATCTCTTGTTTGACAAAGCTCTCTGAGTGAGTTTTCTCAAACAAGATATAACTGAGTTAATACTTAATTTGTTTGGTGGTTGACTGTGATATGCAATTATCAAGCCTATTCTATTAACCAGTATATGATTGAGTGGTTTTTACAGAATTTACTTGAACGATGGGAATTGACATATCGCCCAAAGTGTAAAAGTCTCATTTGTGTTCCAGAAATATTTTATCCCCTCTGTAAATACTTTTGTTACTGACATAAGTTATATTCCGTTGACCTTGGACATATATTGTTCAGTTAAATGACATTGTATTTGTGGGAGAAAGTCATATCATTTTGAGTACTCTAGGCTATACACTACACAAATTAATTTTCTCTCTGGGGATACTTGTTGGCTCCAGAATTAGCGATATTTTCTTGAACATTTAATTACTTATGTCAAGCTGGAGCAAAATACAATTGTGAGGATTGAACCATGTGCAACATTTCCAAAGAAGGACATTTTTTCTCCTAAAAATTTGATGTACATGTTTTATCTACGCATAGTGTATCATTATTAATCTGCATGGGTATGATGTCACAGGCATATAAAAGCAAGATGGACAGAGTGTAGTTTCCACCCAGACAATAACCTTGATTCATGTGATAATGCAAAAGAAGTCCCCTTTGGGCCATTGGACCTCTGGGTTTAATCCAGAGGTCCATTGGCAGAAGCTTTTCTTCTTCTTCTTTGTCTGGGAGCGTGGTAGCTCAATGGTAGACTGTTGGACTTCCATGTTAGAGGTCCAAGTTCTATCCCCATCCGGGACGACCCTTGGGCAAGACACTTTATCCCGGTTGCCTATATGAGTGCATGATGACACCATGTACTAAGGCGTACTGCATATCGATGGTGCACATGTCTTCAACCGCTGTAACCCTGCTTGAATAGAGTTAGAATGTTGAGGAGCTGACAGTTGCCTATTGATGCTCGGTGGTTCTCTCTGGGTACTCCGGCTTCCTCCACCCGCAAAACTGTCATGGTCATGATTAGCCATTGTGCATAAGTATGTGACCTTAAACACCAATAAATAAATAAATTCTTCTTTTTCTTTTTCACAGACAAACCTTTTTTGTCTTGGGAGAAACTTCACTCTTTGAGTGTTTTAGTGATAATCCACTCTGGACTCAATTGTATATGTCTGAATTGAATAACCATCTTAATTGAATATAAATTTTAAACAAACTAAAACCATTTGCCATTCCTTCAGTATAAATTTGACCTGTTAATTGCATATAGGTTATGGAACAAACTCCTGTTCTTTGAATAAAAAATCTTAAGCAGTGTCAAGAAATAACCATGACAATCTCGAATTCCCCTTGTTTATAAAACCTATCTCAGTATTTTTCCTCAGTACTTAAAATACCAATATTTTATCTACTAAATCTTGTTTGACAGAGCTCCATGAGCTCAAGTTTTTCTCCCCTACTTCCTATGCTTCCTAGATGTCTATCTCACATGACTGACTTATTAGCATATTTAATGAGCGCAGGACTATTCAATCTTCGCACGTTCTTCTGTGAACAAACATGGTGTTGCATTCGAAAATATTAGCAGACGGACGTTTGACAAAGAAAATAGAAATAAAAACAGACCGCAAAACCAAAGGACACTTGACGTTTTTATATGAATTTTTTAGTGAATGCCATTATGAGTGAAGAAAGTTGCAGGAAATTCCAGTCGAAAAGTTATGTGAACACATTGCAGAATTCATAATATAACGTCATCAGTATGTGTTGATGTTCATTTCGCTACAAATCTTTAGCCACTGTCTTGCCGGCATTGGGATTTAATTTCATGGTATATACTACCTGTGGTATACACAGAACTTTTGTGCACTCTTTCCGATCAGCAAATCAGTTTTATTTAGAAATGGACAACAAAATTGTTCGATATAGCTGCACATGCCCCTGAATTAGTTTTGATGACATCAGGGTATTTTGGTGAGGAGAGAAAAAGTAGCCCTCCACCCCCCCCCCACCCCCCCCCCCCCCCCCCCACCTCTGGACAAAATATTTGGTCCAAACATTCAGCAAGCCTTGTGTCTGACTTAAATATGTCGCCCTCGGGTGAGATTTCCCCATCTCACACCCTCGCCAATCAGGGATAATAATGATCTCTAGAATACTCCCTGTGGCAACCCCAGAAAGTGAAGCAGTGCTTGTTCACTCAGGTGAACAAGCTTTGTTTTACTGGTAAATAGGACCCGATCACCAATGCCTGGGGTGGAAGTCCTCGAAAATGGGCAACATGGGTATAAAGGATTGGCTGGACTAGACTTTATTTCTTATCAACCTACTCACAATTGTTTACTACAGGCTTGCACTACAGTGGAAGTCCCTAACTCGGATAAAATACTCTCTATTTTTGTCTTTCCCAAGCAAGTTGGGAAAGAAAAGTGGTGCAAAAGCACCCATAAAAATAAGCCAAAACTGGGTCGAGTGCAACCGGCGCAGACCCAGTACGGGACGCTCTCTCCCAATTACAACTCCACGACTTCCGTTGCCAGTGTGCATATGCCGTCTCTAAAGACTCATTCTTTTTGAAATCCGCTTCGTGTCGAGATGTTTTTGCACGCTTATCAGTGTTCCACCAGCTCGATGTTTGATGATTCCTGATTCATTATACCACAGTGTATCCTTTGTATTCTCAGGAACAGTGTTTTATATATTCTCTTTTCTATTATATGTCCATAATGTATTTTTATTTGCTCTCTCTCGAGTCGCTCGCGAATTTCGCGTGCCACGCGGTTCGGACTTAGATTTTTTCACAATTATTGTTAATGCTTTTTTTGCAAAATTTTCAAATTGTGTTAGAGTTAGGTGTCAGCGGGGTTCCACTCCTGCAGTGTTTCTTCTTTCTTTTGAGAGTAGTCTTCCTGTTGGGTGGTTCCCGGTCGACCTTCTGGGGTCTTTGTTTCTGTCACCTTTCTCTCTTCTTTGGGGGTGTTCTGTTTTCTCATCTCCACTTCTCTGCTCCTCTCACCTCTATCATGCCCAGGACAATTCCCTGTGGGCAATGTCTGCTGCCAAAGCATGTGGACGATGTACATTTGTCTTGTTCCTCCTGTAATGGGTGTTCGGCCGAGCGGCCGTGTGGTGTCTGTGGAACATGGTCTTCCACCTTCTGGGCGTCTGTAAACCGTGTCGTTCGTTCTCGTGGCCGTGCCTCCCGCTCCCGCGGGAAAGGAGAACGTGGTCGTTTGGGGCCTCCCGAGTCGACTTTGTCTGGTGAGAGTTATTCCTCCTCCTTGGGGGATGTGCAGTCTTTTCCTGTGGTGGATACTGCGGGAGCCGTTGAGTGTTCTGGTGTAGAGATGCCTGGTTCCGGGACTACGGTCCCCCTCCAGTCGACATCTGAGGCTGTCACTAGGGTTGTGACTCCTCCTTCGGAGCCGAGCCAGTGTGCTCTCTCCACTATTTCACCAGCCTCAATGACTCTCGACGTATCTACTACTGCTGCTGGCCCGTCTGCTTCGTTATCTGTTTCAGCCGTCCTCGGCTTTTCGCTGCAGGGGACTGCAGGACTGTCCGATACTGTAGACGTGGGATATCGGCCTCAACCTTCCCTGACTTCAACTCGGCGAAGTCGGAAGGGGCTGCCGGCCGAGCCCATCGCTGTGGTCTCTTCGCCGTCGAGCACCACAGTTGTGTCTTTGGATTTGGATGTTCGTAGTGGAAACACTATGAACTCCGTGGCGTTTCCGTCTACTCACTCTGGTCACACGACCAGTTTTGGGGGACCAACGCCTTTTGTGCAGCCTGGACCTTCTGCCCTGCAGAGGTCTGCGGTGACTCTCATGAGTTCTCGCAATATTGATCCTCGGGGTGCATCGTACCCCTATACACGTCTGCCTTCAGATGTTTCGGCTGCCGCCCGTCGTCCCGCGTCGGGTGTTTTGGAGGATCGTGACCCTTCGCTGGTTAAGAGGGTCAGAGGTGAAGCCACTTTGCCGGTTCGCTCCCCTGTCGAACCGGTCGGTACAGGCAGTGAGCTTAGGGAGGCCCTCTCCTTACTCACTCAGGTTCTTTCTAAGAGCCTTCCTGTTGCTTCCAGCGAGGCTATGGGTGGTTTCCAGGCGCCTCCTATGGCGCCGCCTCCCGGGATTGGAAACAGGCCGGTTTCCGATTCCTCTGGTGTCCCGACACCATGGGAGGCGTCGGCTGGTTTGCCCACGATGGGCTATGTGTCTTCCGACTCTGGGGAGGAGTCCGACATGCTTGAGGTCGAGGGCCAGCAGTCTTCGGACTTGGGGGCGGCTTTTGAATTTGTGTTTGGGTTTCTGCCTGAGCTCAAACCTGCTAACCAGCCGACAGTGTCAGCCTGGCCGCGATCATCGGTCGCGCGCCAACAGCCTATGGAGCAACCTGCTTCTGGGCGCCTTCGACCGTGCCAATCGGTACAGGTGGTTGAGGCTTTTTCAGCATTGGATGCCAAGCTGAATTCTAAGGCTTTGAAGACTTCGTTCTTCACCAGGGTTGACACCTTTTTGCCTCCTGTGCGTTATCGTTCCTACGATTCCGCCAATCCGTCAGTCTGCCAGACTTTGACGGTTCTGGATCAGGACTCCACTTCCCTTGGGCTTTCCAAGCCCAAGTCTGCCGTCATTCCAATGACGACTCTGGAGTCCACGTTGGGCTTATCTAGAGAGATGCTTGGCATGCTTTCTCTCTCAGATCACGTCGTCTCAGCTTTGGCTGCTTATCTGCCTCCAGATAAGTTTGACGAGGTACAGGCTCCTTTGCGTGTGCTGTCCAAGGCGCTTATGCACCTTACTCACACGCATGCCTGTAACACGGCCAATT
This sequence comes from Pictodentalium vernedei, assembly GCA_031216915.1. Lineage (NCBI taxonomy): Eukaryota > Metazoa > Mollusca > Scaphopoda > Dentaliida > Dentaliidae > Pictodentalium > Pictodentalium vernedei. Next base: position 124,089,864 of record CM062293.1, on the reverse strand, counting down.
TGGAATTAGTTCGAAGGGACGCTGTGCTGGACACAGGACGATCCCTTCCCGAGGAGCAGCGTGCTACTCTTCGATCTGCTTCTTTGGCATGTCCGCAACTTTTCCATGGTTCCGTGTCGACGGTCCGGGATGACGTCCTACGTCATTCCAAAGATCAGCTGCTGTTTCGTCAGCTTGATCAGCCTTCTCGGGGAGGCAAGGGCCGTTCCAAGCCTAACAAGTACCCTTCTGCTTCCTCTGTGAAGCAAAAGGCTGGTCCTTCTGCCGCCGCCTCTACTTCTTACTCACGGGGTAAAGGTAGGGGTCGGCAGAATCGAGGGAAGTCTCAGGATTCTTCATTTAGCAGAGGAGGTGGTTTCTCCTCTCGCGGGCCTCGTCGGGGCTCGAAATGAAGGTCCTCACCTCGACTCGTCCCAGGTTGGAGGAAGGATAGCAGAGTTCACAGACCATTGGACCACCATCACATCCGATCCATGGGTGTTAGATGTTGTTCGGTCCGGGCTGCGCATATCCTTCCGACGGCACCCCACTCTGTCAAGGGTGCCTCTTCCAACCACAGTTCCTTCAGACGTTTTACGTCGGGAACTTTTGTCCACGGAGATTGCCAATCTCCTGGCAAAGGGGGCGATCGAGGTCGTCAATTACGAACGTTCAGTCAGTGGGTTTCTATTCCCGCCTGTTCTTGGTGCCGAAGAAGGACGGCCGACTCCGACCGGTTATCGATCTGAGTATCCTGAACCAGTCTATCATTGCTCCCAAGTTCAGCATGGAGACTTTCAGGTCGGTCCGCCAATCCATTCACCAGGGAGATTTCGCAGCCAGCATCGACCTGCGAGACGCTTACTTCCACGTTCCGATGCATCGGGCGTCACGGAAGTATCTCAGGTTCGCTTTTCTGGGGCGAGTTTACCAGTTCAAGGCCATGCCTTTTGGCCTCAACCTGGCTCCTTGGGCGTTCACCAGACTGATGTCGCATGTGATAGTGTTCCATCGCACACAGTCCAGGGTGACTACTTCGGCATATCTGGACGATATCCTCCAGAGGCATTCCAATGCTGCCTTACTGGAATCGGATGTCGCCACTCTGTTGAGCTTGCTCACGTCGCTAGGATTCAGAGTCAACGAGGAGAAGTCGGACCTGGTCCCTTCTCAGTCGTTTTGTCATCTGGGGATGTCTTTCCAAACCAAATTCAATTTGGTGGCTGTTCCCCAGGCCAAGGCTGTGATTCTCTCAGCTTTTGCTCTGACTCTGTCCCAGTCCAGGTCCGCGACCGCTCGGAGTTTTCTCCGGCTGATCGGTCTCTGCGGTTCGGTGACGGATCTCATTCCTCTAGGTCGGCTGCGTGTCAGACCTCTCCAGCACTTTCTGCTCAGTCGTTGGAGACCGAATGTAGATTCTCTGGATCAGGTGCTTCCGTTTCCGGACTCTCTGTATCCTCACCTTCTTCCCTGGACAAATGTTCAGTGGATTACGCAGGGTGTTCCGCTGGACTTACCCACCTCCGATCGCGTTCTGACGGCAGATGCCAGCGATCTCGGATGGGGTGCGACGTTGGATCCTCTCGGTCTTTCCCTACACGGGATGTGGGACCAGGATCAAGCAGCTCTACACATCAACCAGAAGGAGCTTCTTGCTCTTCTTCTGAGTTTCAGGCAATGGATCCCTCACCTGTCGAATCGCCAGGTCCTTCTACTATCCGACAATTCGACAGTGGTTGCTTACATTCGGAACCAGGGCGGCACGCACTCGCTTCCAATGTACGAGTTAGCTCGGGATCTTTTACTGCTCGCTCAGGATGTTCACGCCGGAGTGGTTGTTCGTCACATTCCCGGTCGTCTGAACGTCCTAGCTGACTCCCTGTCCCGACAGGGCAGGGTTATTTCCACCGAGTGGATGCTTCACAGGGCAGTGTTCCAGTCGCTTTGCGATCTCTGGGGACGTCCCCACATCGACCTCTTTGCGACTCGTTGGAACCATCAGGTGGACACTTTCGTGTCCCCGTGTCCAGATCCTCTGGCTTTTGCCATGGACGCTCTGTCACTCAATTGGAACGGTCTAGTCGGCTACGCCTTCCCGCCGGTTCCGATTCTTCCTCAGGTTCTCGCCAAAATTCGAAACTGCAGTTGTCAAATCATTCTGATCGCTCCCCTGTCGCCTCAGCGGGTGTGGATCAATCAGCTCCGCTCGTTGATGGCGGCGGTTCCGGCACGTCTCCCGCTACGTCGCGACCTTCTTTGTCAAGGTCGCCCGAGGAGGTTTCACGTCGACCCGACTTCATTGTGCCTTCACGCATATCTTTTGTCAGGTCCTGTCTCCTCCGTAGAGGTTTTTCGAGACGAGCAGTGGAGTGCATTTCTTCTTCAAGGAGGCACTCCACTGGTTTAGCTTATGCAGCTAAATGGAAGGTCTTCTGTCGATGGTGTGCTGATCACTCTGTTGATTATGCCAATCCTTCGATTTCACAGATTGCGGAGTTTCTGGTATATCTGTTTGATTCTCGGGGTCTCCAGCCTGTTACCATCAAGGGTTACAGGTCTATGCTTTCAGAGACTTTTTCTTATGTGGGGAAGCGTCGTATCGGCACTAATCCTTACCTCTCCAAGCTTGTTCGGCACTTTTCTTTGAAAAGGCCTCGGACTTTGCAGCTTACTCCACGATGGAATCTTTCGTGGGTGCTGCTTTGCTTGGGGGGGGGGGGGGGGGTGGGGTGGGGGGCGCCGTTCGAACCTTTATCCCAGGTGGATATGCAATTTCTCACATATAAGACGGCTTTTCTGATGGCATTTGCTTCGGCCAGATGGGTTAGTGAGCTTCACGCCCTCTCGGTTGACCCGGCCTTTTTTAGGAGCTCTCCCAACAGTGTTACTTTTACTGCTGATTGCTCCTTTTTGGCTAAGAATCAGTTACCAGATACTACTCCTCCTCCTATCTGTATCAGGGCTCTTCCCTCTGTTGAGGGTACTCGCCCTTTGCTCTGTCCGGTCCGTGCTATTCGCATTTATCTTGATCGGACACGCTTCATACGGAAAGGCAGAAAACGTTTTTTTCTGTCTCTCATTCCGGGTCAACAGAAGATCTCTCCTCAATCCATTTCTCGATGGATTTGTCTTGCTATTCGTACAGCTTATAGTCGTTTAGCAGCTGGCGATTGTATTACCAATCGTATTTCTGCCCACGAGGTGCGGGAACTGTCTACCTCTTGGGCTTATTCTAACTCCGTCAAGTTGTCGGATGTTATGCAGGCAGCCTACTGGAGAAATGCTTCTACTTTCTCCACCTTTTATTTACGCCAGTTGCAGGAGCAGTCGGAGGACCTTTTTGCCCTGGGTCCTCTTTCTTCTGCTCAGGCTGTTGTCTGCCATAGCCATTAGGCTTCTTGAAGGTCAGTTTCAGCCTTGTGCTGTTACTGCCCTTTTTCTGTCTGTGTGTCACACAGGCTCATATGTCTCTTTTCATTGTCCTTTACCAATGATTGCGACATTATGGTTGATAAGCCTCGGGACCTCTTCCATCTACTTCACGGTTCCAGTGCACTAGGGTTATGTGGGGGTTGGTTATGCGATTCCCTCCAGCCTTTTGTCTATTCAGCCTGTAGTAAACAATTGTGAGTAGGTTGATAAGAAATCTAAATTTTATAGTAAATTTCCTTTCTTATTATACCTACCACAATTGTTTACATGGAGGCCCTCCCGTCTTCTTTACGGGTAAAGAATCTTTCCTCCCCGCTGATCACATAACTCTAACGTTTACGGATTCAAAAAAGAATGAGTCTTTAGAGACGGTATATGCGCACTGGCAACGGAAATCGTGGAGTTGTACTTGGGAGAGAGCGTCCCGTACTGGGTCTGCGCCGGTTGCACTCGACCCAGTTTTGGCTTATTTTTATGGGTGCTTTTGCACCACTTTTCTTTCCCAACTTGCTTGGGAAAGACAAAAATAGAGAGTATTTTATCCGAGTTAGGGACTTCCACTGTAGTGCAAGCCTGTAGTAAACAATTGTGGTAGGTATAATAAGAAAGGAAATTTACTATAAAATTTAGATATCCATGTTGCGGTCACGATTTGCCATTGTGCAGAAATATGTGACTTTAACGCTAATAAATAAATAAATCTCTGTTAATTGAATACTCCTGTTAACCGAGTAATGTTTTGGGCAAAGTGGCTGTTCAATCAACAGAGTTTCACTATACTGTTATATAGGGCTTTCGCGATTATTCGATTAGTCGACTAACCGTCGACTATTGAAGTAGTCGACGTTTTTTATATTTAGTCGATCGTCGTTCATTTTCAAGGTGGTACACGTCTACTACTCGTCGGGGCTAAATTGCATTGTTTTGTGAGGTGAATGATCAATGAAGGTGAATAACTTTAAATATCTAACCATAGTTAACATTCATATCCGGAAGACTGTACGACTGTCACTGACTGTGTAAGAAAGAACACTCACAGAACTTTACTCGAGAAGAATAGATTCTTCTGAATTTCTCCAGTCTTGTACACACGAATGCACCCATTGGAAAACCCAAAGCGCGGAAGTGACAAAATTATGACGAAAGTCAGAACGTCAGATCACTTCTCAAAGTTCGGAACTTCAGGCTAAGATCCAATTTTAACAACTGACGAGAGAATGCATAGATCTCAATGTTCAAAATTTCGAGAAGCTTATTGCAGAAAGGAAACATATGCAGGAATGTTCTTTGGTAAATTCATTTTAATTCATCGGCTTCAATCTAGTTCAAACTTGGACCCGCAGTCAGTAATATTATTTTTGGGGTTGGTACGTCCTACAGGATGTACCAACCCCAAAAATTATATTACGGACTGTGGGTCCAAGATTGGACTACATGTAGCTTCAGTCGGGACCGATTTGTTGTTCCCACAACCCCACTTCGTCTGAACACACTGGTGCCATTGTCATTTTCAGAGTTTTACGAACAGAAGAATGATTTGCTAAAAAATCATGGAAAGCGACTATTAATCGACTAACTGTCGATTACTGGTCACGATTAGTCGATTACAAAAAATGATAGTCGCGACAGCCCTACTGTTATAGTCAAGAAAAAGCTTAGCAGGTTAAGAGTAAAGCCTTAAACAATTACCCTTAGTACAAATTATTCAGTCATTCATATTATACAGTGTATTGCAAAGAGAATGTGGGACATACACTGCATCATTGGCTGTCAAGCTACAATCAATATTGCTCCATAGATGAGGCTGAGATAAGCCAAAGAAATTGAATAATATACTTCAGAATTATTTTCACATGAATTGAGTTTTAATGTGCAAGTTCAACAAGCTGATTGATTTTTAGATGCCATCTACCCATTTTAATCATCAAGTCAGCCAGTATTATAAACTGCATTTAGTCATAATTTTCTGTGTTTTGCACAAAGACAAAATTCTAATCTGACTTTGTTGAACGCATCATGTGTGTTGACCCTTTAGCTAATGAAATGGTCACATCCACCAGCATATTTTACAAATTGAGCATTTATTTATTTATTTAATGCTATTTAATGCCATATCAGTATCCAAGGCAATATCACAGCAAGAAAATGGTAGTAGCATCAACAGTCATCAGTTATGAAGTACAATAATTAATTAAAAACAGGAAATAATTACAATAGAATGACAAAGACATGAGCAGTTTGAACAGTAATGAGTGATACAAATGGTGTTGTGAAGAATACCTTGTAAACTAACCTGTTTCCCTGTGGGAACCTCGGGAATTGAAGCAGTACTTGTTTGCTGTGGTAAACAAGCCTTGTTTTACTGGTAAAATAGCATCCGGTAACCAATGCCTAGGGTGGAAGTCCTCCGAAATGGGCAAAGTAGGTATATGTGTGTAAACATTGGGCTGGACTTGACTTTGTATTTACGTAGCAGTCATATTCAGCCATTGTGCAGACATGTGTGACCTTTAAAGCCAATAAATAAACCAATCTGTTGATGTGAGACAATTTTAAAATCTATTGAAAAGGATGATTTCTTTTAAGAAATGACAGAAATATGTGTTGGTTCATATGATAAAATAGATCTCGGAGAGATCCTACAGTGAAATACTGTCCTCTGACAGGATCAGAATCTGTGCAGTGTGACAGAATGTGCTCCACTGTCAGCACGTGTTGAACTGTTAAAAAAAAAAAAATTTTCAAAAACTTTCAACAAAATCATATCATGTGCAGGGACTGATCCAGAGCCGATTTCATACCTGTTACAGGTATGGGCACCCAAACTCTGGAGCCCAAATTTCCCCAAATTCCTGCAGGGAAATATCATTCAGTCTTGAAATCTACCAGCTCGAAGCAATTATTTTCAATATTTAGTAGAAATTATACACATGCAGTTGATGAAAAGCTCTTCAGGACACATGCAGTGGTCTAATCATCTGATTTAACCCTTAACCCAACGCAAATGAAATCAAAATTTATTATTTTAAATATCATTTTTTAAAATTTTTCAAAAAATTTCAACAAAACCATATCATGTGACCCCTCGTTGGAATGAGCTCGTTGAGCTCATTCCAACGAGGGGTCACACGATATGGTTTTTTTTTAATTTTTTGAAAAATAATATTTTTTCAACTACTGAATTTGCATATTACGCTGGCGGATGCGGCCGATTCGTTGGGTAAAGGGTTAAGACATCTCAATTTATGTGGGGACATCCTCAATTGAAAAACGGGTGTCCCCCAAAAAATTCTTTGATCCATCCCTGATCATGTGACTCCTCTTTGGAACAATCTCGTCGAGCTATGATTTTGTTGAAAGTTTTTGAAATATTTGATGAAAAAAATAATTATCAGATCGCAATTTGACTACAACACACTTACACCAATGGCTCAAAATTTCCTCTGTAAGATACTGTGAAAAATAAAGACGGAATCAAGAAAACAAACGAATGTGCATGTAGCATCTCAGATTGAATGTTCACGCACAGTGACCCAAGCCTGGAAATAAACAATCTGTCATTTACAGAGTATGAGGTCACCAGAGGGTGAATTGGCTGATGCTGTCCCACACAGTGGGCTAGAATCCCCCAATTTATCCCCTGGGTACCTCTCTGCTTGGGTCATAGTCCTTGATTCAGATTGAGCTTCACAGAGGGTAAATTTAGTGATGCTACCCTGCACAGCAGGGTAGCATCACCAAATTCCCCCTCTGGGGACCTCATTCTGCAGATGACAGTCTGCTTATTTCCTGTATTTGTGCACACCCTTTTTGATATGTGAGATTCTACACTGTTGAAGGTGAAAGGCAGACAGAAGATTTCAACCAGATCATGAAGCCTTCACAAGCTGATTCAATTTCACTGTCTGCTTTTGTGATTATGGTACTGTACATGTATAATGAATGGTCACATCTGATCAGTACTTTTCACAGAACTCATCATTCAGTTCTTATCATTCTTTCATTTCAGCCACCGAAACATATATTATAACCCCCTCACAGGAATGAGCTCTTTGTCCCCCTAAAATCTGGAAATAAAAGTTTGTGTTGACAGATAAGTGATAAAAGTTGTTGAGCATGGCAAAGGAATTGTCACTGAATAATAACCAAAATCCAAGATGGTAATGATAGCAAAACTTGATCGTCCACATTGAGTTGTTTTTCTATTTACATTTAACCAGTAAAGGAGAATTGGCTCATGTTATTTGACAAAAGCTACTCCACCTCACAGGGAACCAGCAAGAAAAACTGTGCATTCTGCTACTTAACTCTTTACCAAACAAATCGGCCACATCCATGCTCATAATTTACAAATTAATCAATTGAAAAAAAATTATTTACAAAAAACATATCATGTGACCTTTCAGTGGAACAAGCTTTGCGAGCTTGTTCCAGTGAGGGGGCTACATGATATGGTTTTGGTGAAATTTTGGAAAAATTTGAAAAAACCCTATTAACTGCTTGCATGCTGCTGCCAGATATTCCTGCCCAGGATAGGAAATCTCTTAATTGCCACTAAAATAAGTAGTATTTGAATCTATTTAACCAAATTTTCCCCTGCAATTTGTATTGGCTGTTTGACCAGTGATTTTTTGAATCACATATGCATGATTTTTTAAAAAACATTTAGTCATGGCTGCTTAACAGTAGCCATGACTAAATTTGAAGACAAAATATTTTTAAAATACTCAGTGGGTTAAGAGTTAAGTGACAGATTTTAATACTGTGCTAAATGTTGGGTGAAGGGTGAACCATTTTAACTAACATGACCAGGAGATGTCATCTTCCAAAAACAAAAAAAAAATTTCTTTAATAACTAAACATCTTCATTTTTTGCCTCCAAAACATAACATATGACTCCTCATTAGAACAAGCTTGTTTACCTTGTTATTAATAGGGGTTGTAAGCAGTGTTTTTGAGGCGAAAACAAAAGTTTCGTAGTTAATATTCAAGAAATTTCTTTCCTCGAGTTGTTAAATATACTGAGTCAAAAAGAAAGTATAATAAACTTTGAGGAGCAATTTTTTTAGTATTATCGACTTTAATTCCAAACAAATTATTGTAAATTCATATTTCGAGTCCAGCTGTATGAATTAGCATAATGTCGTGTTCTTACTGTTGCTAGCATCACGTCAGGACGTCGCAATTCAGATATGGGGTGAAATGAAAAACTTCACACATGCAGTCAATAGCATGTATGTCCACCATTTGCCTCTTGGATGGCAAGACATCGATGGCGCATGGACCTGATAAGTCTGGATGTCACCCTGTGGTTTTGCATTCCACTCTTGCCATAGAACATTACGTATATCGCCTAACGTCTGAAGATCAGACTGGCACCCAACGGTCCAATTGATCTCAAAGATGCTCGATTGGTGACAAATCTGGCGAAAGTGTTGGGCCAGGGAAGAAGTTCGATGCTCTGCTCCTCAAGAAAGTCACAACAGATACGTGCCATGTCACATCGGGCATTGTCTTGCTGGAATAACTGCAATCCGACATTAGCGTTGAACAACAGGACAGCAACAGCATTAAGAATTTCGTCCCTATATCACTGTCCATTCAGATTCCTATCAATGACGATCAACTGCATTCGATGGTGCAAGGAAATTCCTGCCCAAACCATTACACTACCCCCGCCAAAATGGTCGCATTCCCACATGCAAGCATCAGAAAAACCGTTCTCCTCGTTGGCGATACACTCTTGCCCTACCATCAGCATGCCGTAGACAAAATCGTGATTCATCACTAAAAAAAGAACTGTGCTCCAACCCTGCTGAGTCCAGTGAACACACTGACGTACCCATTCCATTCTGATGGTACGATGGCGTTGGATAAGTATTGGTCCGTGGTATGGATGCCTACTTGGATGCCGTGTTCAGCGAGTCTGTTGCGGACAGTTTGTGCACTGATTCTATTGTTAGTTCTACCAGGAGTAATTGCTGCTGTCCTCGTCGCCGGAAGGAAGCGATCCCGCAAGTGAGATGTCCTGATGTGTTGGTCTTGTGCAGGGGTCATAACTCTTGGTCGACCTGAATGCAGTTGGTCGGCAGTAGATCCAGTGGTTCTGTACCTTCCAATGAGATGGTAAATAATGACCACAGTGACTCCAAACTCCGCAGCAAGCTCATCTGGAGGTATCCCAGCCTCATGCATACCAATGGCACGCGACCTCTGATTTTTGGTTAACCTTGGCATTTTTTAAAATGTCGGAAGACCAAAACTAGTGTGTTTTCTCAATAACTCAGGCTCTCTAGCACAACATAACACAAAGAAAATCGTCGGCCACCCATTCAATTTGACATCCTTGGGTAGCATGCACTATTTTGAAATCCGTACCAAAATTGTATACGGTTGGGTGGACAACAACAACATGTCATTAAACTCTTGGCACTACTTCTTGTCCACAAACATGCAGCAACAGAATTAATATATTTCATCCTTTATGCTATAGTTTCACATTTGTTTCCATTATACATTTTTTTTGACTTAGTATATACATTGTTTGCGTATGTTAAAGGTCAATTATGTTATCTCCAAGTGCAGTACAGCCACCGTGGTCTGGTCACTTTCCAGTGGTGAGCAATATTTCCACGGACGCAATAATACTAGATTCCAAACACTAATTATTGGAATTACCATCAAAAATTTAATTAATGAAGCACCGGGTACTACCCAGACCTTTCTTAACCCTTTACCCAACCTGTGAATAGCGTTGGCCGGTTTTGGCAACGTACGTGTAATGGCCAAAACCGGCCAGCGCTATTCACTAAAATTTCCATTCAATTTTCATTATTTTTTCATTTTTGGCCTCAAAAACACAGCTTATGAGCCCCACATTGGAACGGGTGCTTTCAGCTTGTTCCAGTGCAGAGTCATAAGCTATTTTTTTGACACAAACAGTGAAAAAAATAACTTATTCAATAATTTTGTTTGCAAGTGTCATGTGCTTTTCATGTTATGCAAAGGGTTAATTAAACTTTTGCTGATGATCATTTTTATTATTTGCATGGACATCACTGCCAGTGCGTTGATTACGACCAGTCCACGGTGACTCTACTGTATGAATTGCTATACCTGGTTCTCAAAAAGAAATAATTCTGAAATGCTGACAGTCCGTTATTAGATATTAATTATTTTGGCAAATAAAGCTTATCACAAATAAATTTGGTCTGATAATCTAAAACAATCCACTTGGATTTCTCTTTGTTTACTTTGAGACAGTATTTTGGAGAGCTGGTGTTTGTTTGATGTTTGCTTCAGATTTTAGCGTGGTCCTTAAATGAGATAGCTTAATCCTTGATTGTATTTGGAATCAATTGAAGAGTGTTGTATAGGATTGGTTCTAGTGTTAACATGGTTTACTTGTGGGTGTTTTGTCCTGTTTCATCAACTGTGTGGGTTTCATTCTAGTTAATACAAGATAAGAATATTGCAGTTTGTTTATTAACTCTCAGAACACGGGTAGTATTTTAAATTTTTTAGCATTGACTCCATATTGCCCCCATGCAGCATGATATATTTAACAAATTATATCTTGTTTGACAGAGCTCAAAGAGCTCTGTCAAACAAGATATAATTTTATAAATTCAGAGTTGTATTCTGGGAAAAATTTTCTGTTGAACACTGATATTTTGACATCAGTGTGCAGAGGGTTAACTGGTAAAGAGCTGAAAGTCAGTATTTGGGTATTTAACACACAGCCATTCCCATGGGAACCCCCAGAACCAGAGCCATGTTGGTTTACCGTGATAGGCTGGATCTGCTTTTGTGGTTTAGTAGTTTGTTTGAATGTTTAACAACTCTTTCGGAAATGTGGTGGCTCAGTGGTTACAGCATTGAACTTCAAAGTAAGAAGTCCACGGTTCGATCCCCGTTTGGGGTAACTGCTTTGTCCCCTTGGGCAAGGCGCTTAATCCTGATTGCCCATGTGGGGGGCACGGTGGCACTGTGTTCTTAGACGTACTGCACGTTGATTGTCTCCAATCATTGCTAACCCTGCTTGTGTGGAGTTAGTTCGTTAGGGAGTCTGACTGTTGCTTGTCATTGTTTGATGGTTCTCTCTGGGTACTCTGGCTTCTCACACCCTTAAAAATGTCCAACACAAGGTGATCTTATAACTCTTTCAACAGCCATATCTTGTTGGACAGTTTTTTGGATAGAGAAAGAGAACCAGAGAAAACCACTGAACATTGGCAAGTAAGTGTCAGACACATCCACTACTTACACACCAGCTAGGTTGGCATAGTTTGAAGACAAGTGTTCCATATGCTCTATATGCTTTAGTACACTGCTGCACCCAACCCCCACTTGGGAACTTGCATTTAACCCATAAAGGCCTGGAGGACTTTATACACGTTTGCAACACTTTGACTGTCTACATTCTATGGTTCTGCAGTTGTTTATTAGGCTTTATCATCACATTCAACAGCCAGGGTCACATTATACCAGGACTACCATTGTTTCTGTGAAAGTCCTGGCTGCTTATATAAGCAGCCAAGATTTGCCAAGAAACAACTGCGTTGGGTGGTAAAAAGAATGTAATTTGCATGTTTACCCAAAGAACGCATGTTAGGGCACCTGTTTTGTTTGAGTAAAAATATTCAAATCAGAATTGGGCCTTTAATATGGTTCCTCATCTCTCCTAAGGACACAATGTTCACAGATCTGGATCAAACCTATAATTTCCTGATATGAAGTCCAGTGTACCAACCAATGAGCAATTACATACCCTCCCTTACATGTAGAATTGGATCCTCCCCAGGACTAAATACCAAACCACACCAACCCAACATTTTTGAAGTCTGAACGATTGCTGCCGTGATGTGCTATAACTAATTTCTTCCATTATTGTAATAATCATGGCCCTGAAAGAGTTCAAAAGTATGTCTACCTACACAGTACATGGAGGAGTAACCACAAAACACCCACGAGGGGAGTTTACAGTATTTGGAGAGTGTATTATCACTAAATCACCTGCAGAGTGGAGATTCCACCCAAACAATAATTGCAAATTTGTTGCAAAGCATTACAAGCACAAGCAAAGTTCCAGCCAGTGGACCTCCGGGTTATACCTGGAGGTCCATTGGCTGAAACATTGCTTGTGTTTTTGTCCACATGTACAGAATTTGAAAGTGATACATTGGGTGATAACTCCACTCTCTGAGTAATTTAGTTACAATCCACTTTCCACGTACTGTACATCCATACAGTAACTCTTTCTTCCTGTGATGATGTATAAGATTTGGACCTGCAAGTTTTAGCCCCTGGACCTCTGAACCTGGAGGTCCAATGGCCAAAACATTGCTTGTTCTTCTCGTGCTTTTTCACGGACAAGGAGTTCTGGGAGGAGGGTTTTTGCAAGTGTTTTAGCAGTAATTCACTCTCCATGTACTGTAAATTATAAATTCTTTCTACTTGAAAAATCTATACAGTACGTGGAGAGTGGATTGTAACTAAATCACCGGCAGAGTGGAGTTATCACCCATCCTATAATTTTCAAATTTTGTAGATATCGACAAAAAACACAAGCAATGTTTCAGCCAATGGACCTCTGGGTTTAACCCGGAGGTCCATTGGCGGAAACTTTGCTTGTGTCGGTTATGCTTTGAAACAAATTTGCAATTATTGCTTGGATGGATTCTCCACTCTGCGGGTGATTTAGTCATAATACTCTCTCCATGTACGGTAATTGGAAATGGATGAGTTCAAACACAGCAAATTTTAAACCTCTCTGTCCGGGTTTTCTGACAACACACTAGTCAGTGCATGAACACTGAAAAAGTGTAACATGTTACATACAAGTACATGAACTTTCATGAAATTTATTAGCTTTACATACAAAGCTGTGTGGTATCATGAGTAACTGGTTGACTAAGTTATTATCTTTTTTTTCCCCATCTGCTTTCTGTCCCTTCAGACATATGGATGTGCTTGAAAGATTTCTTAAATTTTCCTGTGGTTTGGAAGTGTTGTGCCCCAAGTGTAAATGTTGGTGCACTCATTCTGTGGTTGACTCCACTCATGGTTTATGTAATCTCCTGGCCAATGAAACAGTAATTTCAGCAGGATTTTGTGAATTTATGTAGATGAGATAAGCATGTGTACAGTAGCATGCAAATCATATTTGCACTTGTCCACAGTCTGTACATGTAATTAACTGATTTTCAACACTGGATTAAATTACTATTTAGGCAGTTGGTTAACCCTTTACCTCCAACACGAATGGCATCTGAAGACAATTGCCAAAAAAATCTTGAATAACTGAAAAAATTACTTTTGTTGCAAAAGCAGATTAAGACTCCACATTGGAAGGAGCTTAATGAGGTTGTTCCAGTTATTTTTTTTTAATGGGGTTAATGATACTTTTGACAGCCGGGTCACCTCGTGTCAGACATTTTTATGGGTGGAGGAAGCCAGAGTACCCAAAGAGAACCACTGAGCAGTGGTGAGTAACTCGGACTCCTCAACTTACTCCCCAAAGTAGTGCACCATTGGCATGCAGTACACCATCGACATGCAGTACACCTTAATACACAGCGCCACCATGCCCCCCACTTGGAAATCAAGATTAAGGACCAAGGACAATGGAGTTACCCCTGTCAGGGATCAGTCCATAGGCCTTTCAGTTTGAAGTTGAGTTCCTTAACCACTGAGCCACCGTGCTGCCTGTTCCAGTGATAGATCATAAGTCATGTTTCTGAGACTTTACCTAACCCAAACAGCAGACGACACTTTGCGTAACTAAAAAAAATTTCATTTTTGTCTCAAAACCATAGCTTATCAAGTTATGACTCTACATTGAAATGAAGGTTCATAATCTATGTTTTTGTGATAAAAAAGGAATAAATACTAAAATTTGAGCCATGATTTTTGTTTTTGTAAATGGTGCAGACTGGTTTGGGTTTTAAGGTTAAGTAAAGGGTTGTGGTGACAGTTCTGTTTTTTATGCATGTTGATAAATTCCACAATGACTCAGTGTGCAAGTGTTGAGTATAACAGCCAGGTGCATCTGTCACATAAAATATCAAAGGTGAAAGGTTATGGGAATACAGTATCTTCTGTGTTCCTAGAAATAGTAGGCAAAGAACAGCCAAGTACACCTCTTTCATTTAGATGAGGCCATGTACATTAACTCTTAACCCGCTGAGTATTTTCATGACATTTTTCATCAAATCTAGTCATGGCTGCTCGGAAGCAGCCATGACTAGATTTAATGAAAAATTCATGTAAATTTAAATCAATATACCATTGGTGCAAACATCCATGCAATTTACAAGAGGAAAATTTGATTAAATGTACCCAGATTGTACTTATTTCAGTGGCAATAGAAATGCTGTCCTGGCAGGAATATCCACCAGCAGCATTCAAGGAGTCAATCATACATCTTGGCGTGTAAGTTATTGCTGTTTTTCAGTTGAGAATAAGATGATGAAGGGTTTTCAAAAGGATGGCTCCAGGTGTGTTGACGGAATCATTTCTTTGCTTATTTGCTCCCCATGTTCCTTGGGTATTGACCAAACCCATTCCCAGTGCCCACCATGTTCCTTATGCTTTCCCATTCCGATCATTGTGAGCCAACATTTTGCAATCTTGAGCAGTATTTCAGAGAGCTTTGTATGAGTACCTTTTCTGGTATTACATTGAAGATATAGTTGGAGTGATTCAAACAAAGTTCGCATACTTGTACATTTTAACTATGCACATCTGCCATGCATGCACCAAATACCTTTTATGTATTTATTTTGATGAGCCAGAGACAATTGTCCATACATGTAGCATTTTTCCGCAAGAATATTGATGTGCACTGGACCAGACCATGCTGGGTGATCTGGTCCAGTGGAGAGGCAGTCTGATCCAATCCAGTCCTACCCATTTCAGTGCAGTATTCGTACCTGGACCGATCCAAAGTGTTCTGGTCCTCAGATATTAGATGAGCTAACAAATTATCATGTTTTTATTTTTGCATTATAAATTTTATTGTGTATATATTTTGTTATTAAATAACTGAACCGCTTTCTGCACTTGTAATCATTTCGTATTTTTTAACTTTATAAATTACTAATTCATATAATGTCCTGTGATTTTTATTGGCTATCAAAGAGTCACACAACCTGGTTGGCTGACCTACATGTTATGGTCTAAAAGATTGAGCGATCTCATTGGTTCATCAAGATGTCACTGGGTCGAAGTAATGTGCATGTACAGTACGTGGAGAGTGGATTGTAACTAAATCACCCATGGAGTGGAGTTATCACCCAAACTATAACTTTCAAATATTGTATATATCGACTAAAAACACAAGCAATGTTTCAGCCAATGGACCTTCGGGTTTAACCCGGAGGTCCATTAACTGAAACTTTGCTTGTGCTTGTTATGCTTTGCAACAAATTTGCAATTATTGCTTGGGTGGAATCTCCACTCTGAGGGTGATTTAGTGATAATACACTCTCCACGTACTGTAAATAGAACTATTTCAAAGTAAAAACATTGCCTTGATGTCTGACTTTCCCCTGAATTAAAAAGTAAAAATTTACGATGCAGTAGTGGGATGGTAATAAGAAAGATATTGGTGACAACTGGCTATGTTTATGAAGTGAATATTATATTTATTGTGGTTTTGCCAGCCCATCAACTGACTCTGTGATGCATCTTAGTGGCAATGTTCTTTGATGCTGAAATTCCTTTCTTTAACTCTTACCAATTTTGTTTTAGTCCCTCTCCCCTCCTCCCTGTTCAATTGGCAGCCGATTGTATGATAAATAGAATATGATATTCATGTTTCTTCAATATGATATTTGTGAAACTCATCTGAATTTTCGGTTTGCACTGCCAAAGGCTCGGCCAATGGAAACTTCTGGACTCATTTCATAAATATCATATTGAAGAAACACTCATTTCATATCTTCTATATATGGTGTCATACAGTGCAATCTTTCAGTATAACATGAGTGATTGGAAATGGATATGTGATGAAATATAGATATATATATTTGAAGAGATCTATGAGATGGTTGTTCATCCACAAACATAAAATTAGCTAAAAGAGTTAAATTTCAAATTTCAGCTCAACCATGGAATAACGAACATGAAAGTTGGTAAACCAAAGGTGTTTGACAGAAGCTGAGAACTCAGAAGAGTGACATTTGATCATTTTTCTGATCGATTTTGTTTGTCCTCTTGATATCTATATGAATATAATAAGGAACACAATTTACCTCCCATTTTAACCAAAACAAAACCTCTTCCTTTTCATCTTAAAGTTGAACCACTTTGCTTATTCTTGAATAGCCAACATCACTCGAAATAGGAAGCAATTAATCTGAACACTGGTGTATCACTTGCCATTCATTCTTGGATTATTCATAATTATTGAATTTTTTTTTTTTTTTTTTTGGGGGGGGGGGGGGGGGGGTGGGGGTGGGGGAGAGGGTGGAATTGGAACCTAAAAAAAACCTTAAGTTACACACGACCACAAACATTGAATAACTAGATCACCACCTAAATTTCTAGTTTAGGATCAGACCACGAGATTTCCTATTCCAACGAAAGTAGATTTGTACATGACCTGTTTTGCTTTTTTAAACAATAAGCGACTTCATGTTTGATGATCACAGGTCTTGTAGTTTCATTTTTTGTATCACTCCAAAGCCAGTCATTTCTATGCTTAACCTCTTACCCAGTGAAGACTATATCAAAATTATTATTTTAAACATTATTTTTTCAAAAATTTTCAAAAAATGTCAACAAAATCATTTCAAAGTTGGACTGGTCCAAAGTGGTACAGAAATGGCAGTCTGATCCAGGGTTTGGCCATCCCTGGACCATGTTCCAAACTGGTCCAGAGAGGTCCAGTCTGAATCCCTACTAAAGAAAAACATAGATTATCTCAGATGCAAGGCAGTGGGGTATCCGGGCAAGATATAAAGTCTGAAAATAGTCTTATGACAGGGGCAAACATTTTGGATTTTATTGCATGGAAACTCTATCATACAGTAGTTTCCATAGACTCATTTATTCTCTCCCAATCGTCCCAATACTCAGTACCGGATTGCTGTACTCATTTATTTTCACCTGCAGAAGTTTTTATTGATGCAAGTGCCTGGCAAATTAAATTTGGTGTTAGGCTTAAAAAAGTTAAAAATCTGTTTCTCAGGTCCTTTAGGCTGCCACATGCTCTCTTTTTATAACCAATGCAAACTTAACAAAATAAAACTTAAATGGTTTATGTCTGATATTTTACCCAAGTTGATAAAATTGATAAATTTGTCCCTTGAGTGCAACAAGGCTTTGCAATGCTTTAGCATTGCAAAGCCAACTTGCACTCAAGGGACGAAATACACCACCACCCATGCTATTTTGTAGATGATGAGACCTAAAACATAAAACAAACCAAGAACATGAACTTTTGATGGCAAAGAAATAATTACAAAAATAAAAAATGAAATAAAAAAAACACCCGCCCACATGCAATTTTCCAAAAAATGGCCTGAGAAACAGAAGATCTACTTTATTGGGCCTTATATATCTTATCTAGAACTAGAGGGCCCACTCAACCAAGGATGGAAAAGACACTTCTCAGTTGGTGGGCCCACTAGGCACCCCTAGGGTCTCCCCAATGCCCAGAGCCTGAGAAACATACATGACACCTAGAACTGGTCAAAAAGCATTGAGATGGTAAGATTTGAATTTGAGTTATCTTGCAGACAAGGAAGTGGGTAGAAGACAGAAAGAAAAAAATAAAAAGAAACTGTTTCACACAGACTAATAAATTTGTGAAGCATATTAAATAAGATAAGGATGATTCCAACAAGACTGGGTAAAACCTAGTAAAGTGGACAAGCACAAAGCAGTTTGTATTTTTTTTAAATAGCTATATTGATATTTCTTTCATGGGTGGAGGTGCTTTAAAGTTGGTAATGCCCTTGAAAAGTGTTTGAAAAGTCCTTTTGTAACAACCCTGTAAATTCCACCTTGCATTATGGGAAATAATTTCTGCAGGAAATTTTGGTATTTTGACATTAGTGTGCAGAGGTTTAAGGAGAGGATACAACTCTGTATAACTTATCACTGTATGATCTGGTCAATCCATGGACAAGACAAACAGACCATGGTTCATTATATTGTCCAAAAGTCTGGATAGATTTGACTTGCCCACCTTAAAACCTTTTTATTTAAGAACAGCAATGTAGTTGAAAGTTTGTCACATATTTCTGCACAGAAGCCAATCGTGACTACAACATAGAGATAAAGTCAAGTGTGGCCCCACCAAGTAGATCTTTTTCTCAGTTTGATTTGGTAAAATTGCATTTGGGCGGGCATTTTTAGCTCACCTGACTGCCATCACTTGGCATCCGGCCGTCATCCGGCATCCCTTAACTTTTTAAAAGTCTTCTCCAAAACCACTGGGCCAACTTGCAACATATACTACTCAAAGTTTGCTAAGCTCCAAGTATATCCAACTTCCTGTTTTACGTTTTAGTTGAAATATTGTTATGAAAAGTGTAGATATTTTTTATTTAATTATATCTTTAATGATTTAAGCACAGAAATTAAGATTTTGTTTGTGTTGACATTTTTTAGCTTTTGAATACGATAACCATGCAAAATGGATATTATTGGTAAAATATGCATACAATCTGACGTGGGCATCCAGGATCTCATCAATATGGTTCCGCTCCACAGTTTTCCAAGCATTTCCAAATGTGACATGCCATACACTCTCTTCAAATGCAAATATCCTGTAACTTAGTTATCAAACCCATTACATGTATTACATTTCCCAAATCCACAAAAAACATATAACACTATCTGACTAAGTAGAAATAAACAATCTGAATGTGGGTGGAATTATTTATTGTCAAAGGCAAGACTTCAACCTCAAAAATTGCCTGAAAAAATACCGAAACCAGTCATTTTCAGCCACCTAGCAGCCTCAAAAGCAGAATTTTCCCACCAATCCCGCCTACCCAGCCCTGGAGCACAGCATCCCTTGTTTCTAAAATGCCAAAAAAAATTTATATGTTTCCGTCTCATTTTTTAGTTACCTGTCTGGTAACAAACCCGTGTAAAAATTACATTTAAAAAATAGCCAATTTTTCGAAGCCACTGTTTCCCATAATTCATCTGGTAATTTACCCCTATGTATCAGACTCCAACTTTGGGACCAAAACTTGAAATTCTCTTGTCCAACAAAAAGCCTAATGTAATCATATATCTGATACTAAAAATATTTCTCTATTTTACATGGCCTTAGTTTCAACATACGCCCTTTGTTTAGAATTTCACCCCTGTGCAATAGTGCGAAACTGTGGAGCGGAACCTTAAAGAGAAAACAAGAGGGATCTCCCCCTGGATTTCACTCAGGCAAAATAATCTGGAGTCTATCCTGAGTTGAATGAACAAAAACCACAAGTCTCTATTTTCAACCAGTAAAAAGATACAGCATGGCCTTCCTGATTGCCGAATAGCTTTTTCAGCCAGATTTTACCCGATTTTCACAACCACACCACACCCATACCCCCCCCCCCCCCCCCCCCCCCCCGATTTCTCTGAGCCACTTCAGATTCAGATAGTATTTAAGTTATTACCACCAGCCACATTGACTACCCAGGTCCTGCCAATAGCACTGTTAAATACAATCAAAATGTAAAACAATAAGCACTAATAACCATAGCTTTGGGGAAGGGGGTGTTGCTCTCTAGATATGAAAGCATGAACAGCTTGACGGACGGATGACACACAGACATGACACCATGACCAAAATAAAAAAGTAGACACCATGACTGCAAATCTCTGGTCAACAGTAACAACCAGGCTGTCCATAACTGCATAAATTTGTCATAAATACAAGGCTCGGTGTTTAGGAAAGGCAGTGCTCTACCTTAATGTTTTTGAAATCTTGACGAAAATTCAAAACAAGTGCGAAATTAGGCTACATCAATAAATTTCTCAAAATTCCCCTTATTTCCTTCCAGTTGTGGTGAGATATCACTTGATGAATGTTAACTACTACTAACAATAGCACACAAACCAGAAATAATGAAAAGTTTTTTTGAAAAATGGTGTATTTATAACTCAAACACAAATAAGGAACTTCCTGGTTCAAGAATTGACACCGTCGGCAGAATGCTCTTTAAGGTTCCGCTCCACAGTTTTCCAAGCATTTCCAAATGTGACATGCCATACACTCTCTTCAAATGCAAATATCCTGTAACTTAGTTATCAAACCCATTACATGTATTACATTTCCCAAATCCACAAAAAACATATAACACTATCTGACTAAGTAGAAATAAACAATCTGAATGTGGGTGGAATTATTTATTGTCAAAGGCAAGACTTCAACCTCAAAAATTGCCTGAAAAAATACCGAAACCAGTCATTTTCAGCCACCTAGCAGCCTCAAAAGCAGAATTTTCCCACCAATCCCGCCTACCCACCCCTGGAGCACAGCATCCCTTGTTTCTAAAATGCAAAAAAAAATTTATATGTTTCCGTCTCATTTTTTAGTTACCTGTCTGGTAACAAACCCGTGTAAAAATTACATTTAAAAAATAGCCAATTTTTCGAAGCCACTGTTTCCCATAATTCATCTGGTAATTTACCCCTATGTATCAGACTCCAACTTTGGGACCAAAACTTGAAATTCTCTTGTCCAACAAAAAGCCTAATGTAATCATATATCTGATACTAAAAATATTTCTCTATTTTACATGGCCTTAGTTTCAACATACGCCCTTTGTTTAGAATTTCACCCCTGTGCAATAGTGCGAAACTGTGGAGCGGAACCTTAAAGAGAAAATAAGAGTGATCTCCCCCTGGATTTCACTCAGGCAAAATAATCTGGAGTCTATCCTGAGTTGAATGAACAAAAACCACAAGTCTCTGTTTTCAACCAGTAAAAAGATACAGCATGGCCTTCCTGATTGCCGAAAAGCTTTTTCAGCCAGATTTTACCCGATTTTCACAACCACACCACACCACACCCCTTCCCCCCCCTCCCCCCCGATTTCTCTGAGCCACATCAGATAGTATTTAAGTTATTACCACCAGCCACATTGACTACCCAGGCCCTGCCAATAGCACTGTTAAATACAATCAAAATGTAAAACAATAAGCACTAATAACCATAGCTTTGGGGAAGGGGGTGTTGCTCTCTAGATATGAAAGCATGAACAGCTTGACGGACGGATGACACACAGACATGACACCAATGACCAAAATAAAAAAGTAGACACCATGACTGCAAATCTCTGGTCAACAGTAACAACCAGGCTGTCCATAACTGCATAAATTTGTCATAAATACAAGGCTCGGTGTTTAGGAAAGGCAGTGCTCTACCTTAATGTTTTTGAAATCTTGACGAAAATTCAAAACAAGTGCGAAATTAGGCTACATCAATAAATTTCTCAAAATTCCCCTTATTTCCTTCCAGTTGTGGTGAGATATCACTTGATGAATGTTAACTACTACTAACAATAGCACACAAACCAGAAATAATGAAAAGTTTTTTGAAAAATGGTGTATTTATAACTCAAACACAAATAAGGAACTTCCTGGTTCAAGAATTGACACCGTCGGCAGAATGCTCTTTAAAGAGAAAACAAGAGTGATCTCCCCCTGGATTTCACTCAGGCAAAATAATCTGGAGTCTATCCTGAGTTGAATGAACAAAAACCACAAGTCTCTGTTTTCAACCAGTAAAAAGATACAGCATGGCCTTCCTGATTGCCGAATAGCTTTTTCAGCCAGATTTTACCCGATTTTCACAACCACACCACACCACACCCCTTCCCCCCCCGATTTCTCTGAGCCACATCAGATAGTATTTAAGTTATTACCACCAGCCACATTGACTACCCAGGTCCTGCCAATAGCACTGTTAAATACAATCAAAATGTAAAACAATAAGCACTAATAACCATAGCTTTGGGGAAGGGGGTGTTGCTCTCTAGATATGAAAGCATGAACAGCTTGACGGACGGATGACACACAGACATGACACCAATGACCAAAATAAAAAAGTAGACACCATGACTGCAAATCTCTGGTCAACAGTAACAACCAGGCTGTCCATAACTGCATAAATTTGTCATAAATACAAGGCTCGGTGTTTAGGAAAGGCAGTGCTCTACCTTAATGTTTTTGAAATCTTGACGAAAATTCGAAACAAGTGCGAAATTAGGCTACATCAATAAATTTCTCAAAATTCCCCTTATTTCCTTCCAGTTGTGCTGAGATATCACTTGATGAATGTTAACTACTACTAACAATAGCACACAAACCAGAAATAATGAAAAGTTTTTTGAAAAATGGTGTATTTATAACTCAAACACAAATAAGGAACTTCCTGGTTCAAGAATTGACACCGTCGGCAGAATGCTCTTTAAGGTTCCGCTCCACAATTTTCCAAGCATTTCCAAATGTGACATGCCATACACTCTCTTCAAATGCAAATATCCTGTAACTTAGTTATCAAACCCATTACATGTATTACATTTCCCAAATCCACAAAAAACATATAACACTATCTGACTAAGTAGAAATAAACAATCTGAATGTGGGTGGAATTATTTATTGTCAAAGGCAAGACTTCAACCTCAAAAATTGCCTGAAAAAATACCGAAACCAGTCATTTTCAGCCACCTAGCAGCCTCAAAAGCAGAATTTTCCCACCAATCCCGCCTACCCACCCCTGGAGCACAGCATCCCTTGTTTCTAAAATGCCAAAAAAAATTTATATGTTTCCGTCTCATTTTTTAGTTACCTGTCTGGTAACAAACCCGTGTAAAAATTACATTTAAAAAATAGCCAATTTTTCGAAGCCACTGTTTCCCATAATTCATCTGGTAATTTACCCCTATGTATCAGACTCCAACTTTGGGACCAAAACTTCAAATTCTCTTGTCCAACAAAAAGCCTAATGTAATCATATATCTGATACTAAAAATATTTCTCTATTTTACATGGGCTTAGTTTCAACATATGCCCTTTGTTTAGAATTTCACCCCTGTGCAATAGTGCGAAACTGTGGAGCGGAACCTATACCGCTGTGCTGTCAATGTACCACGGTTAAGGACACAGGGCTCTGTATGTCCATCCCAGCTGATGCCGCCCCAGACCATTATTGACCCTCCACCATAGCTGTCATGCTCAGCAATGTTGGCTGCATGGAATTGCTCTCCTGGTCTTCTCCATACCCTAGAACACCTATCTGTGTTGTCTAGGCAGTACCTGACTCATCTATAAAAAGGACAGGTCGCCAATCTTTTCTTGTCCATTCAACGTGATCCATGGCCCATTCATATCGTGCCTGGTGGTGGTTCTGGGACAGCTGAATGCAAATACATGGGCTTCTCGATTGGAGACCACCTCTGTGCAACCTTACCCGGATAGTCTGCATCAAAACATTTACCCCGGATGCATTCTGAAGGTCACTGCAAAGCTGGGTTGGTGTGTCAAAGCTGTTTGTAGGGGCCTGAATGATCATAAACTGGTCTTCACCTGCAGATGTTGCCCTGTCTCTGCCACTACCATGTCGTCTGACTGGTGTGCCATACTGCTGAAATCTTGCCCAGGCTCTGGTGATCACCGTATGGTGCAAACCAAGGACTTCACCAACCTGACAATGGGTAGCCCATTGTTCAAAAATTCCTACAGCCTGCCACATTTCTTCTTCAGACAAATATCTTCTTACATTTGCATTCGCCATATTCAATCATTAAATCACAAGGGTTTGTGTTAAAATGAAGACTGAATACCCTACAAATCTCATGTACATTCGACAGGACACGAAAACATCATGAAAATCAAGGGCTACATGCTTTGCATGACTGTCACAAGAAGTCTGCCTGTCAAGAGAGCTACTGTAAACACTGGGGACCATCTCAATACATCCCTCAATCATATCCACTAAAAATATCGCAAATGTGTCAAAAGAAAATTGCACAATGATTCGTCAAATATATGGTGCTTAGCAAACTTTGAGTAGTATATATTGCACACCATCTTTGGAGTATACCCTTTCTATTTTGTTCAAATGAAGCAGCTGCCATCTTGGGGCTGTGGTTAATGCCCCAAAAGCCTAAAAATCTTTAAAATTCTTCTTCTCACGAACCACCAGACAGAATGCCTTGATATTTGGTATGGAACATTCTGTGGTGTTGACGATTAAAATTTGTTCAAGGGAAGTGTGTATTTTCAAATTACACAATCATGTTTTAGAGGAATTTTTAATGTTGGTTTCTGATCCCCCGCCGGGATTCGAACCCTCGGCAACACCGCCTGGCAATCAGGAGTCCAGCGCCTAAACCACTAGACCATTGCACACCGTCAAAAACGATGGCTGGAATCTAGCTTTTTAGATGAAGTCCTCATGATTACTTGGTTCATCTTCCTTTCGGCAGCAGCATGAAAGTGTGGAACGCACTGGCTACAGTACGCCGAAAGTGCTGTGGATGGCCTCAGACGAAGACTGGCACGGGCTTGTGTGTGTTTTTTCAAATGACACAATCATGTTTTAGAGGAATTTTTAATGTTGGTTTCTGATCCCCCACCGGGATTCGAACACTCGGCAACACCGCCTGGCAATCAGGAGTCCAGCGCCTAAACCACTAGACCATTGCACACCGGCAAAAACGATGGCTGGAATCTAGCTTTTTAGATGAAGTCCTCATGATTACTTGGTTCATCTTCCTTTCGGCAGCAGCATGAAAGTCTGGAACGCGCTGGCTACAGTACGACGAAAGTGCTGTGGATGGCCTCAGACGAAGACTGGCACGGGCTTGTGTGTGTTTTTTCAAATGACACAATCATGTTTTAGAGGAATTTTTAATGTTGGTTTCTGATCCCCCGCCGGGATTTGAACCCTCGGCAACACCGCCTGGCAATCAGGAGTCCAGCGCCTAAACCACTAGACCATTGCACACTGTCAAAAACGATGGCTGGAATCTAGCTTTTTAGATGAAGTCCTCATGATTACTTGGTTCATCTTCCTTTCGGCAGCAGCATGAAAGTGTGGAATGCGCTGGCTACAGTACGATGAAAGTGCTGTGGATGGCCTCAGACGAAGACTGGCACGGGCTTGTGTGTGTTTTTTCAAATGACACAATCATGTTTTAGAGGAATTTTTAATGTTGGTTTCTGATCCCCCGCCAGGATTCGAACCCTCGGCAACACCGCCTGGCAATCAGGAGTCCAGCGCCTAAACCACTAGACCATTGCACACCGTCAAAAACGATGGCTGGAATTTAGCTTTTTAGATGAAGTCCTCATGATTACTTGGTTTATCTTCCTTTCGGCAGCAGCATAAAAGTGTGGAACGCGCTGGCTACAGTACGACAAAAGTGCTGTGGATGGCCTCAGACGAAGACTGGCTCGGGCTTGTGTGTGTTTTTTCAAATGACACAATCATGTTTTAGAGGAATTTTTAATGTTGGTTTCTGATCCCCCAAAAGCCTAAAAATTTTTAAAATTCTTCTTCTCACGAACCACCAGACAGAATGCCTTGATATTTGGTATGGAACATTCTGTGGTGTTGACGATTAAAATTTGTTCAAGGGAAGTGTGTAGCCTTGTAGCGGAAGAATTAGAAACTTTTTATCTCACCTGACTGCAAGTCAGTGGGAGCTTATTGCCATCACTTTTATTCGGCGTCTGTCGTCCATTAACTTTTTGCAAACTTGACATCTTCTTCACAACCACTAGGCCAAATTCAAACATATATTGCACAGACCACCTATGGAGCATAGCCTTTCTATTTTGTTTAAATGAAGCAGCTTCCATATTCGGGCTCTGGATTATGCTCCAAAAGCTTAAAAACCTTTAAAATTCTTCTTCTCATGAACCACCAGACAGAATGCCTTGATATTTGATATGGAACATTCTTTGGTGTTGATGATTAAAATATTTGGGCTCTCTCTGGGAGTCTACCCATTTTGCACTCCACCCAAAATTTGTTTCTTTTCAACCTACTCACAATTGTTTACAATTGGCTGTAACATAAGTGCAAGCCCTACTTCGGAACTAACTCAAGCTTTTAGAATCTTTTCCAAACGAGTTGGAAAAGTACTAGAGTGCAAAAGCACGAAAAAGATCGAAAAAAAAAAAGGGTCGAGCGAGACCAGCGCTCGAAATTACAGGTACTCTCTCTGCACACCTCTTGCGTTTACCGAGCGCATGCGCAACAACCGTGACGTCAATTCCTTTATTTTCCGCCATTGTTCATGGTCGGAAATTTTTGTGACTTGTGCTGTTTATGATATTAATTCTTCGTGAACAACTTATTAATCGTCTTTAGTGTGCTACTGGATTGTATCCTTTTTCAAGCTACCAAATTATTACTCTCATTTAATGTTAATTTGTATTATTATTGCTGTTCTTTTCACACTTTATCTTGCCTTTCCCCCACGTGTGAACACGACCTTCGTTCTGTTTTCCGTCGGCGGGAAGCTTGATTGTTGTATTTATATCAAGACTATTCCTTGTACCTCTTGTTTGCAGGTGAAACATGTGGACGATTCCCATACCACATGTGTCACTTGCAACAATTGCACTCAGGCCCAATCATGTGGTATCTGTGGGGTTTGGTCCTCTAAATTTTGGGCTTCTGTTAACAAGGTGGTTCTTTCCAGAGCTAGAACCCCTCGTTCTCGGGGTAAGGGTAGCCGTGCCGTTGCAGACATTTCTGCTGGTGCACGTGGTGACTCTGTCACACAGGATTCAGATCTGACTTCTGTGGCGAGCTCCTCTGCAACTGTTGACGGTGTTTGTTCTGTGATACCTGATGAGGAGACCGCGGTCTCTTTGTCTTCGGATGTCACTATTGAGGCGTCTGTTTTCGTTGAGAGCTTTTCCGAGGTCAACTCGGTAACCCTCTCCGATCTGCCTCCTACACCGTCGACCGTTGTTGAGGGGGTTGCTACTCCAGATCCTATTCTGTCTGATGGTGGCTCTTCCATCTCCTCTGGGGATGGTCTACAGTCTCGGGGGACCGAGGCTGTATCTGCTGGTGTGTCTGTGTGTTCTCAGCCTCCCCCAGCCTCGCGGCGAGGCTGTGCGGGTTTGCTGTCTGCTCCGTCTCATCTGGCTAGGTTTGCTCCTAGTCGGTTGAGCCGGCCGGTCGCTTCGGCAGCGATTCCTCGTCCCTCGAGTGAATCGTTTATTGTTCCACCTTTGCCTGCTAGTGTGCCGGCTAGCGGGATGGTGTTGGGACGTTGGCATCCAGGGCCTGCTGTTCGGCAGCGGTCAGTGACAGCCCCGGTTAGCTGTCACTCTCGGAACCTTCCTCCGGTGATTCCTCACTGTGTTCCGAGTCTGGGTGTCGATCGATGCTTGCCGTCGGTCTCAGAGGATAGGCAGTTGGGGCCGTCTGCTGCGCAGAGGTCAATGACAGGTTCCTGTCATTCTTGGGACAATCCTCCGGTGTCTTCTCACCGTGTCCTAGGTCCAGCTACCGATCGACGTGCGCCGTCGGTCCCTTTCGAGGATTTGCAGGCAGGGCCTTCTGTTTCGCAGAGGCCAGTGATGGCTCCTGGGCGTCACAATCGGGACTATCCTCCGGTGTCTTCTCACCGTGCTCCTATTCTGTCTGCCGATCGACGTTCGCCGTCGGTCTCTTCTGAGGATTTGGGTTCTTCTACCAGAAGGGTCCATTGGGAGGACACTCCGTCGGGCGATTCTGCTGCGACGGATTCTCAGGGTGACCTGCGCCAGGCCGTTTTGGCACTCACCCGGTTGCTTTCTGGCAACCCTCAAGTTGGCCTCCCTGTGCCTCCTGAGGCACAACCTCCTTTGGTCGGTCGCCGAGATGTCTCGCCTGGCCCCTTGGATACTGCACAGTATTCACAGGAGGTTTCTGCTGGTCAGCCCGAGTTGGGCTACGTCTCCTCTGCTACGGAGGATGACGAGTATCTTGAAGGTGATGGTCCCCCCTCGTCAGTCTTGGGGCAGGCTTTGGATTTCGTCTTTGGCTTATTGCCGGACGTTCTACCTTCCGACCAGCCTTCTGTGACCGTCCGGCCGCGGTCCACTGTGGAGCGCCGTAACCCTGTTGAGCCTTCTAGCTCCGGGGCTTTGCGTCCTCTGCAATCGGCTCAGGTGGTTGAGTCCTTCCAGGGCTTAGACGCCAAAATGCGTTCTAAGGCCCTCAAGGGTTCCTTCTTTTCTAGAGCTGATGCCTTTCTGCCTCCATCGCGGTTTCGTGTTTACGATTCCGTCTCTCCACCAGTCTTCCAAGGGATGACTACTGTGGATGAGGATTCTTCTTCCCTCGGGTTGACTAAGCCTAAGTCGGCAGTTCTCCCGATGTCGGTAGTTGAGTCTATGGTGGGCCTGTCCCGAGAGATGCTGGGTATGTTATCTCTCGCGGACCATGTCGTCGCTGCTCTGGCTGAATATTTTCCACCAGGGGAGTTTGATGACGCTCAGGCGCCTTTTCGCGTTTTGTCACAGGCTCTTATGAACTTGACTCACGCTCACGCCTGTAACACGGCCAATTTGGAGCTTGCACGCCGGGATGCGGTTTTGGATTCTTTACCATCCCTTCCTTCTGAGCAACGTGCTGTTCTGAGGTCTGCCTCTTTGGTAGGACCTCAGTTGTTCCATGGTTCCGTGGAAGCTGTTCGTGGCGAAGTTCTTCGTCATTCGAAGGACCAGCTTTTGCTGAGACAGCTTGACCCACCTGCTGCTGCGGGTGGGGGTCGTTCCAGGCCCGCCAAGCGTGCTGCTGCGTCTGCCTCGTCGGCGACGTTGGCTACGCCTTCGGCTCTGTCTGCTCCTTCTGCTCATAAGAAGCGCCGACGTGGCCAGGCCCGCTGGCAGCCTCAGGCTGGAAAGTCTCAGGACTCTGTCACTTCCCGAGGTGGTTTCTCCTCTCGGGGGCCTCGTCGAGGCCGCAAGTGAAGGTTCTCACCTCGATTCGCCTCCAGTCGGAGGAAGGCTGTCGCTGTTTTACGACCGTTGGACAGAGATAACGTCGGACTCTTGGGTCCTCGACGTCATTCATTCGGGTCTGCGACTGTCCTTCCATCGGCACCCCAGTTTATCTCGGGTGCCCCTTCCGACTCAGGTCCCTTCAGATTCTCTGCGTCGGGACCTTCTGGTGCAGGAGATCGACAATCTCCTCACCAAAGGGGCGATCGAGGTGGTCAGGAACACCCTTTCACCGGGGTTTTACTCGAGACTTTTCTTGGTGCCGAAGAAAAACGGCCAATTTCGTCCTGTCATCGATCTGAGTACCCTGAACGAGTACATAATTGCTCCTCGTTTCAGTATGGAGACTTTCCGGTCGGTTCGACGTTCCGTTCATCAGGGCGATTTTGCGGCCAGTATCGACCTGAAGGATGCCTACTTCCATGTACCCATTCATCTGGCGTCACGGAAATACCTTCGGTTCTCGTTTCGGGATCGAGTTTTTCAATTCAGAGCTCTCCCGTTCGGTTTGAACCTGGCTCCTTGGGCCTTCACCCGACTGATGTCACATGTGCTTGCTTTCCATCGCACTCAGTCGGCGGTGACTTCGTCCGCCTACCTAGACGACATCCTCCAACGGCACCACGATGCTGCTGTTCTGGAGTTCGATGTCCGGCAGTTTCTTTGCCTGCTAGCATCGCTGGGTTTCAGAGTCAATCGCGAGAATTTGGATCTTCTTCCTTCTCAGCGATTCCGTCATTTGGGGATGGATTTCGACACTCTTCACAATGTAGTGTCGGTTCCCCAGGCTCGGGCGACGATTCTTTCCGCCTTGACTCGGGACCTGCTTCAATCTTCCTCGGTCTCGGCCAGGACTTTCCTTCGGATGCTGGGCCTTTGCGGTTCGGTGACCGATCTCATTCCGCTCGGTCGCTTGTTTGTCCGACCTCTCCAACACTTCCTGTTGGATCATTGGCGTCCGAATGTAGATCCGCTGGACCTGGAACTCACTATTCCTCGGTCTCTGCTTTGTCACCTCCGCCCTTGGGCAGATATTCCCTGGCTGACACAGGGTGTTCCGTTGGATCTTCCTTTGGCCGATCGCATCCTTACTGCGGATGCCAGCGATCGGGGCTGGGGTGCGACGTTGGACCCTCTCGGTCTGTCTACTCACGGAGAGTGGGACAGCGAGCAGGTGGGCCTTCTTATCAACCAGAAGGAGCTCCTTGCTCTTCTGTTGAGTTTTCGGCTTTGGATCCCTCATCTGTCGGACCATGTTGTCCTACTTCTTTCGGACAATTCGACAGTAGTGGCCTACATACGGAATCAGGGAGGCACTCATTCGATTCCTATGTATCGGCTGTCTCGGGATCTTCTTCTGTTGGCGCGGGATGTGAACGCTCGGGTGTCCATTCGACACATTCCCGGGCGTCTCAACGTCCTAGCAGACTCCCTGTCCCGACGCGACAGTGTCCTTCCAACCGAATGGATGCTACATCGGTCGGTGTTTCAGGCGATTTGCGAGCAGTGGGGTCGTCCTCAGGTCGACCTTTTCGCTACTCGCTGGAATCATCAGGTAGAGACTTTTGTCTCCCCTTGTCCAGATCCTCTGGCATTTGCAGTAGACGCTCTGTCTCTGGACTGGACAGGCTGGGTCGGCTATGCCTTTCCTCCTGCACCGATTCTTCCTCAAGTTTTAGCGAAGATTCGTGTTTGCAGTTGCAGGATCATTCTGATCACACCCCTGTCTCCACAGAGGGTGTGGATCAATCTGCTGCGGCCTCTATTGGCCGATCGACCGATTCGTCTACCTCTACGTCGCGATCTTCTTTCACAGGGTCGTCCCAGGAAGTATCACAACAACCTGGCGAGCCTGTCCCTTCACGCCTGTCTTTTATCAGGTCCAGTCTCCGACGTAGAGGTTTTTCGAGACGATCAGTGGAGTGCATTTCTGCATCGCGGCGACCTTCCACTGGAATGACTTATGCCGCAAAGTGGAAGGTTTTCTGCCGCTGGTGTTCAGATCACAATGTGAATTACCGTGATCCGTCTATCGCTCAAATTGCGGATTTTCTGGTTTTTCTTTTTGACTCCAAGGGCCTCCAGCCTATTACGATTAAGGGCTATCGGTCTATGCTGTCTGATACTTTCTCTTATGTGGGAAAGCGGTGTATCGGTCGTAATCTTTTCCTCTCCAAACTTATTCGGCACTTTTCTTTGAAGAGGCCTCGAGTTTTGCGTCTTACACCCAAGTGGAACTTGGCATGGGTGTTGCACTGTTTGGAGGGGGCGCCTTTCGAGCCTTTATCTGAGACCGACATGCGTTTTCTCACCTATAAGACGGCTTTTCTTCTAGCGTTTGCTTCTGCTCGTCGAGTCAGTGAGCTTCATGCGCTATCTGTTGATTCTGCCTTCTTCCGAAATGAGGCTAACAGTGTCACATTCACTACTGATTGCTCTTTTCTGGCTAAGAATCAACTCCCCGATTCGGTACCTCCTCCCATCTGCATTCGGGCTCTCCCTGCTGTAGATGGACGGAGGCCTCTTCTTTGTCCTGTTCGTGCGGTCAAGACTTACATTACTCGCACTCAGTTCATTAGGAGGGATCGGAAGAGATTCTTTCTGTCTCTCATTCCTAAGCGGCAGTCTATCTCTTCCCATTCTATTTCCAGGTGGATCTGTCTTGCAATCAAGCTGGCTTATTCTCGCTTGTCTGCATCGGATCTTGTTTCGAACCGGCTTAATGCTCACGAGGTTCGTGCCATTTCTACATCCTGGGCGTTCTCCAATTCTGTTTCGCTCCGTGATGTTATGAATGCGGCTTACTGGAGGAATGCTTCTACCTTCTCCTCCTTTTATCTCCGCCACCTTCAGCAGCAATCTGAGGACCTTTATTCTTTAGGCCCTCTCGTTGCTGCTCAGGCTGTTGTGCACCCTCGTTAAATTGTTTTTGTCGAGGTTGCGCTTCTCTCAGCCTTGTTCTTTTCAGGTGCCTTCTCTCTTTCTTCATTACAGGTTTTAGTTTTTGTTCTCTGCCATCCTTGCTTTCGTTCTGCTACTCTTGTTGGTATTGGTTATGTGATTCACCTCCTCCTATTGTTTATTCAGCCAATTGTAAACAATTGTGAGTAGGTTGAAAAGAAATTAAAATTTTTTAGTAAATTTTGTTTCTTAACATACCTACCACAATTGTTTACCGGAGGCCCACCCTCCTTGGGGATATCTTTGATATCGATGCCTCCCCGCTAAATCACAAACTTCTCGTTGGCGGAAATACGGAATTGACGTCACGGTTGTTGCGCATGCGCTCGGTAAACGCAAGAGGTGTGCAGAGAGAGTACCTGTAATTTCGAGCGCTGGTCTCGCTCGACCCTTTTTTTTTCGATCTTTTTCGTGCTTTTGCACTCTAGTACTTTTCCAACTCGTTTGGAAAAGATTCTAAAAGCTTGAGTTAGTTCCGAAGTAGGGCTTGCACTTATGTTACAGCCAATTGTAAACAATTGTGGTAGGTATGTTAAGAAACAAAATTTACTAAAAAATTTTAATATTTCAAGAACTGATGGGCCGATTTGAACCTAATTTGACATGTAGTATAATTGGGTCCTAAGTATTTGATTGATGCCCAATTTGTTTTTTCACAGCCCCATGGCAACCCCAGGAGCTAAAATTAGAAAAAAGCCCATGTTTCCCAAACCACATGGAGCAGAGAACTGTTATATGGTATGAATCATCCTCAGTAGAATGGAATCGTAAAAAGAAATTACCATCGATTATGTCAGGGTGTTCTGTACAGGGCATCGAAAAAATGCTGAGTCAAAAATTGCCAAAAAATTTCTTTTCAGAACCACTGATCAAAATCTTTTGATAATTGGTAAACAGCATCCATAGGAGTGTCAGATACAAGTGTCTTCAAATTAAACCTCTCAGTTAAATGGTAGAGTGCTGGAAGCCCATATTTGGGCTTTATTCTGAAGTGTTGGTACCTCAACTTAAAGGCTTCATATTCAGTGGCTGTTCAACATATCACCTTTGATGTGAAACTATTTAGTCTGTTAGGATTTGCCTTGTTAGAATTCATAGGAGAGTGCCTTTTGGCAATCTCCCATAAATTCTAACAAGGCAAAGATATTTGAATAAATTTTGATGACCAAAAATAATTCAGCACTCTACCAGTTAATATTTGGGCTTATTTCCCATACTCCACTAAGTTAATATTAATTAACTTAGTGGAGTATGGGGAATAATCTTTAAAAATCTTCTTCTTGAGATCCACCAGTCAGATTCTTTTGATATTTTATTTTATCTTATCTTTCTCTAGGGTGTTTAGATTGAAGTTTGTTCAAATTGGATCCGTGGGTTGATATTTGGACTCTGTATTCAGATTCAATTTTGTTCAAATCAGGCCCTTGGGTTAATATTTGGGCTCTTTATTGGAGCCCATAGTTTAACTCAATGTAATGTAAGAAAATTTCTTGAAAAATCTTCTTTGGATCCACCAGTCAGAATATTTTCAAATTTGGAGTGTGACATCTCTAGGGATGTTGGATTCAAGTTTGTTCAAATTGAGTCCCAGGGTTCATATTTGAGCTCTGTATGCCGGTCACTTACTGATACACTCATCTCTTTTGACAACTTGAGCCAGGTGAGCGTTTTAGGATCACTTGAGCCTCTGGTTTTAAGTTTGCATTGGTTATAAAAAGAGAGCATGTGGCAGCCAAAAAGGTGTACGTCTGTGCATACGTCCATCCATGCATCACACTTTGATTTCCCGATGATAACTTTTGTTATAGTTGGCCAAATCAAATTAAATTTGGTATGTAGGTGTATCAATATAAAATACAGGTCAGGTTCGAATCGAGGTGTGATCTGACAATTTTTGTTAGAGTTATGCCCCTTTTTTGACTTTGAAAAATCATATTTTTTGGGTTTCCCGATGATAACTTTAGTTGTTGTTGACCAAATCAAATAAAATTTGGTATGTAGGTGAATCTACATAAAATACAGGTCAGATTCAAATCTTGGTTTGGGCTGACACTTTTTGCCAGAGTTATGTCCCTTTTTCAACATTGAAAAAATCAATTTTTTTCAAATACCTTGTATTGCGCACATTTTTTAATTTTTTTTTGGGGTGGGGGGGGGGGGGGGAGCCGGAGTGAGTGGTGTGTGGATGAGCGGCCTTTTATTAACTTTTTTATGCTTTAGTCAAGTGTTTATACCCATGTTACCCACTTTAGAGGACTTCCACCCAAAGCGGTGACTGTGTCCTATTTTACCAGTATAACAGAGCTTGTTTACTGCAGTAACAAGCACTAGCTGCCTTACTTCCTAGGATTCCTGAAAGGGATTCATCAAAATCAAGCATCTCATACCTGTACAGAAGGAGATAGCTGGAGCAGATTAGGGCAGTTTTATTCTTTATTTTTATTTTTACACCAAACTGGTTAATGGCTCATATTACTGAATAACATGAAGTGTGGTAGCTCATTGTTTAAGGCATTGGACTTCAAACTGAAAGGTCCACAGTTCGATCCCTGCCAGCAGCAACTTCATTGTGTCCTTGGAGAAGACACTTAATCGCGATTGCCACCTGTTGTGGCATGGTGGTGGTGTGTACTGTATTAGGCATACTGCACATGAATGGTGCACATGCCTTCAACCAATACCAACACTGCTTATGAGGAGTTGGTACGTTAAAGAGTCTGACATTATTCTCTGCTGCTCGGTGGTTCTCTCCAGGTACTCCAGCTTCCTCCACCTGTAAAACTGTCCGACAAGAGGTTCTGTTCTTAAACCCAATAATAAACTAGAGTATTGCAATTTGTTGGACAAATTATGGGCTTTCCCAACTTTTTAATGTAAAAATGCAAACTGTATTGTACACAAAACTATCGATCAGTTTTGAAAATAGAAAAATATAGTTGAAGCAAAGTTTTTTGTGATGCTACTAGGTTTTATGCAAAACAGATATTTGAGATAAAGCAGGACATCAAAACATTTGACACAAAATTTGCTCTTCAATAATTCCTGAATATTTTCATGGAAAGTAAAACGAGCCATGTCCGCTTTACTTTGAAAAAAATAAGTACAGATGAATCATGGGCAATCATGCCAGGGTGTCTGGGAGGACTGTGCCCCCTCCCCCTTCTCTGAGTCGGGAAGGAGCCGAAACTTTTGGGCAATTCAGTTGCCAGAAATGATCAAATCAAGCAGGCAGGGAGACTTCTTTTCTTACAACAATGACATGAATGGTGTATGGTTAATGTCGGGCAGGCAGGCAGGCCTATATAACAACTCTACGACTGTACTTTTTCACACTGGCATGCGCCCTTAAAGTTGGTCAATTTTGTAGAAAAAATGCTATATTCATGTCATTTTTAGTCAATAGGGGTTAAATTTGAAATATTTGTGTGGTAATTTTGTTGCATCATAGTATGCTCAAAATGTTTGGAAAATCGGAGCTAAATACCTGTAAACAATTTTGAGACTTTTGAAAAATGGTGAAATTTTGATGGTTTTGGCAGAATATTTTGAAAATACATGTTTTCAAGAATATGACGATACCTCATTTCACTTTTCAGAGACCTGTCATCAATCACAGCTTGAGTTTCTGATAAGAGACAAGGAGGAATCTTGAATCTTGGAATTTGAATTAACATGTATAATTTGAGGTTACTCCAATTCAATGAAGGCCCGACAACTGGGTGAGGGTTAAAACTTTGAATGAAACATATAACAGCAAAATTGTTCTAGGAATAATGTCCTATCTTCTCATGGGAAGTGTCTTGAGAAAATATGGTTCCCGTGCTGATAAATCGTATGTAAAAGTTGACAAAAATAACAATTATTCTGATGGTACCCTAAAAGGATGTCTCAAATCTGCCAAGGGTTAAACTTTTAATAATAACCTATAAAACAAAAGTTGTCATACCTTGACTGCTGCATGCAGTCATAGAAAACATTCAGCATTCAATCAATTAGAAATGGAGTAAATTGTCCATTGAAAAAATGGGACTTTTTTTGGACTGGACCTACTTTTATGCAACCAGAATGGGCATACGGTTCAACTTTACAACCAAACTTACAACAGCAAAAATGCTCGGTAGTCAATTGTGAATACAGACATGCAAAGTGTTTGAACTTAACCCTTTCCAAAATGATATAAAAAGCAACCAAAGTTGGCTAATTTTGGCATTTTCAAACGGTACACTTATTCTCGCCCTCGTTGTGCTGGAGGGTTAAATCTGAGATTAAAGCGTAAACAGCAACTTTCTTCCGCAATCATTGTTGCATCTATCCATACCAAAACAATTGTTACATCAACCTTGAAATTAGAGACATTTGCCCTTGAAGTTGGTCAATTTTGAAGAAAAAAGCTATATTCGTGTCATTTTTAGCCAATGGGCGTTCATTTTGAAATATTTTTGTGGTGATTTTGGTGTATCATGTTATGTTCTAAATGTGTGGGAAATTTGAGCTATATAACTGTAAACAATTTCGCGACTTTTGAAAAATGGTGAAATTTTAACAGTTTTGGCAGAATAGTTTGAAAATAAGCATTTTCAGACCTGACGATACCTCATTTCACTAGATTTTATGGCATTACATAAATATGCCAAGTTTGGGTAAAATCATACAGCTTGTTTTTGAGCAGTGCAACAGACAAAATTGACGGCGGAAAAAAAAAAGTTAAAAAAAAAATAGAAAAGAAAAATTTTGAAAAAGAAGAATAACAAGAGTCTTTCCCAAACTGGGTTTGGGAAAGCCTAATAAATACTGGATAACATTTTAAAAGCGTACAGCACTTGTAAACAAATTTCTTGAATAATTAAAAAATTAAATTTCTTGCCCTGAAGCATACAAGCATGTAATACTTCATTGGTACATGTACAATAGCACTGGCAAGATATGTTGTTAACCCTTCAACTTATGAATCACCAGCATCCTCCTGGATATTTAAAAAATAGAGTGGCTGAAAAAAAAATTCAAAAAGACCAAATTGTGAGTGATGATAATGTGACCACTGATTGGAAAGAGCTTGTTGGGCTCATTCTATAGATGGTTCATATGATATGGTTTAGTCAAAATTTTGGGAATTTTTTTTAATAAAATACAGTGGAGCGCACTTAACTGGATATCTCTTAACTGAATAATCCTGTTAATTGAATATAATTTCCCAACACAAAACCATTTACCATACCTCCAGTACAAATTTGACCTGCTAATTGAATATAGGTTATAGAGTAATCTCTTGTTAATTGAATAAAAAATCTTGTAACCTGTCGAGAAAATATCCTGACTCTCCCCAGTTTTCTTTTGTTTATAGCCCTATCTGGCCTCAGTGCATCGGATACAGGCTTTTAATCTCTTATATCTTGCTTGACAGAGCTCACTGAGCTCTGTCAAACAAGATATAATAGAATAAATGCTTAGTTTTTCTCTAGAATACAGGAAAATGACACAAGCGCTGTTAATTGAATACTCCTGTTAATTGAATAATTTTCACTGGCAAAGTGGCTATTCAATTAACAGGGTTCCGCTGTATAATTAAAATACATGTAACAAATTTTGATATCATGTTTGTTGCGTGAAGGGTTAAACTGAAACTGTGTTGCAGAAAAGTGATTGTTCACAGAATCGTATGTGTTTTATAAATGAAAGAATTGTGGGGGTTTTAGTACATGAAAGAATTGTGGGGGTTTAGTACATGAATGAATTGTGGTGGTAGAGTCATCAGGATTTGTCATTTTCTCTATCATCTTGACATTACTACAAAAGGTGAAGTGCTGTGTGTTGAGGCTTCATTGAGTGTTAAATCAAAAAATATTGTTTTTAGGTAGGCGTTTAACAGTAATTTCCACTCATGATGAGATTTTATTGATTTCAGTGGCTCCAATACAATAACAGATTAGGGAACTGCCATTTTCTCAGTAATAGATAAACAGTGTTTATGTCAAACTGGTATTGTTTTTCAGACTGCAGTACAATCTAATTCCAGGTCCTATATTATTTTCACAAGCTGTTATCTTAAGGGAGGGATGCAGAGATGATTTGATACCTGTTACAGGTATGGGCACCCAAACTCTGGTGCCAAAATGTCACCAAATTCCTGCAGTAAAATATCATTCAACTTTGAAATCTACCAGTTTGAAGCAATTATTTCTATTATTTAGTAGAATATTTATTTATTGGTGTTTAAGGTCACATATTTCTGCACAATGGCTAATCATGACCATGCCAGTTTTATGGGTGGAGGGTGCCGGAGTACCCAGAGAGAACCACCGAGCAAAGGCGAGCAACTATCAGCTCCCCAACATACTAACTCCACACAGCAGGGTTAACATTGATTGAAAACAAGTGCACCATCGGTGTGCAATATGCCTTAGTACACAGCACCACCATGCCCCTATGTGGGCAATGGGGTTGAAGTGTCTTGCCCAAGGACACAACGTGGCTGCTGCAGGTGGGATTCGAACCGAGGACCAATATTTAGTAGAAATATATACACATGCAGTTGATAAAAATCATTTCATGACACATGTAGTGGTCTAATCATCTGTATTAAGACATCTCAATTTATTTGGGCACATCCTCAATTGAAAAACAGGTGTCTCCTAAAATTCCTGGTTATCTTATCCCTTTTTCGTGACAAAAATGGTCTACTCTGCCCAAAGCTATACCCCAAACTTGCATTCCTAATTTGCAGTTGCTATTAGTCTGGTTCCAAACTCATACATATAGCTGTCCCAAAGCTTTCCCCACTATTGTTTCTGCAATACTTTAGGCTTAATCCATATCTCAAACATCATATGCAATGGAGCCCACTTAATTGTTGATCTTTTAATTGAATAACCCTCTTAGCTGTATATAACTTACTAAGAACACCAAACCATTTACCATACCTTCAGAACAAATTTGACATGTTTATTGCATATAGAGCAATCTCTGATTCAAAATCTTGAAATATGTCAAGAAATTAAGTGGACAATCACCATATTCCCCTTGTTTATAGACCAATTTGGACTCAGTACATTTAATATAGATGTGTAATTGATTATATCTTGCTTGATAAGAGCTACATCTATCTATCTATCTATCTATCTGTCTGTCTGTCTGTCTGTCTGTCTGTCTGTCTGTCTGTCTGTCTGTCTGTCTGTCTGTCTGTCTGTCTGTCTGTCTGTCTGTCTGTCTGTCTGTCTGTCTGTCTGTCTGTCTGTCTGTCTGTCTGTCTGTCTGTCTGTCTGTCTGTCTGTCTGTCTCTCTCTCTCTCTCTCTCTCTCTCTCTCTCCTATCTGTCTGTCTGTCTGTCTGTCTGCCTGCCTGCCTGCCTGCCTGCCTGCCTGCCTGCCTGCCTGCCTGTCTGTCTGTCTGTCTGTCTGTCTGTCTGTCTGTCTGTCTGTCTGTCTGTCTGTCTGTCTGTCTGTCTGTCTGTCTGTCTGTCAGTCTGTCTGTCTGTCTCTCTGTCTCTCTCTCTCTCTCTCTCTGTCTCTCTCTCTTAATGCTGAATGCACAAGTTTTTTAGTGGGGTCTGGGGGAGGGGGGGGATGGGGGGGGGACGAGGTTCTCTCTCAGTTTATCTCCAAAATACCAGAAAGTGTCTAAATTTCTGTTTATTGAATACTCCAGGAGTGCGGTGACTCAGTTGTTATGGCATTGGACTTCAAACCAAAAGGTCCATGGTTTGATCCCTGCCAGGGGCAACTGCATTGCGTCCAGGCCTGAAAATAAGCAGTCTGACATTTGCAGAATGAGGTCCCCAGAGGGTGAATTTGATGATGCTATCCCATACAGTGGGCCAATTTATCCTCTGGGTACCTCTTTCTGTTTAATTTTGAGACCCTGATTCAGATTGAGGTTCACAGAGGGTAAATTTAGTGATGCTACCCTGCTATGCAGGGTAGCATCACTAAATTCTCCCTCTGGGAACCACATTTTGCAGATGACAGTCTGCTTATTTTCTGGCTTGATTGTGTCCTTGCACAAGGCTCTTAATCCTGATTGCCCATGTGGAGGCACAGTGGCACTGTGTACAAAGAGGTAATGCACATTGATAGTACACTTGTCTTCAACCAATGCTAACCCTGCTTGTGTGGAGTTAGTACGTTGGGGAGTCTGACTGTTTCTTGTCATTGCTCAGTGGTTCTCTCCAGTTTCTCAGGCTTCCTCCACCCGTAAAACTGTCTGACAAGAGGTGACCCTGACTGTCAAAAATCTTGTTAAACCCCAATAAATAAATAAATAGATATTGAATACTCCTGTTAATTGATTATTTTTCACCAACAAAGTCATTATTCAGTTAACAGAGTTCCACAGTAATTGAAATTAGAGCTATGTTAATTTGTGTCATATCAACCTTCATTTTTCATTGCCTAAATTTCGCAGAATGTTTTTTTATTTGGTTATGTGTTGTTATGCCAAACCTGTGCATTTTTACAAGTAATCTATGATATAAATGGGGAGTGTGTGATTCCAAGGTTCCGAAATTTAGTCTAACCAGAAATAAAAGCTTTGATTATCTTCCTTGATTTGTAACACAACAGGAAATTTTTCATTGTGCTGGGCTTGTTATCCTGTGCAGGTTAGGGGCTGCTAGTTTCACTTGCAAAAATTCCATCATATCGCTGTTTCTCATTTTTCATTTTTCACTCTCAGCAAATCCATTGAGAAGAAAAGTTTCCAAACAGTTCAACCTAAGAACAAGAGGTTTTTATCATAAACATTCACTGAAAACACGTTCAGACTGGAACTAGGAATGCCTCCTATAATAAAAGCTGTGCTTCTTTCGTCAATCACTCCAATATCACAGTTTTCCAGCCATTTTAATTCAGCGAATACATTCTTGCCTCATGTACTTCCATTTTGTGAATTTGTGGCAAAACTGGTGAATCCATTTGTCTGATTCTCCAGGATCAGCCTCTGATTAATCTTTTTAGGGCATGTTGGTGCACAGCATTCCAACAA
The DNA here is from genome assembly GCA_031216915.1 of Pictodentalium vernedei. NCBI lineage: Eukaryota > Metazoa > Mollusca > Scaphopoda > Dentaliida > Dentaliidae > Pictodentalium > Pictodentalium vernedei. Next base: position 124,048,545 of record CM062293.1, on the reverse strand, counting down.
TTAAGTCTCAAATGTGGTCTACTTGGCATGCCGCACGCCAATAATACCTAACATCTTCTTTGCACTCTCAGTCTGTTGTGTGTAATTTCTATTGTGTGTAGACCAGCCTGGAAATAATAAATCTGTCATTTGCAGAATGAGGCCCTGAAAGGATGAATTTGTTGATGTTATCCCATATAGTGGGCTAGAATCCCCCAGTTTATCCTCTGGCTACCTCTTTCTGTTTGCTTTTGGCCTTAAAGCTTGATTCAGACTGCAGTTCACCAACCTTCGCAATTGAGAATTTTTCACCTCCGCAGTCATTTGCTGTAGTAAATATTATGTGCTTCAGCACATAATATGGCCTTTCTTGGAAGGCAATACATGGCAATACATGCAGATGCCGAAAGCATCTGCAACAAATGCTGAATGCACAAGTTTTTTAGTGGGGTCTGGGGGAGGGGGGGTGGTGGTGGGGGGGGGGGGGTGGAGGTTCTCCCTCAGGAAAGTTTTGAAATCTGCTATCAAATGGAGCGTTCACGTGACTTCTGGGGTGAAAATCTACTTGATATTTTGGATGACAAAATTAGGTTTTTTTTACTTGCATCTGCCCCTGCAATGTGATATGCATGGTTGATTTGTCAGTTTGCGATTGAAATTTGCTGGACTGCAAAACAAATGAATTTCATCTGAGCTGAATATTGAGTAAAATACATTTCAAAGTTATTTCCCAGAAAAAACATGCCGTTTGTATACCTGTATTTATGTATATTCCCTGGAATCAAAAAAATGAATGTTGACCCATTTTCTGTAAATGTAGAACTCAGTCCGGGAAACCCCCGCACATATTTATATTATGGAGAAGAGGCGCATGTGTATGGTGCAAATTCAATTGTTTTCAAGAGGGGTATCACAATAAACAAACCAATGACAGAAAGTTTAAGTCAGTGTAACGTTGGCTTCGAGTTTGTATTTTCAGCTACCGGTGTGTGCCTCTCGTTGTACACAGTGACCTACTGCATGTCATTCTCGTCCAAACCTGGAGCCAAAGTCTGTAATATAATTTTGTGGTTTGATACTTCCTATGGAACAGGATGTACCAAACCAAAAAAATATATTACAGATTTTGGGTCCAAGTTTGGACAAGTCAAACACCACTGCGGATTATTTCTACTACAGCAACGGTGTGCTGTAGTCAGTGCCGTATGCTTCAGCAAATCGCTTCGGCAATGCCGATTGCTGAAGCCAATTGCAAGGGCTGGTTCACAGAGGGTAAACTTAGTAATGCTACTCTGCTGTGCAGGGTAGTATCACCAAATTCACCCTCTGGGGGCCTCATTCAGCAAATGACAGTCTGCTTATTTCCAAGCTTGCACAGAAGATATGCAGTTTGGTACATTTTGGGAGGGTCAGTTTGGTAGTAAGGTTAGGGTGAACATGAAAGGGATAAGGTACTTGCCCATCTTAACCTTCTGCACGCTGATGTCAAAATCCAATATTTCGAGCAGAACCACAATGCAAGTGAAAAGTTGTCCAATTCAATCTTGGTTGAAAAAGCTTGATGGGGGAAGTGGCTGTGGTTTGTACTGAAATTGTGGCAGTATAGGCAGCCAAGACTTCACTGGATACCACTGCTAAGTCAAAGTGTTATCTCATTATGAGGAAGCAAAAAAATAAATTGATTTCTCCAGGCCTACAAGGACACTTTCAGAATCTATGGCAAGAATCAAACGAACATTTTACGAAAATCAAAGTTGATTCTCATTGTTTTCCTTGCAAGAATTGATTCTTGCAAGAATTTTAAATCCTGAATCAGCATTCTTTCTTTGTTAAGCAGCACCTGAGAAATTTGAAAAGAGACATTCTCTCTAATTTCCAGGGAAGTGCAGTATGTAGAATTAAGTGATGCAATCTTCTGTAATTATCCCTCCCCCCCCCTCCCCCCCCCCCCCCCCCAAAAAAAAAGACATTTGTGGAGGATAAAATCCTGATTCTATTCATCCACCTGTATGTCTGTCTATAGACAGGAGTTGGTTTCTTCTATCTAATTTGAGTTCTGCTTGGCCGATTGTAACCAAACTTAACATGGGTTGGACATGATGAGAGGAAGAACCCTATTTATTTTTTTTGAGTGAATGATGCCAAAGGTCAAGGTCATAGTTGCCTTGAACTTAAAAGATTTTCCACAGAGTTGGTTTCAACTCTCTAATTAAATTAAAATTACGCTTGGCTGATTGAAACCAAACTTGACATGTGAGTTGGGCATGATGAGAGGAAGAATCCTCGTTATTTTTGTGTCATTGTGCCAGAGGTCAAGGTCACAGTAACCTTAACTTGAAATAGGTTTTTATACCCCCCAAAAAATTTTCGGGGCATATAGTGCTTGTCATTTCTGTCTGTTCAGGAAGATTTTTTTCATGTCTATTCCATAACTCTGAGATGCTTCTTTGGATTTTGTTGAAACTTGGCATACATGTTGCTTATGGGAAGATGATGTGTTGCATACAAAATGTCTTTTTGTTCAATTGAGGTCAAGGTTACAGATCAAGGTCATAGTTCAGGTGCATCTGTTAGTCTTGTTGTTATTTAACCCTTTACCTAACATGAAAAGCAGACAACACTTGCAAAAGTAATTCTTGAATAACTAATGTTTTTCATTTTTTGTCTCAAAAACATAGGTTATGACCCTTCATTGGAAAGAGCTCGATGAGCTCGTTCCAAAGAGGGGTCATAACCTATGTTTTTGAGACAAAAAATGAAACAAATAATGAAAATTAATTGGCGATTTTTTGAGAATAGCACTGGCCGATTTTGGCCGTTATGTTGGCTAAAGGGTTGACTTTAGATATTGGTGAGCAGATAACTGTATCAGTGTTTTTTTTATTGTTCTATTTGTCCTTCCCTAGCGTAAGTCCCTTTTAGCCTTTGCGAACTTGCATACCCAGGAAGTGGAGCAGTGTTTGTGTACTGTGGTAAATGAAGTTCTTGTTTGCTGGTAAAACAGTACCCACTGACAAATGCTTAGGGTTAAAGTTCTCTAAAATGGGCAGCAGGGGTTGTATTTCATTGAGAATCTGAGAATCGATTCACTTAAAGATTCATGCAACAAATCCAGCAAAAATCCACGTAGATTCTTGCTGCCCCTCTGCTAGGATTCGTGTGAAAAGAAGTGAGTCAATTTAACTCTTTACCTAACTTAGTGGCATCAAATTAACCAATACAGGGCTAACGTGACCTGAAATATTGTGACACTTTGTCAATGCAATTGTACGGATATGGCTCTCATTGGAACCGGCTCAATGAGCCGGTTCCAATAATATCCATATTTGTAAGGTTTTATTGGTATTGTTCATTTTTAGAAAATACTATCAAATTCTGTTTTTGTTTTAAAAATTAAAAAGCTGTGTCTTGGTTAAAGGGTTAACATGTGTTATCAGTATACAACAGGGGTTCAACCATGGTGGCCTCATTGGATCCTAGGGCACTGATAGCCGGTATGGATTCTCACAATCATTTTCGTGAGAATCCAAATGGATTCTGCAAAATTTACATGAAATATAAGCCCTGGGCAGCATAGGTACAAACAATTGACTAAACTTGACTTTTTACCTACGTTGCAATCATGTTATAGCCATATATGCTGAAAGTGATCTTAAACATAATAAATAACTTGCATTGCCTTTTTAGGGTCTGTCATGGCCTTGTGCTGTGCGTGGTTTAGTATACACTGTTGTTTTGCTAGGTTGGTGCCAAAGGAAACTCCCTGTGTGGGTCCAAATCCTCGCTGTGCCATTTGCAAAGTTTATTATCTTTTCACTTTTCTACTTAAAAAAAGGTTGTGACCCCTCGTTGATCAAGCTTGTACAACATGTGTCAATGAGAGGTCATAAGCTATGTTCTAGCGACCAAAAATGTAAATTTTAATGTTTCTCAAGATTTTTTTGATATGAGTCATCATCTTTTAATACTTTATCCAGTGGACTCATTATCAAAATTTGTTATTTTAATTACCTTTTTCTCAAATTTAAAAAAAAAAAATTGAACACAACCACATCATGTATAAAATGTGAAATAATTTTTTTTCAGCTGGCTGCTGCTCAATTTGTAATTTTTATTGGACGATGCTTCCAATTTGTTTGGTAAAGAGTTAACATTTGTTAGGAAAAGAGCTAAAGCTTGAACTGTTTCATAATTTTCAGAGATTTATGGAATAACTTAAAAAAAAAAATTGTTGGTTTTTGCAATCTTCTGCTCTTTGTTTTAGTGTTTTTTTTTAAATAACAAAACAGAGTAAGTCCTTCTCCTTTCCTCTCTGAAAAGGATGTTGTGGGATTAATTGAACCCTTGTGGCCCCTTTAACCCTTTACCCAACGTAAAAAAAAAAATTAAAAAAATTAGTTATTCAAGAATTTTATTTGCAAGTGTCGGCTTCCTTTCATGTTAGGTAAAGGGTTAACAGTCGGATGTTTTGTTATGCCTCAATCAAAAGGGATAAAAAGGAGTTAACAAAATCAGAGAAGACCAAGCCAGTGCCATCTGTTCCTGTTTCTTCTTCTATTGGGAAGGTGGTGGCTCTGAGAGAGAGACTAGTGTTGTTGGAGTAGGAGTGCATACAGAAGGACTGATAAGTTCCAGTCCTTGCCGTAGAAGAATCAGGCCTGTTGGAGATTGATCTATCTCCTGGTGATCCAGCATCCTCTGGCATCCTCCCCTTTCCTGCGAGGAGAGGGCCAATCTGGCATGGATTGGTCAAGGGTACAAGGCTAGACCCTTTGAATGTCGCTTCCTGCTCCCTTTTCATTTCCCCTCTTCTTTCTCTGGAAGAGAGGTGTCCTTTCTTTTTTTTTCTTTTGTACCGTCTTTGCAGTCTCCGACTTTGTCTCCTTGCTGTTTCCCATAGACACATCCAAGAGGCATTCCATATCACGTGGGAGTGTGACCAGTGGGGGAGGAAATCTATTCCTGGGTGAATTTTGCCCTGTCACAAGTGGTAACTTGGCCAGCCTTCAACCATCGCAGTGTCATCTGGATTTCAAATGTGAGCTCCATTTGATCAATTGATGTTCACATCTCAGAGTCCAATGTTGTGACTTCTATGTATTGTGAAGTCCTAGTGAGTGTGTGTCAGTTTTTCATTCAACAACACAGCTCTTCATTTCATAAATGAACTGTCGATGGTTAGTATCTTTTTTTACAAAAAGTAGTTACAAGTTGTGTGTGATGGTTTAATTAGTTCTTGCACATTTCACACAACTGAGAGCTCCCATGGCTGATAGAATTCCACCACAAAACTAATTTCAGGTGACAGAATGCTATTGAATTTCAGATTATTTATGGATGCCATGCATGTGTATAACATGATTATCATCTTTTACTTTCTATAACTGTTCTGTAAAACATCCCCTCTGTGGAATTTGTTTTCCAGGTTTGTTACTTTTTGGCATTAAATTCAGATTCTCATTCCAGCTTTTTGTGGTTTCTGACTTTTTCTATGGAATTTTATTTTTTAATGTCCTTTCCACAAATACCCTAGGGAGCTCTTTCATGCCAGATATTAGAAACAGATTTTTATGATCTTCAAGGCCGGTCATTAACTTGGTACTGATTTAGAATTTTATTTGAAACCCTGCATAACTTAATGGTGAGTTTAGGGAGCTTGGAGTATTGGATTTGAAACCAAAAGATTGATGTTTGATCCTGACCAACGGTAACTGCCTTGTCTTCTTGGGAAAAATACTTAACCCTTTACCCAACGCAGACGATATCAAAATTAATTATTTTAAATATAATTTTTTAAAATTTTTCCAAAAATTTCAACAAAACCATATCATGTGACCCCTCGTTGGAACAAGCCCAATGAGCTTGTTCCAATGAGGGGTCACATGATATGGTTTTGTTGAAATATTTTGAAAAATTAAATTTTTTCAACTGCTCAATTTGCAAATTATGCTGGCGGATGTGGCCGATTCGTTAGGTAAAGGGTTAAGGACTTAATTCCAACTTTGATCACATTTTTCTACAACAAAACGAGTGCCCCAACATACAGTTTTGGGGTAAGTATGCAAGTTACATTCAAAGTGCCATGGCAGTTGTTTCTAAGCAAGTCTTGGCTGCATACACAGACAGCCAAGACTTGCCAAGAAACAACAGCAAAGTCATAGGATGTGGATTTTCAGAGTAAAGCAAAAATGTATAAAAAAAATCTCCAGGACCCTTAGGGTTAATCTTGATTGCCCATGTATGGGCAAGGTGGCACTGAGGCACACTACAAGTGATTGGTACACTTACCTTCAACCCTTACTAACTCTCTTTATGCCGAGTTAGTAAGTTGCAGAGTCTGACAGTTATTGTTCACTGCTCATAGGTTCTCTTTGGGTAATCCGTCTTCATTCATCCGTAAAACGGACTGACATGATGTGACTGTCTGTTGAAAGTGTTGTTAAACCACAATAAATAAACAGTTGTGAGCAAGCCAGAAAATAAGCAGACTGTCATCTGCAAAATAAGGTCCCCAGAGGGTGAATTTTGTGATGCTACCCTGCACCCTCTGGGAACCTCATTCTGCAAATGACAGTTTGCTTATTTTCAGGCTTGGTTGTGAGTTTGGCGCTGTATCCATTCAAGCCCACATGTGAATAATAAAAAGGGATTTCGTTTACGCCATATATATGTACATGTACTTTGGGAAAGAGACCTGTGAGTCTGTCACCCCTCCAATTTAACAAGAAATTGGGAACTTACGTTGTCTTCTTAGTTACCTCCAAGTATATTGAGTCAAAAAAGAAAGTATAATAAACTTTGAGGAGCAATTTTTTTAGTATTATTGACTTTAATCCCAAACAAATTATTGTAAATTCATATTTCGAGTCTAGCTGTATGAATTTGCATAATTTCATGTTCTTACAGTTGCCAGCATCACGTCAGGACGCCGCAATTCAGACATGGGTGAAATGAAAAGTTCACACATGCTGTCAGTAACGTGTATGTCCACCGTTTGCCTCTTGGATGGCAAGACATCGACGGAGTATGGACCTGATAAGTCTCTGGATGTCACCCTGTGGAATTGCGTTCCACTCCTGCCTAAGAACATTACGTAAATCGCCTAACGTCTGAAGATCATGAAGTCCTTCCCGACGGTCCAATTGATCCCAAAGATGCATGATTGGCGACAAATCTGGTGAAAGTGGGGGCCAGGGAATACGTTCGAGGTTCTGCTCCTCAAGAAAGTCATGACAGATACGTGCCAAATGACAGCAGGCATTGTCTTGTTGGAATAACTGCAATCCGTTGAACAATGGGACAACAACAGCGTTAAGAATTTCGTCCCTATGTTGCTGTCCATTCAGATTAGCATCGTTGAAGATCAACTGCGTTCGATGGTGCAAGGAAATTCCTGCCCAAACCATTACACTCCCCCTGCCGAAACGGTCGCATTCCCGCACGCAAGCATCACATCAGAAAACCATTCTTCTCATCAGTGATACAATCTTGCCCTACCATCAGTGCGCCATAGACAAAATCATGATTCATCACTAAAAAGAACTGTGCTCCAACACTGCTGAGTCCAGCGAACACGCTGACGTACCCATTCCATTCTGACGGTACAATGATGTTGGGTAAGGATTGGTCCGTGGTATGGACGCCTACTTCGGATTCCATGTTCAGCGAGTCTGTTGCGGACAGTTTGTGCACTGATTCTATTGTTCGTTCTACCAGGAATAATTGCTGCTGTCCTCGTCGCCGGAAGGAAGCGATCCCGCAAGTGAGACGTCCTGATGTGTCGGTCTTGTGCAGGGGTCGTAACTCTTGGTCAACCTGAACACGGTCGGTCGGCAGTATATCCAGTGGTTCTATACCTTCCAATGAGACGGTAAATCGTGGACACTGTGACTCCGAACTCAGCAGCAAGCTCATCTGGAGGTATCCCAGCCTCATGCATACCAGTGGCACACAACCTCTGATTTTCGGTTAACCTTGGCATTTTTTAACATGCTGGAAGACAAAAACTAGCGCGTTTTCTCAATAACCCAGGCTCTCTAGCACAACACAACACAAAGAAAATCGTCAGTCACCCATTCAATTTGACATTCTCGGGTAGCACATGCTATTTTGAAATCCATAGCAATATTGTATACAGTTGGTTGGACTACAACAACATGTCATTAAACTCTTTGCACGACTTCCTGTCCACAAACATACAACATTAGAACTATTATATTTCATCCTTTATGCTATTTTTCACATTTGTTTCTATTATACTTTCTTTTTTCACTCAGTATGTTATCCTTGATGATTACCACTGTCATCTGTCATAAAAATCTCCTTTTATATTTCGTTATTTTCTTTAACTCTTTGTCTTAGTAAAATAGCTGATAAACCTTCATTGAAACAGGCTCATTGAGATTATGTTCCAATGAGGAGTCATATGCAATATTTCTGAGGCAAAAAATGAAACTTCAGTTGTCTTTTAAAGATTTGAGAACTTATACTGAAGATATGGTAAATGCTTTGGGGTTTGAATTTTATGCAGTTACCAGGGTAATTCAAATGAGAATTATTAAGAGGACTCCCCTGAACTGTAATGTGAAAGCACTTCATTATCAGTAAGGGGCGTGTATTTTCTTCATATATATCTATTTTATTAGACTTTTTTGGAGAGAGCCTTTTTTTAGTGGAGAACGAGTTCTCCGTAAAATTTGATCAAATCTACCGTGGCTGCCCATTAATGCTTCTGTGTATCGGTGTAACAGTTTATCGACCAGACCCAGGGATGGGGGATAACCTCATTTATCTTCCTCAGGAGGGGAAGATAATCTGGGGGAAGATATCGTGGGACACCAGTTCTAATTTTAATGTGTATTCATTGTTTTACTTTCAGTTTGGGATTGATGACGTATATTTATTTGAACATCCACATATCGCAAAACGCTCAACTGATGCTAGTCTTTCTCATCACAAATTGTTATCAGAAGAACCACAGGTATGTATCCATTAGCTGTTGCATACACTAGCTGTTGCATGTATGTACCCATCATCAAGAATTATATAACAGATTTCAGAGTTCCATGACAGAAGTTGGAGAGCTTAGGAGAGTTGAAATTTTTCATGTATTCATCTATATCAGTCTATATTGGTTTTTTTTCACTGGTTGTATGGACATGTCTTACTGAGAATTCCCCTCAGGCCCAGTATCTCGCAAATGACAATTTCTGTGCATGATAAGAAACTTCTTAAAGCTTAATTTTTCATTTTTGTTGCACCTTGCAGCTTTATTAGCTCACCTGACTGAAAGTCAGGGTGAGCTTTTATTATCACTCTTCGTCAGTCGTCCGTCGTCTGTCGTCCGTAGTGAAGGTGGTGTTTGAGCCTCTTTCTCCTAAACCACTGGCCACATTTTAATTAAATTTCATGTAAGTAGAGGTTATAGAGGGGCATTTTAATTTTTATCCAAAATAGGTTTCGGCTCATATTGAGCAGAGGTGTGGGGGAAAAATGGCCAAATTTTTTGAAAATCTTCTTCTAATGAACCACCAGTAGCAGAGACTTGATATGTGGTATACAGAGTCCTTTTGAGGCTTAGAATCAAGTTTGTTCAAGAGAAGTTTGTCGGGCATTATTTGCCTTCATTATGGGAGGGGCAAACATTTTGGCCACACCTAAAATTTCTGTTTTCAGAACCGTCAGGTTGATTTAAACCAAATTTGATATGAGATGATAATGGGTCATAAGTAGTTGAATGATGCAAAAAAAATTTTTCTCATTGCCCCCTGAGAACTTCGAGAGCTAAAAATAGGAAAAACCTTAAAACTGCCATATCTCCAAAACTACACGGCACAGAGAATTCCTATTTTGTATAAAGTTTACTTTTATCCAGTAGAATAGAATGGTTAAAAAAAATCCCTATCGGTTTGATCACAAGGTACTTTTTTCAGGACTTTGAAAAAGTGCTGAGTCAGCACTTTTTAACACTGTAGGCAATGGGAAAAAGATAAAAAAATCTTCTTCTCCAGATCCAGTAGGCAGAATCTTGTGATATTTGGTATGCAACATTGTAGGGTGGATCTGATTCAAGTTTGTTCAAATCGGCCCCCTGGGTTCATATTTGGGCTCAGTATAGGAGCCTGATTTTGAACTTAGTGCATTTCAGGCAAATTTCTTAAAAAATCTTCTTCTCCAGATCCAGCAGGCAGAATCTTTTGATATTTGGTATGCAACATTGTGGGCTGGATCTGATTGAAGTTTGTTCAAATCAGCTCCCTGGATTAATATTTGGGCTCACTATAGAAGCCCGAATTCGAACTTAGTGCATTTCAGGTAAATTTCTTAAAAAATCTTCTTCTCCAGAACGAGCAGGCAGAATCTTTTGATATTTGGCATGCAACATTGTGGGGTGGATCTGATTCAAGTTTCTTCAAATCGGCCCCCTGGGTTTATATTTGGACTCGGTATAGAAGCTTGAATTCGAACTTAGTGCATTTCAGGCAAATTTCTTAAAAAATCTTCTTCTCCAGATCCAACAAGCAGAATCTTTTGATATTTGGTATGCAACATTGTGGGATGGATCTGATTCAAGTTTGTTCAAATCGGCACCCTGGATTCATATTTGGGCTCACTATAGAAGCCTGAATTCGAACTTAGTGCATTTCAGGCAAATTTCTTAAAAAATCTTTTCCAGATCCAGCAGGCAGAATCTTTTGATATTTGGTATGCAACATTCTGGGGTGGATCTGATTCAAGTTTGTTCAAATCGGCTCCCTAGATTCATATTTGGGCTCACTATAGAAGCTCGAATTCGAACTAAGTGCATTTCAGGCAAATTTCTTTGAAAATCATCTTCTCAAGATCCAGCAGGCAGAATCTTTTGATATTGGGTATGCACCATGCTTAGGGGGGGGTGAGATTCAAGTTTGTTCAAGCCAAGTCCCTGGGTTCATATTAGGGCTCACTGTGGTAGCTCGAATTATAACTTAGTTCAAAATGAGGAATTTTCTTTAAAATTCTTCTTCAGATCCAGCAGTTGGAATGTTTTGATATTTGGCGTGCAGCATCCTTAGTGGGGTGAGATTCAAGTTTGTTAAAGCCAAATCCGGGTTCATATATGGGCTCCCTGTGGGAGCCCGAATTATAACTTAGTTCAATATGAGGAATATTCTTTAAAAATCTTCTTTTTTTTTTCAGATCCACTGGTCAGAATCTTTGGATATTTGGTTTAAGCTTTTCTTAGGAGGAGCAGATGCAACTTGTTGAAATCAATTCTCTGGGTTGATATTTAGGCTACCATGTCAGGTGAGCACCCTCAGGCCCCTTGGGGCCTCTTGTTTGTTTTGCAACTTTATTTATTTATTTGTGTATTTATTATATTTTTAGCTCACCTGACTGCAAGTCAGTGGGAGCTATTGCCATCACTTTTGTCCCTCAGCCGTCAGCCGTCGAGCGTTAACTTTTTGCAAACTTGACATCTTCACAACCACTAGGCAAAATTTAAACATATATTGCACAGACCTTCTATGGAGTATACCCTTTCTATTTTGTTTAAATGAAGTTGCTGCCATATTCATTCTCTGATTTATGTCCCAAAAGCTTAAAAACCTTTAAAAATCTTCTCATGAACCACCAGAGGGAATGCCTTGATATTTGGTATGGAATATCTTTTGGTGTAGAAGATTAAAGTTTGTTCAAGGGAACTTGATAGGTCAATATCTGGGCTCTCTGTGGGGGCATATCCATTTTGGGCCCAAAATTTCTATTTCAAGAACCGGTGGGCCAATTTCAACCAAATTTGACATGTAGTATACGTAATTGATTAATGCCCCCCCCCCCCCCCCCAAAAAAAAAAGAAAAAAAAAAAAATTCACAGCCCTGTGGCAACCCCAGGGGCTAAAAACCGAAAAAAATTCAGAAGCCCATATATCCCAAGCCACAAGGAACAGAGAACTGTTATTTGGTATGAAGCATACTTAGGACCCGAAAAAGGGATTGGTTAAAAAAATTGCCACCTGTTCAATCAGGGTGCCGGTAGAGGGTATTGAAAAAATGATGAGTCAGCATTTTTTCAGTAGTTTATCCAGGAGAAAAATTTTCATTCACTGAGAACCTTGATTGACATATTGTTCTTAAATCAACAAAATTGCTGCTAGAAAACATTCTAATCTTGTAATTTTAATAAGAAAATTGTTGGAAAAATTTGTGACTTCAGTTTGTTTTCGAAAGATTTTATTTCATGTTGAACCCTTTCAATGCTGGAAACCCTTTCAATGCTGTATATGTTTTTTTCTCTTTCCTTGGAAAAAAATTGATCTGATTTCTGTATGAATATCTTCAATTTAACCCTCTCATGACTTCAGTGTGTTTTTCCAAAGATTTTATTTCATGATGAAATCTTTCACTGCTGTGCACATATATATATTTTTTTTCTGGTTTCTTGGAAACATTTATCTGATTCCTGTATGCATATCTTTAATTTAACCCTATCAAGACTGCAATGTGGGTTCTAAAAATTTTATTGATGCCATGGTCAAACACTTTCAGTGCTATGCACATATATGTTTTTTTCTGGTTCCTTGGAAAAAAATTGATCTGATTTCTGTATGAATATCTTTAATTTAATCCTCTCTTGGAAACATTTATCTAATTCCTGTATGGATGTCTTTAATTTAACCTTCTCAAGACTTCAGTATGACTTTCAAAGATTTTATTAATGCCTTGATCAAACCTTTTCAATGCTGTGCATATTTTTGTTTTTTCTGGTTTCTTGGAAAAAAATTCAGTAATTCCTGTATGAATGTCTTTAATTTAACCCTCTCAAGGCTTCAATGTGGGTTCCAATACTGTTAATGAAAACCTATTTCTGATTTCTTTGAAAATTATTTTACCCCCCAAAATAAGCCTCCATAAATTCCCTTTCTTTTGTGTTTATTTTTTATGCTTTAACCATTTTTACACAGACTTGAATTTACGGGTGGCAGTAAAATTCTGTTTCTCTAGTTTGAAATCTTTCTTGTTCTTTAAAACCACTGGGCCAAATTCATTCATTTATGGCACAGACCATCTTTGGAGTAAACCTTTTCTCCTTTGTTCAAATGAAGCTTCTGCCATCTTCAGGCTGGTAGAATTTACTTTTCTGATATTTCCCTCCAAATTACTGTATCCCTTTGGGTGGGGTTAATGCTCCATAAGCCTAATATGCTTTTAAAATTCTCATTTTATAAGCCACTTGCAATAATGCTTAGATTTCTTGTTTGGGACTTACTTCAGTGATGCAGATTTCACAGAAACTCAGTAAGTAAAAATTTGGGCTCCCAAATTTTGGGCTACACTTAATATTTCTATTTTCAGATTCAATGGGCAGATGTGAACCATATTTGTCATGTAGTATATAAGTGGGTTATAAGTATTTCATTTATGCTGGAATTATTTTTTTTTTTTGGGGGGGGGGAGGGGTAGAAAGAACCACAGTAGTTAAAAACAAAACAAAAATTCACAGAACAGATCTTACTAGAAAGCTTTCATAGAACCAACAGAAATGAATGGCCAAAAAAGTTGTCTTTGGTTGTGTCATAGCAAATCAAAAAATTGCTCTTGCTGCTGATCACTTACTGATACACTCATTTCTTTTGACAATTTGAGCCAGGTGAGCATTTTAGGCTCACTTGAGACTCTGGTTTTATATTATTTTCTATTCTATTTTATTTTATTTATTTGTTGGGGCCCCACCATTGGAGAATACAAAGTATTTGCCCCTTTGCCAGATAGACTAAGAGATGAGAGTCCATAGGGTCCTCTACTCCAGTTACCTCTCAGTAAAATAGTTTGATCAATTTATGCACAGCGAATAAACAAAAAAAAAAAAAGCTCTAATGCTAAAATTTTCCTGTGAGAATCTTGGGAAGAGGAGCCATGTTTATTTAATGCAGTAAATAAGTTCTATTTTCTGGTAAATAGGACCAATGCCTAGGGTGGAGTTCTTCAAGAGTCAGTGGGCAGTATAGATATTAACAATTGGCTAAACTTCACTTCATACTTATGTTGCCGTCATGGTACAGCCATAGATGCTCAAGGTAACCTTATAGCCGAAAAATAAATAAATAGATGCTGAAAATTATGTTAAACAGCAAATAAATAATAATTATAATATCTGATAGGGTTAAAGTTCACAGAACATGTTGTTACTGAGTAGAGTACAAAGTACCAGGAAATTTTTTTGTTTACAGACAACCATGTTTCTCCATGGTGTCAATTGGCTGGAGTTTTGCATTTGGTTTCCTTGAATTTTCTGTTGATTTTAGACTAACTAAACCAGAATTCGACCATTAATTTTTTAATTTTTTCTTTTAACCTTATGGGCCTAATTCCGACTTGAATCACTTTTTTCTATAACAAACCAGGTATCCCGACATGAAATCTTTCGGGAATATGTGTAGGTTACATTCAAAGTGTCATGACAGTTGTTTCCAGACAAGTCTTGGCTGCCTGTGCAGACAGCCAAGACTTTCCTAGAAACAATTGCAAAGTCAGAGGATGTGGACACTGTCAAACTGTACCAATGAAGTGTAACAATCTCCAGGCCATTAAGGGTTAAATCATATGACAAGGATGGTCTATAGTATGTTTTTTTTCTATAAAATGTGTGGTTAGCGCTTGAAGTAGCATGATTTTCAACATTACCAGAATCTGTCTCCAATAATCTTTTATTTGCCTTCCAGTGGCATATGACCTTTACTTGTGCAATAAGATCATTGATTCCATTGCATTGATAGACTAAGAAGCTAATTGTTGAACACATTAAATTACATACACTAGCTGATGCATATGAAATAAATTTGGTAAACGTGTAGGTGAAAGTGCACTTATGGGAATACTGGGATTAGCAGTTATCAATACCTGATAAAAATATGTATTGTCCCTTGTGTGCCACAATGTGTCATCTGCAATGCTAAAGCATTGCACATGTGACCTTGTTGCACTAAAGGAATAATAAACTAAGTTATGGGTACTAACAACAAACAGTATTGTTTGTCTCTCATAACTGTTATGGTGTGTATTAACGATAATGGTAACCGAAAGACATCTGAGAATCAACAACAATAACTTGAATTTAACTATTGTAAAATTTAATAATAAAAATAATTTGAAATGAAAATGATAAAAATTTTTTACAATCTTTGGTTTATAGAAAAATAAAAACAAAAATATTTATCAGTTAGTCCAAAATGAAGTTCAATAGAATCCAGTAATCCGATGATGAAGAAACTTTCCAGCTGGTATTTATAATGTCCAAGAATGTGTCCGCTGAAACAGTATCCAATAAATTGCAATGAAATGTTCACTCAAAAATTTTACAGTCTCCAATAAATTCCAATAAAGCACTCAGTGAAATTCAAATGGAATTGATATCAAACAAGTATTTACTGCTCAGGTAGTTTGAAAATTATCCAGTTGGATCCTTAAATTTTTCACAAGAATAAATTGTGGTTTACACAAGAAGAATAAAGTCTCTTCAAAATTTGGAAGCACTTGTCCAATAGAAAACATATTCAGATTACAAAATAATATTCTGTAGAATATATATTAAACTCAGCTGCTATCTAATTATAATGCAAAGTCCTGTAATAATAATCTCCAATGTTCTAATAAAGAGTAAAATCCTCACCCTCTGATTGGATAAGAGCTGGCGTGGTTTCTTTTATGTTTACAGCTCTAGTTAGTAGCAAATGTTACCATCTGACCTCACCATGCGAAATATTTGAAATGACATTGCCTGTTTCGTAATTGCTTCATCAATGGAGTGAATAGCGAGCCGCATCATTTTTTCCCAATTTTTCATGCGTGCAGCAGACGGTGTTCCGGATGAAGTGTTGTTTAAATTACAAATTGATTTACGATTTGTACTGACATAGAATTATTTTACCTGGTTTATTTATTATTTATCCAGTGCCGTCTTGGGGAACACGAGAGGTTTATTTTAAAAACCTGTGATCGTTAAAAGTTGCCTTGAACAAAGCAACTTTTTATTGATCACAAGTTTAGTAAATAAGCCTCTCATGTTTCACAATGTAGATTTTGAGCTATGGGTGGTGTCTTTTTGGAACATATACGTTATTGTGATGAGTTGATGGTATCATGGTCTGAGGTTTGTGGCTCCGAGCGTATGTTCAACCTCGACACATGTTGAACATAAGCTCCAAGCCGCAAACCTCAGACCATGTTACCGTCAATTCATCACAATAATTTATAATGTTCAATGAATACTGAATATAGCCAAGTCATGTCTCCATGGTGTATGAGATGAATGAGTGTGAGAAGTCTGTTGACAGAGGTTATTAAATAGTCTTCAAATCGAAAGTTCTAGAATAAGAAATTTCTCCAATGTTCTTTTATTCTACGAATTGCGATTGGTTGAACTGAGTCACCTCATTAAGTTTCTAGATGATTCTGTCTAATTTCAAGTAAACAAGTGTGAGCCAAATAAACTATTAGTGACCTAAAAATAGATTCTGTTTAAGAGAATTAGAAAACCTGTTGATAGGTACATTCAGAAGTCACTCAGTGCAAATAAATGATCACACAAGCCAGTGTCTGACAATTCTAATTAAAAAAAATAATTCTAGAAAATATTGATTGTTTCTAATTTAGAGTTACCAAAGACATATTAATTTTGATATTATAATAAGGGTCTATAACACACCCCTCCTTAAAAGAAAAGGTTTGAAGGTACTGAAAACTTTTCGTAATTTTAGCAGACTTTGACTGGTTTACAGTATACACATGTGGAAATCTTCACAAAATTTTATTATAAATGTATATACACTGATGTAAAAGGAGACCAATTAAAATATTTTAAATTTGGATATTCTGGAAATTTCGGGCATCTGCTACAAGATTATCTCTTCACGAAATATGCCTAATGTCTAAACTATATTTTTGCAGAGCTAAGCTGTAATCTGCATACTGTACTCCATTGCAAATCACCAAAAACATTCATTTTTATCCCCTGCCATGTTGGGGGAGGGGGTTTTAGGAATGGGTTCCTTCCTCCCCTATTTCTTTGCCATCACATTTTAAAGAAAACTAGTCAGAGTATTTTACCCAAATTTAATATGTCGCTTTTTGGTGATAATATCATGAATGGGATTGCAAACCTGCTGTGTCCAAGTATTTCACTAAGAGTTATTGCCCTTGTTGGACTTAAGTGATCGTAGATTTGCCGTCCCATTGTGATGCACTTGTTAGCTCACCTAAGTAGAAGATAGGATAAGCTATAGTGAGCTATATCTATTTTCTATCATTTGTCCTTCAATCATCTGTGAACATTGGTATTCTAGACTTATCCACCCAAACCCCTGAACCAATTTCAGTGAAATTTAAGAGAATTGTTTGTTATGACATCGCATTTTGATTTTGTTCAAATCAAATTGCACTGCCCTGTTGGGAGGATGTGGGGGAAAATGTTTAATATTTAGTGCTCATCTTCATAAAGTTTGTTCAAACGAAGTTCATAGATCAATATTATTTATCTTTGTAATGGCAGGAGCAATATTTTAGCTTAGTGCAATATGAGGAATATTCTTAAAAAATCTTTTGGTATTTGGCATAAAACATCCATGGGGAGGGGAGGGTCAGATTCAAGCTTTTTGCAATGTTTTTTTTTTTAATTTTTGAAAAATAAAATTTAATATTGTGTGTGTTGGGTAAAGATTTAATACACAACTGGCCCAAGGTACATGTTACATGTTGGCATGTTACTCAACTCAATCTAAGCAATACAGTGCAGCTCCACAAACACAAGATCCATTATTGGCGATATGCAAATTTGGATTAATTCAATTGATGCTTTCCACAATCATAGTTCAGAAAAGACATTCTCAAACAATCTTCTTGTGCATTTGCTAGGATAATTGGCAATATGTGAAATGTTTTTACATGTGTAAGTTTGTGATCCGTTCCCAGACCTATTAATTAAGAAACATGCTGTGCCCAATGATGCAAAGATGAGAGCATTTCATTTTGTCAATAGAATAACATTAATTTCCACTGATCTTTCACCATCATAAATCAATAAGATCTGCATCAACATCAATATATATCCAGAACAGGAAATGCCAAAGTATAATTCATATCCAAATTTGAATCTAAAGTATTGCAAGAATAGATTTCCAGGCCTGGCATTTTCAGGAGAGCGATTTATTTGCTCGCCTGCTGCTTGCCTTAAAAAAATTAAGGCGGGCAAAAACTAGCCCTCCTGGCCTTAGAAAATAATGATTACCACAACAGACTACTCCTAAAACCCACATCTTATCAGATCTCTGCTATGTTAGTGCTCTCTGAAAGACGGCCACACTGCCCCTCCCACACCTCCAGGGCTTGCTGAGGCCTGGAGGTGTGGGAGGGGTAGTATAGCTGTCTCACAGAGACTACCTTGTTAGCAACCCCAAATGAAATGTACAAAGCCCACCAGGCAGAATTTATTAATAGTAAAACTTCATTTTGCCACTTTTAGCTTTTGTAAGCTTAAGGAGAGCTAACCGTCATTCCCCTAGGCCATGCAATGGGGGCAATTTTTAGCCCTCCTGCATTTTTAAGAATGCCATGCCTGGATTTCTGTTGAAAGTTTTGGATCATGCAATATCTCACAAATTTTGCGGAAAGCATAAGTAAAAGACAGGATTAAGCCCCTAACGCTTAAGGGCCTGGACAATTGTCATGACCTTACACCTGATGGCTGTTTAGGCTGCCAAGACTTGACAAGAAACCACTTCCAAGGTAATTTGTTCTTTGTCCGGAGAATCTCCTCATGATGGCATGCTAAAGGCACCTGTTCTGAAGTCGTAAAAGTCAGAAATAGGTGTTTAAGTGTTAAACCTTTATGTAACAAATTGGCTGGAAATGCCTACCCTACATGCAAACGTGACACCTGTAACCACTCGATTTACTTGCCATAGAAACACCCATCATTTCACTCCCATCTGCTTACATTTTATCTACTAATTTCTGTTTACACAGTTTACATTCAATACACTGTGAATACAACTGGTAGAGGGTCAAACCTGATCGGGGGAACATAAGTGATCAATCCTGTTTTGATTTTCTGTTCAGTGTAACTTGCATGTTAATGATGTTTGCCTCAGGGATGGAAGTGACTTTTAAAACCATTTCAATCTGATAGTCCGGTCCTTCAGATTCACAGAACAAATGTTGAAGAGCAAAAAAACCCACTCTAGCAAAGCTGATGACAGATGCAAATCAAATTTGCTGTAGCTAGCTATATATTACATTGTTGTTCCATTAGTTTAGAAACTGTTGGTGTTTTGTGTACATGTATAAATAGAAGATTCTAGTAAAATTCGGTGACTGCTGTCAGTAATGTTTCATTAAACTTGTGTCCTTCCATCTATAAACATAAACTTCTTTATTTCTTATCAACCTACCTTACAATTGTTTACTACAGGCTTGCACGACAGTGGAAAACCCTAACTCAAGAGAGTTGGGAAAGAAAAGTGGTGTAAAAAACACCATGAAAAAATAAGCCAAAACTGGGTCGAGCACCATCGGCACACACCCAGTAGGGGACGCTCTTCCCTTAGTACAATTCCATGACTTCCGTTAACCAGTGCGCAAGCAGTCATCAATTAATCATTCTTTGTTTGTCCGAGACACGTGGAGGATGTGTCTCCATTTTGCATTATGAAACAGCGATAATTCAACTCGTCGATAATGGTTTTCCTGTGACTGGAATTACAGATCTGAAGATCATATAATAACAGGACTGTGTTTTATATATTCTCGTTAATATTTTCAACCACATTTTCTTTGAATTTTATTTATATATTCCGATTTCGCGGTGATTTTTGACATCGTTTCAACGCGGTTTGGACAATTTTTTCTGTTGATGAATTTTAATATTATTATTGGAGTTAGGTAGGTGTTAAAGAGGGACTGTATGGACAGGATTTCTTCACTCTTCACTGTTGAGGGCTAAATTTCTGTTTTTTAGGTCCCTGTCGGCCGCCTGGATTCTGTTGTGTACCCACCTGTTTTTTTTTTCTGCCACCTTTCTCTCATAGTAGTGGGTGTTCTTCTACTTTCTGTGTCTGTTGAGTTCACCTTTTTCTTTTACTGCTCTCACCTCTGTTATGTCCAGTTCGGTTCCTTTAGGGCAATGCCTTTTGGCCTCGCTTTTGGTGGCTGTTCCTCCTGCACTTCTGGGGGTGGGGGGTGGGGTGGGGGGGGGAGGACGTCGTGGGGGATGTACAGCTCCTCCCACACCCAAGGGGGGGGGGAACGCTGTCGTTTCGGGGCCTCCTGACATGACCACATCTGGTGAGAGTTATGCCCCCTCCGTGGGGGGATGTGCAGTTTTTTACCATGGTGGATACTGCGGGAGCTGTTGGATGTCTGGTGAAGAGATGCCTGGTTCCGGGACTATGCACCCCCTCCAGTCGACATCTGAGGCTGTCACTAGGGTTGTGACTCCTCCTTTGGAGGCCGAGTGAGGTTGCTCTCTCCCCTTTTCCGCCAGTTTCAACAGCTCTCGTATCTGCTGCTACTGCTGTTCCGTCTACAACGTCATTGGTTTCCATCCACGCACTCTAGTCCCATGGCCAGTTTTGCAGGACCAACGCTTATTGTGCACCCTGGACCTTCTGTCCCGCAGAGGTCCATGGTGACTCTCCTGAGTTTCCGCTCTGTAGATCCTCGGTGTATGTCATACCCCAATACACATCTGCCCTCAGATGTTTTGGCTGCAGCCCGTCTCCCCGCGTCGGGTGTATTTGAGGATCATGACCCTTCACTGATAAAATGGGTCAGGAGTGAAGCCACTTTGTCGGTTCGTTCCCATGTCGAATCATTCCGACACAGTCAGTGAGCTTAGGGAGGCCCTCTCCTTGCTCACTTAGGTTCTGTTCAAGAGCCTTTTCCATTGCTTCCAGCGAGGCTACGTGTGGTTTCCGGGTGCCCCTTGTGGCGCCGCCTCCCGGGATAGGAAACAGGCCGCTTTCTGATCCCCCTGGTGTGCCTACACCATGGGAGGCATCGGCTGGTTTGCCCATGATGGGTTATGTGTCTTCTGACTCATGGGATGAGTCTGACATACCTGACATTGAGAGCCAACAGTCTTCTGACTTGGGGGCAGCTCTTGACTTAGTGTTTGGGTTTCTTCCAGATCCCAAACCGTCAAACCAGCTGACAGTGTCAGCCCGGCCGCGATCATCGGTCGCGTGCCAACAGCCTGTGAAGTAACCTGCTTCTGGGCGCCTTCGACCGTGCATGTCGGTACAGGTGGTTGAAGCTTTTACGGCTTTGGACTCTAAGCTGAGTTCCAAGGCTATGAAGACGTCGTTCTTCATTAGGGTTGACACTTTTTTGCCTCTGGTGCGTTATCGTTCCTACGATTCCGCCATTCCGTCAGTCTGCCAGACTTTGACAGTCTTAGATCGGGACTCCAACTCCCAAGCCAGCCATTTTTCATATGGAGACTCTGGAGTCCATGTTGGGCTTATCGGGAGAGATGTTGGAATGCTTTCTCTCTTCGATCACGTCGACTCTGCTTTGCTGCTTATCTGCTCCCATATAAGTTTAACGACGAACAGGTTTTTTGTGAGTGCTGTCCATGGCGCTCATGCATCTTCTCACACACATGCATGTAACACGGCTAACTTGGAATTAGTTCGCAGGGACGCTGTGCTGGACACATGCCGTTCCCTTCTTGAGGGGCAGTGCACTACTCTTCGATCTGCCTCTATCGGCGGGTCTGCTACTATTTCATGGTTCCGTGGCGACGGTCCAGGATGACTCCCTATGTCATTCCATAGATCAGCTGCTGCTTCGTCAGCATGATCAGCCTTCTATTGGAGGCAGGGGCCGTCCAAAAGCCTAACAAGTACCCTTCTGCTTCCTCTGTGAAGCTAAGGGCTGATCCTCCTGCCGCCACTTCTACTCACTCACAGGGTAAGAGTAGGCATCGGCAGTAGTCACCTCGAATTCGTCCCAGGTTGAGGCATTCCATTCAGTCGAGAGTGCCTCTTCCAACACTCGTCCCTTTCAATGTTACACGTTGGGAACTTTTGATCACGGAGATAGGCAATCTCCTGTCAGAGGGGGTGATCGAGGTTATCAAGAACATCCTTTCAGTGGGATTTTATTTCTGCCTGTTCTTGGTGCCAAAGAAGGACAGCTGACTCAGAGAGGTTCTCGATCTGAATCTCCTGACCCAGTCTATCATTGCTCCTCAGTTCAGCATGGAGGCTTTCAGGTCGGTTCACCCCTCCATTCCCCAGGATATTTTCCAGTTCAAGGCCATACCCTTTGGCCTCGACCTGGATCCTTGGGCCTTCACCCGTCTGATGTTGCATGTGTTAGTCTTACATCGCACACAGTCCAGGGTGTCTTCTTCAGCATATCTAGTCGATATCCTCCAGAAGCTTTCCAATGCCGCCTTTCCGGAATCGGATGTCGTTGAGCCTGCTCATGTCACTAGGGTTCAGAGTCACCGGGAAGAAGTTTGACCTGGTCCCTTCTCCGTTGTTTTGTCATCTGGGATGGGCTTCCATACACAGCTAGGATACAGTGGCAGTTTCCCAGGCAAGGGCTGTGCTTTTCTCAGCCTTTTGCCCTGACTGTGTCCCAGTCTACGTCCGCAACAGCTCGGGATCTTCCCTGGCTGTTCGGTCTCTGCGGTTCAGTGACGGATCTCATTCCTCTGGGTCGGCTGCATGTCTGACCACTCCAACACTTTCTGCTCAGTCGTTGGAGGCCGAATGTCGATCCTCTGGATCTGGTGCTTCAGTTACCGGAGTCTCTTCCTCGTCACCATCTCCCCTGACAGATGTTCAGTGGATTTTGCAGGGAGTTCCCTTGGACTGTGATCTCTGATGGGGTGTGACATTGGATCCTCTATGTCTTTTCCTTCATGGGTCATGGGACCAGGATCTAGCAGCTCTTCATGTCAACCAGGAGCTTCTTACTCTTCTGAGTTTCTGGCAGTGGATCCCTTTCCTTTCAAATTGTAAGGTCCTTCTATTGTCTGACAATTCGACAGTGGTTGTTTACATTCGGAACCAGGGCGGCACGCACTATGTTCCCATGTACAAATTGGTTCGGAATCTTCTACTGCTCGCTCAGGATGTCAATGATGGGGTGGTGGTTCGTCACTTTTCCGGTCATCTGAACGTCCTAGCTGACGCCCTGTCCCGACGGGGCAGGTTCTTTTCCACCGAGTGGATGCTCCACATGACGGTGTTCCAGTCTCCTTGCGATCTCTGGGGTCTTCCCCACATCGATCTCTTTGCGACTCGTTGGAACCATCAGGTGGACACTTTCGTGTCCCCATGTCCAGATGCTCTGGCTCTTGCCGTGAATGCTCTGTCCCTCCTTTGGAATGGTCTTGTCGGCGACGCCTTCCTGCCGGTTCCGATTCTGCCTCAGGTTCTAGCCCAGATATGAACCTGCAGTTGTCGAATCATTTCGATCGCACCCCTGTCACCTCAGTGGGTGTGGATCACTCTGCTCTGCTCTCTGTTAGCGGCGGTTCCGGCACGTCTCCCTCTACATGGCGACCTTCTTTGCCAAGGTCTCCCGAGGAGGTTTCATGTCGACCCAACTTCATTGTGCCTTTGTGCATATCTTTTGTCAGGTCCTGTCTCCTCCATAGTGGTTTTTTTTAGACGTGCAGTGGAGTTGCTTTTCTTCTTCAAGGAGGCACTCCACTGGTTTAACCTCTGAGGCTACGTGGAAGGTCTTCTGTCGATGGCGTGCGGATCACTCTGTTGCTTCCGTCACTCCTTTGATAACACAGATTGCAGAGTTTCTGGTATATGTTTGATTCTGGGGGTCTCCAGCCTGTTTCCATGAATGGGTACAGGTCCATGCTTCGGAGACATTTTAGTATATGGGACAGCATCGTATCGGCACTACTCAAAGCCTCTCCAAGCTTGTTCGGCACTTTTCCTTGAAAAGGCCTAGGACTTAGCAACTTACCCCAAGATGGAATCTTTCTTGGGTGCTGTTTTGCTTGTGGGGCGCCGTTCAAGCCTTTATCCCAGGTGGATATGCATTTTTTCACATACAAAACAGCTTTTCTGATGGCTTTTGCCTCAGCCAGACGGGTTAGTGAGCTTCACTCCCTCTCTGTTGACTCGGCCTTTTTCTGGAGCTCTCCCACCAGTGTTATGTTTACAAGTGATTGCTCCTTTCTGGCCACGAATCAGATACCGGAAACTACTCCGCCTCCTATCAGTATCGGGACTCTTCCTTCTGTTCATTTGGAAGGGTATGATCGATTTTGAGTCCCTTATTCCTGGTCGACAGACGATCTCTCCTGAATCCACTTCTCGATGGATTTGTCTTGCTATTCGTGCACCTTCCGCTCGTCTAGCAACTGGCGATTGTATTACAAATCGCTTTTCTGCCATGAGGTACGTGCATTGTCTACCTCTCTGGGCTTATACTAACTCCGTCCTGTTGTCAGATTTATGCTGGCAGCCTACTGGAGAAATGCTACCTTCTCCACTTATCTGCGACAGTTGCAGGAGCAGGCGGAGGACCTTTGTTCTACGGGCCCTCTTTCTTCTGCTCAGGCTGTTGTCTATCCCAGCCATTCAGTTTCTTACAAGGTCAGTTCCAGCTCTGTGCTGTTACTACACTTTCTGTCTGTGGCGACCATACGCCTTATCTCTTATTGTCTTTTACTAATGTTTCTGATGCTATGGTTTGATAAGACTAGGGATCTCTTCCTCTGCCCATGGTTCCAGTGCAACTGAGTTATGTGTGGGTTGGTTATGTGATTCCCTCCATCCTTTTGTCTATTCAGCCTGTAGTAAACAATTGTAAGGTAGGTTGATAAGAAATTTAAATTTTAGAGTAAATTTCCTTTCTTATTATACCTACCACAATTGTTTACATGGAGGCCCTCTCGTCTTCTTATTCGGGTAAGAATCCTTCCTCCCCGCTGATCACATAACTCCTATGTTGGCGGACTCAAAAAAATGATTAATTGATGACTGCTTATGCACTGGTTAACAGAAGTCATGGAATTGTACTAAGGGAAGAGCGTCCCCTACTTCCCATACGAAGTTTAGCCACACAAACCGCATAAGGACTGGAACTTATTTACTCCTAACTCCAGCTTATTAGAAAATGAATTATTTTCTGACGTATCAGGGGAGCTTACCAGTATTTTCTCCCATGCAAACACTTCAGAATTGGACTCTAATGAGTGATGGATGCATAAAAAAATCTCATTCCGTGGTCTTGACATGTAAAGATCAATCATCAAACTGAGTACCACCCACACTAATTCAACCAATCGGCGTCAATGAGTGTAACCAATCCCACCAATGAGATCGTGAGCTGATAACACGTGACTCTCGCTCAGCGGAGACGAAGGTGCCATCTCAATCATTTCTCATTTCTACTCATACTGTTGAAGTGTACCTCTCTGACGCCATTTTGAATTTAACAACAACAATCTTGGATTTTCGCAAATTTAGTTATTGCACGATTTTTATTCGACACGCGTTCATACAACGCCTTTGATAATTACTTGTATCATACACCAGGTACCGCGATTGCACATTTGCACTATTCGCTTATTTTATTCGCTATTTCGTTTATGTATTTTACGTGACTCGCGATCATTCACATTTTTAATTGTATGAAATTTTTTTCAGTGCACCGGCTATCACAGGTCTCACCGCCACAAGCCCGAACAATACGCACTTGCTTGCGAGATCTGAGAGCTTTGCCGCCACAAGCCTATATTGAATATGGATTTTTTCTGTAGACAATTTGCCTGCTTGGAAGATCTCCCGATACGATAGCCGAGAAGTTTGACATCACAAGCCTGTGTTGTATACTACCTGTATACCTCCTGCCTGCTTGCAAACTTCGATGTCGCCTGTGACTGCCCAAGACGGTACTACTGTCAGTCAGTTGGAGCTTCACGCCACAAGCCCGTGTTATACGCAGTTTACTGTGTATCTCCTGCCAGCTTGCAAGCTCCCCGGGCGACTTACAAGTCACTGATTCACCAGACAGTCTAACCAATAGACTGCATAAATCACCATAGTTCCCCAAAGTGGAACAAATAAAATCAAGCCACAAAGGCATAAACAATAGCACAAACAATAAACAATAAAGTGCAAACAAACAAGTGACCAGTCTATCACAACACCTGGTCCTCATAACCCATTACTGGAGGGTGTGAAATTGGTAAGTGAGTGCCCAAACAACTCCTCACGGTCATAAAATCGTATTGACGATGTAATAGTAAACCAACAATCATACAGCAATAAAATATTGCCATAACAAAACATCAAACTTGCGATAATTTGCTTTTAATCCATACTCACTGTTGCATTCAAGTAAAACATTGAACGAATTGGTGTGAATTGGTCCTCGTACATAGTGACCGATATATTCTGACATACCAGTATAAAATACCGTACTGACCAAAAAGTCGGCAAATTCAGACTAAATTGAAGTCTTGAAGTATTTGTTTATTTGATAAAACCATAAAGGTTGAAACTAGTCATACATAGCGGATTAACTTCCGGACAAATACCAAGAGGCTTCATGTCAAATATATCAATACCGAAGCAAATACAAATTTTAATGTACCATACTAAAATGAGCTCTTATCTCGAGCTCGAAGCTCCCAAAGCTCATAAAGTACAAAATGTATAGCTCAGTGCCTTTCAGTTCGGGGATAATATCCCCTTGATTGGTGACAGTTACTTACCTAGATATGGGCCTCATGAGAATGTGCATACCTCCAACAATGCAGCGAGCACATATTGATAGGCCTTTTAGAACGGTCACATTTCATGCTTAAACTGATACGATTCTATATGAACATTGTACCGATAATAGGGCAGCATCAATTTATTGAAAACAATAATAGCCCTGGCGTCATGTTATTCTAAACAATCAGTAAAGCGATGCGTTCGCCAATTTGGCATGCGTGCATAGATGGGCCTTAGAGCGAGGGCTAGGGGTGGATGGAGGAAACGGGTAGCTAAGCCATTCACCCTTGGTTTTCCACCAGTGCCATCGACTATTACGCATGCCTGATATGATGCGATGTTGATAACAGTACATGTTACACGCTGTTATTATATGGGCGGAGTTCACATAGTGAAAAAATGCACACGCCCATGCAGTGGTTACTCGAAATTCACAAACCACACATTGTATCAGTCGCATTTGATGGGCATACATAGCGGATTAACTTCCGGGCCATTTCCTATAGGCTTCAGGTCAAACACATTCAATACCAAAGCAAATACAACTTTTGATGTAGCACACTAAAATGAGCTCTTATCTCGAGCTTGAAGCTCCAGAAGCTCAGAAAGTACAAAATATATAGCTCAATGACTTTCATTTCGGGGATAATAACCCCTTGATTAGTGACGGTTACTTACTGGGACAATAATATGGGCCTCATAATTAGAATGTGCATATCTCCAACAATTCAGTGAGCACATACTGATAGGCCTTTTCGAATGGTCACATTTCATGATGTAAACCTATACGACTTTACTTGCAAACATTGTACCGATCTAATAATAGGGCAGCATCCAATTATTGAAAGCAATAATAGCCCTGGCGTCATGTTATTCACAACAATCAGTAAAGTACATGCATTCAACAATTTATTACGCATGCCTGATATGATGCGATGTCACAAAAAAACATATTACACGCCGTTATTATATGGGCGGAGTTCATATAGAGAAGTATCGTTATCTGGAATGAGTACGAGAACTGGTCCTTTGTGAAAAACACACTTAACGGTCACAGAATAACTCGTACGTAATGCAAAGACTCCACGGTTGCTTCCGGCAGCTCTTTGATGCCTGCCCTTCCCCCCACTTCACAGTTCAAAATGAGGAATTTTCTTTAAAAATCTTCTTCTTCAGATCCAGCACTCGGAATGTTTTGATATTTGGTATGCAGCATCCTTAAGGGGGTGAGATTCAAGTTTGTTCAAGCCATATCCCTAGGTCCATATTTGGGCTCATTGTGGGAGCTTGAATTGTAACTTAGTTTGAAATGAGGAATTTTCTTTAAAAATCTTCTTCTTCGGATCCAGCAGTCGGAATGTTTTGATATGTGGTGTGTAGCATCCTTAGGGGGTGAGATTCAAGTTTGTTAAAGCCAAGTCCCTGGGTCCATATTTGGGCTCCCTGTGGGAGCCCGAATTATAACTTAGTCAATATGAGGAATTTTTCTTTAAAAGTCTTCTTCAGATTCAGCAGTCAGAATGTTTTGATTTTTGGCATGCAGCATCCTTAGGGGGTGAGATTCAAGTTTGTTCAAGCCAAGTCCCTGGGTTCATATTTGGGCTCACTGTGGGAGCCCGAATGATAACTTAGTTCAAAATGAGGAATTTTCTTTAAAAATCTTCTTCTTCAGATCTAGCAGATGAATGCTTTTGATATTTGGTATGCAGCATCCTTAGGGGGATAAGATTCCAATTTGTTCAAGCCATGTCCCTAGTTCCATAAAATTTGTCTCTCATGACTTCATTCCTTTGTAGTGTTGATGAACCATGTCTAACTGAATGTGACCCCAAATACTTCTTTGAACCACTTTGTTTGAATCTCTTTGCCCAGTGAGCGATTAAGGCTCCTTGGGGCCTCTTGTTTCTATAACAAACCAGGTGCCCCAACATGCAGTCTTTGGGTATATGTGCAACTTACATTCAAAGTGTCATGACAGTTGTTTCCAGACAAGTCTTGGCTGCCTGTGCAGGCAACCAAGACTTTCCTAGAAACAACTGCAAAGTCACAGGATGTGGACACTGTCAAACCGTAGCAATAAGTTGTAACAATCTCCAGGCCCTGAAGGGTTAAATCATATGACAAGGATGGTCAACAGTATGTTTTTTTCTATAAAAGGTGTGGTTTACCCTTGATGTAGCATGATTTTCAACATTACCAGAGTCTGTCTGCAGTAATCTTTTATTTGCCTTCCAGTGGCATATGACCTTTACAAGTGCAATGAGATCATTGAATCCATTTTATTGATGAGACTAAAGCTAATTGTTGAAAACATTAAATTACATACACTAGCTGTTGCACACAAAATAAATCTGGTAAACATGTAGGCGTAAGTGCTCCGATAGGAAAAGTGGGATTAACAGTTATCAATGCCTGGTAAAAAATATTAAAATATATATTGTCCCTTATATGCCACAATGTGTCATCTGCAATGCTAAAGATGGTGCTAAGTCATTGCATATGGTGCCTTGTTGCACTAAAGGAATAATAAACTATGTTATGCAGGCATGAGAGTGTTCAGCCAATTAGCTGATTTCAGCTAATTTGTGTGGAAACTGCAGAGAACTTATTTCTATAAATCTACAAGAAAATGGCCTTTTAGTCCATTTTCTTGTGGATTTATAGAAATAATTTAAAACATAGGGCCATAATACTGGAATATTCCTGGTATTGAAGGCAAAATTAATATATTTTATTTTCAAAATTTGATTTTTCAGCCAATTCTAAGGAATTTCAGCTAATTCGGTGGCTTTGTACTCTCATGCCTGGTTATGGGTAGTAACAAGAAACAATATTCTTTGTCTCTCATAACTGTTATGATGTGTATTAAAAATAATGGTAACCGAAAAACATCTGAGAATCAACAACAATAACTTGAATTTAACAATTCTAAAATTTAATAATAAAAATAAATTGAAATGAAAATGATATTTAAAATTTTTTTACAATCTTTGGTTTATAGAAAAATGAAAACAAAAATATTTATCAGTTAGTCCAAAATAAAGTTCAATAGAATCCAGTAATCCAATGATGAAGAAACTTTCCAACTGGTATTATGATGTCCAAGAATGTGTCTGCAGAAACAGTATCCAATAAATTGCAATGAAATGTTCACTCAAAAATTTAACTGTCTCCAATAAATTCCAATAAAGCACTCAGTGAAATAAATTCAAATGAAATTGATATCAAACGAGTATTTACTGCTCAGGTAGTTTGAAAATTATCCAGTTGGATCCTTAAATTTTTCACAAGAATAAATCGTGGTTTACACAAGAATAAATTCTCTTTAAAATTTGGAAACACTTGTCCAATAGAAAATGATACTCAGATTACAAAATAATATTCCGTAGAATATATATTAAACTCGGCTGCTATCTAATTATAATGCACTGTCCTGTAATAATAATCTCCAATGTTCCAATAAAGAGAAAAATCTTCGCCTTCTAATTGGATAAGAGCTGGCGTAGTTTCCTTTATGTTTACAGCTCTAGTTAGTAGCAAATGTTACCGTCTGACGTCACCACACAAAATATTTGAAATGACATTGCCTGTTTCATAATTGCTTCTTCAACGGATTGAATAGCAAGCCGCTTCATTTTTCTGGATTTTTCATGTGTGCAGCAGATGGTGTTCCGGATGAAGTGTTGTTTAAATTACAAACTGATTTACAGTTTGAACTGACATGGAGTGTGTTTATCTGGTTTATTTATTATTTATCCAGTGCCGTCGTGGGGTACACAAGAAGTTTATTTACTAAACCTGTGATCATTAAAAGTTGCCAGGCAACTTTTAGTAAATAAGCCTCTCGTGTTTCACGATGTAGGTTTTGGGCTATGGGTGGTGTCTTATTGGAACATATACGTTATTGGGATGAGTGTGAGAAGTCTGTTGACAAAGGTTATTATATAGTCTTCAAATAGAAAGTTCTAGAATGAGAAATTCTCCAATGTTCTTTTATTCTACGAATTGCGATTGGTTGAACTGAGTTACCTCATTAAGTTTTTGGATGATTCTGTCTAATTTCAAGTAAACAAGTGTGAGCCAAATAAACTATTAGTGAGCTAAAAATAGATTCTGTTTAAGAGAATTAGAAAACCTGTTGATAGGTACATTCAGAAGTCACTCAGTGCAAATAAATGATAACACAAGCCAGAGTCTGACAATTCTAATTAAAAAAAATAATTCTAGAAAATATTAATTGTTTCTAATTTATAGTTACCAAAGACATATTAATTTTGATATTATAATAAGGGTCTATAACACACCCCTCCTTAAAAGAAAAGGTTTGAAGGTACTGAAAACTTTTTGTAATTTTAGCAGAATTTGACTGGTTTACGGTATACACATGTAAAAATCTTCACAAAATTTTATTATAAATGTATATACACTGATGTAAAAGGGAGACAAATCTAAATATTTTAAAGTAGGATATTCTGGAAAGCGCATCTGCTACAACATTATCTCTTCCCGAAATATGCCTAATGTCTAAACTATATTCTCGAAGGGCTAAGCTTTGCTCTGCATACTGTACTCCATTGCAAATCGCCAAAAACATCCATTTTTTATCCCCTTTTTATCATCCATGTTGTGGGAGGGGGTATAGGAATAGGTTGATACCTTCCCCATTTCTTTGTCATCACATTTTAAAGAAAACTAGTCAAAGTGTTTTACCCAAATTTAATATGTCGCTTTTTGTTGATAATATCATGAATGGGATTGCAAACCTGTCTGTGTCCAAGTTTTTCACTGAGAGTTATTGCCCTTGTTGGACTTAAGTGATGGTAGGTTGGCCATCCCATTGTGATGCACTTGTTAGCTCACCTAAGTAAAAGATAGGATAGGCTATAGTGAGCTATATCTATTTTCTATCATTTGTCCTTCAATCATCTGTGAACATTGGTATTCTAGACTTATCCACCCAAACCCCTGAACCAATTTCAGTGAAATTTAAGATAATTGTTTGTTATGACATCACATTTTGATTTTGTTCAAATCAAATTGCACTGCCCTGTTGGGAGGATGTGGGGGAAAATGTTTAACATTTAGTACTGAGCCTCATAAAGTTTGTTCAAACGAAGTTCATAGAGCAATATTTGCCTTTGTAATGGGAGGAGCGATATTTTAGCTTAGAGCAATATGAGGAATATTCTTGAAAAATCTTTTGGTATTGGCATACAACATCCATGGGGAGGAGAGGGTCAGATTCAAGCTTGTTCCAATGTTTTTTTTTAATTTTTTGAAAAATAAATTTTGATATTGTGTGTGTTGGGTAAAGATTTAATACACAACTGGCTCAAGGAACATGTAGTACTGAGTTGGCATGTTACACAACTTAATCTAAGCAATGTAGTGCAGCCCCACAAACACAAGATCCATTATTGGCGATATGCAAATTTGGATTAATTCAATTTATGCTTTCCACAATCATAGTTCAGAAAAGACATTCTCAAACAATCTTCCTGTTCATTTGCTAGGATAATTGGCAATATGTGAAATGTTTTTTACATGCATAAGACCTATTAATTAAGAAGCATCCTGTGCCCAATGATGCAAAGATGAGAGCATTTTATTTTGTCAATAGTATAACATTAATTTCCACTGATTTTTCACCATCATAAATCAATAAGATGAAGAATCTTTCTGCATCAACTCCAATATATATCCAGAACAGGAAATGCCAAAGTATAATTATTTATCAACTTATTGGTGTTTAAGGTCACATATTTCTGCACAATGGCTAACCATGACCGTGACAGTTTTACGGGTGGAGGAAGCCGGAGTGCCTGGAGAGTACCACTGAGCAATGGCAAGCAACTGTCAGCTCCCCAACATACCAATTCCACACAAGCAGGATTAGCATTGGTTGAAGACAGGTGCAATACGCCGTAGTACACAATGTCACCGTGCCCCCACATGGGCAATGGGGGTGAAGTGTCCCAAGGACACAATGTGGTTGCCGCAGGTGGGATTCGAACCAAGGACCTCTCGGCTTGCAGCATGTACCGCTACCAACTGAGCCACTGCGCCCCCTAAAGTATAATTAATATCCAAATTTGAATCTGAAGTATTGCAAGAATAGATTTCTGTTATTTTGCAGAAAACATAAGTAAAAGGCAGGAGTAAGTCCCTAACCCTTAATGGCCTGGACAATTGTCATAACTTATACACCCGGCAGTTGTTAAGGCAACCAAGACTTGACTAGAAACCACTTCCTAGGTAATTTGTCCATTGACCGGAGGATCTCCTCATGATGGCATGCAAAGGGCGTGCTAAGGGCGCCTGTTCTGAAGTCGTAAAAGTCAGAAATAAGCCTTTAAGTGTTGAACCTTTATGTAACAAATTGGCTGGAAATGCCAACCCTAAATGCAAACGTGACACCTGTAACCACTTGATTTACATCCCATAGAAACACCCTTCATTTCACTCCCATCTGCTTGCGTTTTATCTTCTTTTGAGAGGTAATTTCTGTTTACGCAGTTTACATGCAAAACACTGTGAATACAACTGGTAAAGAGTCAAACCTGATCGAGGGACATAAGTGATCACTCCTGTTTTGATTTTCTGTTCACTATTACATGCATGTCAATGATGTTTGCCTCAGGGATGGAAGTGACTTTTAAAACCATTTCAGTCTGATATTCCAGTCCTTCAGGTTCACAGAACAAATGTTGCAGTGTTTAGCAAAGCTGATGACAGATGCAAATCAAATTTGCTGTAGCTAGCTATATATTACATTGTTGTTCCATTAGTTTAGAAACTGTTGGTGTTTTGTGTACATGTATAAATAGAAGATTCTAATAAAATTCAGTGACTGCTGTCAGTAATGTTTCATTAAACTTGTGTCCTTCCATCTATAAACATAAACTTCTTTATTTTCAGGCTATTGAAAGCCCATTAATGAAATTAATTTTATTTTTATTACCAATTCTTTGCTATGCACAGGAATACTGTACTGTTCCAGGAATAAGCCCAGGTTGTGCGTGAAGTAAAGGAGGGAAATGATGCTATCCCATACAGTGGGCCAGTTTATGAGTTCCTCTTTCTGTTTAGTTTTGAGACCCTGATTCAGATTGAGGTTCAAAGAGGGTAGATTTAGTGATGCTACCCTGCTACACAGGGTAGCATCACTAAATTCACCCTCTGGGAACCTCATTTTGCAGATGACAATCTGCTTATTTTCTGGCTTGGTGAGCTTATTATGAGAGGTTAAGTCTGAAGTAGAATTTGGGCAACAAGCTTAAGGTGACATAAAGTTAGGTAATTCAGTCAATCCTATAATGAAGATGCATTAACCCT
Source organism: Pictodentalium vernedei (assembly GCA_031216915.1). NCBI lineage: Eukaryota > Metazoa > Mollusca > Scaphopoda > Dentaliida > Dentaliidae > Pictodentalium > Pictodentalium vernedei. Next base: position 124,014,493 of record CM062293.1, on the reverse strand, counting down.
TTTTCTAATGAATCGACTACATGCATTCGTGCAATTTATAAATTGAACAGTTGAAAAAAAAATGAAAAATAATTTCAACAGAACTTTTTCATGTGATCACTCATTGGAATGAGCTCATCAATCTCATTTCATTGAGGGGGTCACATGATATGGTTTTGTTGAAACATTTAAAAAAGAAATAATTAAAATAAATTTTGATATCATGCACATTGGGTAAGGGATTCTTTTTCATTCTGCATGGCTGTGACTGTCATCGATATTGTCATTTCAAAGTCAGGAACTGGGCTTATTTATAAGGAGGGGACTCTGAAATTGAATCTGAAAGGTTGTTAGTTGGGTTTATTTTCAATTATAGGCTTTTACCCTGATCAGTACAGTACCCGACAAACCACTGAATATTTTAACCACGATATTTCACAAGATAAGCACTGTACTTGCAAATTGCTGAACATCTACATGTATCTTCAAGTTTGATACAGGCCTCGACAAATTTCAAATCTGTGCAGACCCACTCATTTCCAAAAGCCATTTTTGTTAGTTACATTTTTTAAGCTCACCTGTATTTAGCCCCAAACCCACCTTAAAGTCTTTTCAAATTCGAAACTTAATTCCTTTGCATCCTGTAAATGATGTATCACCACATTTTTTCTGAAAAACCTGAAATGTTTGTGTCATGCCGTTTACAACAATTGGAAATTTATTTGCTTTAAATGGATGTATTTCACGTGGTTTTGTTTGAGGGGTTCTCAGATTCTGGACTTCTCCTGCCTCCTCAACAAAACAGCATTGTTATACCCCTGCAACGAGTTGTTTGAGAAGGGGTGGGGGTATAATGGAATCACCTTGTCCATCCATCCACCCATCTGTCTGTTCATCCATCTGTCTGTCCATCCATCTGTCCAGGCTTAGCAGAGGTAAATTGTGGGGTTTACAATTTAGGGTCAGTGGTAGTTGTGGGATTGGGTTAGCACAGTGGCCACTTGTGGGGTTATTTTTTGCACTGTGGGGTTAATTTTTTGACCTTGTGGTGTTAGGGTTTAACATGGGAAAAACCCCACAAGTAAGAACGTGTAAGAACGTCCATCCATCTGTCCATCCATCTTGCCGTCCATAGACATAATTTTGTGCGGAGATTTTCTTATGTTCATGGACCATTCTGCTCGAAGCATGGTATGAATGTTCACTACCATGGTAACCTGCACACCTGTGATTATAGTTCCGGATGGATTATTTTTTCCAGAATTATGCCCCTATTCAACTTGAAATAGCAGGCCTAGAATTTTGTCCGGAGATTTTCTCAGATTTTTAAAAGTCAATTATTTTGAAACTTGGTATGGATGTTTACTACCATGGGAACCTGTGCACCTGCGATTATAGTTTTGATCGGACCTTTTTGGCCAGAGTTATGCCCCTTTTCATATTAGAATGTGTGAATTGTCTGGACAGTTTCTGAGATGTTTGTGGGTCAATTCCTTTGAAACTTGGTATGGATATTTACTACCTTGGGGTTAAACCTGGAGGTCCATTGGCTGATCCATTGCTTGTGTTTTTTGTCCACATGTACAGAATTTGAAAGTGATACTTTAGATGATAACTCCACTCCATGGCTGATTTTGTTACAATCCACTCTCCACATACTGTTTGTGCAGATTTTAAATAAAGTTACAAAATGTTCCTGACATTGTTCTGACACCTAGATATTCTTGAATACAAATTAATTCTGTGTTCTTTTCATTTTCCCGGATATGAAGGGAATATGATTGACATTTGAAAAGTCATTAAATTTTTTTTCACAATTAATCTGCTGTATTTTATTTTCTGCATCACAACATGACATGTCAAGGGTCTTCACCATTAGTAGGAATTCATAGCAGACGGGATATGATACAAAAGATCCAGTGTTTGCGGTGTTTTTTCTTTGGTGGGTCAAGTTACCAATCAGCTTGCCTTGGCTTTGGTTGCGTCCTTCTCGTCTTGATGATTTGTTCATTTAACCCTTGCCAAATGTACACAATATAATTTTTTTTTTTCATTTTTACCCTTTACCTAACAAGAAAGGAAGACAACACATGGAAACAAAATTCTTGCTTATTTTTTTTTTTTTTTTGCATCAAAAATATTGATTATGACCTCTCATTGGAATAAGCTCAATGCACCCATTCCAATGAGGGTCATAAACTATGTTTTTGAGACAAAAAATGAAAAAAATAATGAAAATTGAATGATGATTTTTGCGAATATCACTGTCTGGTTTTGGCCATTATATTGGGTAAAGGGTTAACAGGTATCTAAACTTGACAAGAAAGTACTGTCAGCATACATTGTATAGAACTTGCAGCTGGATGCTGTGGCATTGTGGTAACCTGTTCTCGTCAAATCACCAAAGTTGAGCAACGTCGAGTCCGGTTTGTCCTTGGATGGGTGACCAAGTTGACCTGAGTGATTGATTCAGACTCCCGCATTGTGTCCTTGGGCAAGACACTTAACCCTGATTGTCCACTTGGGGGCACGATGACATTGTGTACAGAGGCATACTGCATGTCGATGGTGTGCATGTCTTCAGCCAATCTAGCCCTGCCTGTGCTGCAGTGCAGAGTTACGATGATGGGGAGCTGGCGGCTGTTCTCTCTGGGTACTCTGGCTTCCGCTACTCGTAAAACTGTCACCGACACGATATGACGTTGCATTGATATATTTTGTTTTGCACCAAAAATACAGCATTTGGCACCAAATATTTGGCACCAAAACTTTACTCTTGGTAGGTATCAAAAGCTTTGTGGTTTATTATTTAGCATTTTCGATAAAATCACTGTCTGACAGCACAGGCCCAAGACAGAATTTAAATCTGTCAAGTTATCTATAGGTAGCTAGGTATTATCATTGTTCTTTGTTAACAGTTTATCCATTCAATCTGATTCTTATCAAAACATTTCTTTGTTTACTAAACATTTTTTTTCTCTTGCTTAATCTTTTTATAATCCTTTTGGAAGATCATATCTTAGTTTCTGCAAGTTTATTTGGAGTGAATAAGCAGTAAGTAAATAATCATAAAATTATTTTGTAAATGTTAATAACTGCTTTTTAGGCCTAAAGAAAAGAAAATTCTGTTTCTCAGGCCCTCCCGCATAGACCTTTTGGCTGCCGCATGCTCTCTTTTTATAACCAATGTAAACTTAAAAAAAAAATAAAAATTAAACGGTTTATGTCTGATATTTTACCCAAGTTAAAAAACATTGATAAAATTGTCCCTTGAGTGCAAGAAGGCTTTGCAATGCTTTAGCATTGCAAAGCCTTCTTGCTCTTAAGGGACAAAGTACACCACCACCCATGCTATTCTGTAGATTATGAGGCCTAAAACATAAACCAAGAACATAAACTTTTGATGGCAAAGAAATAATTACATATATAAAAAATAAAATAAACAGCCACTCGCCCGCATGCAATTTTACAAATAATGGCCTGAGAAACAGAAGATCTACTTTGTGTGGCCTTACCTTTTTTTTTATTATCTATATTTTTTATCATTTGTGGGGTGTTTTTGCAACTAAAATTCTTAGAAGAGTCTGGTAACACTAAAAAAAAATTTTGTATTTTTGACTGAAGCACAGCACCATCTGCAATGCTTTACCATTGCAGATAGCTCCTTTTTGCAATCAAAGGACAATACATGGTTAATTGGGAGGGTGGTGGCTCAATGGTTATGGCATTGGACTTTAAACTGAAATGTCCACGGTTCGATCCCCACCAGGGGTAACTGCGCTGTGTCCTTCGGCAAGACACTTAATTCCAACAATCCATGTGGGAGCACTGTGTACTAAGGCGTACTTCATGTCGATTGTGCACTTGTCTTCAGCCATTGCTAACCCTGCTTGTGTGGAGTTGTACATTAGGGAGTCTGGCAGTTGCTTGCCAATGCTCAGTGGTTCTCGCGGGTACACTGGCTTCCTCCACCCATAAAACTTTCCGACAAGAGGTGACCCTGGCTGTCAACAGTGTCATTAAACCCCATTAAATAAATGAATAACATGGTTAATTTGTTTTCATTTATGATCCGAGTCCATTTGGCACTAAAATCTTTCACTTGGCAGTTAAAAAAATTCAGTTGGCACCAAACAAAAATTCCACTAGGCACCAAAACATTTTGGGCCAGCATGAACTGTGCATGATAGTGGTTTCTAGCACTCTACCAGTTAATTTAGTTTTGCAGGAGCCATAGGGCATGGGAGCAGTAGTTCTAAAATAGTCTGGCCTGCATAATACATGTCCTACTATGAGTGTAACCAATTTAGTCTTGTTTAACTGGTAGATTGCTAGAAGCCCATACTTGGGCTTTATTCTGAAGTGCAGGTGCCACAACTTGAAGGCTCATATTCAGTGGATGTGCTTTGTATTCAAGCCTGAAAATAAGCAGACTGTCATCTGCAGAATGAGGTTCCCAAAGGATGAATTTTGTGATGCTACCATGCACAGCAGAGTAGCATTACTAAATTTACCCACTGTGAACCTAAGACTGCATCAAGTTCTCAGGCCTAAGCAGAAGGTAGTTTCTAGAGGATAAATTAGAGGATTCTTGTCCACTGTTTGGGACAGCATCAGCAAAGTCACCCTCTGGGAACCTCATTCTGCAAATGACAGATCCCTTATTTTCAGGCTTGTTTGTATTATCGTTGAAGTGATATTATTTAGTCGGTTAGGGTTTGCCTTGTTAAAAATTGTAACAAGGCAAATACATGTGTACAAGATTTGATGGCCAAAAATAATTTAGCACTCTCCCAGTTAACAGAGCTCTTTGAGCTCTGTCAAACAAGATAGAATTCTTTAAATATCGAGGTGCATTATGGGAAGATTTTCTGCTTGAAATTACGATATTTTGACTACAGCCAACAAATCGTTAGCACTGGGTAAAATTCCAATGGATGATGGAGAGGGGAGCAATGGTTCTCAAACAATTTTCCTGATGGTCCTTTTTTCTATCCACGTTTTCGTCACCTACCATTTGCAAACCTGATATTTGCAAGCATGCCAGTTTCTGCATTTTCTGCTATAATCATGTGAAATCACCGTCCGCAGTGACTACACTATATTATCATCATATCTTGATTTTATACATTTCTGTTTATATTGACTTTTATAAACTGTCCTTAATGAAATAAATAACTTAGTAAATACCATAAATACTAAATTATCTGTTTTCAGGTTCGGTGGTATGAACAACAAATTTTAAAGAAACGTGTCAAAAGAGATTTAGTGCAGAAAAATGTTAATCTTCATTTTAATGATGAATTCTATAATGATATGTGGTATTTGGTAAGTTGTATTATATAACTATCTACTGGCCCTCGATCTCTTTATCTTTAGCCCACAAGAGGAGCTACACTAATACAGTAGAGCCCACTTTATTGGATATCTTTTAATTGTATATTCCTGTTAATTGGATATAATTTCCCAACACAAAACCATTTACCATACCTCCAGTACAAATTTGACCTGTTAATTGATTATAGGTTATAGAGTAAATAAACTCCTGTTAATTGAATAAGAAATCTTGTAACCTGTCGAGAAATTACCCTGACTATCCCCAGTTTTCCTTTTTTATAGACCTATTTGGCCTCAGTACATCCAATACAGGCATTTAATCTATAAAATCTTCTTTGACAGATCTCATGGAGCTCTGTCAAACAAGATATAATAGAATAAATGCTAAGTTTATCTCCAGAATACAGGAAAGTGATGCAATCCCTGTTAATTGAATACTCCTGTTAATTGAATAATTTTCATTGGCAAAGTGGGTATTCAATTAACAGGGTTCCACTGTATTACCCTTTCCATCCAATGTTCATCACCTGGTGTGAACTTTACAAAATCATCTTCTCATAAACTACTTGATTGACTCAATTGAACAAATTTGGTTTGCATGTTCCACATCATATGTTAACTAAACTTTGTTAAAAAAATAAAGCTGCCACACACATGGGGGAGGGGGACCACATGGGGCATATCTCTGTTAGCCCCCAAACATTTTTAAAAAATAAAAAATTTCTTCTTTTTCAGAGCTATCAAACAGAATCTTTTTATATTGGGTATACAGCAGCATCCTCAAGGGAGTCAGATTGAAATTTGTTCAAATCAAGTCCCTGGGTTCATATTTGAGCTCTCTGTTGGAGCCCTATTTTTAACTTCGTGCAATATGAGGAAAATTCTTTAAAATCTTTTTCAGATCCACCAGTAAGAATCTTTTGATATTAGGTATACAGCATCCTTGTGGGGGTCAAGTTTGTACAAATCAAGTCCCTGGTTTTATATTTTGGGCTCCCTCTGTGAGCCCAAATTTGAACTTGGTGCAATATGAGGTATATTCTTTAAAAATCTTCAGTTCCACCATTCAGAAGTTTTTGATATTTGGTGTAGAGCAAGGTTGGGAGGGGGAGGGGCATGTGAAGGTGCACTTTCAAGTTTGTTCAAGTCTGGGTGGTAATTTTTGGATTCGCCTTGGACGCCCAAATTTTTGCTCTGTTCGATATGAGGATTATTCTTTAAAAATCTTCTTCAGAGCACCAGCCAGAATTTTATGATATTTGATTCATATTTGGGCTCCCTGTGTGAGTCCAAATTTTAACTTCGTGCAATATGAGAAATATTCTTTAAAAGCCTTCTTCAGATCCACCAGTCAGAATCTTTTGATATATACAGTATCATAGGGGTTAGATTTAAATTTGTTCTAATTGAGTCCCTGAGTTCATATTTGATCTCCTATGGATGCCCAAATTTTAACTGAATGCAATATGAGGAATATATTCTTTTAAAATCTTCAGGTCCAACAGGTATAAATTTTTGATATTTGGTTTCCAGCATTCTTTGGGTGGTCAGCATCAAGTTTGTTCAAAGCAAGTCCTTGTGGTCATATTTGGGCTTCCAATTTCAACTTGCAATATGAGGAACATTCATCAAACATTGTCTTCATACGGTGAGGGATTAAGGACACTTGCACTGCACAGGGTTAGTCACACTTTATGGTTATAAAAAAATTTTTCATTATTAACTGAGAAACTAACCCTGTGCGCTGTATGGCCTTAGTGTAAATCTCATCTATATAAACTCTTTTCCCAGCATTATAGTCAAAACCAGCTGGTACTATTCTCAAAAAGCGTTCAAACTCTGCTGATAAACCCTCATTGATGGTTGAAAGGTTTTTTTTAGTGAATTCCATAAATGAAAACATATTCTGTGTTTAATTAATTGCTTGTTTGTCATTTAATTGGTATGATTGAATATTAAACCTTTTGCCTAACATGACAGGGAGCCAATAGTTAACAAAAAAATTCTTCAATAACTAAAACATTTTTGGCCTCGAAAGCATAGCCTTCATTGTAATGAGCTGGATGTGCTATGTTTTGGAGGCATGAGCTATGTTTTAGAGGCTAAAATTAAAAATATACTAAAATTTGACTGTGTCATTTTCATGAAGGCACTGCCCAGATATGCTCATTTGGTTATTTAAAGGGTCAATTCCATCAGAGGAAAATTATATGATATAGGTTGATAACTTCTTCTATTTGTGCTAGGTCCTCAGTGTTAAACTGTGCAATCACATAATCTTTAAAAAAAAAAAATGTTTGAACCGGGTTCCAGCCTTATTTCATCTACTCATATAGACCAGGGATTCTTCTGTCCAGGGACCATGTAACAAGCAAATTTTGCATCATGTAAGCTCCAGTTGGAAATTTGGAGGGGAAGAAAATTACAAAGACCAAGAAATTTTACATTTGAATTGAACAGAGAACATAAAGACTGATACCTAAACAACTACATGCATACTACATGTACAAATAAGTTTTATAACAAACTCCCACATGGAATCTCTGTAGCCTCTATTAACCCTTTACTCAACGAATCGCCCGCATCCGCCCGCGTAATATGCAAATTCAGCAGTTGAAAAAATATTATATTTCAAAAATTTTCAACAAAACCATATCATGTGACCCCTCGTTGGAATGAACTCATCAAGCTCGTTCCAACGAGGGGTTATGTGATATGGTTTTGTTGAAATTTTTTGAGAAATTTAAAAAAATAATATTTAAAATAATAAATTTTGATATTGTCTGCATTGGGTAAAGGGTTAAACTCTCACACTATTAACCCTTTACCTAACATGAAAAGCAGATGACACTTGCAAAAATAATTCTTGAACAACTAATTTTTTTCATCTGATGTCTCAAAAACATAGGTTATGACCCCTCATTGGAACGAGCTCGTTCCAATGAGGGGTCATAACCTATGTTTATGAGACTAAAAATGAAATTAACTGGCGATTTTTTTAGAATAGCGCTGGCTGGTTTTGGCCGTTACGTTGGGTAAAGGGTTAAAGAAGAAACTTTTATTTGCTTTATCCAATTGTGCATTAAATATTTGTTCATGTGGGGCCTGAGATTGGGAAATTTAGGGTTGATAATTAGGAAAAAATCATACCCAAATGCCATTGGGAAAGAATCCCCATATTCGACCCCTGTAGACACCTACAGTACAGCTGCCGTGGACTGGTCACTTTCCATGGGTGGGCAATATTTCCAAGACTGCAATAACATTAGACTCCAAACACTAATTAAAAGAATAATCATCCAAAATTTAATTAATGAAGCACCGCGTACAACCCGGTGCTTCATTAATTAAAATTTTGCTGATGATGATTTTTATTACCTGGTAAACACATGCATGGACATCACTGCCCATGCGGGGGCGTGGTGGCATTGCGGTAACCGGTTCTCGTCAGCTGACTGAAGTTAAGCAATGTTGATCCCCGTTAGTTCTTGGATGGGTGACCTTCTGACCGATCGATTCAGACTCCCGCATTGTGTCCTTGGGCAAGGCACTTCACCCTGATTGTACACATGGAGGCACAATGTCACCATGCAGTAAGGTGTACTGCACGTTGATGGTGCATATGTCTTCAACCAGTCGAACCCTGCATGTGCTGCAGTGCGGATGTTGGGGAACTGGCGTCTGCTCGTCACCGGGTACTCCGGCTTCCTCCACCCATAAAACTCACTGACATGATATGACCTTGGCTGTTAAAGTGTCGTTTAAACCTTAATAAATATATAATAAAATCACTGCCCACACGTGGAATACGACCACTCCACATCAGCTGTACTGTAACCAGCCCTTGAAATTAGGAATATTTTACCAGGGCAATCAATTGCTGTTGTAAATTCCATTTCCCACGGCATTGCCACAGCAATCACAGACACGAAAATCAATTCTGTACATTATGTGGAGATGATGAGTTGTAAGCCTCAGGCTTTATGTCTAATCCATGGCCTTGTTTGTATAGTTTAAGATTAGTTCACTTGGCTTCTTGGAAATAAATATGGTTTGAACTAAAGAAGATCACAAATCAAGTACGAGGAGTGCATGTGGCCTTTCCTAACTCAAGCATTGAATATCAGGACTGGGAGGTAACTGCCAGTCCTGATATTCAATACTTGAGTTATATAATTAAGAGTGTTGCACAAGGGTATTTTGGGTGGGACGTTGCTCTTGATTTCTAATAAACATTATTGAAATATGATAAATTGAGCATCTGGGGGAAAATGTTACCACAGCATTGATGTGCCATGGTAAAACTAATTTACTACAGCATTCACCACGGCTGTGCTGATTGCTGTGGCCAATTTCGAGAGCTGTACTGTAACAGAGAATCCTTTTAGACAGACAGGTAATCTCACATCATTGTTACAATCATAAAAACAAACTTGTTTACCCTTTACCTAACAAATCATCTGCATCGACCTACATAATTCACAAATTAAAAAAAAAGAAACCAAAAAATTTGAAAAAACAATTAAAATAAGAAATTTTGAGACTGTGTCCTTTGTTTAAATTGTTAACAGAAACTGTAGTGTGCATCAGAAGAGGGAGATGGATAGCTTCCTCACTTTTATGCCTACCTTTGTTTCCATTAATATCTAATTTTTGTGGTTTATGCAGAAAATGAATTCTATTCCTGTTCTTACATTTGAGTAAACATGTATATTTTCAAACTAAAAACATTATTGTGAAGACATTTATTAATATGTGAGTCAAAGCGCATGGTATTTTGATCTCTGTGATCACAGTCCTTTGTCAAACTTCACTTGCAGACAACACTTGCTGTATTGTTTTCTAAATAACTGAAACATTTCATTTGTTAACTTTTAGAACACGGCATATGGCACCTCATTAGAATACCTTTGTTGAGTCTTTTCCAGCAAGGGGTCATTAACCCTTTACCTAATATAATGGCCAAAACTGGCCAGAACTATTCACAAAAGTCACCATTTAATTAACATTATTTTTCCATTTGTTGTCTCCAAAACAAAGCTTATTACTCCCCTTTTTTGGAATGAATTTGTTGGGCTCATTCCAATGAGGAGGGGTCCTAAACTATGTTTTTGATGCTGAAAAAATTTAGTTAAGTGGAAATTTTGGTTACAAGTGTCATCTGTCTTTCATGTTAGGTTTTGGAACCAAAACATCTAAAACATGCTGCAACAGTTTTATCATGTGAATCATCAGAATAGGTAAAGAGCATCACTACTGTACTGCAAGTGTACTCTAATCAAAGCAGTTGATTCCCTACATATGTCTACAGACCTATGCATGCTTGAAAATAAGCAGTCTGACATTTGCAGAATGAGGTCCCCAGAGGGAGAATTTGATGATGCTACCCCATACAGTGGGCCAGTTTATCCTCTGGGTACCTCTGTCTGTTTAGTTTTGAGCCCTTGATTCCGATTGAGATTCACAGAGGGTAAATTTAGTGATGCTACCCTGCTGTGCAGGGTAGCATCACTAAATTCCCCCTTGGGGACCTCATTTTGCAGAAGACAGTTGGCTTATTTTCTGGCTTGCACCTATGATACACACCAACACTAAAACGGATACATTAGGTTTGTTTAAACATGACTACAGGGTTCCTGCAGGGCCTTAGAAACAAGGAACTGCCTTGAATTTGACTTAACTTGGCCATTCAAGGCTTTGAAATCCTGTAAAATGGGCTGGGAGTCCCCCCTTGAATATTCATAAAAATAAAAATGTTGATAAAGGGTGTAATCATAACGATATAGTTTAATATGTCACTGATCGTGAAGTTTTCTTCAAGGGAAATGGGAGGAGGTGGTAATGACCAAAGGATCCTAATTAGGACTAGTGACGCTTGGGCTTGATGAGAACGTCCCCTTTTGGGCATGATCTGTCAACCCTGATGGCTGCCCAAGCCCGAAATCCAAAAACTTTTTGCACAGACTGCAGGTCAATGTTTAATATGGAGGGATTTCATTGTAACTTGGTAGGATGACTCCTTATGATGTCTAGATGAGAATTTCCCCATTTGGGCATGATCTGCCAACTGTGACGACTACCCGAGCCCAAAACCCGAAAACCTTTAGCACAGTCTACATGGTCAGATTTATTGAGGAATTTCATTGTAACTTGGTGGGTTGACTTTATATAATGTCTAGATGAGAAAGTCCCCTTTTGGACGTGATTGGGCAACTGTGACGGCTACAGGGGCCCGAAGCCCGAAAACCTTTAGCACAGTCTACAGGTCATATTTATGAAGGGATTTCATTGTAACTTGGTAGGATGACTCCAAATAATGTCTAGATGAGAACGTCCCATTTTGATCACGATCATTCAACCTTGATGGGTGCCCGAGCCCAAAAACCTTTAGCATAGGCAAAAGGTCATATTTATGGAGGGATTTCATTGTAACCTGTTAGTTTGATTCCACATAATGCCTAGATGATGACATCCCCTCTTGGTCGTGATTGGTCAACTGTGATGGCCACAGGTGCCCGAAGCCTCAAAACCTTGAGCACAGTCTACAGGTCATATTTATGAAGGGATTTCATTGTAACTTCGTAGGATCACTCCAGATGATGCCCAGATGAGATTGTCCCCTTTGGTTGCGATCATTCAACCTTGATGGCTGCCTGAGCCCAAAGCCCGAAAACCTTTAGCACAGTCTGCAGGTCATATTTATGAAGGGATTTCATTGTAACTTGGTAGGTTGATTTCATATAATGTCTAGATGAGAATGTCCTCTTTTGGACACGATTGGGCAACTGTGACGGCTACAGGGACCTGAAGCCCGAAAACCTTCAGAACAGTCTACAGGTCATAATTATGAAGGGATTTCATTGTAGCTTGGTAGGATGACTCCAAATAATGTCTAGATGAGAACATCACCTTTTGGTTGCGATCATTCAGCCTTTATGGCAGCCCAGTCTATAGGTCGTATTGGAAGGATTTCATTGTAACTTGTTAGGTTGACTCCATATAATGCCTAGATGATGACATCCCCTTTTGGTCGTGATTGGTCAACTGTGATGGCTGCAGGTGCCCAAAGCCAAAAAATCTTGAGCACAGTCTACAGGTTATATTTATGAAGGGATTTCATTGTAACTTTTTAGGATCACACCAGATGAGAATGTCCCCTTTTGGTTGCGATCATTCAACCATTATGGCTGCCCGACCCCGAAGCCCGAATACCTTTAGCACAGTCTACAGGTCATATTTATGAAGGGATTTCATTGTAACTTTGTAGGTTTGACTTCATATAATGTCTAGATGAGAACATCCCCTTTTGGACCCCTTTGGCAAACTATGATAGCTTCAGAGGCCCGAAGCCCGAAAACCTTTAGCACAGTCTACAGGTCATATTTATGAAAGGATTTCATTGTAGCTTGGTAGGATGACTCCAAATAATGTCCAGATGAAAACATCCCCTTTTGGTCGCGATCATTCAGCCTTTATGGCTGCCCGAGCCCAAAAACCTTCAGCATAGACTACAGGTCATATTTATGGAAGAATTTCATTGTAACTTGTTAGGTTGACTCAATATAATGCCTAGATGATGACATCCCCTTTTGGTCATGATTGGTCAACTGTAATGGTTACAGGGGCCTGAAGTCTGAAAACCTTGAGCACAGTCTGCACGTCATATTTATGAAGGGATTTCATTGTAATTTCGTAGGTTCACTCCAGATGATGCCCAGATGAGAATGTCCCCTTTTGGTTGTGATCATTCAACCATTATGGCTGCCCAAGCCCGAAGCCTGAATACCTTTAGCACAGTCTACAGGTCATATTTATGAAGGGATTTCATTGTAACTTGGTAGGTTTGACTTCATATAATGTCTAGATGAAAATGTCCCCTTTTGGACACGATTCGGCAACTATGACAGCTACAGGGGCCCGAAGCCCGAAAACCTTTAGCGCATTCTACAGGTCATATTTATGAAGGAATTTCATTGTAACTTGGTAGAATGACTCCAAATAATGTCTAGATGAGAACTTCCCCTTTTGGTCGTGGTCATTCAGTCTTGATGGCTGTTGGATCCCCAAAACCTTTAGCATAGTCTGTAGGTCATATTTATGGAAGGATTTCATTGTAACTTGTTAGATTGACTCCATGTAGTGCCCAGATGATGACATCCCCTTTCAGTCATGATTGGTCAACTGTGACGGCTTCAGTTGCGGCTTGTCCAAAGCCCAAAAACCCTAAGCACAGTCTACAGGTCATATTTACAAAGGGATTTCATTGTAACTTCGTAGGATCACTCCGGATGATGCCCAGATGACAACATCCTCTTTTGGTCATGATCATTCAACCATGATGGCTTCCCAAGCCCAAAACCCAAAAAACTTTAGTGCAGACTACAGGTCATATTTGTGAAGGAATTTCATTGTAACTTAGTAGAATGACTCAGTATAATGTCGAGATGAGGACGTCCTCTTTTAGTAGTAATCGGTCAACCGTGGCTACACAGGCCTGAAGCCTGAAAACCTTTAGCACAGTCTACAGGCCATATTTATGAAGGAATTTCAATGTAACTTGATAGGATGACTCGTTTTGGAATAATTTCACTGCAACTTGATAACTTTCATTGACAAAGGTTAAGTGTGAGGTCCACATACATTAACTGTAAGGTCATATTAACCCCCACTCCGCCCTTCAGTACAGTGTACACCTCATATTATTTTTATTAAAAACAAAGCATACATTGGACAGAAATTAACATATTCCCAATCATCACAATTCTTGTCTTATTTCATAATCCTTTCATAAACATTGAACATTATCCTTTTCATCAAACACAACACACAGACAAGTTAAGCTACAGTGTCATTGACACTTTCATTTATATATAGCTTTGTTAGGTATACTTACAGATCAAGTTCAAATTTTGTTCCACTCGCTTGATTTTTAGTGGAGTTACTGCCCTTGAACTTAGAATTTTTAGAGTTTTCCACATTTTTTTTCATTTTCCGGACTTTTTATATACCCGTTTTATAAAAACGGTTGTGTTATGTTACGGCATTGGCGTCTGTCCATCCATCTGTCTGTCCGTAATTGTTTTCCAGACTTTTTTTGTTATGGATGAACATATTGAGAAAATTTTTGGTACACAGCTTTGTTATGGATACTTACAGATCAAGTTCGAATTTTGTTCTGCTCAGTTGATTTTTGGTGGAGTTACTGCCCTTGAGCTTAGTTTCCGATTTCCGGACTTTTTTTCCTTATGGATTGACATATTGAGAAAATATTTTATATATAGCTTTGTTATGGATACTTACAGATCAAGTTCGAATTTCGTTCCACTCGCTTGGGGGGAGTTACTGCCCTTGAACTTAGATTTTTAGAGTTTTCTGGATTTTTTTTCATTTTCTGAACTTTTTATATGACCATTTTATAAAAACGGTCGTATTATGTTATGGCGTTGGCGTCTGTCCATCCATCTGTCCATCTATCCATCTGCTCATTGATACTCGGTGGTTCTGTCAGATTACTCCAGCTTCCTCCACAAATAAAACTGTCACGGTCACGATTAGCCATAGTGCATAAGTGTGTGACCTTAAATACCAATAAATAAATATAAATCCATCCGTCTGTCTGGAATTGTTTTCTGGACTTTTTTTTGTTATGGATGAACATATTAAATTTTGGGTATACAGCTTTGTTATGGACACTTACAGATCAAGTTCGAATTTCGTTACGATCAGTTAATTTTTGGTGGAGTTACTGCCCTTGAACTTAATTACCGTTTTCTGGACTTTTTATAGGTATAGATTGACATATTGAGAACATTTTTTATATATAGCTTTGTTATGGATACTTACAGATCAAGTTCAAATTTCGTTCCAGTTGATTTTTGGTGGAGTTACTGCCCTTGAACTTAGAATTTTTAGAGTTTTCCAGATTTGTTTTCATTTTCCGGTCTTTTTGAATAAGTATAATTAACTGAAATGGAGAAACTGACAGTAAAGTTCAATTGGAACATGAATAATGTTTTATAATTTCTGGAAGTGTGAGCTTATTATGCACCATCCAATGGTGTCCTCTGGTCCATTATATTGAGGCTTTTTAAACCATTTATGTAAAAGACATGGTAGATAACAAATGCAAAAAATGTCTTGAATAACTTATAATAATCATTTTTGCCTCAGGAATGTAGCTTTTCATCCCCCTATTGGATTGCACTTAATGAGCATTTTCCAATGATGGGTCATAAGTTATGTCTTGGAAGCAAAAATTTAACATAACATAAAATTTGAATGGCGATGTTTGTCAATACTGCTGACCAGATATGGCCATTACATTAGGTAAACAGTTAACCCTTTACTTAATCAATCAGCTGCATCCACCCTCGTAATTTACAAATTAAGCGGTTAAAAAAAAAAATTCTATAAATGTCAACAAAACCATATCATGTGACCCCTCATTGGAACGAACTCATTAAATTTTCGTATCCTGTGCATTGGGTAAAGGGTTAATCAGACTCATGTTTAGGTCCTCTATGGACTTCCACGTTGAAATATTCTGTGCAGTATTTGGGCATCATCACAAGGACTAGAAGTAACAAAACCCTGGCTGTTGTTACAGGCTATGCTACCCTATATTTATTGTATCTGCATCTTGGAAAAAATGGTGTAGCCAAAAGATCATTGAATACATAATAAATTATGTCTGAACAAATTTTTACCTTATTTACATTATACATACAATCCAAAAAACATCTCTCCTTTCAATCCTCGAAATGAGACAGGTGTGAGTGCAATTGCTCCTGTCAGCACCCGTGTTTTCAATTTTTCGAGAGCTAAAAAATACACTTGTTGAAAAATGTTGTGCAGCACTAATATACTGTGAGGGCAGATAAATGTGTGTTGTTTTGAGAAAGCAGCACTCTGTGGCCAGTGGCAAATTACTGTCATAATTCAGCAATTCCTTATACATTTAACCCCTTGAACCCGAGCGGCCTTTTTCTGGCCAGGAACATGATATGTCATAACGCCATTAAATAGGATGGATGTTTAGTAAATGTATGGGGTAGACCAATCAATATTTTCAACGTGCAGCCCCAAGGCTGCACGTTGAAAATATTCATTGATCTACCTCAATAATGAATATGGACTCTTCTAATTGTTGCCATTCAACTGGCATGGAAGATACCACTAGAGTTCAAAGGGCTAACACCAGTATTCCCTCAAAAATTCATATACTAACATTTTACAGGTGCAATTTACTCCTGTCTCTGATTTCACTGGAGCTTAAAACTGCACCCGTCAATTTTATTCATTTCCCGCACTGCTCCTTTGGCATGTCCTCCCTGGGCAGATATAAAATGCCACACTCACCTAATAAACAACTCTGTAAGAGAGTGAAGGCCTGAGAGTTGGAGCAAAACAGTGCGCATAGATATTAGACTTTCATCGATATTCTTTTGCTGTTAAGTAATAACTGACTCATCAAATGCTGGTGACATTTGATAAAAACGGCTAAATCACCTAATTGAGTACATCACTGACCAATGGGTATTGCAAAAGACAAAGGAACTAATTGACAATTGACCAGTCTGAAATTGAATTCTGTGTGCTTAGAACACCTGCCTATATTTGTGCATACAGTTGTGCACAGAAACCAGTTCAGTGAATACAGTTTCACACTGCACATATGACTTGTTCCACAATGCTTGTCATGAAGCACAAATCAGGATGCCATGGAATGCCATCCTTTTATTTGGATGGAATTCAGTGGAATTCCTCAGAAATAATCCTGAAGTAATTAATACCTTGGAAATCTGTCATGTTGAGTGTCATAGAGTTTTCAGACCTAAATTCCTAGAAAACAAAGTAAAAGCATGAAAATCCCAGGAAGTAAAATTTACCATGGAGTTCAATAAATTCTGGTGAAGCAAAGGTAATCAATTCCTTTATGGTCTCCACACACTAGAGCAATCAAGCTTATATATATTGCTTGTAAGGTTCAAGTGTGCAGGGTGACATGCCTCCTGCATCAAACATGTTTGATATTTTCTGACTCACGAGTCTTATGTTTCGTAGTGTGCAGGGGATGCAAGTCTTAGGATGGCTACACCATTTTTCTGCATATCAGACCAATCAGATTATGCTTTCATATTATGTGTCTTGTACAAAATGGTAGCTTCTACAATAGAAGAGGAATACACATGTGAAGACGACATTATACATATTTGGCAGAGACATGAGTGTCTATACAACATTAGATCTGCCGATTTCAGAAATAGGGAAAAGACAGTGGCAGCATTTAAACATTGAAACTGCCTCTTCTTTAAAGATGTCACATTTGTAAAATGCTTTTTACCTCAAACTTCCAAATCATCCACCCCGATGCTGGTCAAATCATTCCCAAACAAACGCATACCCAGTTATAAATTTTATTTATTGTTTGTATATATGTGCATAAATTGTCCATAATTTTGCTAAATAATGCTTAACTCTTAACCTGCTGAGTAGTCTTCATGAATTTTTCAACATTTGACTGCAGAATTCATTGGTTAAAAGACTTTGCAATTTACAGGGGAAAATATGCTCAAATTTTACTTATTTTAACCCTTTGAACACTGGTGGTATCTTCCATGTCAGTTCAATGGCAGCAATTGGAAGAGTCCATATTCATTATACGGGGAAGAACAATTAATATTTTCAACGTGCAGCCTAAGGGCTGCACATTGAAAATATTAATTGGTCTCTCCACACATTCCCTTGGCAGCCATCCTACTTAATGAAATTATGACGTATCATACCCCTAGGTCGAAAAAGCGGCCTCTAGGGTTCAAATGGTTAATGTCAAGAGATTTCATGTCATGGACAGGAATATCTGCCAGCAGCATCGAAGGAGTTAACCCTTCAGCCAACATAACAGCGAAAACCGACCAGCGCTGTTCACAAAAATCACCCTTCAATTTTCATTTTTGTTTCATTTTTTGTCTCAAAAACATAACTTATGACCTCTCATCAGAACGAGCTCATTCCAGTGAGGGGTCATAAGTTATGTTTTTGATGCAAAAAATAAAAAAAATAGTTATTTAATAATTTTATTTGCAAGTGTCGTCTGCCTTCGTGTTAGGTGAAGAGTTAAAACATGAAAGCAAAAAATAAGTGTATGTTGTGGTTTGATTATGTTCTGTCTTGAATGTAAGGATAAAGGTCATCAAGAACTGAGTTAAATTGATCAGGTCTGCGGAAAACATGACACGCAAGTATTCTAACTTGCAAGCAATATAGCTAAGCTCGATTGCTCAAATATGCAGTGGCCTGTACACTGTCTTGCAAATTGAGGTTTGAAGGAAGATATTGTCAGATTCTAGTGTGACTGTTTTGTTTATGGACAGTTGCAGCCGAGTACTCTTTTGGTTTAATTGGTATGTTTGCCCTCATCAACAAGGATACAGCCCAGAACAAGAGAACACAAGACCACTCTAGGTCACCAGAGCAGGATTGTGAAAGTAATACAGTAGAGCCCATCTTAATAGTATATCTCTTGACTGAATAACCCTGTTAACCCTTCACCAAACACACACTACAGTACTGTCATCGTGGACTAGTCGTTGATGTCCATGCATGCCTTTACCAGGTAATAAAAATAGTCATCAGTAAAATTTTAATTTATGAAGCACCGGGTACAACCCAGTGCTTCATTAATTATGTTTTGATGATTATTCCTATGATTAGTGCTTGGAATTTTAAATTTTGCATCCGTGGAAGTATTGCCACCCATGGAAAGTGACCAGTCCAAAGTGGCCATACTGTGTGTCAAAAGTTTGTTATTTTAATTGTTTTTTTTTCAATTTTTCAACAAATTTTGACAAAAGTATATCATGTGACCCCTCCCGAAATTAGCTAATTCAAATGAGGGGGTCACGCAGTATGGTTTTGTTGAAATTTTTTTTTCATCTGCTCAATTTGCGAATTACACAGATGGGTATGGCCAGTTTGTTAGGTAAGTGTTAATTCAATTTATACCATATATTTGAACCATTTACCATACCTTCAGTGAAAATTGGTTTTATTAATTGCATATAGGTTATAGATTATATTTCTGAAAAATGAATAAAAATATTTTGTGCCAGTAGTGTATGAAACAGTTATTCTGACAGCCACAGAATTCCCCATGTTTATTGATCTATTTGGTCATTGTATATCCCATGTAGACATTTATTACATGCCTGTTCGATGAAATCCCCATCTACAGCAACACTAAACCATCCAGAAAATGAAAATCTGTTCTGCACACATGTGCGGAACGGAAATCATTGACAGACTATTTTTAAATAGAAGTGAAATTTCACTGAGATTTTCTTCAAATCATGCAACGCATTTACAATTTGAAAAGCTACTGAAAATTGTCCCCTGAGTTCCAGTGTGTTCTATGTGCCAATAGGCATATAGAACACACTGGAACACAGGGAACAAATTAGTAACACGAGTTCTCCTCGCATATTTGGTTGGTAATAAAATGTGTTCTTTTTGTTGATAGTTGTCAAATGAATTGCTGAATGTACTTCTAATATTTGCTTTTATAGACATGAAGGCATGTAATAAACACAGAATGATACATGCATGTGAATGGATTAATCGATATGGCACTTGTGCCAATGCGAAAGGATAAACTTGAGACCTGCAACCTCTCTTTTTATACTTTGGCACTGACACTCATGCCATATCGATTAACCCATACACACGCGTGCGTCGTTCTGTGTATTTACTCATTTTTTACACTAGAATACAGAAAAAGGCCAAATATATGGTATTTTTACAATCCTGTTAATTGAAATTTTTTTACAAGCAAACAGGCTGTTCAATTAACAGGGTTTCAGTGTATTTCCATAAATTCCAAATTACACTGTCACTTTGAAAATCTGCGAAATTCCATGGAAGAAATATTTGATCCATAGATACATTTTTCTAATGATCGTGAATGGCCATCTTACTTTTGTATCCAAAGTGGAGTCTTAGCGAGAAGATAATGGCTGGCTACTAATAAATATTTTCTTTATTTTTCTCTGTTCAGCATCATGGAGGTACTGGTGGATTTGACATGAATGTACTACCAGCTTGGGCAATGGGATACACTGGGAAAAATATTGTAATAAGCATATTAGATGATGGTATCGAAAGAACTCATGATGACCTCAAGGAAAATTATGTATGTATTAGTAAATTATATTCTCATTTTTGGCTTAACTTGACAAAGTCAAGATAAGCTAATGCCATCACGCGTGCGGAAGTCTGTGAGTCTGTTCACATTTTCCTTTAGCGCAGTCTACACCCCGTAGTTTTTGTCCGATTGTCATGAAATTTTATATGCAGGTTTGAGGTCATGTCTAGATGAGAAAGTCCCCTTTTGGTCCTGATCGTTCAAACATGATTTGTGCCCCAACCGAAAACTTTTAACACAGTCTACAGGTCGTATTTATGAAGGAATTTCATTGTAACTTGGTAGGATGACTCTGTATAATGTCTGGATGAGAACGTCCCCTTTTGGTCATGATCGGATAACCATGACAGCTGCCCAAAAACTTTTGGCACAGTCTACAGGTCATATTTAATATGGAGGAATTTCATTGTAACTTGGTAGGATGACTCTGCATGATGTCTAGATGAGAACTTCCCCATTTGGTCCAGATCTGTCAACTATGATGGCAGCCCGAGCCCAAAACCCGAAAACCTTTAGCACAGTCTACTGGTCCTATTTATGGAGGGATTTGATTGTAACTTAGTTGGATGACTCTATATAATGTCTAGATGAGAACGTCCCCTTTTGGTCGCGATCGGTCAACTGTGATGGCTACATGGGCCCGAAGCCCAAAAACATTTAGCACAGTCTACAGGTCGTATTTATGAAGGGATTTCATTGAAACTTGTTACGATGACTCCAGATAATGTTGAGATGAGAATGTCCCTTTTGGTCACGATCGTTCAACCGTGATGGTTGCCCAAGATCAAAACACGAAAACCTTTAGCACAGACTACAGGTCGTATTTATGAAGGGATTTCATTGTAACTTTGTAGGATGACTCAGCTTAATGTCTAGATGAGGACATCCCCTTTTGGTTGTGATGGGTCAATTATGATGGCTACACAGGCCCAAAGCTCAAGATCCTATAGCACAGTCTGCAGGCTGTATTTATGAAAGGATTTCACTGTGACGTGATAGGACGACTCATTTTGTAATAATATCACTATAACTTGGTAACTTTGGTTGACATACATTAACTGTGAGGGCCACATTAACCCACCCCTCAGTTCTTTAGTACAGTCTACACCTCAAATTATTTTTATTGAAAGCATAGCATACAGGGAACAGAAATTAACAGATTTTCAATTATTGCAATTCTTGTCGTATTTCATAATCCTTTCATAAACATTGAACATTGTCCTTTTCATCAAACACAACACACTGTCGAGTTAAGCTACAGTGTCATTGACGCTTTCATCTTTTAATGCTTTTCAACTCAGACTCCCTTAATCATGTTGTTTGGAGAGCTGACAGCTGCTCGTCGTTGCTCGGTGGTTCTCTCCGGGTACTCCGGCTTCCTCCACCCGTAAAACTGTCACAGTCACGATTAGCCATTGTGCATAAGTATGTGACCTTAAACACCAATAAATAAATAAATAAATAATCATGTTGTCTTAACCCTTCACCCAACTTGACGGCCAAAACCGGCCAGCGCTATTCTCAAAAATTGCCAATTAATTTTCATTATTTTTTCATTTTTTGTCTCAAAAACATAGGTTATGACCCCTCATTGGAACGAGGTCGACGAGCTCGTTCCAACGAGGGGTCATAACTTATGTTTTTGAGACATAAAATGAAAAAAATTAGTTATTAAAGATTTTTTTTTGCAAGTGTCATCTGCTTTTCATGTTAGATAAAGGGTTAACTCCTTGCATGCTGCTGATGGATATTCCTGTCCAGGACAGGAAAGCTCTTGCCATTAAAATAAATCATATTTGAGGATATTTGTAGAGACTTTTTGGCCAATAATGTCCCAAGTCAAATGTTCCTGAATTTTTCATCAGTGTGAAGCAGCCATGACTATATTTGATGAAATTTTTTTAAAAATTACTCTGTGGGTTAAGGGTTAAACACCACTCTCCTGCGGGTTAAGGGTTAAACACCACTCTCCACAGAATAATGGGGTAATTGATTTTATGTGTCTCATCTAATCCTACAGCCCTATAGAGTTGTAGATTTAGATTAATACTGATCTCCTCTACAATTTTAGTGTTTATTGCAGTGGCTAATAATGGACAGATGAAATACTCTTTGCACAAAAATATTGCATTACTTTTTGAAGTTTTAAATCTTTGCTTTGTGAAAATTATCAAATTTTGTTTCTATTGTTATACTCAATTATACTCAATCTTCACTCCTATTTTAAAATAAAAGGATTGTGCATGGTTTGTATCATTTATTCTTTTCTGAATACACAGAACCCATTTTCCCTCCACTCTGTGTATCCATTCATTCAACTCCCTCAATCACTTTAAGTTTTCAAATAGCAAAGATTAATTTTGCCATCCACGACTAGATGCCATTTGCAAAAATCCTTTTTGAGTAACTAAAAATTGGGTGTTCTGGCCTCCAAAACAAGCATATGTTCCCTTGGATGAGGTAGTTTCTTCCAATGAGGAGTCATAAGCTATGTTTTGGAGAAGTGGGGGGAGGGGGGGTGGGGTATCCCATTCTCATCAATAGAGTCTAGCGGGCTTCCTTTGGAAAATAGAAGGTCCTCACATGGCTTCTTCACTCCAGTTTATGTAAAATCAAATCATTCAAGTTTTGAAAAAGGGGAACCAGTTTTTAATAGCTCACAGGATACCTACGCATAAGATTATAGTAGTGTTGGTGGAAGTGAGGAAAAAGAATTTTGACTGGATTGCGACATAGTCACAATCCAGTCAAAATTCTCTCTCTCCTGTTGTGTCTTTACCTTTATTCATGGAATATTTTCATGTGATTGATATATTGGTGGAAAAGAGATCTATCCAGCAGTGTGTCATAATAACAGTATATTAAGTGCTGATAAATATAGGATTGCAAACTCATCCTCAGTTTATTAAGAAAGTTATGTAAATTGAGTTTGGACCAATCTTTGGCTAATTTACTGCCACAGGCCATTTTAGTGGCTTTAGACTGTATACGTTAGGTTCTTGTTCTCTTACCAGGAAAAGAATGTTCTTGAAATGTTTTATTGTAATTTTTTGGAGAGTACCAATAAATGCAATAAATCGATTAGTTGTAAACAAAATTGGGTTTTTAAAAAAGATAATCATTCTATAAATTAGGTTTGAAAAATAATTTACACTCTACTAGTTAACCCTTTACCTAACGAAACCACAGCATCGACCCACATCATTTACAAACTAAGAAGCTGAAAAAAAGGATATTTTCTAAAAAATATAAGAAAACCATATGTGACCTCTCCTAAAGCTTGTGCAAATGCAGGGTTTCAAATTCATACGCAAATCAGAATTGATTCTCAGC
The DNA here is from genome assembly GCA_031216915.1 of Pictodentalium vernedei. Taxonomy (NCBI): domain Eukaryota; kingdom Metazoa; phylum Mollusca; class Scaphopoda; order Dentaliida; family Dentaliidae; genus Pictodentalium; species Pictodentalium vernedei. The sequence continues at coordinate 123,990,645 of CM062293.1, read as the reverse complement.
TAGAAAAACAATAAGAATCAACTTTGATACTCGTAAAATGTTCATTTGATTCTTGTGATAGAGTCTAACATGTCCTTAAAGGCCTGGAAAATTATGCTTATTTTTGCTGCCAAAAAATAAGGAAAACATTGGCTTGGCAGTGGTGTCCAGTGAAGTCTTGTTTGCCTTTACAGACACCCAGGACTTCAATAGACTCCATGGTCAAGGATCTGTAACTTCCATCAGCAAGACTACCAAAAGGCTTGGCTGCCGCATGCTCTCTTTTTTATAACCAATGCAAATTTAAAAATTAAATGGTTTATGTCTGATATTTTACCCAAGTTAATAAAATTGATAAGTTTGTCACTTGAGTGCAAGAAGGCTTTGCAATGCTTCAAACATTGCAAAGCCTTCTTGCACCTAAAGGATGAAATACACCACCACCCATGTAATTCTATAGATTATGAGGCCTAAAACATAAAACAAATCAAGAACATGAACTTTGATGGAACAATTACTAAAATAAAAAATAAAATAGAAAAATGGCTGCCAGCATGCAATTTTACAACACAATGGCCTGAGAAACTGAATATTTACTTTGTGGGACCTTATTAGGGATTATAAACTGGTTGCACTCACAAGTACAAGGGTATAAGAGTACTCTCAAATGATAAATTGAGAACTGAAAATTGATTCTTATGACAGGGGTTCACGAGAATGAAAAATGATTCTTAAAAATCGTGGTGAATTTTAAGGCCTGAAATGAGGTGGTCACATGATAAAATTTTGTGGAAAATTTTGAAAAATTGGAGAAAAAAATAATGAAAATTACAATTTTTGATATCATGTGCATTTGGGTAAAGGGTTAATCAAAAATTTGATAAAAAATGCCAAAATAGATCAAGAAACAAATAGTGATTGTTTTGAAACCTCAAATTACTTTAAAGATAAAGGGTTGTTTGTCAAAGCATCTCCTCCAAAATCAGTCCCCAGTGATATAGATATTTTGAAGTATTCAATAAATGAATTGTATTAAAATAGTTCAAACCTCTTTTCATGATGTCACTGTGATTGCTTTTATTTTATTCCTCATCTCCTGGGTCACTATCAATGATTATCCGTTGTCATTTCATGAAAGAATACAGCTGTGCACACCTGGGACTACTTTTTAAATGTTATTAATTGATTGTGCTTTACCATTTTCAAAGTATGAGTTTAATTTTTGGAAAAAGAGTCAGATCATGTGATAGATAAGTAGCTTGAATCAATTCAAAACCTAATGGCAGTAGCAGCAACATGTATCTAGTGAATCAGTATTATGACTACATCACAACTTCAGGTCAAAAGGATAATCCGTTTGGACAGAGAATATATAAACCCTTTTCCCAATGCATATAATATCAAAACTTTATTATTTTAAATAATTTTGTTGAAATTTTTCCCCAAATTACAACAAAACGATATCATATGACCCCCTCTAATGAGGGGGTCACTTGATATAGTTCTGTTGAAATGTATTGGGTTCCTAATGGGACCTTGAATTTTAACTTAGTACAATGTGAGAAAAATTCTTTAAAAATCTTTTTCTTGAGGTCCCCCAGTCAAGCAGATTCTGGTTTGTTCAAATCATGTTTCTGATAGCTTTTTTTGTCTCCCTGGGGAGCCTGGATTTTAACCTAGTGTAATATGAGGAATACTCTTTAACCCCCTGCACACCGATGACAATATATCTAAAGTTCATTGTGCAAGTTTTTCCCATAATGCAACTAGAAATTTAACCAATTCAATCTTGTTTGACAGAGCTCATTGAGCTCTGTCAAACAAGATTGAATTAGTTAAATTCCCAGTTGCATTATGGGAAAAATGGTTACTTGAAATTCAGATATTTTGACATCAGAGTGAAGGGAGTTAAAAATCTTCTTCCGCAGATCCACCATTCTTAATCTTCTGATATTGAATGTGTAGCATCAAGTCCTTAGGTTCATATTTGGGCTCTCTATGGGAACTTAAATTTTTATGTTGCCCAACAAGAAAAACCTCTTTCTTCAGATCCCCCAGTCAGAATCATTTGATATTCGGCAGATTTAGTGGAGTGTAATTCAAGTTTGTCACAGTCAAGTCCCTGGATTCATATTTGGACTCCCTGAGAGAGCCCAAATTTGAACTTATTACAGTATGAGGAGTATTATTCAAAGATTGTGATTTGCAAGGTAGAATCTTTTGATATTTGGTATACAGTAGAATCCTCTTAATTGAATATCCATTTTGCCAGTGAAAATTATTCAATTAACAGGAGTATGCAATTAACAGGGATTTGGTCAGTTTCCTGTGTTCTGGGGTAAACTGAGCATTTATTCTTGTATATCTTGTTTGGCAGAGCTCATAGAGCTCTGTCAAACAAGATACACTAGAATAAATGCCAGTATTGGATGTAGTGAGGCCAAAAAGGTTGATAAATAAGGGGAATTTGGTGCGTGTCACAGTAATTTTTTTGACATATTACAAAAATTTATATACAATTAACAGGAGTTTACTCTACAACCCATATGCAATTAATGGATCAAATTTGTACTGAAGGTATGGTAAATGGTTTTGTGTTTGAACATTATTTTCAATTAATGGTGATATACAATTAAGAGATATCCAATAAAGTGGGCTCCACTGTATAGCTTTACTATGACTCCCAGATTATGGATGATGGAGAATTTACTATTTGTTTAAATGCATTCTCTTCACATGTGACAGAGCCATCTGTGGTCAATTTTAGTTAGATGTAAATATGGGTGGATAAGATTAACGTTTCTTCAAATGGTGCCCACCAGGTGACTTTAGGCCCTGGGATGGGGCAGAGGGGTGATCCATTGGGCAAACCTTTTTTTGCTTTAGTTTTAGAGGATTTTGCGTGATTTTACGAAAGAAAAAATAAATAAAAATATTCATCCAGCCAATCCCATGAGGGAAATGGGTATTGATCCCTTGAGTGATTTGCTTTAAAATAAGTTGTGAAGGGTTGTGATTGATTTTACACAAAAATCAATTCACTCGACAAACATTTCTGTAGCTAAATTATATTAACTTTTGTGGGATGATCGTTAAGTTGGGTGAAGGGTTAATCAATTTTATCAGGCAAGCGATTAAGGTCTCTTGGGGGTGTCTTGTTCATATTTGCTTCCAAAACATAATTTATGACCCCTCATTGGAAAAAGCTCCTCAAGTTCATTCCAGTGAGTGGATGATGATAAGCTTTGTTTCATGGACAATTTTGCAAGTGTCATCCTATTTGTGTTAGATTTTAAGGTTAGCTTTATGCTTATGTTGTGGCCTTAACTGTTAAAAGTGGCCTGAAACTCAAATAAATTAATAAATGAATAAATAAATAAATAAATAGAAATGTTATGTATTGCCATTCCAGAACAGATAGTAGCACAAAAACAATGAATCAAATTGATTCTTACTTTTTCAATCTCTATGATTACATGGAACATTTCCTGGTTAGCAATAATTTATGTCATCTCTAATGTCTATTTTATGTCACTTATTTCTGTATGACATGACTTTATTGTTTAGAAATCCTAAACAACAGGGTAATACATTCTGATATAATTACTAACTTTCTGCATAAGTGAAACATTTCAAGTTAATTTTCCAGCTAATCTTCTCTCACAGACTATTTGTGTCTGGAGATCAACTCAAGCAAAATAAAGAGGTTGACAATGTTGAAAGAATTGATTCTTAATGAGGTTCAAGCAGGGACCGACCTAAGCATTGAACTGGTAGAGCGCTGGAAGCCCATATTTGGACTTCATTCAGAAGTGTAGGTACCATAATGTGAGGGCTTCATATTCAGTGGATATGCTTCATGTTATACATGAAGTGAAATTATTTACTGTATAGGGATTTGCCTTGTTACAATCTATGGGAGAGTGCTTTTAGGCACTCTCCCATAAATTGTAACAAAGCAAAGATGTGAACAAATTTTGGTGATTGCAAAGAACATAGCACTCCACCAGTTAAAAATAAGAGCCACACAATGTAATAACTAAAATTGCCATTCATTCAAATTTTTTTTTATCTCATTTTTTGTCTCAAAAACATAGCTTATGATTCCTCATATGATTCCTCATTGGAGTGAACACAGTGAGTTTGTTCCAGTCATGGGTTATAGGTTATGTTTTGGAGACAAAAAATAAAAAAAATTAGTTAGTCAAGAAACTTTTTTGCAAGTATCTGCTATTCAGTTGTGTGAAGGGTTAAAATCTTTCTTAACGTTGAATGAAATCAACTATCATATATAAGTCCTTTAAAGTAGACAACATTGATAAAAACGCTTGGCTAAACTTGACATTGTACTTACATTGCTGAAATGGTATAGCCATAGATGCTGAAAGTGACCTGAAACACAAACAGCCCTTCTTAAATCGCTCCAGGGGAGTCACATGGACTGATTTTAACTCTTAGAAGCCATGGAATCGGAATGAATTTATTGAACATGGCATACCGCGAAAAACTTACAGCAAAGCAGGTGCTTCTAGTTAAGTGTCGTCTGCCTTTTCAGGCAGACGACATTTGACTAGAAGCATCTGCTCAGTGTTTAATTCTCCCCCAGCCAAAAGATAGCCGAACCGTTACATACAGATTACCTGCCGTATTACATCACAGGCAAGAAAACTCGACTCCCGGCTTCTAAGAGTTAATGTGCAATTTGATATTTAACCCAAATTAAGGAGAGCTATTCTCTTTTTTTTCACAGCTTTAGGACATCCAATTATGGCTACCCTTAATTCAATTCTGCAGGAGCCAAAGGGAGCAGGGCCAGTGGTTCGCCTTTAATAATCAAGCCAGCAACATGCTTTTTCTGTGCCAAGCTCAAAAAATATTTTGTTTTATAGTCAAAGTTTTATCAAAGTTCCTGAACAATTAATAAAAAAGTAAAATGACAATGAAACAGAGAATAAAATCTCGAATTTTGAGATAACCTATTTATTGTTCATCTGGATATAATAAAGAAGACCGATTACAATACAGCCATCGTGGACGGGTCAAAATTTATGGGTTGGCATTTTTCCATGAATATAATTCAGAGATGAACTATGACACCTAGCGAAATTTCCTCCAATGAAGCACCGCAGGGTAATCCCAATGCTTCATGGGACTAGGTGTAAATTTTGCTATGATCATCTCTGAATTATATGCGTGGGAAAAAATGTCAATTTGTGGATTTTGACCTGTCCATGATGGCCCTACTGTATGACAGTTCAGTATTTCGAAAGCACCTGCGGCAAGCACAGGGGGCATCAGCTGTCTTAGAGAAATTGAACAGTGAAGAGGGGGGTCTTCCCATGGGAACATTTTAAAACAGTGCTATCAAATAAGGTGATAAGACACAACTTTTTGATGAACTGTTTGTAGTTCCAGACAAACAACTTTTCGGTTATCTGTTTTTTCATTTAGATAACCACCAGAGGAACAAGAAAATCGTTCCTCTCAAATTTTATGGCCTGATGAAAGGTAGTTCAAAGTTCCTCTAATTTAAGCAAACAAGGAATCTGTTACCTTAATTTTTTTTAGGCAAGTGAACGATTGTTCGTCCAATTTGTACAGGCATGTGTTGTACTCAAGTTAGATTCACTATCAGCCCCCATTGTTCATGATAATTATCCTCTTAACCCTCTGTACTCTGCTGTCGACTAGGAAATGAGCTAATTCAGTCTTGTCAGATATAGCTCACTGGGCTTTGTCAAACAAGATTGAATTAGTTAAATACCCTGTTGCATTATGGGAAACATTTGCTGCTTGAAATTTTGTCAGTTTGTAATCAGTGGTACAGAGGATTTGATTCACATGCTTCAGGTCCATCCACTTGATTGGGATGTAAAGAACCTTATCTCAATGAAGGAAGTCACACAGTGTGCAAAATAATTATAAATCCTTGCTGTTAGGCCTAAAACAGTTAAAAATATGTTTCTCAGGCCCTCCCACATGGTCCTTTTGGCTGCCACATGCTCTCTTTCTATAACCAATGCAAACTTACAAAAATAAAAATTACATGGTTTATGTTTGAAATTTTACCTTAGTTAATGAAATTGAAAAATTGTCTCTTCAATGCAAGAATGCTTTGCAATGCATTAGCATTGCAAAGCCATCTTGCACTCATGGGATGAAATACTACACCACCACCCATGCTATTCTGCAGATTATGAGGCCTAAAACATAAAACAGACCAAGAGCATGAATTTTTGTTGGCAAAGATATAATTACAAAAATTAAAACTAAAATAAAAAATTGCCCGCCCACATGCAATTTTCCAAAAAATGGCTTAAGAAACAGAAGATCTACCTTGTGAGGCCTAAACCCTTGCTGTTATATATCTTAAGTATTTATTTACAGCTGAATGAAAATTATGAAAAAAATTGCTTTTTCATCCATATAAAAATTGTAATTTAGTTAGAAATCTAGGTTAGTACAGGATTTTGCAGAACATCAGATCAGCTTATAAATACAATATAAATTTTAATGTCTCATATTTATCTATTTGTTTAGCTGCTATCTGTGTAGAAGTCTGTAACCACTGAAACTCTTGGGTGCTTGGTGGCTTAGTAGGTAGAGGTGCAGGCTGCAAGCCGAGAGGTCCTCGGTTTGAATCCCACCTGCGGCAACCACGTTGTGTCCTTGGGCAAGACACTTCACCCCCATTGCCCACGTGGGGGCACGGTCGTGCTGTGTACTAAGGCGTATTGCACATCGATGGTGCACTTGCCTTCAACCAATGCTAACCCTGCTTGTGTGGAATTAGTATGTTGGGGAGCTGACAGTTGCTCACCATTGCTCGGTGGTTCTCTCTGGGTACTCCGGCTTCCTCCACCCATAAAACTGTCATGGTCATGATTAGCCATTGTGCAGAAGTATGTGACCTTAAACACCAATAAATAAATAAATAATTTGGTGGCTCAGTGGTTAGAGCATTGAACTTTAAACCAAAAGGTTGGTGGTTCGATCCTGGCCAACAGCATTATGTCCTTGGGCAAGGCACTTAACTGGTTGAGAACTGGAAGCCACTATCAGGGCTTTCAAAAGAATGAGGTTACGAGATCAAAAGCCAACGTTTTCCATGCTCATGTTACATATTCAGTCAAATGCAAATAATATTTTGGTATACAAATATATACATGTATATATATTTATATAAATTTGTTTTCTTACAAATTAATGGAGAGTGCCAGGAAAATACATTTTCCTAAGCAATTTTTTTGCTGGGACAAATTTTCCTAATTAAATGCCCTAAATGTTTTTTTTTTCCATGGAAGATGGGTTATTCCTTTGGCTGAATCTTCACACCATGAGTGTTTTGAGTTGAAATCCACTTTCTTTGTTCAGTAAGCTTCATCATATGATTAATTGCTTCAATTGGAGCTTGGTGTGACTCATTGGTTAGCACATTGAATCTGGTATCAAAAGGTCAACAGTTCAATCCTCATCTGTGTTACATGCTTGGACAAGACACTCAATCCCAATTGCCCAAGCGAGCGTACATTGTCACTGTGTTCCATGGCAGAAGTCATAACAGTGGTGCACTTGCATTCACCCGATGTTTGTGTTCTCTCTAGCTACTCCAGCTTCAACCACATGTAGAACTCTCTGACACCATATGACTCTGTTGAAAGGGTCATTTAACTGGTAAGGTGCTGAAAGCCCATATTTGAGCTTTGTCCTGAAGTGTAGGTACCATAACTTAAAGGCTCCATATTCTGTGCATGTGCTTCAAATTATCTATGAAATAAAATTATTTGGTCTGTTTGAATTTTTCCATGTTAAAATTTATGGGAGAGTGCCCGTAGGCAAAGACATGTCAGATTTTTTTGACCAAAAATAATTAAGCCCTCTACCAGTTAAACCCTATAAACAGATAGACCAACCTTCTTCAGAATCAGTTCAGACTTAATGCTTTTCCTAAAAAAAGGGCCAAACATGGCCATCACTATTTCCAGAATCGGCATTCAAACTTTGTTGTTATTTTTTTTATTTTTTTGCATCAAAAAACAGAGCTAATGACACAATGAACCAGAACAAAATTGTTTATTGAAGCCAAAAATGAAAATATTTAATTATTCAAGAATTTATTTTTGCAAGTGCCGTCTGCTTCCCATAGAAGGTACAGGGTAAATTTAAAATTGATTTTGATATTGTATATTAATAAACCTACCTCAGTGTAAAACCTGATCATAGCAAGAAACTACCTTAATTTAACATTTTGCATGTTTGAACCTGGGATGTAGATTAGTGCTTGTTTACTGTTGGAGTAGTTTTATTTATTTGTTTATTTATTTATTTATTTATTTATTTATTTATTTATTTATTTATTTATTTATTTATTTATTTATTTGGTTTTAATGACATTTTCAACAGTCAGGTTCACCTCGTATCAGACAGTTTTATGAGTGGAGGAAACTGGCATAACCAGAGAGCACCACTGAGCAATGGGGAGCAACTGTCAGACTCCCCAACATACTAACTCTGCACAAGCAGTGTTAGCATTGGTTGAAGACAAGTGCACAAACAATGTGCAGTACGCCTTAGTACACACTGTCACCATGTAAATTGTGAGTGAATTATTCTTCAGAAATCCAAAAGTAAGTGAATGATTGAAGCCAAATATGGGCTTTCAGCTCTGTTTTGATCAGATAAGCCGGCTAGAATATCTATACCATTTAGTTCACTGCCAATTAACCTGCTACAAGGCAATACAGACAGTGCTCGCTTTTTTTTTCTTATTTACAAGACCAGTCATAGGAATGAGCTCATTCCAGTGAGGTGTCATAAGCTAAATATTGGATGCAAAAATAAGCAAAATAAAGCTTTTCACAAATAAATTTGTGTTTGTGGGGCACCTGCCTCTTTTTTTTTTTAACCTTGAAATGTCTTCAGTGATACTACGTTGCACTTGTAGGACTAAAAATTGAACCCTCTATCTCTTGTTTGATAGAGCACATTGAGATCTGTCAAAGAAGATATAGTTGATTAAATTTGCAACTGCAGTACGGGAAAATTTCATTACTCAAAAAATTGTTTTTTCCACAGAATAGTGTAAGGAATTGAATTAATAATTCCAACATTTTTCAATAGTGTTTTGTGGATTAACAGAATAAAAAACCCATAAAAAAATAGATTCCCTATCTCATCATAAAATTGAGAGTAAATTAAATGCCTGAGAAAAATGAAAAAAATGTTCAATAGAGTTAATACAATTTTAATTGTGATTTTTATTAGAATACTGGGTAGATATGACCATTATTATCCCATTATGATAGCTGAGAGTTAGTTTTTTTTAATTTATCATATAAATCAAATATTATATGCAGCAGCCATGAATTTTTTATGAAAAATTCATGAAATCGATGGCATCCAGAAATCATTCATTAACAAGAGTGCGCCTTATAGTATACATATATATTGTTAACTGGTAGAGTTCTAAATTATTTTTCATCATAAAAATTTACTCACATATCTCAACCTTCTAACAATTGATGGGAGAGTGACTTTAGGTATAATAAATTGTGACACGGCCAATTTATATAGACTAAATAATTTCATTTAAAACATAATAAGAAGCATCTCCACAAAATATGAAGCCTCTAAGTCGCAGTACCCACACGGCAGAATAAAGCCCAAATATGGGCTTCCAGCACTCTACCAGTTAATACAGGGCAGGAACATACCAGTATTTTTATACGTGGCAGGAAAATCCTGTAGCAGGCTAGAAGTTTTATCACCGCCATGAAGTATTTTCATCAGTTTATGGAATTAAAGAGTGTTCCCAGTGGAAGTACCCTGTCCTGGGGGTGTATGGCACCTGAAAAATATTGTATTTTAATATTCCAGAGAGACTCAATTAAGTTGTATACATGTACATCATCATTGAGGCAGGAGATAACTCATTCTTTACAAGTATGAAGAGAGATAAGCGGAATCTGAATAATGAATATTCACATTGATTTGAAATTATTTTTTTTAGTGCCTTAATTCAGTTTTATTGATGTTGACCTCTATCTGCTCCTCTGCAGTTAATTAACCCTTAGACACTGATGTTGAAATATCCTAATTTAATTTAAAGGGGCAAGTTTTTCTCATAATGCAATTACAAATTTAATCAATCCAATCTTCTTTGACAGCATTCAGTTAGCTCAGTCAAAATATGAATGAATTGGTTAACCCTTAAATCCTCAGATTAATTTTATCACAATAACTATAGTATCTACTTGTACACAGCTGCAGATGACTTAACAGCATTTCTCCGTCATTGTTAGCTTTCTGTTCAGGCAGCCGACTATAATGTGAAAACAATGTCAAGATAAATGCAGCCTACCTGTAGAGTTCTTAACTTGTAGAGTGCTGGAAGCCCATATTTGGGCTTTATACTGAACAAGCCTGAAAATAATTTTCATTGTGCTTCCAGACAAAATGTCAGACACCAAATGAATCAAGTCTGTCATTTGAGAATGACATTTGACATATTACAAAATGGAGTTTGAGTATTCAAAATAATGTGTTTTGGGTGTACATGAACCTTCATCTTAAAACTGTTCAGAATTCATCCAACCATATCTTGTTTGGCAGGGCTCAATGAGCCCTGCCAAACAAGGTATGATTGTTTCATTCTGAATTGGAACTGAATTACTCTTCAAACATAATTGAGATACATGTAAGGCAATGTCAAATCGTATTTCTTCACATGCTGTTAATACTGGTGAGATCTACAGTCACTTTCTTCACAGTTTCCAACTTGCCAGGACCAGAAATCACAATAATCATTAATTTTAGGCTTGCTAGTTATGTGCATGATTTCCAGCATGCATGATGTTATGATCACTGAACTTCGTAAATGATTTTAGCATCAGACATTTTGACTGATGATTTTAAACCTCAGCCTGACATTGGCCTTTTTGTACCTGACATTGTCCTTGTCTGACCACTTATTTTCTGGTATGATACTGAAGTGCAGATACTGCAACATGAAAGCTTCATACTCTGTGGATTTGCTTTGTATTATTCTTAATGCCATTTTATTTAGTCTGTGAGGATTTGCCTTGTTACAATTTATGGGAGAGTGCTTGATGGCACTCTCCCATAAATTGCAACAAGTCAAAGACATGTGAACAAATTTTGATGACCAAAAATAATTTTGCACTCTATCAGTTAAGGAAGAATACACTTGGGTTAACTTTTTCAATGTAATAAAAAAGGGACAATTTTTGGCTGTCTAGGGACTTAACCCTTTACCCAACGTAACAGCCAAAACCGGCCAGCACTATTCACAGAAATTTTATTTTTTGTCTCAAAAACATAGGTTATGACCCCTCTTACAAGCTTGCTGAGCTCGTTCTAATGAGGGGTCATAACCTATGCTTTTTGAGACAAAAAATGAAAAAATGAGTTATTCAGGAATTTTGTTTGAAAGTTTTGTCTGCTTTTCGTGTCAGGTAAAGGGTTAAGGGTTAAATTCCAAGGTGCCTTATGGGGAAAATTTCTTCTTAAATTCTGGTATTTTGACATCAGTTTAGCAAAGTTTACCATTCATCTTGTTGTTGAACTATATTGACTCCTGTTCAGAATATCCTGTCCAGCTTAATTTGCATCATATTTTCACCATAAACGAAGAAAAAAAAAAAATTTGGGGGGATGTTTGTCAGATATCAAGATTGTTGAACCTAAAAACATGTGACCTACGAGAAGTTGAGAGAATAGTCAGTATTTTTTCTAACCCTTTATCCAACTCACACAACATTAAACTTATTATGCCTGCAACTTGAAAAGTCAAAGGGGAATCTTGTAGAGACCTCCATCCATCCGAACATCTGTTTGTCCATCCGTTCATCCCTCCTTGCATACCAACATTTTCCCTTGTATCTAGACCACTGCTAGTCCGATTTGAATGATATTTGGTGATGTGATAGAGCATCATGGGAGAACGATACCTGTGTAGCACGAGTTTTTTCCACACATTTTTTCCAGAGTTATGGCTCTTTTGACTTAGAAAATTGTTGGCGGGTTGGGGGCATTGGCCCGTGCTTTGCATTGCCCCTCTTGTTATTCTTCTTATTTCTTTTCAAATTTTAAAAAAACATTTCATCAAAATTATATATGAATCCCCAATGGAATGATCTCAATGAGTTCATTCTAATGAGGGGGTCACATGATATCGTTTTGCAGAAATTTTTTGAAATGTTTTTGTTTTTTTCAACTACTCACTTTGTAAATTACGTGGGTGTGTGTGGTCGATTCATTAGCTAAAGGTTTAATCCTTTACCTAACAGAACTAAGGGAACGACACTTGCAAAAAATGTTCTTGAAAATTCTATTTTTTGCCTCAAAAACATAGCTTATGATACCCCATTCGAACAAGCTTGGCAGGGTCATCAGGTATGTTCTTGAGATAGACCTTTGAAAAATACAATAACATTAGAATGATTTCTGTCTTGACTTTATAAAAAAATTCATGCAGTTAATACCTTGATTGGTTTACTGTTAACGTTAAGCTGTTTTCTAATAAACCTGTTAGGCTTAAAAATCTGTTTCTCAGGCCCTCCCACATGGTCCTTTTGGCTGTCGCATGCCCTCTATTTATTTATTTATTTATTTATTTATTTATTTATTTATTTATTTATTTATTTATTTATTGGTGTTTAAGGTCACATCTTTCTGCACAATGGCTAATCATGACCTCGACAGTTTTATGGGTGGAGGAAGCCGGAGTACCCGGAGAGAACCACCGAGCAACGGCAAGCAACTGTCAGCCCCCAACATACTAACTCCACACAAGCAGGGTTAGCATTGGTTGAAGACAGGTGCACCAGCGACGTTCAGTACGCCTTAGTACACAACGTCACCGTGCCTCCACGTGGGCAATGGGGGTGAAGTGTCTTGCCAAGGACACAACGCGATTGCCGCAGGTGGGATTCGAACCGAGGACCTTTCGGCTTGCAGCCTGCATCTCTACCGACTGAGCCACCATGCCCCCTCTTTTTATAACTAATGCAAACTTAAGAAAATTAAATGGTTTATGTATGATATTTTACCCAAATTGATAAATTTGTCCTTTAAGTGCAACAAGGCTTTGCAATGCTTTAGCATTGCAAAGCCTTCTTGCCCTCAAGGTACGAAATACACCACTGTGCATGCTATTCTGTAGATTATGAGGCCTAAAGCATAAAACACTCCAAGAACATTAACTTTTGATTGCAAAGAAATAATTACAAAAATAGAAAATTTTTACAAAAAAGGGCCTGATAAACAGAAGATCTATTTTGTGGAGGGGGGGGAGGGGGCCTTATCATTCTATAATATCTTTTGAAAGCTGATGTTACAAAAATATGAAATAAAGTAATAAATGATGCATAGTGTGTCATTAACTTGTTGAGTGCTAGAAGCCACTATCAGGGCTTTAGTATGAAGAGTAGGTACACCAGCCTAAAGGTGTCATATTCTGTGGAAGTGCTTCATATTATTTTAGAAGTGAAATTACTAAGTCTATATGGGTTTGCCTTGTTACAATTTATGGGAGAGTGCCCCTTGGCACTCTCCCATAAATTGTAACAAGGCAAAGACACATGAACAAATTTTGATGACCAAAAATAACTTAGCACTCTACCAGTTAATACTGAAATTCCCTAGGCAGCTTTTAGTTCAAATGGCTGTTAGGTTGTTTTTCTATTTTACTCCTGCTCAGAGAATTGGTTTTGAGTATATTTAGACATTCCACAAGGTGAAAATAAATTATTCTGGTGCTAAATAAATGAATGCAGTGAAAACTGTTGTTTTGAAAGAGTGGCCTTGCAATAAAACAGAATTGTTCAATGACGGGCAAACCATGATTCACTCTGTTACCACAAAAGTTTGGATTTTAATATTCAGAAAACCCATTTTCATCAAAGATAATCTCTTTTGTTTTTTTTCTAATGAGGCATCATGCCACTAGGCACACTTTGTGCATGTCTTGTGAAAAGTTGTAGCAGAATTTTGCAACCTCCATTATAGTCCATATGTACAACTGGATGCGATTCATTGAAAAATAGGCTCATAGCAGGAATAGTGCAAATACAAGTATTCCTGCCCAGGAGAGCAAATCTCATGTCTCCAGAGTAAGTACAATTTTATCTTTTTAAACTAAATGTTCCCTTTCTAAAACAAGTTTTTGACAAATGATTTCTTGAATAAATTTCTCAAATATTTTCATCAAATCTGGTCATGGCTGCCCAACAGCAGACATGACTAGATTTGATAAAAATATTTTTAAAAATACCCAGTGAGTTAACATAAACTAAATGTTCACTCTCTAAATCCAGTTTTTATACGCCCGTTTTAAAAAAACTGGTCATATTATGGTATACCGCTGTCCGTCCGGTCACATGTCGTATGATAACTCAAGAATGCTTTGAGAGATTTTCGTGATTTTTGGGTAGGTGGTGTATATCGATGGAGGGAAGCTCCCTTTCGTTTCGTGTCGCCGTTCGATTAGTCATTCCAGAGTTATGGGACTTTATTAGAAAATTGTTGATTTTTTATACGTCGTACGATAACTCGAGAATGCTTTGAGAGATTTTCGTGATTTTTGGGTAGGTGGTGTATATCGATGGAGGGAAGCTCCCTTTTGTTTAGTGTCGCCATTTGATTATTCATTCCAGAGTTATGGGACTTTATTACTTAGAAAATTGTTGATTTTTTACACGTTGTACGATAACTCGAGAACGCTTCAAGAGATTTTCACGATTTTTTGGTAGGTGGTATATGTTGATGGAAGGAAGCTCCCTTTCGGTTGGTGTCGCCGTTCGATTAGTCATTCCAGAGTTATGGGACTTTATTTTCCACATGTCAAACAATAACTTGAAAAAGCTTAGAGCAATTTTCATGATTTTTTGGTTGCAAGTATATGTTGATAGAAGGAATCTCCCTTTCGATTTGTGTTGCTGTCCGATTTGTCATTCCAGAGTTATGGGACTTTATTCATCAAAATATAGGCAATTTTCATGATTTTTTGGTGGTAAGTATATGTAACCTGACAAGTACACATGTATACTCATATTGTGTGGTTCCCTCTTGTAATTAATAACGGGCGTATCATGTGCTCATGGCGCAGCTGTTTATTGACAAATGATTTCTTGAGTAAATTTCTCAAATATTTTCATCAAATCTAGTCATGGCTGCTTAACAGCAGACATGACTAGATTTGATAAAAATATTTTCAAAAATACTCAGCTAGTTACTGAGCACCCCAAGCAGAAACCCTGATTCAGGGCCACTTGTTTAGTTTTCATAAACTCTAGATATGTCTGTAGTGTTATTAATTACCATGGTTTATGCACCAGCATGGATTCCCAAGAAGCATCTGAATATTTTGTGTTGATGTTCTTACAACTAAGTTCATTGATGACATTCTCTCCTGTTTAAAACTGAGTTGGTAATTAACTTACTTTATTTAGACTTATTTTGAAAATTCAATAAATGAATGATTTAAATCTTAAGGGCCTAATGATTACTACGATAACTTTTTAATGCAAAGGAACAGGTGCCCAACATGCATTGTTTGGGTAAACACAAAACTTGTTTTCTAAGTACCTTGTCGGTTGTTTCTAGGCAAGTCATGGCTGCCTCTGTAGGAAGCCAAGACTTGACAAGAAACAACTGCAAAGCCACAGGAGGTAGACTTTCAAAGTACAGCGAAATTGTATAAAATCTCCAGGCCCATGCATGTGGTACGTTCATATGGCCATTGCTCCCGCACCCACGGGAAGGGGAATGCTGTCATTCGGGGCCTCCCAACATGACCATATCTGGTGAGAGTTATACCCCCTCCGGTGAAGAGATGCCTGGTTCCGGGACTGTGGTCCCTCTCCAGTCGACATCTGAGCCTGTCACTAGGGTTGGGACTCCTCCTTTGGAGCTGAGCTCGGTTGCTCTCTCCACTTTTCCACTGGTTTCAACAGCTCCCATCATATTTGCTGCTCCTGCTGTTCCGTCTGCAACGTCATCGGTCACCATTTCAGTCGGCCTCGGTTTATCCCTGCAGGGGTCTGCAGAGATGTCTTTTAGTGTAGACGTGGGACTTCGGTCTCAACCTTCCCTGACTTCAACTCGGCGAATTCGGAAGGGGCTGCCGGCCGAACCCTCTGCTGTGGTCTCTCAGCCGTCGAGCCCAGCAGCCTTCTCTTTGGATTTGGTTGTTCTTGGTGGGGTCACCATGGACTCTGTTGCATTTCCGTCCACGCACTCTGGTCCGACGACCAGTTTTGCGGGATCGACACTTTTTGTGCAGCCTGGACCTTCTGTCCTTCAGAGGTCTGCGGTGACTCTCCTGAGTTCCCGCACTTTTGATCCTCAGGGTCTGGTATAACCCTATCAGCATCTGCCTGCAGATGTTTCGGCTGCCACCCGTCGCCCCATGTCGGATGTTCTGGAGGATCATGACCCTTTGCTGGTTCAGAGGGTCAGGAGTGAAGCCACTTTGCCAGTTCATCCCCACGTCTAACCAGCTGCCACGTGCCGTGAGCTTAGGGAGGCCATCTCCTTGCTCACTCAGGTTCTTCCAAGGGCCTTCCCATTGTCTCCAAAGAGGCTACTAGTGGTTTCCAGGCACCCCCCCCCCCCCCCCTCCACAACGCCGCATCCCGGGATTGGAAGCAGGCCGCTTTCTGATCCTCCTGGTGTGCCTACACCATGGGAGGCATCGGCTGGTTTGCCCGTGATGGGCTATGTGTCAGCCAGGCCGTGATCATCGGTCGCGCACCTCCAGCCTGTGGAGCAACCCACTTCTGGGTGCCTTCGACCATGCCAGTCAGTACAAGTGGTTGAAGCGTTTGCAGCTTTGGAGTCTAAGCTGAGTTCCAAGGCTATGAAGACTTTGTTCTTCACCAGGGCTGACACCTTTTTGTCTCCAGTGCATTATCGTTCCTATGATTCCGCCAATCCATCAGTCTGCCAGACTTTGATGGTCTTGGATCAGGACTCTTTCCAAGCCCAAGTCGGACGTTATTCCTATTTCGACTCTGGAGTCCCTGTTGGGCTTATCAACAGAGATGCTGGGCATGCTTTCTCTTTCCGATCACGTTGTCTCTGCTTTGGCTGCTTATCTGCCTCCAGATAGGTTTGACGACGTACAGTTTCCTTTGTTTGTGATTTCCAAGGTGCTCAGGCATCTTACTCACACGCATGCCTGTAACATGGGTAAATTGGAATTAGTTTGCCGGGATGCTTTGTTGGACACAAGCCGTCCCCTTCCTGAGGGGCGGGGCACTACTCTTCTATCCGCTTTTCTTTGGCGGGTCCACAACTTTTCCATGGTTCAGTGGCAACGGTCTGGGATGACGTCCTACATCATTCCAAAGATCAGCTGCTGCTTCGCCAGCTTGATTATCCTTCTGTTGGAAGCAGGGGCCGTTCTAAGCCTAACAATTGTCCTTCTGCTTCCTCTGCGAAGCCAAGGGCTGATCCTCCTGCCACCGCTTCTACTACTTACTCACATGGTAAGGGTAAGGGACTCAGGATTATTCATCTAATAGAGGAGGTGGTTTCTCCTCTCGCGGGCCTCGCTGGGGCTTGAGATGAAGATCCTCACCTCGATTCGTCCCATTTTGGAGGAAAAATATCAGGGTTCGCAGACCATTGGATCACAATCACATCCGATCCTTGAGTGTTAGAGGTTATTCAGTCCGGGCTGTGAATATCCTTCTGGAGGCAGCCACTCTGTCGGAGTGCCTCTTCCAACACAAGTTCCTTCAGACGTTTCATGTTGGGAGCTTTTGATCACGGAGATGGACAATCTCCTGTCAAAGGGGGTGATCGAGGTCATCAAGAACATTCATTCAGTGGGATTTTATTCCTGCCTGTTCTTGGTGCCGAAGAAGGATGACCGACTTCGACCGGTTATCGATCTGAGTATCCTAAACCATGCTATCATTGCTCCCAAGTACAGCATGGAGACTTTCAGGTCGGTTAGCAACTTCATTCACCAGGGAGATTTCGCTTCTAGCATTGACCTGCGAGACACTCACTTTCACTTTCCGATTCATCAGACATCGCGAAAGTATCTCGGGTTCACTTTTCTGGGGCAAGTTTACCAGTTCAAGGCCATGCCTTTCGGCCTCAACCTGCTCCTTGGGCCTTCACCCGACTGATGTCGCATGTGATAGCCTTCCATCACACACAGTCCAGGGTGACTACTTCGGCATATCTGGACGTTATCCTCCAGAGGACTCCAATGCTGCTCTTCTGGAGTCAGATGTTGATACATTTTTGAGCTTACTCACATCACTAGGGTTCAGAGTCAATGAGGAGAAGTCGGACCTGGTCCCTTCTCAGTCGTTTTGTCATCTGAGGATGGACTTCCGTATTCAGCTGAATACGGTGGTGGCTTCCTGGGCAAGGGCTGTGATTCTCTCAGCTTTTGCCCTGACTCTGTCCCAATCCACGTCTGCGACAGCTCGGAGTATTCTCCATCTGCTCGGTCTCTGCGGTTCGGTGACGGATCTCATTCCTCTCGGTTGGCTGCATGTCAGACCTCTCCAACACTTTCTGCTCAGTTGTTGGAGGCCGAATGTCAATCTTCTGGATCTGCTCTCTTCATCGTCATCTTCTTCCCTGGACAGATGTTCAGTGGATTATGCAGTGAGTTCCGTTGGTCTTGCCCATGTCCGATCCTGTTCTGACTGCAGATGCCTCTGGATCTGCTCTCTTCAACGTCATCTTCTTCCCTGGACAGATGTTCAGTGGATTATGCAGGGAGTTCCGTTGGACTTGCCCACGTCCGATCCTGTTCTGACTGCAGATGCCAGCGATCCCGGATGGGTTGCGACGTTGGATCCTCTAGGTCTTTCCCTTCACAGTGTATGGGACCAGGATCAAGCAGCTCTTCACATCAACCTGCAGGAGCTTCTTGCCCTTCTTCTGAGTTTCCGGCAGTGGATGCCCCACCTTTCGAATCATCAGGTCCTTCTGTTGTCCGACAATTCGACAGTGGTCGCTTACATTCGGAACCAGGGCAGCACACTCTCGGTTCCCATGTATGAATTGACTGGGGATCCTCTACTGCTAGCTCAGGATGTCAACACCGGAGTGGTTGTTCGTCACATTCCCGGTCGTCTGTACGTCCTAGCCCGCTCATCGGGCAGGGTCATTTCCACCGAGTAGATGCTCCACAGGGCAGTGTTCCAGTCGCTTTGTGATCTGTGGGGTCGTCCCTATGTCAATCTCTTTGCGACTCGTTGGAACCATCAGGTGGACACTTTCGTGTCCCCGTGTCCAGATCCTCTGGCTTACGCTCTGTCTCTTGATTGGAATGGTCTAGTCGGCTATGCCTTCCCGCCGGTTTCAATTCTGCCTCAGGTTCTAACCAAGATACGAACTTGCAGTTGTCGAATCACTTTGATCGCTCCCCTGTTGCCTCAGTGGATGTGGATCATTCTGCTCAGCTCTCTGTTGGCGGCGACTCTGGCACGTCTCCCTCTACATCACGACCTTCTTTGTCAAGGTCATCCGAGGAGGTTTCACGTCGACCCTGCTTCATTTTGCCTTCACGCATATTTATCGTCAGGACCTGTCTCCTCAGTAGAGGTTTTTTCGAGACAAGCAGTGGATTGCATTTCTTCTTCAAGGGGGCACTCCAATGGTTTAGCCTATACGGCTAAGTGGAAGGTCTTCTATCAATGGTGTGCCGATCACTCCGTTGGCACTTGACCCAGTTTTGGCTTATTTTTTCTTGGTGCTTTTGCACCACTTTTCTTTTCCAAATCCCTTGGGAAAGATCAAAATAGAGAGAATATTTTCTAAGTTAGGGACTTCCACTGTATTGCAAGCCTGTAGTAAACAATTGTGGTAGGTATAATAAGAAAGGAAATTTACTATAAAATTTTGATTTTTCGTTACAGAGTTATGGGACTTAATTTGTAAATTTTTTTACGAATTTTGAGCTCGTTAGCCTAATAACTTGAACAAATGTTCTCCGATTTGACTAATATTTGCCATAGAGGTCTTTTGCAATAATATTTCAAGCGGGTTCGAAAACTAGCCCGGCCCAATTTTTCATTACAGAGTTATGGGCCTAATTTTTATGAATTCTGAACTTATTAAGCATAAAAACTTGAACAAAGATTTGACAACCGGCATATGATTGATAACCTGGTTATGGACATACAACTCTCTCAGATTGCCACCACAGCTCTACACCTTCATCAGTCTCAGATGCGCACCTATTGTTTTATATTTGTAGGGGATTCAGTATTCAGTAATAATTTAATCATGAACAGCCCGGAAGGGGGGAGGGGGTGGCTGTTGGATTAAAGTAGGCCTGACCCTCCTTAACTATTTGCTGTCCCTATATTGTTTGTTAACCAAGTATTAAATTTTCAAAAACAATTATGCATACCTGTACCTTAATTAACACACAAACAACCATCCTTCACTGCAAGATTAATGTCTAACATCAGATAACCAGAACATAGATATTTTATTGTTGTCTCTTAATTTTAATGCTTTTCCTCTCAACTGTTATCTCATTGATTTACATTTTTGTGTGATTATTTGGGCAGTTAACTGCACTAGGAAAAAGATTAATGGGTTGTACCATGACAATGTCATCAGAGTTTCCCATGGGTGTGAGAGAAAAACATAGATCTGTGTTTAAGCTACTTCAAGTGGAAGTTCAACTAACATTTTGTCAGTTTAACTTTCGACACATCACAGTGGTTGACTCCAGCTTACAACATTTGCACACTTTTAACTAAGGTTTTTTTTCTCCAAGTCAAAGCATTTGTTAGGACTTCTGTTGAGATATTCTAATTTAATTTGTTTCAGCAGGGGGTCATAAATATTTTGACAGAAAGAATGATATTGTGAATTGTGATGATGGATGGTGAGGTGAGATAGGGCATTTACATGGGGTGATAAATAGCACTGTCATTCAGCTTTCAACATACAGAAGGTAGAGTTTCCTGCCAAGTACACAAGCACTCTCTTTCATGGGAATTCCAAGATGTTGAGCAGTGTTATTTATTTATTACATGCCTGTTCTATGTAATCCCCATCTACAGCAACACTAACCGTGTGGAAAATGAAAATCTGTTTAGTGTGGAAGGGAAATCATTGACAGACTATTTTTAAAATAGAAGCGAAATTTCACTGGATTTTTCTACAAATCATTCAATGTTATTAAATTTGAATCAAAAGCTGAAAATCGTCCTCTGAGTTCCAATGTGTTCTATGTTCTATTCCAGTAGGCACATAGAACACATTGGAACTTGGAGGACGAAATAGTAAAACAGGTTCCCCTCGCAAATTTGGTTGGCGATAAAATGTGTTCTTTTTGTTGACAGTTTTCAAATGAATTGCTGAATGTCCTTCTAATAAATGTTTTTATAAATGTGAAGGCATGTAATAAACACAGAACGACACACTTATGTGAATGGGTTAATCGATATGGCACTCGTGCCATATCAATAACCCATTCACACACGTGTGTCATTATTCTGTGTATTTACTTAAGTTATGTTTTCCTGATATACTAGAACTTGGTAACAATTATCTGGAGTGGTTGGATGTCTTCCAAAGTGGGTAGCACAGGAATAAATGATTGGCAAAACATGACTTCATACTTATGTTTCAGTCATGATATAGCCACAGATGCTGAAAGTGATAATAAACAACAATAACCAAACTATACCAGTACTCTCACACCTCCAGTCTAAATAAGTTGATTAACTGGTTGAGTGCTAGAAGCCACTGTGAGGACTTTCAAAAAAAATGTGGGTACCCGAACAAAAGCCATTATTTTCAATGCTCATGATTCATTTTCAGTCAAATGCAAACAATATTTTGTTTATATAAATTTGTTTTATTATATATTATTGAAGAGAGCCTGTGGGCACTCTTCAATAATTTTTAATAAAATAAATTTTGATGAACAAAATCAGACCCCCAAAAATAATGTAGCCCTCAACCAGTTAACCCTTTCCCCAGTTCAAATTTATTATCTTAATTATTGTTTTTTAACTTTTTAAAAAAAAATTAAAATCCATATCATATGAACCCCACCCCTATAAGCTCATTCCAATGAATGGTCACATGATGTGGTTTTGTTGACATTTTTTGAAAAATATTGTTTTTTTCTTCAACTGCTCAATTTGTAAATTACTTGGGCAGATGCAGCCGATTCAATAGGTAAAGGGTTAATGACTGCAAGCAAAAAATTTTGTTTGTCTCGGTGATAATAACATTCTCAAAACTGTCAACAAAGGCAGTGATTTTCCTACATAGCCTATGGTGCTCAGTGGACTAACCAACTTACAGTACAGTTGCCATGGACTGGTTGTAATCCACGGATGGGCAATGATGTCCACGCATGCGTTTACCAGGTAATAAAAAATCATCAGCTAAATTTTAATTACTGAAGCACTGAGTTGTACCGGTGCTTCATTAACTGGTAGAGTGCTGAAAGCCCATTTTTCGGCTTCATTCTGAAGTGTAGGTGCTGCAACTTAAAGGCATCATTTTTGATGGATGAGCTTCATATTACCTTGAAGTTAAATAATTTTGTCTGTTAGGATTTGCCTTGTTACAATTCATGAGAGAGTGCCTCTAGGCACTCTCTCATGAATTGTAACAAGGCAAAGACACATAAACAAATATTTATGACCAAAAATAATTCAGCACTCTACCAGTTAATTAAATTTTTGATGATTATTCAAATAATAATTAATGTTCGGAATCTAATATTTTTGCATCCATGGAAATATTGCTCACCTGTGGAAAGTGACCAGTCCACGATGGCTGTAATGTACTGAGCTGTCACATACTATCAGTAATTGTTCTGGGATACTTGTCATTAATTTAAGAAAACTTTTTTTTTATCAACCATTTAGGAAAACAATGGTCATATTTCGCCTGCACTGTTTGCACGGATTACCAATAAAATATTATTATTTTCACCTCCAAAACATAGCTTATGACCCCCTCATTGGACCGGCTCATCAAGCTACTCAACAAGTGCTATTCACACAAATCACCATTCAATTTCTTTTTTGCTATTTCGGCCTCCAAAACATAGCTGATGACCCACCATTGAAACATGTCCATCAAGGTATACAGCCAACACTATTAACACAAAACACAATTGAAATATTTCCACTTCTGAAACATAACTTATGACCACTCATTGGAACAAGCTCATCAAGGTATACAATGAATGCAATTCATACAAATCACCCAAATTTTATTATATTTTTAGCTCAGCTTGACAACATCAAGTATGAACTATTGGGATGAGTTGCGTCTGTCCAACTGCCATCTGCATGTCCATCCATCTGTCTATCCAGGCTTAGCAGATCTACATTGTGGGGTTTACAGTTTGGGTCAGTGGTCGTTGTGGGATTGGGTTAGTACAGTGCCCACTTGTGGTGTTTTTTTTACCTGCGTCGCCAGCGGCAGAGCAGGTCTAGTAACTGCTCGACTCCGTCTGTCAGTCCGTCATTCCACCAGTCCGTCAGTCCGTCCGAAACACTTTTTCCGTCAAAGTTTTCTTGG
Source organism: Pictodentalium vernedei (assembly GCA_031216915.1). Lineage (NCBI taxonomy): Eukaryota > Metazoa > Mollusca > Scaphopoda > Dentaliida > Dentaliidae > Pictodentalium > Pictodentalium vernedei. The sequence goes on along the minus strand of CM062293.1, from coordinate 123,967,107 downwards.
CTTCTATGAAAGGGAATGATTTTATATTTGGTCTGCTGCTTCATAATGATGAGTTGTATCAGGTAGGCAATTTTCAGATCTGCCGTGCAGCCACTTCCTGTTTGCCGATACTTTGAAATTTTACTGTACCCACTGAACATTGAAATTTTCCGTCAAGGTTTTCTCGGCTTCTATGCAAGGGATTGATTGTATATTTGGTCTGCTGCTTCATAATGATGAGTTGTATCATGAAAAGCAATTTTCAGATCTGCTGTGCAGCCACTTCCTGTTTGCCGATACTTTGAAATTTTACTGTACCCACTGAACATGGAAATTTTCCATCAAGGTTTGCTTGGCTTCTATGCAAGGGATTGATTTTATATTTGGTCTGCTACTTCATAATGATGAGTTGTTTCGTGTAAGCAGTTTTCAGATCTTCCGTGCAGCCACTTCCTATTTGCCGATACTTTGAAATTTTACTGTACCCACTGAACATTGAAATTTTCCGTCAAGGTTTTCTCGGCTTCTATGCTAGGGATTGATTTTATATTTGGCCTGATGCTTCATAATGATGAGTTGTATCAGGTAAGCAATTTTCAGATCTGCCGTGGAGCCACTTCCTGTTTGCCGATACTTTGAAATTTTACTGTACCCACTGAACATTGAAATTTTTCGTCAAACTTTTCTCCGCTTCTATGCAAGGGATTGATTTTATATTTCATCTGGAGCCTGATAATGATCAGTTGTATCGTGTATGCAATTTTCAGATCTGCTGTGCAGCCACTTCCTGTTTGTCGATTCAATTGCATGCAGCGACACAGGTCCAGACCCGATATTGGTCTTGTTTGAACTGTGAAGTTAATTTTTTGACCTTGTGGGGTTAGGGTTTAACATGGGAAAAACCCCTGAGAACATGTAAGAACGTCCATCCATCCATCCATCCATCCATCCATCCATCCATCCATCCATCCATCCATCCATCCATCCACCCACCCACCCATCCATCCATCCATCCATCCATCCATCCATCCATCCATCCATCCATCCATCCATCCATCCACCCACCCACCCACCCACCCACCCATCCATCCATCCATCCATCCATCCATCCACCCATCCACCCATCCATCCATCCATCCATCTGCCCATCCATTCATCCATCCACCCAACTGCCCATCCATCCACCCATATGCCCATCCATCCATGTGTCCATCCGTGCATACGTACACAATTCCTTTAGCACATCCTATAGGCTGCAACACTCACCTGATCAGTCCCAAATTTCATATGTGGCTTTGGGCAACACAATGAAAAGAAAAAAAAACGCATTTAGGCCCACCCTAAACCACGCCCCCAATGTCTGCCTTAAAGATAACGTTGCACAGAGTGAATGGAAAAGCACCCCTGCACACTCATATTGTTTCAACATGAAAAGTAATTAATATTTAACTCATCATATTAAAAAGAGTTTCAAAATAAAATTTAATAAACAATGAAATCCTTATCATGCTTTTTATTCCCTGTTCAGTTTGTTTATACCCAATAGGTAATCGTCTTTGTTCATTGTTTTACACAAATCCTAATAATCAACAACAAAAAAACTCATGCCAACAAAACTTTCCAATTTCCAAATAGCCTGAATGAACTCTTTCTGAGACAAAGTTCAACCAACTTCATGTCATCTGGGTTTATATCAAACTCCACATTTACAAACTGTGTTTTCAGTTTCTTGGGAAATGGTCAAAATCAGAATTAAATTTAATTCAGTGTTGCTTTGAATGACAGCACCCTCCCATCAAGTAAAAAAGGAAATTGAAGTTTTGTGTGGGCATGGCCTATGACGTTCCTTTTAACCTACGCAATTCATTGGTCAATAACATTTTTAATGGCACAAGAACATGTTTCTGTGAAATGTATTGTTATTTCAAACAGAATTTTAGAAAACTGTGTCTTTTTATTCAGGAAGCGTGATGCGACCTGGTTTTTATTTTAACTCCGCAAAGTAGAGATTGTTTAAATTTATTGCCTCTCAGGTTTAATTATATGAATGATCATTTGTTTCTGTCTATTTCTTGAGTTATGAACCCCCAAAAATAAAGGCTGAACGTAGTGTAAATGGGCTATGCCCATTTACACAGTTTGGCCTTTGTTTTTGGGGGTTCATAACTCAAGAAATAGACAGAAACAAACGACCATTCCTTATATGAACAGATGGTTTAAGTTTGATTACACTCGTATAAAACTGAACAACTTTCCCAAAATTGTGATAATTAACTGGTTGAGTGCTAGATGCTACTATCATGGCTCTATTGAAAAGTGCTGAAAGCCACAAGAGTGGCTTTACACTGCATGCATTAGCTTCGTGTTTGCTCAGCAGCAGAACAAAAAATGTTAATATAAAAGTGTTTTGTTACAGCACACTCCAATAAATTGTAACAAATGAATTATTTACGAACAACACTTTGCTAAACCAAGGTTCCACTGGCTGGTAATAATAGAATCTTTAAAAAAATAGTCATGTCACAAATCACCTTTGAAAAATAATTCAGCCCTCTACCATTTAATCATCTGTAAGAGTAATAGCTTTGTAGTAATTTCTGGTCAAGTCTTGCTTGTCATATAGGCAACAATTTTGGATACCTTTTCTGCATGGGTGCGACGAGATCTTTCCGACAGTATGTCTTATAATTGTGTTCCAACAGTATTTCTCATCACTGTATTCCTTCATCTCCATTTGACTGGTAGAGTGCTAATTTTTTTCACAAGTGAATTGTAACGTGGGTATTTTTTTCCAAAGATATCATGCTATCAGCCAGAGTAACCTTTTTATTACTTGTGCAAGATTTTGTTTTGCCCTAGACCTCCAAAGGAGGATTTGGGGGCAAGCATGAAAATAAGCAGACTGTCATATGCAGAATGAGGACCAAAGAGGGTGAATTTGCTGATGCTACCCTGTGCAACAGGGTAGCATCACTCAATTTACCCTTTGTGAACCTCATTCTTAATCAAGGTCTCAAGCCTAAACAGCAAGAGGTACCAGAGGATAAATTGGCACACTGTATGGGATAGCATCAGCAAATTCACCCTCTGGGGACCTCATTCTGCAAATGACAGATTACTTATTTTCAGGCTTGTTGGGGGATATCTAGTGAAGCCCTCCATCCATCCGTCTGTCCATCTGTCTGTCCATCCATCTGTCCATACAAACATTTTGCATTGTAATTTCAAAGCCATCGGTCGGATTTGGATCTCCTTAGGTATGCTGATAGACCTGCATGGGGCGACGAATATGCATGATGAATGGGTTCCGTCCAATAATTTTTCCCAGATTGTGGGTCTTTTTCACTCTTTCGACTTAGATAATTTTTCTGTCCCTTAATACCTTTAAGGCTTCTTGAACATGCCTATGGGTCTGGAGCAGTGACCCATACTTTGCATAGTCCTTGTTTATAAATAATTGTTTTGTGATAATTTATTGGAGAGTGCCAACAATTGTAATAAAACAATTGATGTAAGAAATGTTTCCTACTGCTGAGAAAAGACCAAGCTACAGTGCATACAGTGCAAAGCCACTAAGGTGGTTTTCAGCACTTTTCAGTAGAGCCATGATAGTGGCTTAATTCCAGTATTCAACCAGTTAACTGGTAGAGTACTGGAAGCCCACATTTGGTCTTTATTCTAAAGGGCAGGTACTGTAACATAAAAGCTATGTGATGTCCACACATGCGTATACCAGGCAATAAAAATCACAATCAGTAAAATTTTAATTAATGAGACACTGGATACAACCCAGCTTCATTAATTGAATTTTTGGTAATTATTCCTATCAATAGTGTTTGGAATCTAATATTTTTGCATCCGTGGAAATATTGCTCACCTGTGGAAAGTGACCAATCCACAGCGACCTTACTGTATGCTAAAACCAAGAAAACGTGTTAAAGGGGTAAGAACTGCCAGTGGCGGAAAAGATTTTATTTATGAAAATATTATTCTAGCACATTTGAGGTGTGTACAATAAATTCAGTTCTTATTTCCAGTGGGTAACATTCTGTACTGAGATTCTTCAGAAGTGGTCCATGCCTAGAAACACTGTTTGATCAATACAAAATATGTTAGGACAGGATCTTGAAAAGAAGACTGTAAAAAAGATTTGTACATTTAATGGACACTTTTAAAACATTTCCAATATCATGTGGAGAATTTTAACCTTTTTTGTACACGTCGAGCACTTATAACTGTCAATACTTGCTGATCGTATGCAATCTGGTTGAATACTTTTCAATTTAAACCATTTGTGCAGAAGCATTACCAATAATGACAAGAGAATCACACCAGTAGAATGTAACAGATGGCCAGTATACACAATATAGAAACTGGATACTCAGAGTAAATCGGTGAAAGATGTGCAGTACGGGGAGAGAGGTGGATTACTTAGCTAGTGTGGGTGGATATGATAGAGAAAATGCATGATAGTCCTCTAGGTTACACTCAGTGATGAATTAGCTGAGAACAGGCCCAAAGCTAGCCAAAGGGGCAGAGAAGGGAGGTTGGTGGGCTCAAGCCTTTACAAACATGCAGGCCTTGAATTGTTTTAAAAAATTTTGTTAACTGTTTTTTTTTTTTGATGCCCCGATTTTGAGTCCTATATCACCAAGAACCAAAGACTCTTGCTGACTGCCAAAGGCATGAAGCAGGGTGAGTGCAAGAGGGATTGTTAGACTCCTCTCATTGGGGAGTCTGGGACTGAAAATATTTAACCCTTTACCCAACATGAAAAGCAGATGACACTTGCAAACAAAATTCTTGAATAACTAATGTTTTTCATTTTTTGTCTCAAAAACATAGGTTATTACCGCTCATTGGAACGAGCTCGATGAGCTCGTTCCAATGAGGAGTCATAACCTATGTTTTTGAGACAAAAAATGAAAAAATATTGAAAATTAATTGGGGATTTTTGTGAATAGCGCTGGCTGGTTTTGGCCATTACGTTGGGTAAAGGGTTAAATGTATAGGTACCTGAGAGTGTATTTGGTGGCTTTTTCTGTCATAAAAGATCACAGAGAAGGTCTCAAATAATAACAGATTTGACAATAATTAATCAGAATTTTATGTCCAAAAAATCTTTTGTTGATGGTAACTTGTTAAAAGTTCAAACCAATGAGATCATTTCTTTGAAAAGCATTCAGTTATGTAATATAATTTATTTATTCTTGTTGATATTGCTGATGATCTGTTTTATTGTTTCCTCAAAAGGTTTTCAATGAAATTATCTTTTTGATTGGAACTATTAGCAACAATAAAAATTATCAGTTAATAGTCACCTTCAGAAATCTGCAGCTACTGGTAATCCTTAGAAATGCAGTTACCTTGCATCAAGGTACAGGTTTCAAGATAACTTGTGCCATGAATTTCACAGTAATTTTAGTTGCATCAGGAAGAAGGTCACACTCCCAACATATAACAATATTTTTGTTTTCACTGCATAAATACTTGGTTAGATTGCAGCATCCTTAGTATTCCACTTGCTAACCAATCAGACATCAGTATTCTTAAATATCTATAGAGGAAACATCATCAGTTGAGCCACTGAATTAATTCCCCTCCCATCCTCAAAAAAGTATGCTCCAATTTACATCATGACATTCAAATTCAGGATTCCGAGACGGTCATCACCAATGATAATGCGCCATTCAAAAAAATGTATCAGAAACTTCATGACATACAGTGATATAAATAGAACCTGTGCTGATGTCATGCTCCAATTTACATCATGACATTCCAATTCAGAATTCCGAGACAGTCATCACCAATGATAATGTGCCATTCCAAAAAATGTATCAAAAATGCCATGACATACAGTGATATAAATAGAACCTGTGCTGAAGTCACTCGATCATATTTTAACAACATTCTGAAAATGCATAGTTGCTTTTACTGCACACCTGTTCTATGAAATCCTTATCTATAGTAACACTAAACCATGCGGAAAATGAAAATCGGTTCTGCACATATGTGCGAAACAGAAATCAATGACCAACTATTTTTAAATAGAAGCAAAATTTCACTGAAATTTTCTACAAATCGTGCACTGCAATTACAATTTGAATCACTAGCGATAGCTAAACATAGTAACACGGGTTGACCTCGCAAATTTGGTTGGCACATAGAACACATTGGAACTCAGGAGACAAGTTGTCAGATGAATTACTGAGTGACTCCATCTAATAATTGCTTTCATAGACATGGAGGCATGTAATAAACACAGAATGACACGTGTGTGAATGGGTTAATCGATATGGCACTTGTGCCATCGCGGAAGGATAAAACTTGAGGCCTGCGGCCTCGTTTTATCCTTCCACGCTGGCATTCTGTGACTATTGTGCTCAGGTATTTTTTTCAGGTAACAAGAATTTTGGGGGTAATCATTTTTTGATTTTGGATCGTGGAAATGTTGCTTCACATTTTGTGATGTAACACTGAACAAATCAAATGACATTTGCAAGAATCAATGTTGATTCTCATTGTTTTCCCTCCGAGAATCATTTGTGTGAATCGATTCTGACTCTCGCATGAGTTTTAAGTCCTGTACATTCACAACAGAAGACACACTCTCCCTACAAACTAGTGTTTTATACTTCATTTTCAAAGGGAAAATTCACTTCATTGTGTTTTTGTAGTAATCTTCTCCTTGGGGCTGCAATGATTAATCGTGATACACCCAAAACGTGATACACTGCTCACGATTCAATATGTCTTGTTCACAGTGTCTCGCGATACAATAAATATAAATAATTACAGGCACATCAATTTTGTAGATTTTGAAAGCTGGGGCAGTGAAACCCTGCTTTTTTGCATCCCAGCACAGACATTGCCAAGTTGGTCATTAACACCGGATTTTGCAGTTAACCAAAGATTGGTGAATTCCCTCTTAATTTGCAAAATATTTATTTGATTAATCCATTACATCATCTTTGACAGAGCTCACAGGGCTCTGTCAAACAAGATATAAAGGATTAAATTGAACATATTTTCTGAGGGGAAAAACACCGGAAAATGTGTCATAAAATCAAAACCTGAAATATAAATGAATGTCAATGGTAATCACTTTGATAAGTTACATACTGTTTAAAGAGTGCATTCAAAAATTTGTAATAAAAGGAAGCTACTGGAAATGAATACATGTAGTTCAAAGTATTTGATAGGTGTATTTGCATGGCATGAGAGATCATGTATATCATAATACATATATCGTATAGATTGAATCGCGATACATATCGTATCGTTAGGGAAGCATATTGTTGCAGCCCTACTTCTCTCATTGTACTGTGTCAAGTTGGGAGCATGGTGATTCATTAGTTAGAGCATTGGACTCTAAACCAAAAGGTTGCCAGTTTCTGAACCATGCCATGTGCACTGTGTCCATGGGCAAGACACTTAATCCTGATTGCCCATGTGGGTGGTGCTGTGTACTAAGGTACATCGATGGTGCACTTCAACCACTGCTAATTCTTCTTATACTGGGTCAGTAAGTTGGAGAGTCTGGCAGATGCACCACTGCTCAATGGTTCTCTCCTGATATTCTGGCTATATGAGCCTGACTGTTGAAATGTCTAACCCTCTACACACTGATGTCAAAATATCAATTTCCAGCTGCAATTTTTTTTCCCATAATGCAACTTGAAATTTAACCAAATCAGTCTGACCCGCGTTTTGTCCTTGGGCAAGGCACTTTATCCCGGTTGCCCACATAGGGCACTTTGACGCCATGTACTAAGGCGTACTGCACAACGATGGTGCACATGTCTTCAACTGCTGTAACCCTGCTTGAGCACTGCTTGAACAGAGTTAGCTGTTCGTCGATGCTCAGTGGTTCTCTCTGGGTACTCCGGCTTCCTCCACCCATAAAACTGTCACAGTCATGATTAGCTATTGTGCATAAGTATGTGACCTTAAACACCAATACATAAATAAATAAATATAAATAACCAAATCAGTGTTGTTTGACAGAGCTCACTGAGCTCTGTCAAACAAGACTGAACTGGTTAAATTTCTAGCTGCATTATGGGAAAAATGTGCTGTTTAAAATTTTGGTAGTTTAACATCAGTGTGCAGAGGTTTAAGCCCCAAAAACAGAACAACTGGGAATTCTTACAGACACCATTACTGATTAAGAAGGTGTGTGAAAGGTTAAAAGAGTTGAATGTAGAGTCTGTGATATTATTCTTTCATGTGGAAATGCCATGAACATCTTGCAACAAGTTGTTTCAAAAGTTTATTCTCTCACCTATTATGAAGTAGGAGGAGCCTATGCTATGACCGCATGTGCGTCAGCATTGGTACCGACATCTGCATTGCCATCCGTATCCAATTTCTTAGAGTTTTATGTTATTTTATCTCAGCTACTTTTACCTCTATCCCAATGCTATTTAACTCTTATATTGTCCATATTTTTCTGGGAAATTATTTTTGGGAAATTAAGTCTTTGTTATTTCCGATGAGTTCATTCCCGTGAATGGGCACATGATATGGTTTCGTTGAAATATTTTGAAAAAGCATTTTTTTCAGCTGGTCAGTTTGTAACTTTTACAGGTGGGTGTGGTTGTTTTTTTTAGGTAAAGGGTTAATCTGTTTATAATGGAGAAATACCATCCCTGCTCACTTTATTGCTTTAGTGCCATGATCTATTTTAGAATTAAAGCCCCACACAAATCAGTTGAATGTTTTGGTGTTTGGATCCATTTTAAAGCTGGAATAAACTCCCACACTGGACATTTGACTTTGTTAGTGCCACAATCTATTTTATATACTTCAGCACTAGTCAGTCAGTCGATTGTTTTAGTGCCAAGATCAATGAGATGGAATAAACTCCAGCACTGTAGCTACATTCCACATTCTACATTTATTGTAACACAGAAGGATAACTTGTATGATGTCTAGATGAGACTGTTCTATTTTGGTCACAATCGGTCAGCCGTTACCACCGCCTGGTCATGTGACCTAGATTCCTTTAGCACTGTCTACAGGTTGTTTTTACGAAGGGATTTCATTGTAACTTGGTATGATATCTAGATGAGACTGTCCTGTTTTGGTCACATCGGTCAACTGTAACCACCAGACTTTACGTGACCTAGAGCAAAGTCTATGAGTCATATTTATGGAGGGATTTCACTGTAGCTTGCTAGGATGACTCGTTTTGGAATGATTTTACTGTAACTTGATAATTTTGGTTGACATCCATTAATTGTGAGGGCCACATCAACCAAGGCCTCAGTTCTTTAGTACAGTCTACTCCACAAATTACTCTTATTGAAAACATGGCATGAGGGGAACATAAATTAACATATTCTCAATTATCATAATTCTTGTCATATTTAAAATTCCTTTCATAAACATTGATCATTATCCTTTTTATCAAACACTACACACAGTCAAATTAAGCTACAGTATCATTGACACTTTCATTTTAATTCTTTCAAAATCTTTCCGAAATCTTAGATCATGGGGTTTCATTCAAATCATGGATTTATATTTTATATGTGAATAAATATTATATGAAAAAATATTGCACATTTTTTTTTGAATTTCTGATTTTATTGTCTTATAGTGCAAATGGTTAATGCAAGTGAAAATTGACGGTGTTGAAAATAACTTTTCTGATACTGATGAAATTTATGATGATGTTGACCACATCAATAACAAAGAAGCAATGACAGAAAGTCCTACTTTGTTATAGTAGGACAACAAAAAAATCATTGTCACAGTTGTATTTCACTTTTGCCAAGTACCAGAAGTACAGTATAGGTGGAAATGGAATGCAGGACAACCACTATAGAAAATTTCAGGGTTTTTTCTTTAACTGATAATAATAAAATCTGTCAATGATTCTAGCCCTGCTTTCACTGTGATTCAAAAATCAGTGTCAGACATTTTCAGTAACATTAGCCCCGTACATAGCATGATAGAAAAAACACTTGCAAAAAAAATAACTTGAATTACCAGGTTTCATTTTTTGCATCAAAACATAGCTTATGACCCATCATTGGAACAAGTGCTGAAGCGATTAACCCTTTACCCAACGTAACGGCCAAAACCGGCCAGCGCTATTCTCAAAAATCGCCAATTAATTTTCAAAATATTTTCATTTTTTGTCTCAAAAACATAGGTTATGACCCCTCGTTGGAACGAGCTCGTTCCAACGAGGGGTCATAACCTATGTTTTTGAGACAAAAAATGAAAAACATTAGTTATTGAAGAATTTTTTTTGCAAGTGTCGTCTGCTTTTCATGTTAGGTAAAGGGTTAAATGAATAACCTGTAAGGAAACGGTAACAAGCATTTTTCCTTTTGGATAACTGCTCACTCATGACAGAAGTGCGGAACTCTTTTGTATTTAACAGGCTATTAATTGAAAATAGAATATGTTTTCACTTGTGGAATTCACTAAAAACAAACCCAATGAGGGTTCTAAAGCTGAGTTTGAATAGTACTGGCTGGTTTTGACCATTACATTGGGTAAAGAGTTGATATAGATGACATTTACTCTAAGGCTGTACAGTGCACAGGGTTAGTTATTTGGTTAGAAATGAATTTTTTTTTATAACCAGAAAGTGTGACTAACCCTGTGCAGTGCACAGGGTTAGTCACACTTTCTGGTTATAAAAAATTGATAACTGCCATATCACATGCTACATGAAAACATATAATGACTACGGCTGTAAAAATGCTTTGGGTAAGTTAGTTACATGTCATTACATAAGGTGCTGGATTCCAGGAACTATTGGAAATACTTATACTGGATTGTGGAAATTTTTTAAAGTGAATTCCAAAAATGAAAACATATTCTATTTTCAATTAATAGTGTGTTATTAATGGATTCAGACAATAGTAAATATACAAGTAACTTATTCAGATCTTGTATATAATTCTATTGCCAGGTAATGCCTGAGTATTTTATGTAAGATTTGCATAAATTACAATATTTGCATAAGATACATTCATTCAGGCTGAGGACCTTATACAAGATTTGTATTAGTTACATTTTGAGATTATCACATTGTACAAACCCTCAAATAACAGCTTTCAAGAGAATGCCTTTCTTGAGTTTTCTTTCCCTGGTTTGTTGGTTTGTTTATTGGGGTTTATTGATACATTCAACAACAAGGGAAACTAAGAATCCTTCTCAAGTAAACTTTAGCTTGAGGGAGGGAACCAGTGATAATGGTGAAGATCTATAACAAGGGGCTGTAAACTATTATTCTGAGGGGAAAACCTGAAATTTAAAATAGACATAAAGAAGAAAATATCGGCACCTTTTCTCCAACCCTGCAAGCCACAAAATAGTGAATCCATATTTGCCATTGTGCCCAAATTAGACTAATCTAAAGGTCAGATTTTATGGGTGGAGGAAGCTGGAGTACCTGGAGAGAACCACTGAGCAGTATCAAGCAACTATCATACTCTCCAACTTACTAACTCAGCACAAGCAGAGTTAGCAGTGGTTGAATGCGATTGAACCATTGACTTACAGTTCATCTTAGTACACAGCACCACTGTTTCCCCACGTCTTTCTCTGGTATAGTAGAGCCCTGTTAATTGAATAGTCCCTTTGCCGGTAAGAATTATTCAATCAACAGACATATTCAGTTAACAGGGTTCTGATCACTTTCCTTTATTCTAGACATAAACTGAGCATTTAGTCTGTTATATCTTGTTTGACAGAGCTCTTTGAGATTAAATGTCTGAACTGGATGTACTGATGCCAAACTGAACAATGTACAAGGGTAATTCAGTGTTTGTCAGAGTAATTTCTTGACATATGCCTAATTTTTTATTCAATTAACAGGAGTGTACTGTATAACCTATAAGCAATTAACAGGGCAAATTTGTACTGAAGGTATGATGCATAATTTTTTATTCAGTTAACAGGAGTGTACTGTATAACCTGTATGCAATTAACAGGGCAAATTTGTACTGAGGGTATGGTAAATGGTTTTGTGTTTGGAAATTATATTCGATTAACAGGGACATTCAATTAAAAGATATACAATTAAGTGGGCTCCACTAGTACTACTTCTGATGATTATGATATTTGGTAAGCTCCCCCAGAGAAGTTTTCAAGAATTAATATCATGAGCCTGTATTGTCACTTAAGGAAGAATAGGGGAGTTTTCTGGTTGTTGCTCAACAACTAATTTTGAGTGGTTGTGTGTGATAATACATATGGTGACAAGGACGGAAAAATAGAAAATCAAACTTTCAGTGATTCTTTAATTGCATAACTAGTTTTGTGTAAAAGATTTCTTGATAGACCTTATTATTTTTGTCAGCAAGTTGAATCAATAAAATCTTATCTCTACAGTTCAGGAAGAGAAGTTTACTACAAAAGCACTGTGGGGTTGATTTATAATTCAATAGATATTCACAATTTCTGAGAAAAAGTGCAGAATGCACTGACAGTCATTCATCAAATGGACCACCATGTTGCTAAATGATTCTACCCAACCAATTAGTGTTCTACAATTTTCACCTGATATATTAAATAGAGGACCTCTAAAGAGTCCCCAGTTTAACCCTCGGCATACTGAGGTCAAAGTAACCAAAATTTCAAGGAGTAATGTTTTTCCATAATTCAACGAGGAATTTAACCATTTCAATTTTGTTTGACAGAGCACAGTGTGCTCTGTCAAATAAGATTGAAGTGGTTAATTCATCCTTCAATTGCTGCCTAATTGCATGATGGGAAAGATTTGCAATATGACAGGGTTCATACAGGTTATGGAAAGTCTTGGAAAACTGTAAATTGATTTTTCAGGCCCAGGAAAAGTATGGAAAATTGGGGTGAGTTTTGAAAGTTATGGAAGACGAACAGATACATGCATGCAGCATGGGTATTTCTCTTGTCTAATGTGACCATTCAAAAAATATTTGCGCTCCCAATGTGCTCCCAATTTCAGGGTTCACAAAAATTGCTATTTGAGTCTTTAGTGTTTGGAACTCTTAACACTTGAAGGCCTGGTGGTTTTTATACATTTTTACCACACTTTGATAGAGTACATCTGGTGGCCTTGCAGTTGTTTCTAGGTAAATCTATACAGGCAGCCAAGACTTGCCTGGACACAACTGCCATGGTACTAAGAATCTAACTTAAGAGTTTACCTAATTAAGGCCTCACTGTTCGAGCCTCATTTTATTGCAGTACAAACTGATCAAGTTGGAATTGGGCCATTGAGGGTTAAAAGAGTTGTCAAGGGGTGAGGAGGGAGAAAAAAATAGAATTATGTTTCGAGTTACATTTAACCTTGGGATTATGAAAATTTGATGTCAGGGGTATGGAAAAGTTATGGAAAAATTACGGAAAACCAAATTGACTAGTCTGTATGAACCCTGGTTTGAGATTTTGACATCAGTGTGTAGGTAGGGCTTAGAGTGAAAAATTTACAGAACGAGTTCAGTAAATAAGATCTGGCCTTGGGCTCAATCCAGACCTAATTTACCAGATACATTTTTGTGAATTTCTATATATACATTTGACAAGTTGAATATTCTATTATCACATGTTCCAAAGCCTGATGAAGTTGCGTAAATGGAACGAGAATAAAACATTGCTTCTATACAGTCTTGAAATATGTTATTAAAAGCAATGTGCTCTTTAGCAATGTTTCAGAGAATAATCCCCAGTGATATAAATATTTTGAATCCTTTAACTGGTAGAGTGCTTGAGGCCTACATTTGTGCTATATTCTGAAGTGCAGATGCTGCAACTTGAAGGTATCATATTCTGTAGATGGGCTTCATATTGCCTTTGAAGTTCAATAAGTTTGTTTATTAGGATTTGCTTTGTTAAAATTTATGGGATAAATTGTAACCAGGCAAAGACACATAAACAAACTTTGATGACCATAAATAACTCAGCACACTACCAGTTAAAAGCAATGTGATGTTTAGCAATGTTTCCAAGAATAATTCCCAATGACATAAATATTTTGAAACCTTTAACAATAGAAATTTATTGAAAAATTACAGTGCAAAGCTCATGAAATGTTGTAAGAGACAAGTTTTTTTTTTCATTCCTCATCTCTTGAATTACTGTCAACACTTATTATTTCACACAAGAATATTATTAATTACACAATGTTTCAGCAGCATGTACCTGTCTGCACTACCATTCTGAGAACCGTATTTCCTGAAGCTGAAAGCAGAAACACCATGTGACGAATTTATTACCCTCCCACTTCATTGTGTTGAGTTCTTGTTTATTACATAATCTCCAAACTGGAGATATTCCAGTAACAAAAATCTTGATAAAAAAAGTAATAATTAAGAGAAACTGAAAGAAACATATCTTTCTTTATTATTGAACCTGAACGATATGGAGTTATTTCCCTTTGATTGAACTCTAACATCTGTGAGACTTCAATTCAAGGACATCGGGAAATGACGCATCATTATTATTGTGGGTCACAAGTTGAATTTATAAGTGTTTTATTCGATACAGTGGTGCATTGTGTGTCTTGGAGAATCAGGGACACTATATTCAAACTTGTACAAGTGCTTTAATAAGTTTTATAAAGAGACAATTCATATAATGAGATGAGTTGCAAGTTTCTCTTAACCACAATGGATCTCTAGTGTAGAAACACCACAACATAATCCCTTTTGACAGTAAAACGGTCATGATTAGCCATTGTGCATAAGTATATGACCTTAACCCTTTACCCAACAAATCGGCCGCATCTGCCTGCATAATATGCAAATTCAGCAGTTGAAAAAATATTATTTTTCAAAAAATTTCAACAAAACCATATCATGTGACCCCTCGTTGGAACGAGCTCGTCGACCTCGTTCCAATGAGGGGTCACATGATATGGTTTTGTTGAAATGTTTTGAAAAAATTCAAAAAATGATATTTAAAATAATAAATTTTGATATCGTCTGCGTTGGGTAAAGGGTTAAACACCAATAAATAAATAAATAAATAAATACTTCACAGTCAAATCAGACATTGGGGGTATGTACACATGTTTTATTTCAAGTATTCAGGGTATTCCTGTGAAACATAATTGTTCACATTTTGTTTGTGAGTCTGAATGTTTAGGATTACTAACGAAAATGTTTGAGGCGATGGGTGAAAGGAAAATCAGCAAAGTGTACCATAGAATGTCTGTACACTCCTTTTAGCTGTCACGTAATATTCTCATACACCCATTGAACTTTGTACACCCCTTTGGAGTTAAATGTACCATACTGGATGCATTGGTTACTGACAAATCAGGAAGCTTGTATAATTTTAAAAGGGTAATAATCAGTCCTGGAAATGAGATGGGTGCGAGTGCAGTTGCTTCCATCAGCACCTGTGTTTCCTATTTTACAGGAGCTAAAAAATGCACTCGTTGAAAAATACTGTGGAGCACTCATATACTGTGCAGGCATATAAATGTGTGTTGTTTTGAGAAAGCAGCACTCTGTGGCCAGTGGTAAGTTACTGTCATAATTCCTTTGTTCCTTATACATTTAACCCTTTGGACACTACTTGTATCTGCCATGGCAGTTCAATGGCAGCAATTAGAAGACTCCATATTCATTATTTAGGGTAGACCAATCAATATTTTCAATGTGCAGCCTCGGGGCTGCACGTTGAAAATACTGATTGGTCTACCCCACACATTTAATGAACAGCCATCCTATTTAGTGACGTTATGACGTATCATGTTCCTGACCGGAAAATGGCTGCTCGGGTTCAAAGGGTTAAGGTTTCTTGTGTTTGATGACAGTATTCCCGCAAAAATTCATATACTAACATTTTATGGGTGCAATTTACTCTCGTCTCTGATTTTGCAGGAGCTTAAAACTGCACCTGTCAATTTTGTTCATTTCCAGCACTGTAATAATATTGTGTTGGGGCGCCGTGGCATTGTGGTAACTGGTTCTCGTCAGATCACCGAAGTTAAGCAACGTCGAGCCCAGTTAGTCCTCGGATGGGTGACCGTCTGAGCGATCGATTTGGACTCCCACGTTGTGTCCTTGGGAAAGGCACTTAATCCTGTTTGTCCACATGGGACACGATGATGCCGTGTACTAAGGCGTACTGCACGTCAGTGGTACACATGTCTTCAACCAGTCAAACCCTGCCTGTGCCGTAGTGTGGAGTTACGATGTTGAGGAGTTGGCAACTGCTCGGTGGTTCTCTCCAGGTTCTCCGACTTCCACCACCCCGTAAAATTGTCACCTTGGCTGTTAATGTGTCGTTAAACCCAAATAAAAAAAATAATATTGTGTACACCTCATTCTACTTAAGAATGTTTTTGAATAACCTTTCTTTACCACTCTTAAAATAGTTTAATGGCTGGAAAAAGGGTCAGAATCATATTATAAAAGGGTCAGATCATGTAATGTTAGAAAAAGCCTCATTATCATGTGATGTTGGAAAAAGGCCAGATCCCGTGATGTTTGAAAAAGGGTCAGGATCGTGATGTTGGCAAAGGATCAGGATCATGTGATGTTGGAAAAGTGTGCAGAGTCATGTGGAAAGGGTCAGAGCATGTGATGTTGGAAAAGGGTCAGGATCATATGACATGGGAAAAGGGTCATGATCATGTGATATATATCATGTGATGTTGGTAAAAGGGTCAGAATTATGTGATGTTGGAAAAAGAGTACGGATCATGTTATGTTGAAAAAGGGTAAGGATCATGTGATGTTGGTAAAATGTCTGGATCATGTGATTTTAGAAGAAAGATGTGATGTTGGAAAAAGTGTGAGATCATATGCTATTGGAAAAAGGTCAGGATCGTGTGGTGAATTGTTTTAATTCAGTAGTATTCCACTCCACACCTATTGTACTGTTATATTTTCCTACATGCAACAGTCACAAAAAGTATTTGATGTCAGTAAGCAATGTAAAAGTCAATACTTGTCCTTTTATTGAGTTCATGATAACTTAAAGTCAGTCTGTACCATCTTATTAGTGAACATCCCTCGGGAGAATGTCTGACAATCATTAATTTTCATTATTTTCCTGTAATCAGCAGGTTTTAACCCTTAACTTTTACAAGCTCAGAATGGGTTTTCTTAACATGCCAGGTCCTGCTGTGAGTAGATAAATTACCTAGGCAGTGGTTTCTATTCAAGTGTTGGCTGCCTTAATAAGCTAAGACTTTTCAAAAATTCACTACTAATCCACTGGACATATAGAGGCTGTGGGGTGATGGGAATTCAGGGCACTTGTTCAGGCCCTTAACCCTTTACTCACATATTGTCCAAAACCGACCAGCGCTTTTCACAAAAATTGCCATTCAATTTTCATTATTTTTTCATTTTTTTGCCACAAAAACATAGTTTATGACCTCTCATTGGAATGAGCTTGATAAGCTCATTCCAATGAGGGGTCATAAACCCATATTTTGATGCAAAAATAATGAAAATATTAGTTATTCAGTAATTTTGTTTGCAAGTGTCTGTTTTTCATGTTAGGTAAAGGGTAAGGGTTAAATACAGATAGCTAAGATCTGTGTGCTAAAACTGTTCTTAACCCTCTACTGCACATACCAAGCGAAAGACACTTACAAAAATATTTTTGACTAACTAAAAAATTCCTCATTTCGTACCCCCAAAACATAGCTTTAGACCTCTCATTGGAATAAACTTGTTAAAGTAAGGGGTTATAAACTACGTTTTTGAGGCAAAAATTGAAAAAATAATAAAATTTGAAAGGCGATCTTTATGAATAGTACTGAAGCCAATACTATAATACTTTTACAATTATGTTTTTAGCTCATCTTGACAAAGTCAAGCTGAGCTAATCTCATCGCTCTACGTCCGTCGTCCGTCAACACCATGTTTTGGTCTTTTCCTCCAAAGCCACTGGGCCAATTCAAGTGAAAGTTTGTGTGAGTGATGGTCCCAAAGGGGTATTTCATTTTTGTTCAACTCAGCATGCCCAGCCCCATAGGGAGGGAGTGGGGGAAAATGCTCCAAAATATTTTTAAAATCTTCTTCTCAAGAACCAGTGTGTACAATGACTTGATATTTGCTATGGAGCTTCCATATGAGGTGTAGAATCAAGTTTGTTCAAACGAAGTTCGTGAAGTAATATTTGGCTTTGTAATATGAGGGGTAAGATTTTTGGCCCCGCCCAAAATTTCTATTTTCTGAAACGATGGCCCGGTATGAACCAAATTTGGTTTGTGGTAGTATTGAGTCATAAGTACTTGACCCATGCAAAAAAAAAAAATTCCCACATCCCCATGGGAACCCCAGGAGCTAAAAATAGAAATATTTTCAAATGCCCATATTTCCCAAACCCCACGGAACAGAGAGCTTTTATTTGGTATGAAGTATCCTTATGACCAGTAGAATTGAATGGTAAAAACAAATTGCCATCGGTTATGTTAGGGTGTTCTGTAATGGGCATCGAAAAAATGCTGAGTCAGCATATTTGCAAAAATTTAAAAAAATCTTTTCTCCAGAACCAATCATCAGAATCTTTTGATATTTGGTATACAGCATTCATAGGGGGGTCAGATAAAAGTTTGTTGAAATAAAGCTCATTGGTTCATATTTGGGCTCTCTACAGGAGCCCGGAGGTTTTAACATAGGGTAATATGGGGAATATTTTTTAAAAATCTTCTTCAGAACCACCAGTCCGAATCTTTTAATATTTGGTATACATCATTGTTATGAGGGTCAGATTCTAGATTGTTCAAACCAAGTCCCTAGGTTAATATTTGGGCTTCCTACGGAAGCCCAAATTTTATCTTTGTTCAATATGGACGGTAATTTAAAAAAATCTTCTTCAGATCCATCAGTCAGAATGCTTTGATATTTGGTATGCAACATCTCTATGGGGGGTCAGATTCCAGGTTGTTCAATTCGAGTGCCTAGGTTAATATTTGGGCTCCATATGGGAACATGAAATTTAACTTAGTACAATATGAGGGAATTTCTTCAAAAATCTTCTTCTTCAGATTCACTTGTCAGAATGCTTTCACATTTGGTATACAACATCTCTTGGGGGGGTCAGATTCAAGTTTGTTCAAATCAGATCCCTAGGTATATATTTGGGCTCACTATGGTGGCCCAAATTTTTACTTAGTGCAATATGAGGAAATTTCTTTAAAAATCTTCTTCTTCAGATCCACCAGTCAGAATGCTTTTATATTTGGTATACAACATCTCTAGGGGGGGTCAGAATCCAGGTTGTTCAATTCGAGTGCCAAGGTTAATATTTGGGCTCCATATGGGAACATGAAATTTAACTTAGTACAATATGAGGGAATTTCTTCAAAAATCTTCTTCAGATTCACTTGTCATAATGCTTTCACATTTGGTATACAACATCTCTTGGGGGGTCAGATTCAAGTTTGTTCAAATCGGATCCATAGGTTAATATTTGGGCTCGCTATGGTAGCCCAAATTTGAACTTAGTGCAATTCAAAGAAATTTCTTTACAATTTCTCTTCTTCAGATCCAACAGTCAGAATGCTCTCATATTCGGTACACATCATCTCTAGGGAAGTTAGATTTAACTGTGTTCAAATCAAGAGCCTGGGTTAATATTTGGGCTCTCTATGGGAGCCGGAATTGGCCATGTTGCTGAAGAATTAAAAATTTTGTATTCAGTACCCTCTAGAGGTACTAAGATTAATCCACATAGGTTGTATCAAGGGGCTTCATAGGGGAGCTCTGCATTTTACTTATGATCAGCTGAAGAAAAGGCATGATGCCCAGATTATTTTTGTCACTCCTGAGGGACTCAAGGATTGACAGTGTAGCCTATGGAGATGGCTTGCTTAATGTAGACTCATTCTTGGACTCTGTTTAAATTGTGTTCTGTACAAGATGAGCGCTTCAGGCTCCATGGGGCCTCTTGTCTGGAATTGTATTTTCTACCTATTAATATAACTGACTAAAATGAATCATTAGCATTTTAGAAGATGTGGCAATTTGGCAACAGGCAAATTGCCATATCTTTGAAAATACTAATGGTTCATTTTAATCCATTTAAAGTCATAACTAGAAAATACAATTCTAGAAAATACAATCGTAAAAGTTTTATAATATTGGCCCCAGGTTGTATATATGGCTCTTGCACAAAGGGTTAAGAAAATTCTGTTACTTGAAACTCAAAAGACCTAATTGACACTTGGACAATCTTTGTGCCCTGAGAACATGTACTCCAACATGTAGGTCCAAAGAGTAAATTTAAATGAGGGTGAAACTATACCTGCCAGTGGTTTCAAGTCATCTTGACTGCCATTGTTGAAATAAAAATCATTTTAAAGCCCCTAGATTTGCAAATACTATTTGTGGTGCAATAATTATGTTGTAAATTGTCCATACTCTTAGTGTAATGGCAGTAGTAGCAATCAGTGGACATTGATGGATGACTGATGAATAAAGTAACGCTTTTCTCTTGTTTCATTATTGATATGGATTAGCTCCATTGATACAGCCCCAGGTTAAGTCTGTTGTCTAATAATACTCTAATTTATTTATTTATTGGCATTTAAGGTCACATATTTCAACACAATGGCTAATCATGACCATGACAGTTTTACGGTTGGAGGGAGCCGGAGTACCTGGAGAGAACCACTGAGCAACTACAAGCAACTGTCAGCTCTTCAACATACGAACTTCACACAAGCAGGGTTAGCATTGGTTGAAGACAGGTGCACCATCGACGTGCAGTATGTCTTAGAACACAACGTCACCGTGCCCCAATGTGAGCAATGGGGGTGAAGTGTCTTGCCCAAGGACACAATGTGGTTGCCACAGGTGGGATTCGAACCAAGGACCTCTTGGCTTGAAGCTTGCACCTCTGCCTGCTGAGCCACTGTGCCCCCCGTTGCTTAATTAATAATATAAATAATAATCTGACAAGCATTCTTCACAAAAAACGACATTCAGAATTTTTTCTTTCTTTCTATTTTTGTACATAGCTTCTGAATCCTCATTGGAATGAGCCCATTGAACCTGTTCCAATGAGGCTTCATAAACTCTGTGTTGGAGGCAAAAAAATAAATAAGACGTTTCTTGTAGGATCCTGCAAAGCTTCATAATTCCGTTTGATTTGAAATTATCCTGGTGTTTCGATTCAATTTGAGTCACACTGATCTGGAAATTTTCGAATCATCGAGGTGTTCTCAAAAGACTGAGTGTCTCCTTGTGAACTCTTCTATCATCAGGTCGATCTGATAAGAAGAGTTCAAGGCCGTTCTGCTCCAGAAACCACTCCAATTCCATGTTGGAATATTCTGCATATTTGATTGACTTGTCTGAATAGACAAGCTGGCATATACTACAATACTTGATTGAAGACTGACAATATTTACGGTTTTGAGGAGAGGAGCAATATCTACAACTTGAAGAACCAATTCAAAATGCACTGCCTCATTCAATTTGGGATTTGATTTGGCCCAAAATTGAGATTTCAAAGTTCCCTAATTTTTAGCTCAAATTTGAGGTTATGCCATGGCCCATAGTCTGTCTGTCTGTCCGTCAACAGTTCAATATGGCTCAGACTAGAAGCCGTATTTATGAAACTTCTTGGGTACCTTTGTTATCACCATGGGACGAGAACGAGTGTTTTTGGGTGCGGTCCAAAATTCAAGATGGCCACCGGCAGCCATTTTGTACCTAAGTTTGTGCAGTCAGTTTTTTGTACAGAACGTCCATATGAAAGTTCTGATTTGAATACATTTTTCCCTGAATGTTTAGTAACATGGAATACATCACATACAATACAGGTTTTTTCTCGTGCAGAAATTCTGCAAATTAGATGAACTTTGATTTATTCAGTGCTACTTATACACAGTAAGTGCACATGTCAATACGGCTTGGGCTAGAGGCTGTATTTATGAACCGATCTTCATGAAACTTCTTGGGTACCTTTGTTATCACCTTGGGACAGGACCAAGTGTTTTTGGGTGTGGTCCAAAATTCAAGATAGCTGCCGACGGCCATTTTATACTGAAATTAGGTGCAATCAGTTTTTTGTACAGAACTTCTAGGACTACGTTTGTTATCATCATGGGATGGCAATAAGTGCTTTGGGGCTCGGCCAAAAATTCAAAATGCCTGTTAGCAGTCATATTTACGGGAATTGTGTGTATTACATTTTTTGTACAGAACCTGTAAAGAAGATTTTTTATGTCAGTAATGTTTGCTATAAATTTATTGGGTGCCTTTGTTATCACGGTGCTATGAGAACAAATATTTTTGGGTTCAGTCGGACCCACTCTGGGACTCAAAAAGGGAGATAATTAAAAATCTTTTTCAAAAACACCAGACAAAATAATGTTTCTTGAATTCAGCATCCCCAGGATGTGTATATTCAATTGTGTTGAAGCCAAGTTCCTGTGTTAATATTTGTTGCTGTTTGGGGAGGGTAAACATTATTAGCACAACCCGATTTTCTATTTACAATGAGAAAAATCTAACCTCCTCACCCATGGGAACCCTAGGAGCTAAAGATAAAAAATTCAAATGCCTATATTTTAAGAAGGAGTGGACAAATATTTATTAATTAGTATGAATCAACCTTAGAAGAGTTTGAATCAAACAGGCCCAAACAATTGCTAACATTTGGGTTATGGTGTGCCATACAAGGATCTCCATTGTAACATTAACCCCATGAAGATTTCTTTTCTAGTTTAGCATCTAACTGTCGCCCACCTTTACAATACTTTACCTAAACATTTGTTACAGGCTAGTCAGCATTTATGTTCAGACCGTTACAATACTTTATATGTACCTTTGTTATCAGGTCATTACCTAGATGTGTGTCATTGCTGTGTCACATACTATACATGTACATGTCTTACACAAGTTGAGCTACAGTGTCATTGTAAATGTAATTCCAGTCCTGTTAGGAAAAGGGCTAACCTTTAACCCTAAAAGGTCCATTTCAGACTTTTATGTCCTCAGAACAGGTATCCTTAACATGTAATCATGAGGAGATCCTGCTGAAAATAGATATATTACCTTGACAGTGGTTTCTAAAAAAGTCTTGTCTGCCTTAATAGACAGCCAAGACTTGACTAGAAGTCACAGCTTAGGCCACACAAAGTAGATCTTCTGTTTCTCAGGCCATTATTTGTAAAATTGCATGTGGGCGAGCGGGTTTTTATTATATTTTTTATATCTGTAATTATTTCTTTGACATCATAAGTTTATGTCTTGGTTTATGTTTTAGGCCTCATAATCTACAGAATAGCATGGGTGGTGGTGTATTTTGTCCCTTGAGAGCAAGAAGGCTTTGCAATGCTAAAGCATTGCAAAGCCTTCTTGTACTCAAGGGACAATTTTATTAATGTTTTTAACTTGGGTAAAATATCAGACATAAACCATTTAATTTTTATTTTTTTTAAGTTTACATTGGTTATAAAAAGAGAGCATGCGGCAGCCAAAATGTCCATGCGGGAGGGCCTGTGAAACAGAATTTTCTTTTCTTTAGGCCTTAACTACTGGCAATGTGTACGTGGTGGCCTAGCGGGTATTCACAAAATTTGTCCTGGTTCTTAGGTGTTAAGTCCCCATACAGCTACAGACTGCTACTTTTATATTTCATTGAAAAAGTTTATCCAAGGTGTATTCTTCCTTCAGAACTCTACAGGTATAGGCTGCATTTATCTTAGTAATGTTCTTTACAATGATGCAGAAACACTGTCAAGTCATATGCAGCTGTGTTTCATAAAATTAAAAAAAAAATATAAAATTAATCTGAGACTTTAAGGGTTAATACAATATGCCCACTAATTTATTGCATGTCTTCTTTTTAGTCCCAAATGATTTACTGTGCAGCCTGTGGTAATTAAAAATGCTATTTCCTTTGGGTTTGTAGACATATATTTTTGTTCATGAGAAGAAAATAATTTCAAACGAGAATATATAAAAAACAAAATGTTTTCCTTGTTTAAATCATACAATTTTCCCTCAAGATTGAAAACTTATTAGTATTTCATCCATAAAACTTCATTTAGCTGTAAAATGCTATATATTAATTCTGAATGGTAATTTACAATGTGCATATTTTTTATTAGAGGTTGCATTTGGTTTGTATTGATTATTGTGGTTTGGGATAAATCTTTTTCAAGAAAATTCTATTATGACAATTTATTTGATACCAGTACAGCAGGAAGTCTCTAGAACATAATAAATAAAATTGTAAATGATCAAATTATCAGAAAGTCCCTTTAGAACATGCATAGAGTGTAAAGTAACCATTGTGGTTAACTGTTAACTTTTTCAGTCAACATTACAATCAGGCCTTTAAATTTATCCTGAACTGAATGAGCCCAGTTGGGCCCATACTCTTTTAGCTCATCAGATTAAATGTCAATGTGGTGTTTTGCCATTCATTTTGCATCTGTCATCTGCTTACTTTTACATTTCCATCTTCGTCTTCAGAATTACTGGCACAAACCCAACTATACTTGAGACAAATTATCTTTGGGACATACCCTTCTACATTTTCTTATTAGAAGTTGATAACCCAGCATGGTTAGCAGCAATGCGCAAAAGCCAAAGGTTCTTTAAAAATCTTCCTCTCACAAACCATCAGCAGTCACAATACTTTGGGATTTGGAATGCTACTTCCTATAGTGACCAAGATTTGAATTTGTTCAAATGCAGTTTCTCTGACAAAATTTAGACTCCTCCTGGGCAGAGCAAAATTTATGGCACCCTGCAAGTGTTCAGTTTTCAGAACCAGATGGCCAATTTGAACCATATTTGGTGTGCAGTAATGATATCCATATTTGTATGGTTTTATAGAGACATTTGTAAGATATTTTGGACTGTGGTAGGCTTGTTTTGGTCAATTTCCTGGCCGTTTTTGGCCGCTATTTTTGGTAAAGGATTAATTAATTTTTTTATGATTATTCCTATAATTAGTGTTTGGAATCTAATATGATTGTGTCCGTGGAAATATTGCCCATGGAAAGTGACCAGTCCACAGAGGCTGTACTGTATATCAATTGGGTGGAAAAAAAAACTGGTCAAGGAGGCACCTTGTGGAACCCATATTTGCAAGAAGATATGGGTAGCATTAGTGGCACTGAAACAGAAAACCTGTTCATAATAATAAGTGTTTTTAGGAAAACTTTTAACTGGTTATCCATCATATCGGAAATGATAGGCATTCCATTAGTAAAATATATTACGTTTAAGTTGGTAACCTCAAACATATGAATCCTGCACACAAAACTGTGTGAAATTCTGCCTGATTACAGAGTTTACTTTGTGACATACAAAACGTACAAGCCAATTGCAAATTCAGTCATTTGCATCATGTTCCCTCTGGCAAGTAGAAATGCATGCTATTGGAATTTTGAAGTTGGTATCAGTTTCAGTATTTTTAAGGGGTATACCTCGGTATCAGTTCGGTATTCGGTATCTGACTTGACTGAGATTTGCTAATAGTACCATAGAGAAATTCACATCAGGAAAAACAGAATAAGCTGATGTAATATCATTCTACCACAATGCTATAAATGACTCTGGCAGTGAGGTCAAGAGTTGCATTCTTTTACGACCACAAATCATATCTAAAATAATTTTGTGACTTTTCCTATATACACCTTAATGTTTAAGGACCTACTTCAGTCTTTTGCGATCTGAGAGCATGTGCCCTGACCATACCATCTTTAGGTCCTGCTGACAATAGACAAAACACCTGGACAGTGATTGCTAGTCAGGTCTTGGCTGCCGGTTAAGGCAGCCAAGATCTGGCTAGAAATCACTGTTAAACAATTGGACATGTACAGGTTGTAGTCTAGTGGGAATTCAGTACAGTTGCCCAGTCCATTGAGGGTTAATAAACTGAAAAGAAAATCAGTCACTTCTTTCATGAAACACAACCTTTCGACTGTGATCAAGCCTCAACAGGGACTTATAAATAGTGAATGTAGAAAATTTGAAAATTCAGACAGGTTTCAGTATTCAGTGATTGGTTCGGTTTGGTTTTTCAGTATGCCGCTGATATCAGTATCTGTTTGTTTTTGGGGGTATATTGCCCATCTCTACAGGCAGCTTTGTTTCTCTTGACGTCCCATATAGTGTATGTGAGTACTGTGTATTTTCAGAAAGTATTCTGTACTGCATGTACAAGCGAGCAAGCCTGAAAATAAGCAATCTGACATTTGCAGAATGAGGTTCCCAGAGGGTGAATTTGCCGATGCTATCCCATACAATGTGCCAATCTATCCTTTGGGTGCCTCTTGCTATTTAGGCTTGAGACATTGATTCAGAATGAGGTTCAAGTGGGGTAATTTTAGTGATGCTACCCTGCTGTGCAGGGTAGCATCACCAAATTCACCCTCTGGAGTCCTCATTCTGCAGATGACAGTCTGCTTATTTTCAGGGTAGCAAGCGAGCGTTGTTGGGTACTACTTGACTTCATTTGTTTGTATATATGTATTATGGAATAGTGTTTGACACACTTTGTGAATACTGCTCGATCTCATACTGTATGTAAGAATTGTTATTTGTTACATTAGCCAATCAGAAGATCAAAATGTTCTTTTGAATATGCACTTTGGAAAAGTATCAGTGAATACAGCTCATTCTCATAGTTCAGGCTGCATATAACCATTTTTTCTCTGGTTATATAGCCCATGGGTAGCTAGTTATGAAATTGTATTATCTTCAGTTTTTGTGAGATAAAAAGACTTCACTGCAGGAATGTAAGTATTTGGGGTATTTCTTTGAATTCAGCATTTTCAGCTCACAGGCCGAAAAGTCCCAATGAGCTATAGTGATCACTCACCGTCCGTCATCCATGAATGTGGGTGTTTGCACCTGCTCCTCCTAAACCACTGAACCAGTTTTAGTTGAATTTGAGGTGATTGCTTGTTCTGACATTGTATTTTGTTTTTGTTCGAATCAAAGTTGCCAGCCCCATTGGGAGGGAGTGGTGGAAAATTATCCAAAATTCTTAAAAAATCTTCTTTTCATTAACCAGTGGGAACAATTACATGATATTTGGTGTTGAGCTTCCTTTTGAGGTGAAGAATCAAATTTGTTCGACAGAGTTCATGGATCAGTATTTGCCTTTGTAATGGAAGGGGCAAGATTTTTGGCCCCACCCAAAATTTCTGTTTTCTGAACCAATGGTCCGATGTGAACCAAATTTGATATGTGGTATTATTGAGTCATAAGTACTTGATTCATGCCCAAAAAATTTCCTGTGTCCCCGTGGGAACCCCAGGAGCTGAAAATTGAAATATTTTCAAATGCCCATATTTCCTGAACTACACGGAACAGAGAACTGTTATGTGGTATGAAGCATCCTTAGGACCATTAGAAATGAATGGGGAAAAAAATTGCCCTCTGTTGTGTCAGGGTGTTCTATTAGCACATTGAAAAAAGTCAGCATATTTGCAAAAATTAAAAACAAAACATTTTCTCCAGAACCACTGATCAGAATGTTTTGTTATTTGATATATAGCATCCACAGGGGATACAAATGTGTTAAAATGAAGCCCCTTGGTTCATATTTGGGCTCAATACAGGATCCTGAATTTTTAACTTACTGCAATATGAGGGAATTTCTTTAAAAATCTTCTTCTTCAAATCCACCAGTCAGAATACTTTCATATTTGGTATACAATGTCTCTAGGAGGTGAGATTCAAGTTTGTTCAAATTGAGTGCCTGGGTTAATATCTGGGCTCCCTATGGTAGCACGAAATTTTAACTTAGTGCAATATGAGGGAATTTCTTTTAAAAATCTTTTTCAGATCCACCAGTCAGAATGCTTTCATATTTGGTATACAACATCTCTTGGGGGAGAGTCAAGTTTGTTCAAATCGGGTCCCTGGGTTAATATATGGGCCCTTTATGGTAGCCCAAATTTCAGCTTAGTGCAGTACGTGGATTTATCTTTAAAAATCTTCAGATCCACCAGTCAGAATGCTTTCACATTTGGTATACAGCACCCAGGTGGTGGAAGGGAATGGCTCAGACTCGAGTTTGTTCAAGTTTGGTTCCTAGGTTGATATTTGGACTCCCTAGTTTTGCATTACAGGAAATCTGGGTATTATTTCAGTGGAAGCATCCCAGTACTAGAAAAAAATCATCTGGCATGGACAACAGAGTTATAAATAATTAAATAACTTCATTCCTCTGTAGTGTTAACTAGCTATAGATACTAATTAAATCCTTCTTTAAACAACTATTGGTCCTTGGATGGGTGACCGTCTGAGCGATCGATTCGGACTCCCGCGTTGTGTCCTTGGGCAAGGCACTTAACCCTAATTGTCCACATGGGGGCACGATGATGCCATGTATTAAGGAGGACTGCACGTCGATGGAGCGCATGTCTTCAACCAATCTAACCCTGCCTGTGCTGCAGTGCGGAATTATGATGTTGGGGAGCTGGCAGCTGCTCATCGTCGCTCAGTGGTTCTCACCGGGTACTCTGGCTTCCTCCACCTGTAAAACTGTCTCAGTCATTATTAGCCATTCTGCATAAATATGTGACCTTAAATTCCAATAAATAAATAAACTATTGTCAGGTGAGCGCCTCAGGCCCCATGGGGGCCTCTTGTTGATAAAAGTTTTTATTTTTAGTTCAGGGTTAACCCCATAGCTCATGTTGTAGTTTTATCTGCCCAGTGTTCACAGAAATTGCCATTTAGACTTTATCTTTTCAATTTTTACCTCCAATTCAGAGCTAACATATGATTTCTCTTTGGAATGAGCCCATTGTACTGTTCAAGTGAAGGATCCAGGATTCCCACGCAGCCTTGGATTCAAGGAACGGCCTTCAATTTAATAAAGGGTCATTCAAGACCTTAAAATCCTGGAAATTATTTCAGGAGGCATTGTAAAGCTCTGAATATTTATGAAATATAAATGCTAACCAAGTCTATAATCATAACTGTATAGGTATTAAATGCCAGAGTTGGGAAGGCAGAGTCTTAACTAAGACCCTCCGGTCATTACCCCATCCTACCACTGTGGGGAAAGTGGGAGGATTGGGTAATGACCAGTGGTCCTAGTTAGGACAATTGAAGACCCGGCCTTGAAAATCCTTGAATTTGGCTATTGTAGGGCCTTGAAAAATGCTGAAATATATCTGAGAAATGGCTTTGAATAGCCTTGAATTTCATCAGCCCTTGCCTGCGGGAACCCTGGAATCTTAAGCCATGTTTTGGAGGCTAAAATTGAAGTGTTTCAGTTATTCAAGAAGCATTTTTGCAAGTGACGTCATGTTCGAAAGATGAAGAAATCCGACTTCACTCGGCTGTTTCAGGGTTTTTTGTCTTGATGCACTTGCATCTCTGGTTAACTGTGTCTTGGTAATCATTCAATTCATAATGTTCCTCTCTATGTGCAGGCATTAGAAAGAAATGAACCAGTCTCAATTATTCATTAACTAATCTGGATAATTTTCTGAGAAAATTATTGTTGTCTGATTTCATGTTTTGTACAGAATATTAAACAAGTTTGTATAGATTTTTTCTTTTGACTGCCTATGGGTGGTATTAAGGTAATTAACCCAGATTTTTACAATTTAAATACTGGTACCAAGTACTGAATCATTCACTGATTGGAAGTTCTTCAGTGTAGATTAGTTGAATAGGTTGATGCTGCAGGGGTAATATATCATAAGGAAAAGAGTACACACTGGTGAAACCATGATTTGTTGAACATAACAAATACTTTCAAACTAATATACTGATTTGTTGGCAAATGTGAATGTCACTTAACCCTTTACCCAATGCAGACAATATCCAAATGATTATTTTAAATATTATTGTGAGCTCGTTCCATTGAGGCATTACTTGATATAGTGTTCCTGAAATGTTTTTAAAAATAATATTTTTTCAACTGCTCAATTTGTATTTACTTGGGTGGTTAGTTTGTTAGGTAAAGGGTTAACTGATATAAGGCTAGATTATTGGGGATTCACAAATTATTTTGACAATGTTTTGTTACAGTTTAATGCAGAGTGCATTTAAATTGTAACCAAACCAAACCATATTAACAGAATATTGTTTGCATTTAGTTGAAGATAAATAAAATTCAAGGAAAATGAAGACTTCACTCAGGCACTTGTTTATCTATTATATAAATGGGAAGTCTATACAATCCCATCCATTAACCCTTTGAACCCTGGTGGTATATTCTATATCACCTCAGTGACAGCAAGTAGAAGATGCCATATTCATTTTGGGGGTTAAACCAATTAACCCTTTACCTAACGAATCGCCTACATCCGCCCACGTAATTTGCAAATTGAGCAGTTGAAAAAATTTAATTTTTCAAAATATTTCAACAAAACTGTATCATGTGACCCCTCATTGGAACGAGCTCATTGAGCTCGTTCCAACAAGGGGTCTCATGATATGGTTTTGTTGAATTTTTTTGAAATTTTTTTTAAAAATTATATTTAAAATAATAAATTTTGATATTGTCTGCCTTGGGTAAAGGGTTAATATTTTAATGAAATTATGACATATCATGTCCCTGAGCTGGAAAAGCGGCCTCTCAGGTTCAAAGCCCTAAGAATGCATTTTGAAAACATTGATTGGTCTATACCAAACATTTACTTCGCAGCTATCCTATTTAATGAAATTATGACCTATCATGTCCCTGGCCCAGAAAAGCGGGCTCTCGAGTTCAAATTTAAGGGTTAATTGCATCCAGCTAGAAATTCCATCTTTTATTATCTTCCACAATATGCAATGGGCTACTTTTCTGTCATGGGAGCAGGGCTTCCCACCGTGGGATGGCTGGGCTGACTAGTTATCTGTTATATAAATGAGGAGTGTAATTCCATCCAGCCAGAAATTCAAGCTTTTATTATCTCCCTTGATATCCAATGTAACTAGAAATAGTCTGGTATATGGATTTGGCTTCCTTGTCCTGGGATGGGTTGGCCTATCAGTTATATAAATGGGAAAACTCTGTAATTCCATCCATTTAAAAATTTAAAAAATTTTTTTTTTAATTTTGGAATTTTAATTTGTGAGAAAATTGTACTGTCATCTGTGAATAACTTTCTGCACTCTGATGTTGAAAACCACAGCTTTGACACTCTATAAGTGTGAAATGATTATGTTTATACCACAATTGTTTTGTGTATTCAATGTTACCCAGTATACAGACATTGAGAAATATGCTACATACACCATGTGAGGAATTCAGTCAAGGTGTAAGAACTTCATATAT
Source organism: Pictodentalium vernedei (assembly GCA_031216915.1). Lineage (NCBI taxonomy): Eukaryota > Metazoa > Mollusca > Scaphopoda > Dentaliida > Dentaliidae > Pictodentalium > Pictodentalium vernedei. The sequence goes on along the minus strand of CM062293.1, from coordinate 123,935,955 downwards.
GAAAGCATCTGATTGGTCATTATGATTGATGTTATCATGTGAATAAAATGCTTAGACACAAAACAGTTATAAGAAAGAAAGTAAACGGACTGCAGAAGGTGCTATATATATCTTTAAAAATCTAAACTTTATTCACTTTATCCAGTTTAATAATCAACAAAATGCAGTACACAACTCATGTAGAATATGGGGGAATCAATGACCCTTGTTTGAGCTTTTAATATATTTCATTTGCATCTACGAACGAAGCCTGTGAAACAATTGAAAAAATCCAACTTTGGTTGTTCATTCCTGTTCCACCCTCCCAACTCTCCAACCTCAGGTGTTCTATCTTAAAATTCCTCATCCTGATAAGGGAGCCTAACATATCTAGTTGTAATACTTACAAAAATATTTTCTTCATACTTTGAACGATTTTTACTGTTCACTCACATGTTTAGTAGACAACATTTGTCCTTGATACAGTTGAAAAACTAAAATTTTCACTGTTAACTCTTTACCTAGCATGTCTAGAAAATAAGTTACAGTTCTCTGTTCGCACATGTGATTTGAAAAGTTGTCTCTTTTTTGAACAGATCACAATTTTATCACAACTCACTAACATCAGTTCATCAAGATTTCTTTTAAAATATTGTGGAATCAAGACAAAATCAAGAAAAACAAACAAAAGTTGTACCGGAAATTCAGTTTCTTGCATGTCTGTTTTGACAGGTTGGATTTTTGGGCCCTGAACTTTGTAACCTTGTTCATGGTTGAAAGTTTTAATACACACATTTTAATATTCCGCTCTGTGTTGGTTGGTAAATGGCAATGACATGAACTGATTATAAACTATTTAAGTAAGGGTAATGATAATATACTCAAATGTGGATCAAGTCTGACATGCTGTTCACTTAACCTTTACTGCATTCAGTGGATTGTCAGAAATTACACCCACATCACTACCTTGCTGGGACTTCCTAGTGTTGTGAATAATATTTTTGCTGTTGGCATGAAGCTATCCAACAGTCAAGTGTGTTTCCAGGAGTTAGCCACATTTCAGTAATCATTGACATACAGTGGAACCCTGTTAATTGGATAACCACTTTCCCACTGAAAATTATTCAATTAACAGGAGAATTCAGTTAACAGGGATTGTGTCACTTTCCTGTATTTTAGAGATAAATTTAGCATATATTCTATTATATCTTGTTTGACATAGCTCTATGAGCTCTGTCAAACAAGATATAATAGATTAAATGCCTGTATTGGATGTACTGAGGCCAAATAGGTCTATAAACTAAAAAAAACTGGGGAAAGTCAGGGTAATTTCTTGACAGGTTACAGGATTTCTTATTCAGTTAACAGGAATTTACTCTATAACCTATATTCAATTAACAGGTCAAATTTGTACTGGAGGTATGGTAAATGGTTTTGTGTTGGGAAATTATATTCAATTAACAGATATATACAAATAAGAGATATCCAATTAAGTGTGCTCCACTGTATAGAGATATTGTAGTCCTCTTTTGTGTCAAGGAGGGTCACAGTTTTGTCTTCAACTGAGCAAGCATTTACTTGGCATAGCTTCAGGAAAGAGGATTGTTTGGAATCGGCATGGTCTAATTTAATAGGGCAAAGATTCTGGAAATTCAGAACTTTTGGTGTAAATTGTCTAATTCATCGTTTACCACCTTTTCAATTATGTCACTTGTGCTGGATTCTGAGATTGATAATATTTCTTTCCTGTTGTGTCGCTTGCGCTGTATAATAAGATTTATAATGTTATGCATGGCATCATCAAAGAGATGAGGCAAGGTTCTGTAAGTAAAATATTCATACTTCAGAGGTGATGGTTCAACTCTTTACCCAACGCAAACAATATCAGAATGTATTATTTTAAATATCATTTTTTTAAATTTCAAAAAAATTTCAACCAAACCTTATCATGTGACCACTCAAAGAGGGGTCACATGATATGGTTTTGTTGAAAAATAATATTTGTTCAGCTGCTGAAATTGCATATTACTCAGACGGATTTGGCCGGTTCGTTGGGTAAAGGGTTAAGTTAAGTTAATTTTGCATAGCTACAGTACAGTCACCGTGGATTGGTCATAATCCATACGTGACAGTGATGTCTATGCATGCATTTACCAGGTAATAAAAATCATGATCAAAATTTTAATTAATAAAGCACTGGGTTGTACCCTGTGCTTCATAAATTATGTTTTTGATGATTATTCCTATAATTTGTGTTTGGAATCTAATATTATTGTGTGTGTGTAAATATTGCCCACCCGTGGAAAGTGACCAGTCCACAGCGGCTGTACTTTATACAGTTTGAAGCATGTGGTTATGTGATTCACATCTCCTATCATTCTGTATGTTGAACTGAGGTCAGGTCGTTGACAAATGCCACCATTGAATACAATAGAATGGTCAAGAAGGATAATAACAGAATGAGTGTGAGCAACATTCAATGTCTCTGTGTGAATTGTCAGTGATAAAATATATATTTAAAGTACATATAAAACAAAATGAATCTAAGCAAAATGCTGGTTTTCTGGTATCCCTGGTAACGTCACATATATTATGTGCAGAAATGATAATCCCAAATGATATTTCATTTGAAGAAAAACACAGTAATCTTGAGCTGTATAATGATGTGCTACCCACACACAGGCACAAGAACACTACGACTGCCTGTTATTTGTTTATTTATTGATGTTTAAGGTCACATATTTATGCACAATGGCTAATCATGATGGTGACAGTTTTACGGGTGGAGGAAGCCGGAGTACCCGGAGAGAACCACCGAGCAACGACGAGCAGCTGCCAGCTCCCCAACATCGTAACTCCGCACTGCAGCAGGGTTAGATTGGTTGAAGACATGCGTACCATTGACGTGCAGTACGCCTTAGTACACGGCGTCATCGTGCCCCCACGCGGGCAATGGAGATGAAGTGTCTTGCCCAAGGACACAACGCGGTTGCCGCAGGTGAGATTCGAACCGAGGACCTCTCGGCTTGCAGCCTGTACCTCTACTTACTGAGCCACCTCGCACCTACTGGAAGAACAAATTCACTAACCTCATTCCAGTGAGGGTCATATTATATGATTTTGCTGAAGTTTTTTAAAAAAAATTTCAAGAAAAAAAAAGTTAAAAATCTTTATGTCAGGCACGTTGGGTAAACGGTTATATGTCAGCAGATATTTAAAATTTGAATAAGACACCTGAAATGTAAACAAAAGGTACAGTATAGTCACCATGGACTGGTCAGAATCCACGCATGGGCAGTGATGTCCATGTCTGCATACCAAGTAATAAAAATCATCACCAGCAAAATTTTAACCCCCACACGCTGATGTTAAAATATCTAAAGTTCAGGGTGCAAATTTTTCCCATAATGCAACTGGGAATTTAACCAATTCAATCTTGTTTGACAGAGCTCAATGAGCTCTGTCAAACAAGATTGAATTGGTTAAATTCCCAGTTGCATTATGGGAGAAATGGCTACTTAAAATTTGGATATTTTGACATCAGAGTGAAGGGAGTTAATAAATGAAACACTGGGTTGTACCTGGTTTCTTTCCTATTATGTCGCTTGCACTGGATACTGAAATGTATAATGTTGAGCATGGCATCATCACAGAGATGAGGCAAGGTTTGATAAGTAAAGTATTCATACTTCAGGGAGTGACAGTTTAAGTTCAGTTATTTCTGCATATCTACAGTACAATCACTGTGGATTGGTGGTAATCCATACGTGGGTTGTGATGTCCATGCATGTGTTTATCAGGTAATAAAAATCATCATCAAAATTTTAATTAATGAAGCACTGGGTTGTAACCGGTACTTCATTAATTAAATAATTGATGATTATTCCTATAATTAGTGTTCAGAATCTAATATCATTACATCTGTGGAAATATCACCTACCGATAGAAAGTGACCAGTCCACAGAGGCCATACTGTATGGATGTCTGTTTGGAGTGTTCAGCTCCAAGGTAGTAGAGTTTTCATTTCGTGTTTGTAAAATTGTCGATTTAAAAATCTTTGAACAGCAGTGAGGTTAGTGATGTCATTTGCAACTCTTTTTAGACAGGCATCATACAGGTTTGGGAAACTTTAGAGATTTGTTTCCTGGTGAGTCAGAATGGATAGGCAAACTAGTGTGATATTGAAGGGATACTCATGTTAATTTGATTAAAAAACAAAGTATTGCAGGACAGTATTTTATCAATAAAAGTAAGGAAAGGAATTCACACTCTTGTCATTCTGGGACAGCTGAGTAGATAGAACACAGCACTCCCAACTCTGAGACAAGTGTAGTTCTTGATTGCATCAGATTCAGTTGTTTGTGTCGATATGAAGGTCATGTTTGAAAACTTTAATTATAAAGAAGCCTGTAGTCAAACAAATCTATAAAAGGAAGCAAGAAACAACTGTAGCTAAAGGCTGTTTGGAACTGACAAAGATCAACAAAGTTTTAATCTGCATGTTGTTAAACCTTCAACAAATAACTTTTTAACTGCTTCAGTGCTAATGCTGATTTGTTTGGCACAAAATAGGCAAAACGAAATTCAGTTTTTTTTCCCTATTTGGCTGATCATGTGCTGTTGAGTAACACACTGGTGGGAAGGGTTCAAAGAGATCTATCCAATAACTTTCTTCCAGAATCACGTTTTTGAAAAAAAAATTGTTGTTTTTTGGTCCACAAAGTAGATCTTCTGTTTCCTAGGCCATTTTTTTTTTTTTTTTTATAAAATTGCATATGGGCAGGCTTTTTTTATTTTTTATTTTTATGTATTTTTTTTTCTGTCTGTCTGCCCATCTGTCCATCTGTAGATGCAGTTGGTTTACGCTTTCTAACTAAAATTCTGCTTGGCCGACTGAAACCAAACTTGGCATGTGGATTAGAAGAAGAAGAACCCTATTTATTTTGGGATCATTGTGCTAAAGGTCAAGTCACAGTGACCTTGAACTTTAATTTTTTTTCTGTGATGGTTTCCACTCTGTAATTAAAGTTTTGCTTGGCCAAATGAAGCCAAACTTGGTATGTGGGCTAGTCATGATATAAGGAAGAAACATCTTCATTTTTGGGATCATTGTGCCAAAGGTCAAGGTTACAGTGACCTTGAACTTCAGTTTTATCAGTGTTGGTTTCCGCTCTGTAATTAAAGTTTCGCATGGCCAACTGAAACTCAACATGTGGGTTAGGCATAATGATAGGAAGCACCCTATTTATTTTCCGGCAATCTGACTAACTCAACCAGACGTGATGCAATGACCTAGCTCACTTCACTGTAGCAATAAAAGGTTTATTATATCACTTATAGTTCAACATCGCATGCCAGTGCCGTCATTAACAATTCCCCCAACCTTTTTTTTGGTAAATTGGATTGAAGTAAAAAAAGAACTATTTTTGTTTACACTTATTTTTGTAACAGGTGCACACTACAGGGCAGTCCCCTGATGCACATGAAGATGATAAAAAAATATCATGAATATGATAAAAAAACACAGACCGCCATTTGAGCGCACCCGTTCCAGCTCGGAGTAAAGTACTCTCTCCGACCGGAACATTTAATTATGCGAATTTGAATGTACCTGTAAATAGTCCGTAAATAGTACTATAGTGATATGGAATCGGATTCCACACTGTGGATTTTCTGGGGACCAGGAAAAGATCGTCGAACAGTAGTGATATTTAGCAGTTAAATTACATAGTCATGTAATAATATTATATTCCAAACACATATTATAGGAATAATCATCAAAATTTTAATTAATGAAGCACTGGGTATAACCCGGTGCTTCATTAATCAAAATTTAATGATGATGATTTTTATTACCTGGTAAATGCACACGTGGACATTACTGCCCACATGTGGATTACAACCAGTCCACGGTAACTGTACTGTTCATGTATGCATAACAAACATTGTGGTTTTGTCCAATGTTTAACTTATTTTTTTTCAAATTCAAGGCGGATTGTCCCTTTATTTAATATGTTCCATAACTTTGCAAACATTGAGATAGATTAAGGTGTTCTTTCAATTCTATAATCATTTATCTTTAAAACAATTTCTCATATTTACTCGCAGCCAACGTAATTAGCAGACAACACTAGCCCAAAACATTTTCTGAATAACAAAAAAATTTCATTTTGTGCCTTGAAAACATAGCAGCTGTTGGCCCTCATTGGAATGAGGAGGATTTGGGGGTATACTTTGCATTGCCCCTGTTCTAGTGAGTGCTCACCCCCGTAATGTGGATTTCGACCAGTCCATGGTGACTACTGTTCATGTATGCATAACAAACATTGTGGTTTTGTCCACTGTTTAACATATTTTTTTCAAATTCAAGGCGAATTGTCCCTTTAATTAATATGTTCCATAACTTTGCAAACATTGAGATAGATTAAGGTGTTCTTTCAATTTTATAATAGATCATTTATCTTTAAAACAATTTCTCATATTTACGCACAGCCAACATAATTAGCAATCAACACTAGCCCAAAACATTTTCTGAATAACAAAAAAATTTCATTTTGTGCCTTGAAAAAATAGCAGCTGTTGGCCCTCATTGGAATGAGGAGGATTTGGGGGTATGCTTTGTGTTTCCCCTGTTCTAGTGAGTGCTCACTGACCAGCCATTTTTACCTGCATCACCAGTGGCAGAGCAGGTCTTGTAACCACTCGACTCCATCCGTCCATCTGTCCGTCCGTCAGTCCATCCGAAACACTTCTTCCGTCAAAGTTTTCTTGGCTTCTATGAAAGGGAATGATTTTATATTTGGTCTGCTGCTTCATAATGATGAGTTGTAGCGTGTATCTAATTTTCAGATCTGCCGTGCAGCCACTTCCTCTTTGCGGATACTTTGAAATTTGACTGTACTCACTGAACATTGAAATTTTTTGTCACACTTTTCTCGGCTTCAATACGACGGATTCATTCAATATTTCACTTGGAGCTTGATAATGTTGAGTTGTATCATGTATGCAATTTTCAGATCTGCCGTGCAGCCACTTCCTCTTTGCTGATACTTTGAAATTTTACTATACCCACTGAGCATTGAAATTTTTTGGCACACTTTTCTCAGCTTCTATGCCGCGGATTCATTCAATATTTCACCTGGAGCTTGATAATGTTGAGTTGTATCGTGTATGCCATTTTCAGATCTGCCGTGCAGCCACTTCCTCTTTGCCGATACTTTGAAATTTCACTGTACCGACTGAACATTGAAATTTTTCGTCAAACTTTTCTCGGCTTCTATGGAAGGGATTGATTTTTACCCGTGTCGCTAGCGGCAGAGCAGGTCTAGTAACCGCTCGACTCCGTCCGTCTGTCAGTCCATCCGAAACACTTTTTCCGTCAAAGTTTTCTTGGCTTCTATGAAAGGGAATGATTTTATATTTGGTCTGCTGCTTCATAATGATGAGTTGTATTGTGTATCTAATTTTCAGATCTGTTGCATGCAGCGACGCAGGTCCAGACCCGGTATTGGTCTTGGCTTGTTTAGAGGCAAACATTGAAATAAAAATTGCATCATTTGTGAGTAGTGCTCATTGGATATGGTCATTAGATTAGCTGTAGGGTTAAGCAGTACTGTCATCATAAAATTGGTCTTTTAGTTGATCACACAATGCAATCTGTTTGCATCCTATTTCAAATTGTTGACTGACATTTTATACGTGAAATAGAGCAAAATTAAAGCTGCACAGAAGAACCCACTTAACTGTATATTTTTCTTAACAATAAAAATAGACTAAAAATCATTTCTGTTCAAGCCAATCATTATAAGCATATTAAGTGTGTGTATCCATTGGATCTCAGATTTACGTCTTTGATTGACAGTATTGGGTGCGTCCGGATCGGAGTTCAGTACCTGTATAATGCGGAAACCCACATGTTGTGGTGTGTGATCATCTTGATTGAAATGGAACAAGATTGGTGTTTCTCGTTTGTGCTGTATGTCAGCTAAGTGTTCGCAGATACGGATCTGGAAATGTCTTTTAGTTTCTCCGACATATTGTTTGTTGCATTTTTGGCAAGTAATGAGATAGATACAGTTACGGGTCATGCAATTTGGTATTGCGGCACCCTTGAATCTCATTTTGGTTATTGAGCTTTGAAACCGTCTATTTTTTGGTATCTGGTTGCAAATTTTGCAGTTGACTAGAGTGCATGGTGTCCTCAGGTTTAAAATCGTTCTGCCGCTAATTTGGCATAGTGGTGGTAGTTTCAATTTCATGAGTAAATTCCGAAGGGATGGGTTGTGTCTGTAGGCTAGTAGAGGTGTATGTTTGTAAAGAGTGCAGCCTTTTGGTGTGCTGCTTAAGATCGGCCATAGCTTCTTAATATGTTGGTAGATGTCACGACTTTCTGGATGAAAATCCATTACAAAAGATGTTCTGTTAGTTGTTTGATCCTTGGATTTTTGTCTCGAAATTAAGTCAGTTCTATTTTGTGACTTGACATTATCGAGAGCCATTTGTAAGATTTTGTCTGGGTAGCCCTGTTTCCAGAAGTGATCTAGCATAAGAAGTGCATTGCATTCGAAGTCTGAGTCGTCACTGCAGATTCTCCGTACCCTCATTAGTTGACTATAGGGTACGCTATTAATTTGGCTTTTGGGGTGACAGGATTCCCACTTGAGATAAGCCTGTGTATCTGTAGGTTTGGTGTATAAATCCGTTTTGATGGAATTCCCTGTTTTGGTTTTCGTGACATCAAGGAAGTTTACTGATGTGTTTGATATTTCGGCAGTAAATTTGATTGTAGGGTGTACCGAGTTGAAAAAATGGTTGATGAATTCTTTAAGTGACCTTTCTCCATGAGACACCTTTTTGCCTCCTGTGCGTTATCGTTCCTACGATTCCGCCAATCCGTCGGTCTGCCAGACTTTGACGGTTCTGGATCAGGACTCCAATTCCCTCGGGCTTTCCAAGCCCAAGTCTGCCGTCATTCCAATGACGACTCTGGAGTCCACGTTGGGCTTTCTCTCAGATCACGTCGTCTCAGCTTTGGCTGCTTATCTGCCTCCAGATAAGTTTGACGAGGTACAGGCTCCTTTGCGTGTGCTGTCCAAGGCGCTTATGCACCTTACTCACACGCATGCCTGTAACACGGCTAATTTGGAATTGGTTCGAAGGGACGCTGTGCTAGACACAGGACGATCCCTTCTCGAGGAGCAGCGTGCTGCTCTTCGATCTGCTTCTTTGGCAGGTCCGCAACTTTTCCATGGTTCCGTGTCGACGGTCCGGGATGACGTCCTACGTCATTCCAAAGATAAGCTGCTGTTTCGTCAGCTTGATCAGCCTTCTCGGGAAGGCAAGGGCCGTTCCAAGCCTAACAAGTACCCTTCTGCTTCCTCTGTGAAGCAAAAGGCTGGTCCTTCTGCCGCCGCCTCTACTTCTTACTCACAGGGTAAAGGTAGGGGTCGGCAGAATCGAGGGAAGTCTCAGGATTCTTCATTTAGCAGAGGAGGTGGTTTCTCCTCTCGCGGGCCTCGTCGGGGCTCGAAATGAAGGTCCTCACCTCGACTCGTCCCAGGTTGGAGGAAGGATAGCAGAGTTCGCAGACCATTGGACCACCATCACATCCGATCCATGGGTGTTAGATGTTGTTCGTTCCGGGCTGCACATATCCTTCCGACGGCACCCCACTCTGTCAAGGGTGCCTCTTCCAACCACAGTTCCTTCAGACGTTTTACGTCGGGAACTTTTGTCCTCGGAGATTGCCAATCTCCTGGCAAAGGGGGCGATCGAGGTCGTCAAGAACGTTCAGTCAGTGGGTTTCTATTCCCGCCTGTTCTTGGTGCCGAAGAAGGACGGCCGACTCCGACCGGTTATCGATCTGAGTATCCTGAACCAGTCTATCATTGCTCCCAAGTTCAGCATGGAGACTTTCAGGTCGGTCCGCCAATCAATTCACCAGGGAGATTTCGCAGCCAGCATCGACCTGCGAGACGCTTACTTCCACGTTCCGATGCATCGGGCGTCACGGAAGTATCTCAGGTTCGCTTTTCTGGGGCGAGTTTACCAGTTCAAGGCCATGCCTTTCGGCCTCAACCTGGCTCCTTGGGCGTTCACCAGACTGATGTCGCATGTGATAGCGTTCCATCGCAGACAGTCCAGGGTGACTACTTCGGCATATCTGGACGATATCCTCCAGAGGCATTCCAATGCTGCCTTACTGGAATCGGATGTCGCCACTCTGTTGAGCTTGCTCACGTCGCTAGGATTCAGAGTCAACGAGGAGAAGTCGGACCTGGTCCCTTCTCAGTCGTTTTGTCATCTGGGGATGTCTTTCCAAACCAAATTCAATTTGGTGGCTGTTCCCCAGGCCAAGGCTGTGATTCTCTCAGCTTTTGCTCTGACTCTGTCCTAGTCCAGGTCCACGACCGCTCGGAGTTTTCTCCGGCTGCGGTTCGGTGACGGATCTCATTCCTCTAGGTCGGCTGCGTGTCAGACCTCTCCAACACTTTCTGCTCAGTCGTTGGAGGCCGAATGTAGATTCTCTGGATCAGGTGCTTCCGTTTCCGGACTCTCTGTATCCTCACCTTCTTCCCTGGACAGATGTTCAGTGGATTACGCAGGGTGTTCCACTGGACTTACCCACGTCCGATCGCGTTCTGACGGCAGATGCCAGCAATCTCGGATGGGGTGCGACGTTGGATCCTCTCGGTTTTTCCCTACACAGGATGTGGGACCAGGATCAAGCAGCTCTACACATCAACCAGAAGGAGCTTCTTGCTCTTCTTCTGAGTTTCAGGCAGTGGATCCCTCCCCTGTCGAATCGCCAGGTCCTTCTACTATCCGACAATTCGACAGTGGTTGCTTACATTCGGAACCAGGGTGGCACGCACTCGGTTCCGATGTACGAGTTAGCTCGGGATCTTCTACTGCTCGCTCAGGATGTTCACGCCGGAGTGGTTGTTCGTCACATTCCCGGTCGTCTGAACGTCATAGCCGACTCCCTGTCCCGACAGGGCAGGGTTATTTCCACCGAGTGGATGCTTCACAGGGCAGTGTTCCAGTCGCTTTGCGATCTCTGGGGACGTCCCCACATCGACCTCTTTGCGACTCGTTGGAACCATCAGGTGGACACTTTCGTGTCCCCATGTCCAGATCCTCTGGCTTTTGCCGTGGACGCTCTGTCACTCGATTGGAACGGTCTAGTCGGCTACGCCTTCCCGCCGGTTCCGATTCTTCCTCAGGTTCTCGCCAAAATTCGAACCTGCAGTTGTCGAATCATTTTGATCGCTTCCCTGTCTCCTCAGCGGGTGTGGATCAATCAGCTCCGCTCGCTGATGGCGGCGGTTCCGGCACGTCTCCCGCTACGTTGCGACCTTCTTTGTCAAGGTCGCCCGAGGAGGTTTCACGTCGACCCGACTTCGTTGTGCCTTCACGCATATCTTTTGTCAGGTCCTGTCTCCTCCGTAGAGGTTTTTCGAGACGAGCAGTGGAGTGCATTTCTTCTTCAAGGAGGCACTCCACTGGTTTAGCTTATGCAGCTAAATGGAAGGTCTTCTGTCGATGGTGTGCTGATCACTCTGTTGATTATGTCAATCCTTCGATTTCACAGATTACGGAGTTTCTGGTATATCTGTTTGATTCTCGGGGTCTCCAGCCTGTTACCATCAAGGGTTACAGGTCTATGCTTTCAGAAACTTTTTCTTATGTGGGGAAGCGTCGTATCGGCACTAATCCTTACCTCTCCAAGCTTGTTCGGCACTTTTCTTTGAAAAGGCCTCGGACTTTGCAGCTTACTCCACGATGGAATCTTTCGTGGGTGCTGCTTTGCTTGGGGGGGGGGGGGGGGGGGGGGGAGGAGGGGGGGCGCCGTTCGAACCTTTATCCCAGGTGGATATGCCTTTTCTCACATATAAGATGGCTTTTCTGATGGCATCTCTCTCGGTTGACCCGGCCTTTTTTAGGAGCTCTCCCAACAGTGTTACTTTTACCACTGATTGCTCCTTTTTGGCTAAGAATCAGTTACCAGATACTACTCCTCCTCCTATCTGTATCAGGGCTCTTCCTTCTGTTGAGGGTACTCGCCCTTTGTTCTGTCCGGTCCGTGCTATTCGCATTTATCTTGATCGGACACGCTTCATACGGAAAGGCAGAAAACGTTTTTTTCTGTCTCTCATTCCAGGTCGACAGAAGATCTCTCCTCAATCCATTTCTCGATGGATTTGTCTTGCTATTCGTACGGCTTATAGTCGTTTAGCAGCTGGCGATTGTATTACCAATCGTATTTCTGCCCACGAGGTGCGGGCACTGTCTACCTCTTGGGCTTATTCTAACTCCGTCAAGTTGTCGGATGTTATGCAGGCAGCCTACTGGAGAAATGCTTCTACTTTCTCCACCTTTTATTTGCGCCAGTTGCAGGAGCAGTCAGAGGACCTTTTTGCCCTGGGTCCACTTTCTTCTGCTCAGGCTGTTGTCTGCCATAGCCATTAGGCTTCTTGAAGGTCAGTTTCAGCCTTGTGCTGTTACTGCCCTTTTTCTGTCTGTGTGTCACACAGGCTCATATGTCTCTTTTCATTGTCCTTTACCAATGATTGCGACATTATGGTTGATAAGCCTCGGGACCTCTTCCTTCTACTTCACGGTTCCAGTGCACTGGGGTTATGTGGGGGTTGGTTATGCGATTCCCTCCAGCCTTTTGTCTATTCAGCCTGTAGTAAACAATTGTGAGTAGGTTGATAAGAAATCTAAATTTTATAGTAAATTTCCTTTCTTATTATACCTACCACAATTGTTTACATGGAGGCCCTCCCGTCTTCTTTACGGGTAAAGAATCTTTCCTCCCCGCTGATCACATAACTCTAACGTTTACGGATTCAAAAAGAATGAGTCTTTAGAGACGGTATATGCGCACTGGCAACGGAAGTCGTAGAGTTGTACTTGGGAGAGAGCGTCCCGTACTGGGTCTGCGCCGGTTGCACTCGACCCAGTTTTGGCTTATTTTTTATTGGTGCTTTTGCACCACTTTTCTTTCCCAACTTGCTTGGGAAAGACAAAAATAGAGAGTATTATATCCGAGTTAGGGACTTCCACTGTAGTGCAAGCCTGTAGTAAACAATTGTGGTAGGTATAATAAGAAAGGAAATTTACTATAAAATTTAGATTTCTCTTGTTTTTATGAATCTTAGGTAGAAGGCAGAAGACTGGTGTGCGTGGGTTAGACACAGAAAGTCTGTTTTTGATTTTTTGACTAAGTTCTCCTTTCTCAACCAATTTTTGTAGAGTTGTTTGGATCATTTCATTATGATTTTCAGAAAGGTTAATTTTAATTTTACAGTAAAACCTTATGTCATTAAGTTGTCTGTGAGCTTCTTTAATGTAGTCTTGGCGGTCCTTATCGAATTTCTTTATTACAATATTTGTGTTCTGCAGATTCTGCAATGCTATTCGTTCTCCCACTGAGAGATTGTCTACCTTGAACCTTTTGTTTTGGTTGGTTAATATGTGGTAATTGGTAATGTGATATAGGGCCTCAAGGCAGGGGTCCTGTCCTTGAGGGGGAGACCAATTTGAGGGTGGTCTGAATTTGCACTCAAGGTTTTCCTGGAAGGGGTGACTTGGTGGGGAGGGATCCATATCATGAAAGAATGTTTTTAGCCGGAGGCATCTGAAGAATTTTTTGGTCTCCTCGGCTAAAGCAGCTCGGTCATTGCTAATCGGTGTTGGACAGAATGTGAGGTCTTTCTCAAGGAGCATGGTTTCGTCGGGAGTTAGAGTGTGGCTGGATAAATTGACAATTAAGTCATAGTAGGAAGCATTGTTATTTCTATTATCTGGATAGCTGTAACAAAGATCTCTTAAAGCACTGACAAATGAGGAAAGTTCATTATTTCTGTTGTGGGGTTCATTATTGTGGGCACTGTTTCTTCTCTCTCTGTTTGGGTTTGGTGTGTTGCTGCGACGTCCATTCTGCTGGTATCTAGACCTATTCTGGTTTCTGGTATGTCCCTTTGTTGGTGCGTGGTTTGGCTGCATGTTATCTGCCATAGCTAGGTCATTGCTTAACATGTAGAACCTGTTGTTCTGTTTCTCATTTAGTAGATGGATGACACTCTTCTCGTAAGTGCTGTTGAAGTTGCATGACTTCCTCTCTATTATGGCGTCTAACGATACATTCATAGCTGCAGTTTGTTCTACGCTGGTTTGGTTAGTAAATTTATCTTTTTCAGAATTAAGGTTGGCCTGTATAGAGCTCAATTCATGTTGCACTTGCTCCAGGGTGATTGTTATTATGTTTCTTGAAGCCTGAATGAGAGTATCCTGTATCCTAGTTTTAGTTATGTCTGTTCGTAGGCTGTGGGTTTTAGGTATGGTTGCTCGCAGTCCATTGGGGATAAGGTTTTGACTAAGACATTTTTGGAGAAATAATTTCTGATGCTCTAGTCTGTTGGCTTTGCTGACTAGTTTACGTATGATCCTGTGCCGGGCCAATTGTCCTGACTGACCATAATGGTTTGGTTACCGCCAGGCCTGGGGCATTTTCGTTTTCAGATCTCGATATCACTTTCCGCCATTATTATAGTAGTGTTACTGGTACTGGATCCTAGGCTAAGATTTCTAAAAGAGCTTGTGGCTGTTGCTTGATTCGCCATTACTACCAATAAATGCCTAAGATAAATATAAGTTCAAAAAGTCACTAAAAAGTGCGAGAGGACCTTTATTGATAGTAATATCGTGTGATATTGCCTAACCGGTTTCGCTCTGTTTCGGGTTTCATCAGAGGCTAGTGAATTCGATGGGTCCTGTCCTCCTATGTATATATATTGCCAATGCGGGTAGAAATAGCGGGTAGGCAGTGTGGGCAGTGTTGCCTTCATTGTGACATCACAATAATGTCTTTTCTATGGATATGGTTTGTTTGTAGAGTTCACTCCCTTTGATCACTTCCGGAATCGGGGCTACCCGAACAAAATCTTACAAATGACACTCGATAATGTCAAGTCACAAAATAGAACTGACTTAATTTCGAGACAAAAATCCAAGGATCAAACAACTAACAGAACACCTTTGTGATGGATTTTCATCCAGAAAGTCGTGACATCTACCAACATATTAAGAAGCTATGACCGATCTTAAGCAGCACACCGAAAGGCCGCACTCTTTACGAACATACACCTCTACTTGCCTACAGACACAACCCATCCCTTCAGAATTTACTCATGAAATCGAAACTACCACCACTATGCCAAATTAGCGGCAGAACGATTTTAAACCTGAGGACACCATGCACTCTAGTCAACTGCAAAATTTGCAACCAGATACCAAAAAATAGATGGTTTCAAAGCTCTATAACCAAAAAATGATTCAAGGGCGCCACAATACCAAATTGCATGACCTATAACTGTATCTAGCTCATTATTTGACGAAAATGCAACAAACAGTATGTCGGAGAAACTAAATGACATTTCCAGATCCGTATCTGCGAACACTTAGCTGACATACAGCACAAATGAGAAACACCAATCTTGTTCCATTTCAATCAAGATGATCACACACCACAACATGTGGGTTTCTGCATTATACAGGTACTGAACTCCGATCCAGACACACCCAATACTGTCAATCAATGATGTAAATCTGAGATCCAATGGATACACACACTTAATACGCTTATACTGCTTGACTTGAACAGAAAGGACTTTTAGTCGATTTTTATTGTTGTTATACTTCTCTGTGCTTTCTGTTTATTTAATACCGACATATATTCACTTAAGAAGACGTGAAATCTAGAAGCCATTGCGTCACAATCAACACAATGTAATATCGTTTCTAATCGAGAGAGAATCCATTACAAAAATACCATTGACCATGATTCACAGATGCCAAGTCTGCAAGCTTGCCTATTCAATAGAAGAAGGGCTACACCGGCATGTGCGAACCATAACACTTGAGAACAGGCTTCTACACTTGCAACACATGCAAGAAAGCCTTCAAACGCAAAGAGTATTACGATAGACACTTGAAAAACTGGCGACATGCTCAAGAAACATGTAACATAGAAGAAGTAATGAGAGAAATGGGGACAGCTATACCAAGGCCGCTATCACCACTGGTTGCAACACAGGAACCAGCCAGAGAAACAACCACTGACATCCTTAGAATGGCTTTGCAAGAGTTGGGTACTATGGAAACCGGTCCAGCATCACCAGCTGGAACATATGAAACAGTCAGCAATACAGGCACAAGCTACAGAGAACTTCCCATTGCGGGGACATCAATGAATCCAGATGGGAGAGTCATAGACAATTATACCACTTCTGATTGCCCAGCACTCATCATCAACACAGATATTGGTGCACCGCATCTCACTCTCTCAGCTAATAGTGATAAAACACAACCAAACTGTGATTCAACAACTATTAAAAGCCTGTATAATACTACTAAAGTACTGAGGTTCGCAGCAAATGTCCTATACCGGGACTGCATGTAACCCCCCCCCCCCCCCCCCTCCCACACACACTGTTAAACCTGTATAATACAGACTACAAAACAGTAAGCTCTTATTCATGTTTTAATTTTCCATGGTCCACACAATGGCATACAACAAAATATGACTGTTATCAGCCATTCTCTAATGATATTTATTTCAATTCTCTGTGGACTTCAGTCCAGTCCACCCTGGTGTACTTCCTCAGTCATTTTCTCGGCAATAATTACAGTGGAAAATAAAATGTTATCAAAGGGAGTGAACTCTACAAACAAAACATATCCAAAGAAAACTTCTGCCGATACATTATTGTAACTTCACAATGAAGGCAACACTGCCCGCACTGCCTACCCGCTATTTCTACCCGCATTGGCAATATATATATAAAGGAGGACAGGACCCAGCGAATTCACCAACCTCTGATGAAGCTCGAAACAGAGCGAAACCGGTTAGGCAATATCACACGGTATTACTATCAATAAAGGTCCTCCCGCACTTTTTAGTGACTTTTTGTATGTATATTTCTTAATTGAATAACCTTGTTAATTGAATATAAATTTCCAAACACAAAACCATTTACTATACCTTCAGTACAAATTTGGCCTGTTAATTGTATCTAGGATATAGAATGAACTATTTTACTTGAATAAACTCTTGTAATATCTTGAGAAATTAACCCTGATAATTAACAGATTCTCATTGTGTTTAAACCTGTTTGACCTCAGTAAATCCAATACAGGGATTTAATCTATTATATCTTCATGACATCTATGAATTCTATCAAACAAGAAGAATAGAATAAATGCTCCACATAATGATCTCAAGAATACAGAGGAGTGGCCAAATCTCTGTTATTTGAAAACTCCTGTTAACCCTTTACCTAACACAGCTTTTTAAAAAATTGAATTAAATTTCACATTTTTTCGAAAAAAATTCTCAACAATTTTTCTGTAAACCCATACAAATATGAATATCATTAGATAAGCATAGGCAATATATATACATAGGAGAACCAACTTGACTAGGCTGATTTTGATCATTTTCCTGGTCATTTTTGATTTCTATGTTAGGTAAAGGGTTAACTGGAAAATGATCACTGGCAAAGCTGCTATTCAAATTAACAGGGTCCCACTGTATTAAAAGAGAGTGAAATATTACTCCACTGAAGGATCTCAAAAGCAAAAAACAGTGAATTTTAACTGGATGGCAACCCCAATAAATTAGATTCCAGTTGCAATATGACATCTCTCAGTGGAGTTAACATATTAAGTTGTAGAGCATCCTGACCAAGTCTTTAAAATGAATTAGAATTAATGCCCTTCTCATTTGAAGACAATATTTCAAGTCTTGTTATGGGCTTTCTCAAGTCTCTGAAGCATCAGAAATTTGATGTTTGATAAAGCTGTTTGTACTCTTAATGTTCACACAAACTGAACATGGTTACTATTATAGTTCATTTTGAGATGCAGATTATTAAGGATGAATAAGGAGAGTGATAATGTTGGAATAGGATTAAAACTTGAAACCAAATCTTCTGAGTTTCTGCAGCTGTTTTCTTGCAGTTTAACTGGTAGAGTGCTGGAAGCCCATATTTGGGCTTTATTCTGAAGTACATGTACAAGAATACAGCAAAGTAAAGGCTTTGAAATCCATGGATGTACATCATATTATCCTTGAAGTGAAACTATTAATTCTGTATAGTTTTGCTGTGTTACAATCTGGGAACGTGCCCATATAATTGTAAAAAGGCAAAGACTTGTGAAAGATTTCTCAAGACCAATAATAATTTAGCACTCCACCAGTTAACTGTGTCAGTGCTGTTATAGTTTTAATCAAACATTTTGGTATACCTTTGCTTGTTTCTGTAGAAAACCCTGGAAAGTGGTGCAACTACATTATTACCGTGGTAAACAAGTTCAGTTTTACAGGTTTCTAGTTTAATAGGTCCCCGATAACCAGTGCCTTGAGTAAGAATCCTTTAAAGTGAGCAGCACTGATAGGAATGATTTGCTGACCATGACTTTATACTTAGTGTTGCAGTAACACAGTCATTGATAGTGAAAATGACTTTAAATTCCACTAAACCTGAACATAAGACTTTGCTTGTGCTCCACGGTCACTTGATCTGAAAACAAAGTGAGCATGCAGTTATCTTGATAAACTAGTGGATTGGAAAATCCATGTTTTTCAATAAATGTGTTTTCAATAAATGTGATGGAAACAAAACAGAGTTCCTTTTAATGCTTAAGGATCTTGTCAATTTCCCTGATTATATCACAGCTTTTGAGTCTAATGGCTTTGCAGTGGTTTCTTCCAATATTTTTTCATAATGGTAATTTTACAGCTTATTTTTTTTTCTTTCTTCCCCCTTTTTGTATTTTTGTTGTTCATGGTTCACGAACATATACATTAACATCACTGGACAAAAATGCAAAGTGAGCCTTTTATTGTTGTTCACAAAATAAAACCACACAAATATGGATATCATTAGAAGTAGCTCATAAAGCTAGTTCTAATGATATCCATATTTGTATGATTTTATTAAAAATTGTGAAATTTGTTTTCAAAAAATGTGAAATTTAATTTATTTTTTAAAAATACTGTGTTAGGTAAAGGGTTAAATTATCTTGGAGGAATTTTAATCTGCTCCACGAATGTTTTAGCTCAGCTAATTTAGAAAAATATGTTCAGTTCCCAAAGCATCATGGTATGTTTGGCCACCAAACATCAGAATTTTTCATATTGATTCTTATTCCAGATAGCAGGATATCAAATAAACAAATTGGCTCAATTCATCTTGCAATATTAACCTTTTACTTTATATAAAGATATAACCAACCATGCCTGGAAATAAGCAGACTGTCATCTGCAGAGAATGAGGTCCCCAGAGGGTGAATTTGGTGATGTTATCCTGCACAGCAGGGTAGCATTACTAAATTTACCCTCTGTAAACCTCAAGCTGAATCAATTAAGGTCTCAAGTCTGAACAGGAAGAGGTACCTGGAGGATAAATAGACCCACTGTATGGGATAGCAACATCAAATTCGCCCTCTGAGGACTTGATTCTGCAAATGGCAGATTGCTTATTTCCAGGCTTGTAACCACTGGGTATTCAATTTTGGTCACCAAAAGTTCAAAACATAGCTTATGACCACCACTCACTGGGAAGAGCTTATTCCAATGAGGTGGGTCATAAGCTATGTTTTTGAGGCAGAAAATGAACAAATTTAATTATTATTTGTAAGGGTCGTTGGCTGTTCATTTTAGATTTGGGGTTAATTATGGTTGAACAGTCAATGTTGATGTAATAGTGATAGAGATCTATTTTAAACATTCTGTTTTTGATAAAATAAAAATGTAATACCTATTTATTTGTACTGGTATACTTATGTGAGAAAGTCAGATAATAATAACACCCCAACCAACTGCTGATTTGCTGTGGTTATCAGAAGTGAAAGCCTTCATCACACTAATGTCTTCACCATGGGAACCTTGGGAAGTGAAACAGTACTTGTTTACTGTGGTGAACAGGATCTGTTTGGCTGGTAAAATAGGACCCAGTAACCAATGCTTAGGGTGGAAGTACTCTTAAATGGGCAACATAGGCATAAACGATTTGCTGATTTATTTATATTTATTGGTGTTTAAGGTCACATACTTATGCAAAATGGCTGATCGTGACAGTTTTTTGGGTGGAGGAAGCCGAAGTACCCAGAGAGAACCACCGGCCATCGACAAGCAACTGTCAGCTTCTCAATATTCTAACTCAGTTCAAGCGCTGTTCAAGCAGGGTTACAATGGTTGAAGACATGTGCACCATCGATGTGCAGTATGCCTTAGTACACAGCGTCATCGTGCCCCCATGTAGGCAGCCAGGATAAAGTGCCTTGCCCAAGGACGAACTCGGAACCTCTAGCATAGAAGTCCAACAGGCTACTACTGAGCCACCGCGCTCCCAACGAATTGCTGAACTTGAGTTTATAGCCATGTTTTGTTAACACTTAGCTGCTGAGCAGAAATATGCGACCTTAAACACCATTAAAAAATAAATAAATAAATAATACTTATGTCCACAATTCCTTCTCCTCTTTCCTCTACCCAGCATTCAGTAATAAAAGTGTTTAACCCTCTGCTCATTGAGCTCTGTCAAACAAGCTGTGAATTGGTTAAATTCCTAATTGAATTGCATTATGGAAAAAAAATTTCATCATCAGTTTGAAGGGAGTTCATAAATCTTTCCTTACTGCCTTCCAATCAATTTGCTCAGCAAGCATTCAGACTCTGTCATGTTCTCTGTCAATCTGTCCTTCATTTTTCCATTCCAATTTTTCTACACTCCCAGGCAGTCGATCTTATTTAATAGTACTGATATTGTTGTGTATTTTAACCCTTTACCCAACGCAGACGATTTCAAAATTTATTATTTTAAATATCATTTTTTAATTTTTTTTCAAGAAATTTCAACAAAACCATATCATGTGACCCCTCTTTGGAACGAGTTCGTTCCAAAGAGGGGTCACATGGTATGGTTTTGTTGAAATTTGTCGAAATATAATATTTTTTCAGCTGCTGAATTTGCATATTACGCGGGCGGATGCGGGCGATTCATTGGGTAAAGGGTTAAGAGCAAATGTATGGAAGCCAATATTGGATTTAGAGATCACTGTTAATTATTAACCATTTATCAATCACAGATGAAATCAAAATTCATTATTTTAATTATTATTTTTTCAATTTTTTCCAAAAATTTCAGCAAATCCATATTATTTGACCTCTCATTGGAATGAGTTTGTTGAGCTCATTCCAATGAGGGGTCAAATGATATGATTTTGATGAAACTGTTAGAAAAATGATCTTTTTTCAACTGCTGAATTTCTATATTATGTGCGTGGATGTAGTATCCGGATTCATTAGGAAGAAGGTTAACCCTTTACCCAACAAAACGCCCACATCCACCCACGTAATATCCAAATTCAGCAGTTGAAAAAATATTATTTTTCAAAAAATTTCAACAAAACCATATCATGTGACCCCTCATTGGAATGAGCTCGTTCCAACGAGGGGTCACATGATATGGTTTTGTTGAAATTTTTTGCAAAATTTAAAAAAATGATATTTAAAATAATAAAGTCTGTTATCATCTGCGTTGGGTAAAGGGTTAATTACTTGGACAGAAGAGAGTTTGTTTACTGTCAGACCTATTTTTAGTCTGTTGACTCTACCTTCTGCACACACGTCCAAAGATCAAAAACTTCAAACTGCAAATGTTTTTTCAACTGCTGAATTTGTATATTACGCAAGTCAGTGTGTCTGATTCGTTAGGTAAAGGGTTAATCACTTGGAGAGAAGAGAGTTTGTTTACTGTCAGACCTATTTTTAGTCTGTTGGCTCAACCCTTTGCACAAGCATGTTGAAAGATCTAAATTTTTAACCCCAAATGTTTCCCATAATTCAACAAGGAATTTAACCAATTCAGTCTGAATTTAGTTGTGGGAAACACATGAAAATCAAAAACTAATCTGAAACATGTTTTGCCAATTAGATCAGGTTTTGAACAAAAGCCATACATGGTGCCCTTTCTGTATGTATCTATCAAATCCACCCCACATTAAACACAAAAATTCCATTCATATTTTGTTTTTGTTTTCAATTTGGGTTCTCAGAACATAGCTTATGAGCCTCAAAGGATTGAGCTTATCAAAATCTTTTCATTAACGGATATTAATCTAAGTTTAAAAGTATAAACTGAAAGTGTTTAGTTATTTGCAAAAAAAAATATTGTAATTGTCATCCAGTAACTGAGGTCATTCGTCATGATATTGCAGGCCTTTAAATTCATTTATTTTGGGCACACCATTTTGCCCTAATTTGGCATATTAAAGCCAGAAATAACAATCTTTTCCTGTTATGTTATGTTTTATTGCCATTCATTTCTATGGTCATATGTTATAGGCCTCAATTATAATATCAGAATTGATATGTCTTTGGTTATTAATTATAAACAATTAATATTTTCTAAAATTATTTTTTTTAGTGGAATAATTTGACTCTGGCTTGTGGAATCACTTATCAGCACTAAGTGACCTTTGAATGTACCTTTCAACAAGTTTACAAATATTCTTAAACAGGGTCTATTTTTAGCTCTCTCTTTGTTTATTTGGGTCACACGTGTTTAGTTGAAATTAGACAGAATCATCTTTTCATAGTTTTTTTTTAATTAAATTTTAGAATAGTTAAATTGAAGTTATTGTTGTTGATTCTCAGATTTCTTTCTGTTACCATTATCGTTATTACAGAGCGTAATATAATATGAAGGAAATAATTCTCAAATGTAGAAGAGGCACAGAGAATTTATATATTTTTCTTGATCTTGATGTCTTCACACCTCTAATTTGGGCACACATATAAACAGTGAAATTGAGTTAATCTACAGGCCTGGATATAGCCGTTGATGCTTTAAGTGACTGTCCACACCACTAAAAGTAAATATCGCCAAGATTGAGTTTTCTGAAGTGGGCATCATCTGTATAAATGATTGGCTAAACTGGACTTTATAGTTCTGTTTTGGTCATAATAGGGCCACACCTGTTGAAAGTTAACTTGAATTCCAATGAATACATACTTAATGAGTTCAAAGAGTGTTTAAGGTTTTAACCCTTTACCCAATGCATATTTTAAATATAATTTTTTTTAATTTTTCAAAAAATTTCAACAAAACCATACCATGTGACCCCTCATTGGAACAAGCTCATTCCAAAGAGGGGTCACATGATATGGTTTTGTTGAAATGTTTTGAAAAATAGGGTTTTTTTCATCTGCTGAATTTGCATATTACGTGGGTGGATGTGGGCGATTCGTTGGGTAAAGGGTTAAGGCTCTTTTGCATGGACACTTTGCCAGACACCAACAGACACATCTTTTTATTGGTATGGATTATAGATGTTGGACTGAAAGGAAAAGAGAATTTTTGTATGGAGGAATTCCAATGGATTGAGCTTGAGAATTAATGCAATTAGGTATAGATTATTGTTAGAGTTTGTATTGGTATTGGTCTTTGAAGATGAAATCTTGGAAACAGTCCTCTCTAAAGTTATTCTGTATTAACCATTAGAGAGCTAGAGTTCTCAAAGAGAATGGGGGGTATACTGGATGGCATGTGTCCGTCCTTCTGTTTATCATAAATGAATGACTAACTAAACTTAACAACCATTTTTTGCCACCATCATGAAATAGCCATAGATGCTGGTAGTGACCTTGAACACAATTAACTCCTTACATGCTGCTGGTGGATATTCCTGCCCAGGACAGCGTTTCTCTTGCCACTGAAATAAGTATAATTTGAGCTTTTAATCAAATTTTCCTACTTGTAAATTTTTCATATTTTATCAATATTGATTTGTCGAGTTAAATTTAGATGAATTTTTCATCAAATCTAGTCATGGCTGCTTTACAGCAGCCATGACTAGATTTGCTGAAAAATATCTTGAAAATACCCAGCAGGTTTAGAGTTAAATATACTACTCAAAGCACCACATATTTGACACATCATTGTGAAATTTGCTTGTGACATATTTGCAATATATTTGGTGGATATGATTGAGGAATGTATTGAGATGGTGCCCAGTGTTTACATTAGCTCTCTTGACAGGCAGAGTTTGCGTTACAGTCATGGAAAGCATGCACCCCTTGATTTTCATGATGTTTTCGTGTATTGTCTACATGTACATGACATGTGTAGGGTATTCAATCTTCATTTTAACACAAACCCTTGTGATTTAATGATTGAATATGGCGAATGCAAATGTAAGAATACATTTGTCTGAAGCAGAAATGTGGCAGGCTGTTGGAATGGTAGAGCAAGGGTTTATGCATCGTCAGGTTGGTGAAGCCCTTGGTGTGCACCATATGCTGATCACCAGAGCCTGAGCATGACTTCAGCAGTATGGCACACCAGTAAGACGGCATGATGGTGGTAAAGACAGGGCAACATCTGCAGCTGAAGACTGGTGTTGGATCATTCAGGCCTGTAGGAACCGCTTTGCAGCAGCAACCCAGCTTCACAGAGACCTTCAGAATGCATCCGGGGTAAATGTTTCAACGCAGACTATCCAGGCAAGGTTGCATGAAGGTGGTCTCCAATTGAGAAGACCATGTATTCGCATTCTGCTGTCCAGAACCACCGCCAGACACGATATGAATGGACCATGTTGGATGTACTAGAGAAGATTGGCGGCATGATCACCAGAGCCGGAGCATGACTTCAGCAGTACGGCACACCAGTAAGACGGCATGGTGGTGGCAGAGACAGGGCAACATCTGCAGCAGAAGGCCGGTGTTGGATCATTCAGGCCTGTAGGAACCGCTTTGCAACAGCAACCCAGCTTCACAGAGACCTTCAGAATGCATCCAGGGTAAATGTTTCAATGCAGACTATCCGAGCAAACGAAGGCGCTAGACTAACAAGCCTCATCAATTTTGGGTCTTTGCAAGTTTGTTTGTTGATGATTACGAGGGCAACATCTGCAGCTGAAGACTGGTGTTGGATCATTCAGGCCTGTAGGAACCGCTTTGCAGCAGCAACCCAGCTTCACAGAGACCTTCAGAATGCATCCGGGGTAAATGTTTCAATGCAGACTATCCAGGCAAGGTTGCATGAAGGTGGTCTCCAATCGAGAAGACCATGTATTCGCATTCTGCTGTCCAGAACCACCGCCAGACACGATATGAATGGACCATGTTGGATGTACTAGAGAAGATTGGCGGCATGATCACCAGAGCCGGAGCATGACTTCAGCAGTACGGCACACCAGTAAGACGGCATGGTGGTGGCAGAGATAGGGCAACATCTGCAGCAGAAGACCGGTGTTGGATCATTCAGGCCTGTAGGAACCGCTTTGCAACAGCAACCCAGCTTCACAGAGACCTTCAGAATGCATCCAGGGTAAATGTTTCAATGCAGACTATCCGGGCAAACGAAGGTGGTCTCCAATCGAGAAGACCATGTATTCGCATTCCGCTGTCCCAGAACCACCGCCAAACACGATATGAATGGACCATGTTGGATGTACTAGAGAAGATTGGCGCCCTGTCCTTTTTACAGATGGGTCAAGGTAATGCCTAGACTACACAGATAGGCGTTCTAGGGTATGGAGAAGTCCAGGAGAGCAATTCCATGCAGCCAACATTGCTGGACATGACTGCTATGGTGGAGGGTCAGAAATGGTCTGGGGCAGCATCAGCTGGGATGGACGTACAGCACTCTGTGTCCTTGACCATGGTACATTGACTGCACAGCGGTATATTGATGAGATCTTGGATGCCCACATCAGATTGTATGCAGATGCAGTGGGTGATAGATTCATTCTGATGGACGATAATGCCCGTCCTCATGTGGCCTGTGCTGTCCGGGAGTACCGACAGGCGGAGGGGATTGAGCGTATGGACTGCCCAGCAAGATCCCCTGACCTCAATCTAATCGAACATGTCTGGAATGAGTTGCAGCTTGCAATTGCAGCCCATCCAGTCAAGCCAAGAAGTGTCCAGGAGCTTGGTGCCATGATGGTCCAAGAATGACACAATATCCCACAAAGGACCATCAGGAACCTGATTGGGAGCATGAGAAAGCATTGTCATGCTGTAATTAACAGTTATGGGTCTCATACTCGATACTGAACCCTTACCCGTTCGCTCCGTCAACCCTTTGGCAAATTTGAAATATTTCCTCTTTTAACAATAATATCCATTTTCCATGGTTATCGTATTCAAAAGCTAAAAAATAATGTCAAACACAAACAAAATCTTAATTTCTGTACTAAAATCATTAAAGATATAATTAAATAAAAAATATATACACTTTTCAAAACAATATTTCAACTAAAACGCAAAACAGGTAGTTGGATATTGTTGGTGCTTAGCAAACTTTGAGTAGTATATATTACAGGAAAGGGTTAGCTTAAGATCTTCTGAAATGGAATATATTGCATCGCAGCAGTCTGAAAGCTTTCAGATGACTTTCAGATAAATGGATAATGTGTAGAACTCACTAATAGTGTCAAATGGCATGTTTTAAAAGAGCCCTAATATGTGTTTTATGCATTAGTACTGTTACCTTATCACTGCAAGTAGTATCTTCCTAATTGAAATCGGATTCACAGTCAGGAAGCCACTCGCTGTTTTGTCTGGAATGTCACATTGAACATTAACGGACAATCAGTCAACCATTTAACCTTTTATCTGATCCATCTAGTAGACAGCACCCTATAGCTAATGAATCTGCCTCATCTGCATGCATAATTTTCAAATTGAACAGTTGAAAGCAAAAAAATTTTAAAGATGCAGTGTCATGTGACCCTTCATTGGAATGAGCTCATTCCATTGAGGGATCATGTGATATGATTTTAATATGATTTTATTAAATTTGAGAAAAAAAAAATTAAAATAAATTTTGACAGTATAATATTAATTATAATACTTTTCAGTCAGGTGTATCGTGTCAATTCAGTTATTTGAATAAAGAGTATTATAAATAATATTATATTGTAGATATTTATAAATTTCAACAGGCCCATATCATGTGACTCCCCCCATTCCATCACCCTTCTATTGGAATGAGCCCGATGAGCTCATTCCAATGATGGGTCACAGGATATGATTTTATTAGAGTTTTTTGAAACATTTGAGAAAAAACATAATTAAAATAACAAATTTTTACAGTATAATATTTTTTGGTACACCACCCATCGGATGAAATAACTCTTACCCTGCCTACCTGAGGAGAAGCTTTGTTTGACAAAAACAATAGCAAATTATTTGAGTCATACCTGGAATATGACAAGCCCTAAATAAGACGTTGTATTTGAGTGACAAGATGACTAGGTGACTAACAAGCCTCATCAATTTTGGGTCTTTGCAAGTTTGTTTGTTGATGACTAGTATGAGAGCCTCATTGTCTGTGTGAAACAGAATGCAGTAATTTGCCAGCAGAGGACCCAAAGGCCGATGGACAGGACGTTAGGATTCAACTCTAGGAGAGAAATGTGACATTGTTTGACCTCAGTGGGCCAGGCACCACAAGTCCAGTGGGAACCAATAATTGCACCAAAACCCAACATTGAAGCGGCATCAGTTTACAAGGAAATAGCCTGATTGTTGCACCACCGATCATGTAAAAACATAGATGTCTCGCTAAAGTGCTCCAGAAAAAGTAGCCAGGCCTGTAAGTCTTGACAGGCTGCCATGGTGAGTTTAATCTGGTGGTTGGGTCAGGACACACCCTTCATCAAATCAATCAGTCAGCGTAAAAAGGGTCAGCCTGGGAGGACATCAGAACATGCAAAATTGAGGACACCGTTGAGACTTTGCAACTCATGCAGTGTGATCTTTTTCCTAACTTTGTATATGTGAAGCAATTCACGAGCATGCTTGAGTTTGCAGGGTGGGAGGCATGCTTCCATCGTTGTTTGAGTCCAAGGTAATGTCCAGAAAATCCAGGCATTGAGTGGGTAAGACAGTTTTGCGCACTGCTAAGGGTACCCCAAGATCATGATAGAGAGCTTGATAAACTTTCAAGGCACTTTCTTTGAGTGATGTATGAGAAGAAAATCATCCAGGAGGTGGAGAACTGATGCAGGAGCCAAGGATCTTAATGTGACCTGAAGAGCAGAACTAAACCTCTCAAAAAGCTGGCAAGAAGATGAACTATCCATGGGTAAACACTGATCATAGAATTTATTCTCCCATGTAAAACCTAGTAAGTGACAATCCCCGGGATGTATGAGAAGTAGCCGAAACGCCGCATCTTTGATATCAACTTTCGCCGTGGAACTGTGATGCGCCCAACGTTTAAGTTCATTGATGGTATTCCCAATTGAGGCATATTCTACCCTGGAGTGCTCGCTGGGAATCCCATCATTCACAAACACCACCCCCGAAGGAAAAGATAGATGGTGGATGAGTTGAAAAGAGCCCAGGGTCTTTTTAGACACCGAGCCCAATGGAGAGATTCTGCATAGGTTGTGAAGAGAATGATCCCGCGATTCGACAGAGTTCAAGTTCAGTTTGTAATTTTGCAGAAACAATCGAATGGTGATCTCATGCAGATTTCAAGTTCCGAGGTGGTGACTGGGTGTGGAGGGCACCGGAAAAACTAAGTCGAAAACCCTCCCGAAAACCTTTGAGAAGGAATGCACTGTAAGAATAAGAAAGTCTATGTAAGTTTTTTTCCAGCCGATCCGGCTTTATGGGCATTGGAAAGGGGGGATTTCCTGAGTGTTTGGATGCTGGAGACTGAAGGCATTGACCCCCCAATTGAGACTGTGTTGGAACTGGTGGAACGTTGTGACCATCAAGAAGAGGCTGGATGAGAGCATTGGCAAATGTAGCATCCGTGGGGGGAATTGGCAAGTGCTGTGACAGGTGAGGCCTTTGTGGAACCTCTCCCCGGCTGGTATGCGAAAATTGTGGTTTCATGCATTTTCCTGTGCTGTCCGAAACTGGTTGTAGCAGGTAAAAAGGAATCCAAAGATGATCTATGTGGCACTGAAACTTGTGTGGAACACCTTCCTCTCTGAGGCATAGCTGAATTAGAGGTGACCGTACTAAAAATTGGTGTAATGTCTATGGTACGTGATTCAGGTATTACACATGTGTGAATGGTTGGTGCAGAAGAGCTCACATTGACAGGAGTGTGTAGAGATATGTGTGACAAACTTTGATTTGAAATTGCAGTCGTCAGAGTATTGGATAAATTGACTGGATCTGAATGTTCCCTGGAAGTTGGATGTTCGTCCCTGATCTCTTGAGGAAACTGCCTGAGCATGACGGAGGCTCTGTCTAGAAGGCACCCCCACCTTGAGTGCCACACTTTCGTTTTTTGGGAGCCATCTGGAATGATAGGAAAGAGATGCAGATAAGGTCAAAAGAATGGAATGTGCAACAAAATGATGGCATGCAGGGAAGAGTGATGGACAAATCGTAATCCCCCCCCCCCCCCCCCCCCCCCCCAAAGAGTGTGACTAGTTGCTCACTCCCAAAGTTGACCGAAAAGTGTGTGCTGATTCATTTACAATGGTAGAATATGATAGGGGAACAACTTGCAAAACAAAATAACTGGGCACGCAGCCCCAAAATAATACCTGGGCAATACGAAACAGTACAAAGAGGTGATTATCAGGAAC
This sequence comes from Pictodentalium vernedei, assembly GCA_031216915.1. Taxonomy (NCBI): domain Eukaryota; kingdom Metazoa; phylum Mollusca; class Scaphopoda; order Dentaliida; family Dentaliidae; genus Pictodentalium; species Pictodentalium vernedei. The sequence goes on along the minus strand of CM062293.1, from coordinate 123,906,336 downwards.
ACAAGTGAGACCATTAAATAAGGCAGAAAGCCACCTACATGTAGCATACACAGGGAAAATAATGGTATCGAGCTCTCCACATCCCCACACTTTAGTTAACACCCCCCCCCCCCCCCCTCCCACACACTGTTTTTTGTGAACTGTATGTAGCTATAATAAACCGGGCACAAAGCTCAGCTAAAACATGAAAAGCAAAACATGGTGACACAGGAAACGGTATGTAAATCAAGACTGACAACAAAGGAAATTATATAATTAGGGCTGTTTGTATTTCTCAATATCTGGATAGGCCCAAAAGTGAATAAAAGTTGGATTGCTTTGTGTTTTAGTTTGGGGTTTTTTGGTTTGTTTTTGTATACTGTTTTGATTTTCATATAGGTATAAAAATCGGGCACAAAGCCTCACCAAAACAAAGCAAAACATGGTAACATGGGAAACTAAAATGGAAAAAAGTTATTGTTCAGGAATTTTTGTTGCAAGTGTAGTCATCGTTTTGTGTTATATAAAGGGTTAAAGGTTAGCAAAACAATTCAAAGTGTGTTCTATTCTCCAAAACTTTTCAGAATTCTGAGGCTTTTTGTTTTGTTACTTATTTATTTATTTATTTATTGGGATTTAACAACACTTTTGACAGCCAGAGTCACCTCATGTCAGACAGTTTTAAGGGTGGAGAAAACCAAAGTACGAGGAGAGAACCACCGGGCAATGGCGAGCAACTGCCAGATTCCCCAATGTACTGACTCCACACAAGCAGAGGTAGCATTGGTTGAAGACAAGTTTACCATCAACGTGCAGTACGCCTTAGTACACAGCGCCACCATGCCCCAACATGGGCAATCAGGATTTTGAGTGCCTTGCCCAAGGACACAACGCAGTTACCCCTGGTGGGATTGAACTGTAAACTTTTTGGTTTGAAGTCCACTTCTGTAACCACTGAGCCACCACACTCACTTTTGTTTTGTTGACCATTTTTCCCATTCCTTTGAAGTATTAATCCAATCAATTGCCTGTACCATTCCCTTTTATTTTAAATTGTTTTTGTTTTTGGGTTTTTTAGCTCACCGAAGGGAGCTTAACTTATCACCGGCCAGCCGTCGTCCGTCGTCGTGAACATTTTTCAAACGACTTCTCCTCTGAAACCACGGGTCAGATTTTCACGAAGCTTCATGTGGATGTTTATTACTATATGGCAATTCATGTTTGTTCAAATGAAATGGCCACGTCCCTTGGGGGCTCTGTATGGGGCATAACTCTGATAGCACCGTATTTTATAGAAAAATTATTAAAAAATCTTCTTCTCCAGAACCAGTAGGCAGAATCTTTTGATACTTGGTATGCAGCATCTTGGTATGGGTCTGATTCAAGTTTGTTCAAATCGGCTCCCTGGATTCACATTTGGGCTCAGTATAGAAGCCCGAATTCGAACTTACTGCATTTCAGGCAAATTTCTTAAAAAATCTTCTTCTCCAGATCCAGCAGGTAGAATCTTTTGATATTTGGTATGCAACATTGTGGGTTGGATCTGATTCAAGTTTGTTCAAATCGGCCCCCTGCCTGGAATCATATTTGGGCTCACTATAAAAGCTCAAATTCGAACTTAGTGCATTTCAGGCAAATTTCTTCAAAAATCTTCTCCAGATCCAGCAGGCAGAATCTTTTGATATTAGGTATGCAACATTGTGGGGTGGATCTGATTCAAGTTTGTTCAAATTGGCCCCCTGGGTTCATATTTGGGCTCAGTATAGGAGCCCAAATTTGAACTTGGTGCATTTCAGGCAAATTTCTTTAAAAATCTTTTCAAAATCCAGCAGGCAAAATCTTTTTATATTGGGTATGCAGCATGCTTAGGGGGTGAGATTCAAGTTTGTTCAAGCCAAGTCCCTGGGTTCATATTTGGGCTCACTGTTGTAGCCCGAATTATAACTTTGTTCAAAATGAGAAATTTTCTTTAAAAATCTTCTTCTTCAGATCCAGCAGTCAGAATGTTTTGATATTTGGTATGCAGCATCTTTAGGGGGGTGAGATCCAAGTTTGTTCAAACCATGTCTCTAGGTCCATATTTGGGCTTACTGTGGGAGCCCGGATGATAACTTAGATCAAAATGAGGAATTTTCTTTAAAAATCTTCTTCTTCAGATCCAGCAGTCGGAATGTTTTGATATTTGGTATGCAACATCCTTAGGGGGGTGAGATTCAAGTTTGTTCATGCCATATCCCTAGGTCCATATTTGGGCTCACTGTGGAAGCTTGAATTGTAACTTAGTTCGAAATGAGGAATTTTCTTTAAAAATCTTCTTTTTCAAATCCAGCAGTCGGAATGTTTTGATATGTGGTGTGTAGCATCCTTAGGGGCGGGGGGGGGGGGGGGGGGGGATTCAAGTTTGTTAAAGCCAAGTCCCTGGGTCCATATTTGGGCTTCCTGTGGGAGCCCGGATTATAACTTAGTCAATATGAGGAATTTTTCTGTAAAAGTCTTCTTCAGATTCAGTAGTCAGAATGTTTTGATATTTGGCATGCAGCATCCTTAGGGGGTGAGATTCAAGTTTGTTCAAGCCAAGTCCCTGGGTTCATATTTGGGCTCACTGTGGGAGCCCGAATGATAACTTAGTTCAAAATGAGGAAATTTCTTTAAAAATCTTCTTCTTCAGATCCAGCAAATGAATGCTTTTGATATTTGGTATGCAGCATCCTTAGGGGGGTAAGATTCAAGACCCCAAATACTTCTTTGAATCACTTTGCCCGGTGAGCGATTAAGGCCCCTTCGGGCCTCTTGTTTTTATTTCTTTTTGCTGCGTATGGCAGTGGAAGAGTTGACCAATGTTTTTTTTAAATGCACTTGATTTTGCAAACATTTGAAATGTGAAATGTTTGTGACATACTCAACCAAAGTTTGACATACAGACTCTCCAACTTGGGAGGGACACATCCATGATCAAACAAATGATTGAGCAAATAAACTAAGGAATAACACAGACTTTTAAAACTAAGAATTTACATTGTGAGAAAAAACTCAAGGTAATCATTGCTTCAATGATTGTATTGCCCTTTCCAAGAAAGTTTCATCTTAAATCACATTAACATAATCCTAACTGAATGCAACTTGAAGAGGATATTTGCTGTATTTATCTAAAACACCAAAAAAATCCTTTTTTTTCACTTTTTTTCACTTTCATAACTTGGTTTATACCACCACAAACACACTATTAATTGAAAATTGAATATGTTTTCATTTCTGGAATTCACTTTAAAAAATTTACACAATCCAGTATAAGTATTTCCAATAGTTCCTTGAATCCAGCACCCTATGTAATGACATGTAACTGACTTACCCAAAGCATTTTTACAGCCTTAGTCATTATATTTTCATGTAGCATGTGATATAGCAGTTACCAATTTTTTATAACCAGAAAGTGTGACTAACCCTGTGATTTGCACAGGGTTAGTCACACTTTCTGGTTATAAAAAAAAATTTATTTCTAACTGAATAACTAACCCTGTGCACTGTACAACCTTAGTGTAAATGTCATCTATATCAACTCTTTACCCAATGTAATGGTCAAAACCAGCCAGTACTATTCAAACTCCTCTTAAGAACCCTCGTTGAGTTTGTTTTTACTGAATTCCCAAAATGAAAACATATTCTGTTTTCATTTAATAGCTTGTTCTCGACTGAATGAGTTCATCATACTCCTTTCAGTGAGAGGTGACAAACAACATTTTTAAAGCCTGAATTGCAAAAATTCAACAGGTAATAACCACATCTGTACACTGATATCAAATACCAGAATTTTTAACCCTTTACCTAACCTGGGGGGGGGGGGGGGTGCAGTGGCTCAGTAGGTAGAGGTGCAGGCTGCAAGCCGAGAGGTCCTTGGTTCGAATCCCACCTGTGGCAACTGCATTGTGTCCTTGGGCAAGACACTTCGCCCCCCATTGCTCATGTGGGGGCACGGTGACGCTGTGCACTAAGGCATACTGCACGTCGATGGTGCACCTGTCTTCAACCAACGCTAACCCTGCTTATGTGGAGTTAGTATGTTGGGGAGCTGACAGTTGCTTGCCATTGCTTGGTGATTCTCTCCGGGTACTCCGGCTTCCTCCACCGTAAAACTGTCGTGGTCATGATTAGCCATTGTGCAGAAATATGTGACCTTAAACACCTAAATTTACCTAACCTGAAAAGCTTGTTCCAACGAGGGGGTCATAACCTATGTTTTCGAGACAAAAATAATGAAAATTAATTGGCAGTTTTTTAGAATGGCACTGGCCAGTTTTGACCATTACATTGGGTAAATGGTTAAAAGGTATTAGTTTTGTTTGTACTTTTAACAAGGCAGTTGGGAGTTGTGGCTCAGTGGTTATGGCATTGAACTTCAAATCAAAAGTTCAGTCCATGCCAGGAGTAACTGCATTGTATCCTTGGGCAAGTCACATAATCCTGATTGCTTACATGGATGCATGGCAGTGCTGTGTACTAAGGCTTACTGCATGTTGTTGGTGCACTTGTCTTCAACCAATGCTAACAGTGCTTGTGCAGAGCTAGTTTATTGGGGAGTCTGACACCTGCTCAGTTATGCTCTTTGGGAACTCTGGCTTCCTACACCCATAAAACTGTGCAACGTGAGGTGACCCTGGCTGTCAGTGTTGTTAACCCTCTCCCCCTCAAAATAAAAATGAAAAAGAGCTAGCCAGCTTTTCTTGTTTGTTAGGTGAAAAGTTGGTGCAGAAATTATAAAAAGGAATTTGAAAATTCTGTTCCACTTGAACCTGTGGTGGCATTAAAGCCTGGAAATAAGCATGTCATTTGCAGAATGAGGTCCATAGTGGGTGAATTTGCTGATGCTGTCCCATACAGCGGGCTAGAATTTCCCAATTTATCCTCTGGATACCTCTTTCTGTTTAGGCCTGAGACCTTGATTCAGATTGAGTTTCACAGAGGGTAAATTTAATAATGTTACCCTGATGTGAATCGCCAAATTCAAGATCATAAGTGTGAATCTGAAAACTCCTGTAAATTCTTATAAGCAAGACACAATTTTCTACCATGGTAATAAATGCTGTCAAATATTTACATACTCTGAAACACAACAAAGGTTTCCAGTTGTCATTGTACTTTCAATACAGTAGGTTAAGCTGTCACTTAACCCTTAAAGCCCACCATGGGAACCCCATGAAGTGAAACAGAGCTTGTTTACTGTGGTACTGTGGTAAACAAGCTTTGTTTTATTAGTAAAATTGGACCCACTTACCAATTGTTGGTGTGGAAGTCCTCCAAAATGGGCAACATGGGTATAAACAATTGGCTGTTCATGACTTTTTATCCATGCCGCGGTAATGCTTAGCCATTGTGCAAAAATATGTGACCTTAAGCACCAATAAATATACTTGTAAAGCACTGAGTATTTTCAAGATATTTTTCTTAAGATCTAGTCATGGCTGCTTCAATCTAGTCATAGTCATTCACAGCAGTCATGACTAGATTTGATGAAACATTCATCTGAATTTTACTCCAGAAATCATTGGTGAATTCATCCATTCAGTTTGGAGGGGAAAAATTTGATTCAGTGTGCCCAGGATACACTTATTGCAGTGACAAGACAAATTCTGTCCTGGGCAGAAATATCTCCCAACAGCATGCAAGGAATTAATATATTCGACCAGTGCCATTTACATCACTACATCCAAATTTTATTTCTTTTGCAATTTCTGTCTCCAAATCTCATTGAACTCACTCCATTTAGGTATCATAACCTGTGTTTGGAGTCAAATACTGAAAATTCTGTGTTATTGTAGAAAATACACAACAAATGTACATGTTTGGCAAAAGGTTAATATTTTTGCAGAAGATTTCAACAGCTTTTTCTAGGTGTCAGGTAATACATGGTAATCCCCATCTGTCACCAAAATGGTGTTCCTGTAGTTGTGTATAATACCTAATTCACATGTAGGCGGATTTTGATTACAATATGTTTGCAAAGAAGAAATGTTTGTTTTGGGATTTTTACCCTCCCATCCCTAACAATGCATCTTTCATTTCAAATTAATTGTGTGTGTGTGCAGAGTCTATTATTAATTTGTATTTCCATTTGTGAATCCCAAGAAATGAAACAGTGACTGGTTGATTGGTTGGTTACTGTGGTGGTGAAAATTGTTTCAATGATATAATTGTAGGCAGTAACCAATGTTTGGGGTTATATTCCTATGAAATGAGCTATATAATTACATAAGAATTGAATTTGTCGCTTTATCGGTGGGTGAATGTGGGATGGGTGTGTAAAGTTGTATGTAGTGCTCATAACATGCCCATCCCACATTCATACTCTGCTAAAATGACAGAGGGTTCATTTCAATTCTTAAAATTAAATTTAGAATGGTTTCTTGAACTATAATGTTCCCTGAGATGGTCGAAGTTTCTGCCCAAGCCTGAAAATAAGCAGACTGTCATCTGCAGGATGAGGACCCCAGAGGGTGAATTTGGTAATTTATCTATCCTCTGTGAACCTCATTCTGAAACAAGGCCTCAAGCCTAAACTGCAAGAGGTACCCAGGGATAAATTGGCACACTGTATGGGATAGCATCAGCAAATTCACCCTCTGGGAATCTCATTCTGCAAATGACAGATTGCTTATTTACAGGCTTGTTTCTGCCATTTACGACTGTAGTCATATCAACTTTTGTGCAGACAACAGTTTTATTATTTTCAATATAGGCCTCTATGTACAGTCTGAAATACTCAAAAGGAAAACTCGTTCAAACAACCCACTTGAATCGTAATCCACATGAATTGTAGTTTGTAAATTTATTTGTTTATTTGTCGGTGTTATAATGTTTGCAGCCTTGCTCCGTTTCAACACTGACACACATTTCAGTGGATAATTACAATAATTGTTTTGGAGTAACATGTGCATGAAACTCAACGACTTGACAGCCTACTTAATTCTACCTTTGGTCACACCCACAATTTTCAACAGATGGGCAAGGAAAAAGCAAAAACATTCCTATGATAGGAAAAACATTCATCGAGTTCTGAAAAAATTATCTCGACCAATCATTTACAAAGAATGATATCATTGAAGAAAAATACATTTTTATAACTTTGCTTTAGCATAGGTATATAGGGATTTTCGTGTCCATTTGTCCATCTGTCTGTCAATCTGTCTGTCTGTGCACATATATTCTTCCATCCTTCCATCCTGAATTTTTATCCACAACTAGTCTCACACTTTCCTTGAGATATTTCTCATTTTTAGCTTAACTTGACAAAGTCAAGATAAGCTATTGCCATCACATGTACAGAAGTCTGTTAGTCTGTCAGTCTGTTCACATTTTCCTTTAGCACATGCTACACCCCAAAGTTCTTGTCCAATCATCACAGAATTTCATATGCAGGTTTGAGGTCATGTCCAGATGAGAACATTCCCTTTTGGATGCGATCGGTCAACCGTGATGGCTGCCCGAGCCCAAAATCCCCAAAAATATAACACAGTTTTTGAAGGGATTTCATTATAACTTCTTAGGATGACTCTGTATAATGTCTATATGAGAAGGTCCCCTTTGGTCATGATCTGTCAACCATGATGGCTGCCCAACCCAAAAACTTTTAGCACTGTCTACAGGTCATATTTAATATAGAGGGATTTCATTGTAACTTGGTAGGATGACTCTGGATGACGTCTAGATGAGAACTTCCCCATTTGGTTGCGTTCTGTCAACTGTGACGACTTCCTGAGCCCAAAACCCAAAAACCTTTAGCACAGTCTACAGGTCGTATTCATGGAGGGATTTCATTGTAACGTAGTAGGATAATTCCATATAATGTCTAGATGAGAATTTCTCTTTTTGGTTGTGATCCGTCAACTGTGACGGCTACAGGGTCCCGAAGACCAAAAACCTTTAGTACAGTCTACAGGTTTAATTTATGAAGGGATTTCATTGTAACTTTGTAGGATGACTCCAGATAATGTCTAGATGAGAATGTCCCCCTTTGGTCACAATCGTTTAACCATGACAGCTACCCGAGCCCAAAACCCGAAAACCTTTAGCACGGACTACAGGTCATATTTATAAAGGGATTGCATTGTAACTTGGTAGGATAAAGCATGTTTTTGACACAAAAAGAGATTAAATTGAATGGTGATTTTTGTGAACAGCACTCATTGATTTTGGTCATTACATTGGGTAAAGGAATAATGAAAGAAACTTCCTGAATGATCTGGGGTGCTTATCTCATCTAGAGCTGGTGGTACTGAAATCTCAGGTATGGTTTTGGTTTTGTATTTTTTTACTATAATTTACCACGGTATCAGTACAGTATTTGATGTCAACAACATACATGTATTAACCCTTTACCTAACGAAATGCCCGCATCTGCCCGAGTAATTGGAAAATGAGCAGTTGAAAAAATTAAATTTTTCAAAATATTTCAACAAAACCATATCATGTGACCCCTCATTGGAGCGATCTCATTCTAATGAGGGGGGTCACATGTTACGGTTTTTTGTTGAAGCTTTTGGAACAATTTATAAAAATAGTAATAAAATTTCTGACCTGTTTCGCTGTACATGAGTGGGGGCTACCACTGGTATGCTGTGGCTTTCATATTTCACATATGTGTTAAATGCATCAATATAAGATGGCATTAACCCTTGGATGAACATTTTTCGTAGATTTTGGACTTTTTTAATGCAATGTTAGACTTTTTTGTCACTGTGGACTTAGAAAATGCCTGACCTGTTTTGCAATGTTAGACTTTTTTGTCCTTGTGGACATTAGAAAATTTCTGACCTGTTTTGCTGTACATGAGTGAAGGGTACCAATGGTTTGCTGTGGCTTTTATATTTCATATATGTGTTATATGTGTTAAATGCATCAATATAAGATGACATTAACCCTTGGCCGGACATTTTTTGGAAATTTTGGACTTTTTTAATGCAATGTTCGACTTTTTTGTCAGTGTGGACTGAAAATTTCTGACCTGCTGTACATGAGTGGAGGCTACCACCAGCATGCTGTGGCTTTTATATTTCATGTATATATTAAATGCATCAATATAAGATGACATTAACACTTGGCTGGACATTTTTGGGAGATTTTGGACTTTTTTTAACGCAATGTTCAACTTTTTTGTCACTGTGAACTTTATTTATTGCATGCCATGCGTTGGTGAGCAAATGGGGATGGACACATCCCCCTTGTTTTATATCTTGGTAATTTGTACGTACTTTTTTGTATTTATGTATTTACAGGATCCAAATGCCAGTTACGATGTAAATGGAAAAGATCATGATCCACTACCACGATATGATCCATCAAATGAGAACAGGTAAAAGTTTATCTCCTTGCATGCTGCTGGCAGACATTCCTGCCCAGGACAGGATTTCACTTGCAATGAAAGAACTAGAATTCAAGCACATTTAATAAAATTTTCCCCTGTAAATTTAATGCATTTTTTCACTAATGATTTCTTGAGTAAAAATATACATGAATTTTCATCAAATCTAGTCATGGCTGCTTCACAGCAGCTGTGACTAGTTTTGATGTAAAATATCTGAAAAATACTCAGTGGGTTAAGAGTTAAATACTATATTTACACCTACCAAATTTCTAAATTTGTTTAACCTGAAAATATGTTCTGCAAAGTGTTATTGTGTAAGCCATTTGATCCCATAAAACCTGTTTATTAAGCTTAACTTGACAAATGACAAAGTCAAGATAAGCTATTGCCATCACATATGTGCAAGTCTGTTAGTCTGTGAGTTTGTAAGTCTGTGAGTCTGTTCACATTTTCCTTTAGCACAGGCTACACTCTATAGTTCTTGTCTGATCATCACAAAATTTCATATGCAGGCCCGAAAACTTCAAACCTTTAGTGCAGTCTACAGGCTGTATTCATGATGGGATTTCATTGTAACTCCGTATAATGTCTAGATGAGAATGTCGTATTTTAGTCAGGTTCAGTCAACCGTCATGGCAGCAGGGGCACGTTACCTAGATTCCTTTAGCATAGTCTGCAGGTTGCATTTATGTGAGGGAATTTCATTGTATTTTGGTAGGATGAGTCGGTATAATGTCTAGATGAGAACAGCTTATTTTGGATGTGATCAGTCAGCTGTGACAGCAACACAGGCACGTGACCTAGATTTGTTTTGCACAGTCTACAGTTTGTATTTATGAAACAGTTTCATTGTAACTTGGAAGGAAAACTCAGTATGATGTCTAGATGAGGCTGTCCTATGTTAGTAATGAGCAGTCAGCCATTACCCCTGGATGCTCACGTGACTTAGATTCCTTTAGCACTGTCTACAGATAGCTTTTATGAAGGGATTTCATTGTAACTTGGTAGGATAACTTGTTATGATATCTGGATGAGACTATCCTATTTTGGTCCTGATTGGTCAACCACGATCGCCGGACCATCGCATAACCTAGATTCCTTTAGCAAAGTCTACGAGTCATATTTATGAAGGGATTTCATTGTAACCTGGTAGGATGACTAGTTTTGTAGTGATTTTACTGTAGCTTGGTAACTTTGGTTGACATACATTAACTGTGAGGGCCACATCAACACAGGCCTCAATTCTTTAGGTACAGACTACACCTCAAATTATTCTTGTTGAAAACATAGCATGTAGGGAACAGAACTTAACATATTCTCAATTATTACAGTTCTTGTCTATTTCATAATCCTTTCACTTTGAACATTATCCTTTTTATCAAATACTGCACATTTAAGATTAGCAGCAGTGTTATTGACACTGTCGTTCAAAAATTTGTCATGTTAACTGAGGAGACACCCATTCTTAAGCTGTGATTATAAGCCTTGAAAGTTACAATAGAAATTTTTGAAGCAAAGTTTCAGATTGTATGGTTCGGCATGCTTTAAAATCTTGCAAATAATACTCTTAGAATCACTGAGAGCACAGTGGGCCTTAAATCTGTAAAATCATCTTAACCATTAGCAAGAAGCCTCAGAAGGAATTTGGAGATGAGTGTTTCAAAACCTAGACAATCTATCAATTTCTTGTGCTCAGACAGCAAAAACTGCACCCCCTTCCACTCTCACCCTCCCATCAGCATTTTGTCACCGAACCACTTTGTTTGGCACTAAAATTTCTAGAATGGCTATAAATTTGGCACCTGACAATTTGGGGCCAGTATTAGATACTGCTTGTTACGAGGGGGATGTCAAAAAGTTTTGAGCCTAACATAAATAAAGCTGGAATATCAGTACAGAACATATTTATTTTTCAACATAGTCCCCTTTTTATTCAATACACTTGTTCTACCTGGTTTGCCAGTCGTCTGTAGAAGTCCATATCTTGGTAATGTAGCCAAGCCTCCACAGCAACATTAAGTTCCTCATCAGCTTGAAATCTTTGACCATGTAAGTGTTTCTTCAAATTTGGAAAGAGATGGTAGTCACCAAGTGACTACCATCTCTTTCCAAATTTGAAGAAACATTTACGTGGTCAAAGTGACTACCATCTCTTTCCAAATTTGAAGAAACACTTATGTGGTCAAAGATTTCAAGATGATGAGGAACTTACTGCTGCTGTGGAGGCTTAGCTACAGGGCCAAGATATGGACTTATACAGACGTGGCATCAATTTCCAGCTTTATTTATGTTAAGCTCAAAACTTTTTGACATCCCCTTGTAGGTGAAGGATTAAAAGTTGTTACGTGGATTTAGGTCTTTGCTAAAATATTTGCATGTTGTAGTAATAGGTTTGTTTGATTGTTTTCATTTTTTTTTAGGCATGGGACCAGGTGTGCTGGTGAAGTTTCTGCAAAAGCCAATAATAGAAAATGCACTGTTGGGGCAGCATATAATTCTAGAATTGGTGGTAAGCAAACTAGAGAGTGCAATATTATTATTCCCCCGAAAAAAAATTCGGGGGAATCTAGCCGTCACGTCGTCCATCTGTCTGTCCAGGCGTAGACGGAATTCGTATCCGCTCCATAACTTCTTACAGCCTTCAAGGATATTAATGATACTTGGTATTATTATTGCCCACAACCAGAGGGTGTGTCGCGAATAAGGTTGGAATGGCTATCAAGGCTTTTTTTGGGGGAATCAGCCACCCTTTGGTGGCCATCCTCTAGTTTTATCAATGTTCTAGCATTGTACAAACTTGTAGAGTCAGATGCAGTCATAATAATGGAGTCTCACGACTTCAGTCTCACCCTTCATTTTTTTATGAGGCATGCAAAATATCCTCATCTGGAGATGTGTAGGTCAGTTGAAGCTAGCATTAGCAGATAAATTGTCCTTACAGTTTATGGGATTAGATGGAATATCCATGAATGTACTTGTCTATAGTGACAGAAGGAAAATTGACAGTACAATACTTACTTTTCCACTTATGCTAAGTTTTAATATTTTATTTCCAGTATTAGTATTAACAACAGCCCAAATATCACTGTTTTGTCTGGTAAAACATCGCTAAAAACATAGCTTGTTTTACTCCTCTAATATGAAACCTATTACTATTATTTATTCACCAGCTGGAGTATGAATGAAATGTTTGATTTTATTTGCAATAACTGTCTTAATCTGAAGTACTCAGACAGAATTGTGTAGCTCATTTTGAATATCTTTTAGCTCTGACTAGAAAGCAATGCTCATCTACCTCTGATCATATCTATCAAATTGATTGAAACTATTGAACTCCTTAACTGCCTTAATACTGAGCTGATTTAGAATGATCTTTTGTGTAGTCGACTTTGTAAAATTACGTTTTGAGAGCATCAGTGCCTAATATTGAAACTGTCTCTTAACCCTTTACCCAACGAATCGCCCACATCCAGCCGCGTAATATTAAAATTCAGCATCTGAAAAAATATTATATTTTTATACTGTACCAATGACCCAGACTTAGCTGGTGCTAACTCTAACAAAACCAGGGCCAAACACAAATTTTGCCCCCCAATCCCCAAAATTTGCATCCAAAACCAAAAGAAATCATGTCCTATAGGACCTCCATACTTTGCCCCTACTGCGCATGCGCAGTGTCAAGGACGTTCCGAAATTGGCGCCAATTATCATTCTCTGTTTGGCCCTTCATCAGTCAACATCTCACTGATCTTTGTGCTTGTAAATCTCAGTTTAAAGGATGCCAGACACGTAATTATTGGAGAAATGGTGATTCTAAGGAGGATATAGAAGGAGGAGAGGAAAAAGGAGTGACAAAAATAATCAGGGCTGTACTTAAAAATTTTTTATGAAATTATGTTAAGTTGCCTATTTTCGAGGCATGGGCCTCTTGTTGTCATTCTTGCTAAAAAGTTGCACTGCTTATTCAGTGTTTCCTCTCCCCTGGTCTTCTAAGTCCCCCCTTGCAATTCTCCCATGCTTTTGGCATATTTTTGAGAAAGATCATTTCTAAATTCTTTTGGGACAGTTGCTTGGTTACAGAATGTTTTCTGTTATTTTCCCCATAGTTACGTTTTCACCCATGGGTTTATAAACGTTGTGTTCTGCATCTTCCATCTGATGTTCTGCAGATTCTCCCTTGGGAGTCTCTGTCTTGCATCAGATAGAGTGTAATTTTGATGACTGATTTCGGGCCAGTTTTTTCAGTGCCTGGAGTCATGTTTTCTGGTGTTTTACACTGTTTGTTTACATTGGCAACAGTCTCTTTTGAGGGGGGCTGTTTGCCTTTGGTGTAGTTTATCTCACTATAAGATACATTTTTATTATCCGTAAGTGTTGCATTAATTATTTAATATAATTTAAAATTTTTGACCACACTTAGCCATCGAATCCATCAGGGCTCAACGTTACTTTTCAGAAACTTGGGCTTTGCTGAAAAAATATTTTTCAAAAATTATTTTGATTTGCAATTGTTTTTTCATTATTAATGGATCATGTTATTATGTATCTTTGTGTCAGGGGTTTGTGCGAGTAACTAGGACTTGTTGTTGACTTTTCACAATGAAAGGATATTGTTCAAATTGTAATAGGAAGAAATCTTCCTCTGACTTTCATGATCATTGTATTAATTGTAGTCAGTGTTCTCGCACTAATCCCTGTTCTATATGTCAATATTGGGATGACAAACATTGGAAACGTGTGTCACGATATGTTGTTAGTGGAGAAAGGGCTATGCCAGCTCTTTCTCCGCAAGGTCACTCTACTCTCTCAGTTTCTATTTCAGAGGAACAAGAACAGGGTGATGTTTCCATGTTATCTTCCGCAAGTGTGCTTCCGTCATCACAAATGAATACAGAGCTAGCGACAAAAGTGCTCAAGGAGATTAAACAAATGTCGTCCGCTAGCTCGCCCGGTGTAGCGTCCATTCACCGAATGGTTCAGCAGCCGGGTTCATCTGATGCGGTCCAGGAGGAAATGTTGGGTGATGCGAGCACTATAACATTCAACGTGCACACCCAGTGACGGCGGATAGTAGGCGAGATCGGAGGAAGCCTTTGAGTCCGGTTCCTAGCTCGTCCAGGTCCAGCCGGGCCGCGAGCGAGAGAGGCCCCTCTCTCGTACAACAACATCTGGGACCAGATGTTATGGTACAAAATGTGTCGCAAGCGGAGCATACGTCCGTCGCTTGGGACGCTCCGTTGTATAGGCAGTCCGCGGAGACTGCTCAGGCTTCTTCCTCTCGTCAGCGCACATGACCGCACCTTGGCTACGTGACCGCCGATATTTTACCAGCTTCGCCGATCAGGGATTCTTCAGCGACCAGGTCACACCATCCGGTAGCCAGGGACACGAGGCTGATGGACTCTGGACGTTTGCATAGGAAAAGTATGCGGGAGTCATCAGATGCGGAGCTGCCCTCGGCGAAGCAGCGAAAGACTGCGCCTCCGCTGTCCTCGATGCCGGACGTACTTGTTCAGATAGCACAACTTATCGCAGCATCCCAGCAGCGGACAGAAACGCTGTCGGATCGGGAATTATCCGACGGCGCTGGGTCGGTACGCTCCGCCGAAGCATCGGGGGCGGACGACCGGGAGCATCATGAGGTCCGACCGGATGGCGAAAGGGATACGGATGACTTGGAGCTATCCCTTTCGGAACAGCATAAAGCTGCCGTGGACTTCATCCAGCACTTTCTCCCTCAAGTTGTTCCGTCGGGCCAGACTGCTGCGGTTCCGGACAAGAGGATTATAGCATCATTGGACTCTGATTTTTTTGAGCGGTTCAGGGACATCACTCCCGAGTTTCCGTCTCAGTCCAATAATGTTGCAAGAACATTTGAATTATTGAACGACGCTATATTTAAACTTGCTTCCAGAACGGGGAAAGCAGGTTTCTTGTCTGCCAATACTCTCAACCTGCCTTTCATTAATGCAAGGAATAAATTCGACACGGCAGGACAGGGTATTCCGAGAGTTCCTCTGCATATGGACGACGAGGCGGAAGACTTAGAGTTATCTTTACCGTCGTCGGCGTCTATTCCAACCGCGGTGTTGGAAACAACTATTTTGTCTAACAGGGCCAGTTTAGATGCCATATCTTACGCAGATCACCTTACTAAGGCGTTATCATTGCGCCTTCAAGGGAAAGAATTTCAGGATATACAATCCTCTTTAAGACTTCTTTCAAGGGCAGTAGCTTATTCCACGTGTAACTCCGCCCTTTCAGTGGCAAACCTGGAGTTGGTTAGACGTGACGCAGCCCTAGCTACATCCACACTCGTGGATACTAAGGTGAAGAACACTCTCAGAGTCGCTTCGGTCTCCGGAGAACTTCTCTTTGACGGCAAGCTTTCTGCAATTTATGATAAAATTACAAAGAAAGCTTCGGATTCTCTGTTGTTCAAATCTGCTTCTAAGAAGTCGGATACGGCAGACAAGAATAAGACAGGCACTTCTGGGTCTAATGCGCCCAAGAGAGGTTCCTATAGAGGTTCCGGTGCGTCCTCTTGGTCTTATTCAAGAGACCGTCAAGATAGCGACTCACGTTCGGGACGTCCTTCGTGCCGGGACAACCGGTCGGACGCCCCGAGGTCGACGGGACGAGGTGCGGGTCGTGGAGGACGTGGTTTTTCCTACCGCAGGCCTCGCAGGTCCAGGAGGTGATGGCTTAAACCTCTATCGCGTACCGGTTGGCGGAAGGTTGTCAAGCTTTTCACAAGAGTGGGCGTGATTTCGGACGACCCTTGGGTGAGAGGAGTGACTTCGGAAGGTCTAAAGATATCCTTCAAACGAAAGCCTCCATTAACTCGAAGTCCAAAATGGACTCAACTTCCGTCAAATCCGCAGAAAAGAAACGCTCTATTATCAGAGGTGCAGTCTCTTTTAATGAAGAACGCGGTAGAGGTCGTAGAAAACCAGGAGACTCCGGGATTCTACAGCCATCTGTTTCTGGTTCCGAAACCAGACGGCTCGTTCCGTCCAGTCATAGATTTGAGCTGGATAAACAAGCTGATCGTCGCTCCGAAGTTTTATATGGAGACGATTCGGTCGGTCAGAGCGAGTATTCGGGTGAACGATTATGCAACAAGCATAGATCTCAAAGATGCGTACTTTCACGTCATGGTACATCCGACATTCAGAAAGTATCTACGCTTCGCAGTCCTAGGAGTGGTGTATCAATTCCGGGCGATGTGCTTCGGATTGAATCTAGCACCCTGGGCTTTCACTCGGGTAATGAACTCGGTAATGATCTATTTCCGAGCTCATTCGTCTGCGGTAACGTCGGCCTACGTGGACGACATTCTTCAGAGGTACGGCAATGAGTTAACGCTTCAGAACGATGTTCAGAATCTACTTCTATTGCTCCGACATCTTGGTTTTATAGTAAACGAGGAGAAGTCGGATCTGGTGCCGTCCAAGTCATTCACACATCTGGGAATGAGCTTCGAGACGCACAACAATCTCGTTCGTCTGCCGTTAACCAGAGCGAAATTAGTCAGTTGTTACGCTCGCTATTGTCTGCATGCAGACAAAGTCACAGCGAGAGAATTTATGAGACTGATAGGTCTGTGCGGAGCCGCTGCGGATCTCATTCCGATGGGGCGGTTATGCACGCGTCCTCTCCAAATTTTCTTGACTCAGAATTGGAGTGTGAAAATTCATTCGCTCGACATAGACGTTCTCTTGTCAGATCAAGTGAAACAAGAGATTCAGACTTACGCAAACATTCAGTGGTTAACTCAGGGAGTTCCGCTGCAGTTGCCGGATCTGAGTTTTACCATTATGACGGATGCCAGTCAAACAGGTTGGAGTGCATCATTGATCCCAACGGATTCGAGATGCCAGGGTCTTTGGGATCCGCAATTCCTGGGCAAGCACATAAACATCAAGGAAATGATGTCAATTTGGCTTGCGTTACGTCATTGGATGGACATTATTCACAATGCTCATGTCCAAATCCTCTCCGACAATACGACAGTAGTGGCGTATATACGGAATCAGGGAGGCACTCATTCAGTTCCGTTGTTCAATCTAACGGAAAGAATCCTTCTGTTTGCGCTAGAACATCAGGTTCTTCTTTCGGTCCGTCACATACCGGGTCGTCTGAATGTACTAGCAGACTCCCTTTCACGAAAGGGTCTCTTGTTGCCGTCGGAGTGGACTCTCAACAAACAAGTATTCAATCAGATTTGCTACCAATGGGAACGGCCAATGATAGATTTATTTGCGACACATCTCAACAATCAGTTGCAGACGTATGTGTCTCCGTGTCCGGATCCAAGAGCATTTGCAGTAGACGCTCTGTCGATCCCTTGGGACGGAATGATAGGATATGCGTTTCCTCCAGCGCCGTTAATTCAGCAAGTTTTGCTAAAGATAAAACAATCTCAATGCAAGATTCTGTTGGTAGCATCTCTGTCTCCACAGAGACCGTGGATAAATCTACTCAGGTGTCTGTTGTGAGACCTACCGCGAAAGCTTCCTCCACGGGAGGATCTTCTTTCGCAGGGGAAATCGCGTCAACTCCATCACAACCCGCAAGGTCTCAACCTTCACGTTTTTCCGTTGTGCGGTCCTTCTTGCATGGCAAGCACTTTACAGGACGAGCAGTGGACGCGATTTCTAACTGTAGGAGGACCTCCTCTTCGCTAAACTATGCGGCTAAGTGGAAGGTTTTTCGTCGTTGGTGTAGGGATCATTCTGTAGATATTTTCGATTCCTCTATACCAGACATTGCAAACTTTCTAGTATACTTGTTTGACGAAATCAAACTGCAGCCTGTTACTATTAAGGGTTATAGGTCTATGTTATCTGATACCTATGCACATCATAATAGTTTACAAATTGGATCTAATGTCTCTTTATCTAAGTTGGTTAGAAACTTCTCGATAAATAGACCCAGAACTCTTAGGTTAATTCCTAAATGGAATTTAGCTTGGGTTCTTCTTAAACTGAAGGAAAAGCCATTTGAACCTCTTGGGACAGTAGATTTCAAATTCCTATCTTATAAGACAGCTTTTCTCTTAGCTTTCTCTTCTGCTAGAAGAGTCAGTGAGCTTCATGCACTGTCGGTGGATGACTCTCACTATCGTAGTGTCGGGAACACTATCACCTTCACTACTAATGTGGGTTTTTTAGCTAAGAATCAGGCTCCTAATAAATATCCGGAACCTATTGTCATTAAGGCTCTTCCGTCTTCAGACGGGCGTAGGCCTTTACTCTGTCCTGTTAGAGCGTTACGTATCTATAAACAGAGATCTCAGTTTATTAGAAAGGGACGGAAACGTTTCTTTCTGTCTTTGATGCCTAATAGAAGGGACATTTCGGTCCATTCTATTGCTAGATGGATTCAATTAACTATCCGTACTGCTTATGAGAGTTTATCTTCTTCTCAGCAGTCTGTGCTTAAGATTTCCACTCATGAAGTAAGAGCTCTTGCTACTTCTTGGGCTTACGCTAATAGTATTGCTATTACAGATTTAATGAAGGCTGCTTATTGGTCTCAGCCATCCACATTCACGAATTTTTATCTCAGAAATATTGAGTCCATTTCTGGAGACCTGCATTGTTTAGGTCCGTTATCTGTTGCTCAGAATGTCGTCCACTAAACAGTTGCAACTATAGTTATGCAGGCTTTCTGTTGTGGCTGATTCAGTGGGTAAAGGGTTTTAACATTTTTATACTGTACCAATGACCCAGACTTAGCTATTCAGCTAAGTCTGGGTCATTGGTACAGTATAAAAATGTTAAAAAATTTATAGTAATTTATATATTTTTTATACTTACCAATGACCCAGACGGGGATGGCCCTCCCAGGAGTTGGGAACTCTTACCTCCCCGCTGAGTACATAGCGCTGACCAGGCACTGCCAGTAAGAATGATAATTGGCGCCAATTTCGGAACGTCCTTGACACTGCGCATGCGCAGTAGGGGCAAAGTATGGAGGTCCTATAGGACATGATTTCTTTTGGTTTTGGATGCAAATTTTGGGGATTGGGGGGCAAAATTTGTGTTTGGCCCTGGTTTTGTTACACCAGCTTAGTCTGGGTCATTGGTAAGTATAAAAAATATATAAATTACTATAAATTTTTTAACTTTTCGAAAAATTTCAACAAAACCATATCATGTGACCCCTCTTTGGAACGAGCTCGTTTCAAAGAGGGGTCACATGATATGGTTTTGTTGAAATTTTTTGAAAAAATTTTAAAAATGATATTTAAAATAATAAATTTTGAAATTGTCTGCGTTAGGTAAAGGGTTAATGCTCTACTTATCGAATCAGCCTTATGTGTCCATCTAATTTACAAATTGAGCAGTTGAAAAGACATTATTTTAACCCTTTACCCACTGAATCAGCCACATCTGTCCGTTTAATATACAAATTCAGCAGCTGAAAAAATATTCTTCAAAAAATTTCAACAAAACCATATCATGTGACCCCTCTTTGGAACAAGCTTGTCAAGCTCATTCCAATGAGGTGTCACATAATATGATTTGGTTGAAAAAATTTAAAAAATCATATTTAAAATAATAAATTTTGATATCGTCTGTGTTGGGTAAAGGGTTAAAAAAAAATTCAACAAAATATGTATCATGGTCAAGCTCATTTCAATGAGGAGTTCACATAAGGTTTTGTAGAAATTTTGTGAAAAATGTAAAATGACTAAAGTTGATATCGTAAGTATTGGGTAAAGGTTTGAGCTTCCATCTAAGATGACTTGTAGACGGATCTTAAAATTGTTTTTCTCTAATTAGAAAACAATTATAAGCCACATTTGGACTTGAAATTTATGAAACGATACTCACTAACCCTCTGCACACCAATATCGAAATATTCAAGCTGTGAATTTGCTGTTTGAACCTTTGATATTTCAGTATCATTGAGCAGAGGATTTAATACTCCATATAATGTTCTTCATTGCTACCTTTTCCATTTGCCACCCAGTTTCTATCT
The DNA here is from genome assembly GCA_031216915.1 of Pictodentalium vernedei. NCBI lineage: Eukaryota > Metazoa > Mollusca > Scaphopoda > Dentaliida > Dentaliidae > Pictodentalium > Pictodentalium vernedei. The sequence continues at coordinate 123,886,010 of CM062293.1, read as the reverse complement.
CTCATTGGTTCTAGTCTTGAAGTTATGTAATATAATGAACATCTCGCCATTCTAAGTTAGAACTGAAAGTACGCAATAACACACCTGCTTTCTTATTTATTTATTTATTTATTTATTTATTTATTTATTTATTTATTTATTTATTTATTTATTTATTTGGGTTTAGCATCACTTTTGACAGCCATAGTCACCTTGTGTCAGACAGTTTTATGGGTGGAGGAAGCCGGAGTCCCCAGAGAGAACTACCAGGTTATGGTGATTAACTGTCAGACTCCCCAGTGTACTAACTCTGTGCAAGCAGAATGCAGAATGCCTTAGTACACAGCTCCACCATGCCCCCACACGGGCAGTCGTGATGAGGTGCCTAACCCATGGACACAAGGCAGTTACGCATGGCAGGAATCAAACCATTGACCCCCCTTGATCATTAAAGGCCTGGAGATTTTTATACATTTTCGCTATTCATGGAATATCTACCTCCTGTGGCTTTGGCAGCTGTTTCGAGTCAAGTCTTGGCTGCCTACAGAGGCCGCCAAGACTTGCCTAGAAACAACAGACAAGGTACTTAGAAAACAAGTTTTGAGTTTACCCAAACAATGCATGTTGGGGCACCTGTTCCTTTGCATAAAAAAATTATCAAAGTTGGAATTAGTCCCTTAAGGGTTAAACCATGACTTGCAGATAACACTTATAATACTTAGAGGTTATTACTTGGTTAGCTTCATATCAGCTAACGTAACTTCATATTAGCCTTAGACTAAAAGTCAAAGGCCGATGTGAAGTTACTGAGGGCTGAAACAAATTCATGAATAACTGAAAAACTTCCATGCTGTGTCTCAATAACATAGCTTATGGGTGCTTATTCTAGCAAGATTAATTGGCTTATTGAAATGAGGGGGTCATAAAATACGTTTTGGAGGCCAAAAATGACAAAAATAATAATAAATTTGAATGGTGATTTTTGGCAGTTGAACTGACCATTATTTGGTCATTACTTCAGTCAAGGGTTAAAAATGTATGATGGATTAAGACCTATAAAAAAAATTTCTTCTCAGGCAATTTTTCCTCAATTTTATGATGAGGAAGTGAGGCTTTTTTTTGTTTATTCAAAACAGTTATGAAAATAGTTGGAATCAGAAGTTTAACTGCTTACACTATTACGTGACAAGCCAATGTTTCCAGCAGTGAAAATATCCTATAATGTAGTTGAAAATTTAATCAACTCTATCTTGTTTGACAGAGCTCTATGAGCTCTGTCAAATAGAGATCTGTCAAACAAGGTATTGTTGGTTAAATATTTGTCCTACAAGTACAAAATCATGTCATAGAAGAGATGTCTGGAAGAAGAAAATTGTGAAGAGGAAGATTTTCTATGAGTGGGGTGCCTGAGAAACAAACAAACAAAATTTTAATGGCCTAAATTGGAAATTTTTTGTGAGAAAGGGTCCACTTCCATATTGAAATACATCATTGCACATAAATATTGTGTGTTTGTTTACAAATACAAACAACATTTGAGACAGTTATTAACCCTTTCAACACTTGTGGCCTGGATGGTATTGTCACCTGCAAGACTGTCTTTTGCAAAATGGATAAATCCACTTTTATTTTGGAGGGAGGTTCAGATATAACTTACCAGTAATCGTACAGCTCAGTAGAGGTGTAGAATTTTTTTATTACTGATCCTCAATAACAATTTATTGTTAATTGTGTCGTCTGCTTATCCACTGCCAAATTTTCTTCATGCAAATATTTATGTTTTGAAGGTCAAACTTATGTGATAAATTACAGAAGTATTTCATATTTGTCTCCAAAACGTAATTTACGATCCCAAAATGGAACAAGCTCAGTGAGCTCATTCCATTGAAGGTATCATGTGCCATCTTTCGAAGTGACAGACTGTTTGGGAAATAACTATACTGAGTCAAAAAAGAAAGTATAATTGAAACAAATGTGAAAAAATAGCATAAAGGACGAAATATAATAGTTCTAATGTTGCATGTTTGTGGACAAGAAGTTGTGCAAAGTGTTCAATCACATGTTGTTGTTGTCCACCCAACCGTATACAATTTTGCTATGGATTTCAAAATAGCACATGCTACCCGAGAATATCAAATTGAATGGGTGGCCGATGATTTTCTTTGTGTTATGATGTTCTAAAGAGCCTGGGTTATTGAGAAAACATGCTCGTTTTTGTCTTCTGACATTTTAAAAAATGCCAAGATTAACCGAAAATCATAGGTTGCATGCCATTGGTATGCATGAGGCTGGGATACCTCCAGATGAGCTCGCTGCTGAGTTTGGAGTCACTGTGGCCACTATTTACCATCTCATTGGAAGGTATTGAACCACTGGATCTACTGCCAACCGACCACGTTCAGGTCGATCAAGAGTTACAACCCCAGCACAAGCCCGACACATCAGGATATCTCACTTGCCTGATCGCTTTTCTTTGGGCGACGACAGCAGCAATTACTCCTGGTAGAACTAACAGTAGAATCAGTGCACAAATTGTCCGCAACAGACTCGCTGAGCATGGCATCTGCAGTAGGAATCCATACCATGGACCCATCCTTACCCAACATCAGGGTGACATCCAGAGACTTATCAGGTCCATGTGCCGTTGATGTCTTGCCATCCAAGAGGCAAACGGTGGACATACACGCTATTGACTGCATGTGTGAACTTTTCATTTCACCCTATGTCTGAATTGCGACATTCTGATGAGAACATGAAATTATGCAAATTCATACAGCTAGACTCGAAATATGAATTTGCAATAATTTGTTTGGGATTAAAGTCAATAATACTAAAAAAATTGCTCCTCAAAGTTTATTATTTTTTGACTCATTATATAATTTGAACATTAATTTTATGCATAGCTTGGAAGATTTTTGGCAGTTTGTAGGTACAAGGGTAATAAGAGGCATTTTCTAAAAAAAAAAATCTATGGAATGACGCTCTTATTGGCAAATTTTTGACCTCTTAGTTTTTATCAGATCAAAAATAGATGTGAGAGTTACACGTGTGTATGGAGATACTTTGCATGAATTAAATATAAGATAAATGACAGTAGCAGTCAGAAAAAGTTGACGTTTAATGATTCCTCAGTGTCCACCATAGATTTTAAGAATCCTTGATAGCATTCTTTGAGAAGCTTTTTTTCCCAAAACATTTATGCAATCCATGTTATTACCACTGAAGTAAAAAGAAAAGACAAAAATTATTTTTGTGGAGCTCTGTCAAACAAGACAAAACAGATTAAATGCTTGCATTGGAATTCCTGGGAGTGCAGTGGCTCAGTAGTTACTGCATTGGACTTCAAACTGAAAGGTCCACGGTTCGATCCCTGTCAGGGGTAACTGCCGTGTGTCCTTGGCCAAGGGCCCTTAATCCTTATTGCCGATATGCGGGGCACAGTGGCACTGTGTACTGAAGAGTACTGCACATTGATGGTGCACTTGTCTTCAACCAATGCTAACCCTGCTTGTGCAGAGTTAGTACGTTTGGGAATCTGACAGTTGCTTGCCACTGCTTTGTGGTTCTCTCTGGGTACTCCAGATTCCTCCACCCGTAAAACTGTCTGACATGAGGTGACCCAGGTTGTTGAAAGTGTTGTTAAACCCCCAAATAAAAGAAGGAAGAATCCCCATGCAACCCTCCAAGCAGTGCTTGTTTACTGGTAAAATATGACCCAGGCACCTCAGCCTGGGGTGGAAGCCCTCTAAAATGGGCAATTTGGATATAAACTATTAACTGAACTTGGCTCTATCTGTGTGTTGTCACGATTAGCCACTGAGCAGAAATATGTGACCTTAAACACCAATAAATAAATAAATAAAAAAAAGAAGATAATAAAAAAGGATTTCTCGAGGCCAAATATGTTTATAGACGGCAAATTCATTGACTGTCATGATAATTTCTCGACATGTTACAAGATTTTTATTATTCTATTAACAGGAGTTGACTCTTTAACCTACATCCAGTTAACAGGTCAAATATATGCACTGAAGGGGATGGTGTTAACCCTTTACCTAACATAAAAAGCAGATTGCACTTGCAAAACAAATTCTTGAATAACTATTTTTTTTCATTTTTTGTCTCAAAAACATAGGTTGTGACCTGTCATTGGAACGAGCTTGATGTACTCTTTCCAATGAGGGTCATAACGTATGTTTTTGAGACAAAAAATAATGAAAATTAATTGGCGAGTTTTGAGAATAGCACTGGCTAGTGTTGGCCGTGATGTTGGGTAAAGGGTTAAGTGGACTCTACTGCATGTTTCAGTAGAACCCCAATTTGGATAACCCACACAGTTCTGGTTAAAGGCAAACTGAACGATGTTAGATCTTCGGATAAATGAGCCTATCTCATTATGTAAATGTTCTTTGGGAAAGTGCTCTCTGAAACCGGAATTATAGATAATGTTTTTATCTATCATCTTGTAGTGTTTTATAAAAGAAAATTATTGTCATGGGAAATCTCTACTGCAACTGTCAGTGTAGGAGTGTGGAAAATCAATAGCCTCACAGGTATTAAAATTGAGCTTTTTCTCACATGTTGAATTTTCAAAGGTGTAAAGAGTCTTTTATTTAAAAGGTTCCGATGATATTAAATTGACAGTTGTCATGAAGTGTTCAAGTTTCGCACATTTGTGGATAGTGTGATATTTGATACTCATTTTACTCCCGTAAAATGAATGAAGAGCGTTGGTTGTTTCAAATTCTTACAGCTGTGCCATTTTCTGTAAATTTAATATCTTACGCGCAAAACATGTGAAGTGAATTGATTATGCTGAAATCAAGCACACAGTGCTGAGAGAAACCCTGGAAATACTTGGCTGCTCTTAGCTACCAATGATTTGCCCTAAAAATACCTGCTCTCCCCCTCCAACTTCTAAATTCCCTGGCGGAGATTAGATCTGCAACCACCCACCTCCCAATCTCACACATCTATGAATAAAAGTGCATGCCAGTTTCTACATCCATAAATGCAGGTTGCCATTTTTCCTTAAATAAAGGATGCATGATGTTGATGCTGTGAACTTAATATTTTTCATTTTCCATTTCATGGGATGAGGATTTAGCAACACAGGCTGATCCCAGTCATGTGCTAGTGTTGAACTGTTCACACCCACTCTAATCTCTGCACAGGGAATCACACCCTACCTTTTGTCTCCAAATTTTCATTTTGTCTTCTTTGTGTTTTATTTTAAATTAAGCCTATGATTATGGAATTAACCCATGTTCTGTGTGATTCACCTGGAAGTTATCATCAGTGTCATCCAACTTTCAATGAATTGGAACTTTTCAGAACATGTATCAGATCTCAACACTAGGTCAATCACTGTATTTTTATATGGACTTAGAGCATATAGTTCATCAGACTAGGCATTTTTATTCTCATCACATGTATGAGCTTGAATAACATAGCTTTTTAAATCTTACGTTATTTCTATTGAATGTTGATGAGGCTTGCAGCTGCAGTGTGTGAAAATCATGAACCTTTGGTTGAACTCAGAAACTGAGTTCTGCAATCACCTGGCCTACACAATCGTTCAAAAGATGATTTCTTATCAACCTACTCACAATTGTTTACTACAGGCTTGCACTACAGTGGAAGTCCCTAACTCGGATAAAATACTCTCTATTTTTGTCTTTCCCAAGCAAGTTGGGAAAGAAAAGTGGTGCAAAAGCACCAATAAAAATAAGCCAAAACTGGGTCGAGTGCAACCGGCGCAGACCCAGTACGGGACGCTCTCTCCCAAGTACAACTCCACGACTTCCGTTGCCAGTGCGCATATACCGTCTCTAAAGACTCATTCTTTTTAAAATCCGCTTCGTGTCGAGATGTTTTTGCACGCTTATCAGTGTTCCACCAGCTCGATGTTTGATGATTCCTGATTCATTATACCACAGTGTATCCTTTGTATTCTCAGGAACAGTGTTTTATATTCTCTTTTTCTATTATATGTCCATAATGTATATTTATTTGCTCTCTCTCGAGTCGCGCGCGAATTTCGCGTGCCACGCGTTTCGGACTTAGATTTTTCACAATTATTGTTAATGCTTTTTTTGCAAAATTTTCTAATTGTGTTAGAGTTAGGTGTCAGCGGGGTACCACTCCTACAGTGTCTCTTCTTTCTTTTGAGAGTAGTCTTCTTGTTGGGTGGTTCCCGGTCGACCGTCTGGGGTCTTTGTTTCTGTCACCTTTCTCTCTTCTTTGGGGGTGTTCTGTTTTCTGATCTCACCTTCTCTGCTCCTCTCACCTCTATTATGCCCAGGACAATTCCTTGTGGGCAATGTCTGCTGCCAAAGCATGTGGACGATGTACATTCGTCTTGTTCCTCCTGTAATGGGTGTTCGGCCGAGCGGCCGTGTGGTGTCTGTGGAACATGGTCTTCCACCTTCTGGGCGTCAGTAAACCGTGTCGTTCGTTCTCGTGGCCGTGCCTCCCGCTCCCGCGGGAAAGGAGAACGTGGTCGTTCGAGGCCTCCCGAGCCGACTTTGTCAGGTGAGAGTTATTCCTCCTCCGTGGGGGATGTGCAGTCTTTTCCTGTGGTGGATACTGCGGGAGCCGTTGAGTGTTCTGGTGTAGAGATGCCTGGTTCCGGGACTACGGTCCCCCTCCAGTCGACGTCTGAGGCTGTCACTAGGGTTGTGACTCCTCTTTCGGAGCCGAGCCGGTGTGCTCTCTCCACTTTTTCACCAGCCTCAACGACTCTCGACGTATCTACTACTGCTGCTGGCCCGTCTGCTTCGTTGTCTGTTTCAGCCGGCCTCGGCTTTTCGCTGCAGGGGACTGCAGGACTGTCCGATACTATAGACGTGGGATATCGGCCTCAGCCTTCCCTGAATTCAACTCGGCGAAGTCGGAAGGGGCTGCCGGCCGAGCCCATCCCTGTGGTCTCTTCGCCGTCGAGCACCACAGCTGTGTCTTTGGATTCGGATGTTCGTAGTGGAAACACTATGAACTCCGTGGCGTTTCCGTCTACTCACTCTGGTCACACGACCAGTTTTGGGGGACCAACGCCTTTTGTGCAGCCTGGACCTTCTGCCCCGCAGAGGTCCGCGGTGACTCTCATGAGTTCTCGCAATATTGATCCTCGGGGTGCATCGTACCCCTATACACGTCTGCCTTCAGATGTTTCGGCTGCCGCCCGTCGTCCCGCATCGGGTGTTTTGGAGGATCGTGACCCTTCGCTGGTTAAGAGGGTCAGAGGTGAAGCCACTTTGCCGGTTCGCTCCCCTGTCGAACCGGTCGGTACAGGTAGTGAGCTTAGGGAGGCCCTCTCCTTACTCACTCAGGTTCTTTCTAAGAGCCTTCCTGTTGCTTCCAGCAAGGCTATGGGTGGTTTCCAGGCGCCTCCTATGGCGCCGCCTCCCGGGATTGGAAACAGGCCGGTTTCCGATTCCTCTGGTGTCCCGACACCATGGTAGGCGTCGGCTGGTTTGCCCACGATGGGCTATGTGTCTTCCGACTCTGGGGAGGAGTCCGACATGCTTGAGGTCGAGGGCCAGCAGTCTTCGGACTTGGGGGCGGCTCTTGACTTTGTGTTTGGGTTTCTGCCTGAGCTCAAACCTGCTAACCAGCCGACAGTGTCAGCCTGGCCGCGATCATCGGTCGCGCGCCAACAGCCTATGGAGCAACCTGCTTCTGGGCGCCTTCGACCGTGCCAGTCGGTACCGGTGGTTGAAGCTTTTTCAGCATTGGATGCCAAGCTGAATTCCAAGGCTTTGAAGACTTCGTTCTTCACCAGGGTTGACACCTTTTTGCCTCCTGTGCGTTATCGTTCCTACGATTCCGCCAATCCGTCAGTCTGCCAGGCTTTGACGGTTCTGGATCAGGACTCCACTTCCCTCGGGCTTTCCAAGCCCAAGTCTGCCGTCATTCAATTGACGACTCTGGAGTCCACGTTGGGCTTATCTAGAGAGATGCTTGGCATGCTTTCTCTCTCAGATCACGTCGTCTCAGCTTTGGCTGCTTATCTGCCTCCAGATAAGTTTGACGAGGTACAGGCTTCTTTGCGTGTGCTGTCCAAGGCGCTTATGCACCTTACTCACACGCATGCCTGTAACACGGCTAATTTGGAATTAGTTCGAAGGGATGCTGTGTTGGACACAGGACGATCCCTTCCCGAGGAGCAGCGTGCTACTCTTCGATCTGCTTCTTTGGCAGGTCCGCAACTTTTCCATGGTTCCGTGTCGACGGTCCGGGATAACGTCCTACGTCATTCCAAAGATCAGCTGCTGTTTCGTCAGCTTGATCAGCCTTCTCGGGGAGGCAAGGGCCGTTCCAAGCCTAACAAGTACCCTTCTGCTTCCTCTGTGAAGCAAAAGGCTGGTCCTTCTGCCGCCGCCTCTACTTCTTACTCATGGGGTAAAGGTAGGGGTCGGCAGAATCAAGGGAAGTCTCAGGATTCTTCATTTAGCAGAGGAGGTGGTTTCTCCTCTCGCGGGCCTCGTCGGGGCTCGAAATGAAGGTCCTCACCTCGACTCGTCCCAGGTTGGAGGAAGGATAGCAGAGTTCGCAGACCATTGGACCACCATCACATCCGATCCATGGGTGTTAGATGTTGTTCGGTCCGGGCTGCGCATATCCTTCTGACAGCACCCCACTCTGTCAAGGGTGCCTCTTCCAACCACAGTTCCTTCAGACGTTTTACGTCGGGAACTTTTGTCCACGGAGATTGCCAATCTCCTGGCAAAGGGGGCGATCGAGGTCGTCAAGAACGTTCAGTCAGTGGGTTTCTATTCCCGCCTGTTCTTGGTGCCGAAGAAGGACGGCCGACTCCGACCGGTTATCGATCTGAGTATCCTGAACCAGTCTATCATTGCTCCCAAGTTCAGCATGGAGACTTTCAGGTTGGTCCGCCAATCAATTCACCAGGGAGATTTCGCAGCCAGCATCGACCTGCGAGACGCTTACTTCCACGTTCCGATGCATCGGGCGTCACGGAAGTATCTCAGGTTCGCTTTTCTGGGGCGAGTTTACCAGTTCAAGGCCATGCCTTTCGGCCTCAACCTGGCTCCTTGGGCGTTCACCAGACTGATGTCGCATGTGATAGCGCTCCATCGCACACAGTCCAGGGTGACTACTTCGGCATATCTGGACGATATCCTCCAGAGGCATTCCAATGCTGCCTTACTGGAATCGGATGTCGCCACTCTGTTGAGCTTGCTCACGTCGCTAGGATTCAGAGTCAACGAGGAGAAGTCGGACCTGGTCCCTTCTCAGTCGTTTTGTCATCTGGGGATGTCTTTCCAAACCAAATTCAATTTGGTGGCTGTTCCCCAGGCCAAGGCTGTGATTCTCTCAGCTTTTGCTCTGACTCTGTCCCAGTCCAGGTCCGCGACCGCTCGGAGTTTTCTCCGGCTGATCGGTCTCTGCGGTTCGGTGACAGATCTCATTCCTCTAGGTCGGCTGCGTGTCAGACCTCTCCAACACTTTCTGCTCAGTCGTTGGAGGCCGAATGTAGATTCTCTGGATCAGGTGCTTCCGTTTCCGGACTCTCTGTATCCTCACCTTCTTCCCTGGACAGATGTTCAGTGGATTACGCAGGGTGTTCCGCTGGACTTACCCACGTCCGATCGCGTTCTGACAGCAAATGCCAGCGATCTCGGATGGGGTGCGACGTTGGATCCTCTCGGTCTTTCCCTACACGGGATGTGGGACCAGGATCAAGCAGCTCTACACATCAACCAGAAGGAGCTTCTTGCTCTTCTTCTGAGTTTCAGGCAGTGGATCCCTCACCTGTCGAATCGCCAGGTCCTTCTACTATCCGACAATTCGACAGTGGTTGCTTACATTCGGAACCAGGGCGGCACGCACTCGCTTCCGATGTACGAGTTAGCTCGGGATCTTCTACTGCTCGCTCAGGATGTTCATGCCGGAGTGGTTGTTCGTCACATTCCCGGTCGTCTGAACGTCCTAGCCGACTCCCTGTCCCGACAGGGCAGGGTTATTTCCACCGAGTGGATGCTTCACAGGGCAGTGTTCCAGTCGCTTTGCGATCTCTAGGGACGTCCCCACATCGACCTCTTTGCGACTCGTTGGAACCATCAGGTGGACACTTTCGTGTCCCCGTGTCCAGATCCTCTGGCTTTTGCCGTGGACACTCTGTCACTCGATTGGAACGGTCTAGTCGGCTACGCCTTCCCGCCGGTTCTGATTCTTCCTCAGGTTCTCGCCAAAATTCGAACCTGCAGTTGTCGAATCATTCTGATCGCTCCCCTGTCGCCTCAGCGGGTGTGGATCAATCAGCTCCGCTCGCTGATGGCGGCGGTTCCGGCAGGTCTCCCGCTACGTCGCGACCTTCTTTGTCAAGGTCGCCCGAGGAGGTTTCATGTCAACCCGACTTCATTGTGCCTTCATGCATATCTTTTGTCAGGTCCTGTCTCCTCCGTAGAGGTTTTTCGAGACGAGCAGTGGAGTGCATTTCTTCTTCAAGGAGGCACTCCACTGGTTTAGCTTATGCAGCTAAATGGAAGGTCTTCTGTCGATGGTGTGCTGATCACTCTGTTGATTATGCCAATCCTTCGATTTCACAGATTGCGGAGTTTCTGGTATATCTGTTTGATTCTCGGGGTCTCCAGCCTGGTTACCATCAAGGGTTACAGGTCTATGCTTTCAGAGACTTTTTCTTAGGTGGGGAAACGTTGTATCGGCACTAATCCTTACCTCTCCAAGCTTGTTCGGCACTCTTCTTTGAAAAGGCCTCGGACTTTGCAGCTTACTCCACGATGGAATCTTTCGTGGGTGCTGCTTTGCTTGGGGGGGGGGGGGGGGGGGGGGGGGGGGGGGGGCGCCGTTCGAACCTTTATCCCAGGTGGATATGCATTTTCTCACATATAAGACGGCTTTTTCTGATGGCATTTGCTTCGGCCAGACGGGTTAGTGAGCTTCACGCCCTCTCGGTTGACCCGGCCTTTTTTAGGAGCTCTCCCAACAGTGTTACTTTTACCACTGATTGCTCCTTTTTGGCTAAGAATCAGTTACCAGATACTACTCCTCCTCCTATCTGTATCAGGGCTCTTCCCTCTGTTGAGGGTACTCGCCCTTTGCTCTGTCCGGTCCGTGCTATTTGCATTTATCTTGATCGGACACGCTTCATACGGAAAGGCAGAAAACGTTTTTTTCTGTCACTCATTCCGAGTCGACAGAAGATCTCTCCTCAATCCATTTCTCGATGGATTTGTCTTGCTATTCGTACGGCTTATAGTCGTTTAGCAGCTGGCGATTGTATTACCAATCGTATTTCTGCCCACGAGGTGCGGGCACTGTCTACCTCTTGGGCTTATTCTAACTCCGTCAAGTTGTCGGATGTTATGCAGGCAGCCTACTGGAGAAATGCTTCTACTTTCTCCACCTTTTATTTGCGCCAGTTGCAGGAGCAGTCGGAGGACCTTTTTGCCCTGGGTCCTCTTTCTTCTGCTCAGGCTGTTGTCTGCCATAGCCATTAGGCTTCTTGAAGGTCAGTTTCAGCCTTGTGCTGTTACTGCCCTTTTTCTGTCTGTGTGTCTCACAGGCTCATATGTCTCTTTTCATTGTTCTTTACCAATGATTGCGACATTATGGTTGATAAGCCTCGGGACCTCTTCCTTCTACTTCACGGTTTCCAGTGCACTAGGGTTATGTGGGGGTTGGTTATGCGATTCCCTCCAGCCTTTTGTCTATTCAGCCTGTAGTAAACAATTGTGAGTAGGTTGATAAGAAATCTAAATTTTATAGTAAATTTCCTTTCTTATTATACCTACCACAATTGTTTACATGGAGGCCCTCCCGTCTTCTTTACGGGTAAAGAATCTTTCCTCCCCGCTGATCACATAACTCTAACGTTTACGGATTCAAAAAGAATGAGTCTTTAGAGACGGTATATGCGCACTGGCAACGGAAGTCGTGGAGTTGTACTTGGGAGAGAGCGTCCCGTACTGGGTCTGCGCCGGTTGCACTCGACCCAGTTTTGGCTTATTTTTATTGGTGCTTTTGCACCACTTTTCTTTCCCAACTTGCTTGGGAAAGACAAAAATAGAGAGTATTTTATCCGAGTTAGGGACTTCCACTGTAGTGCAAGCCTGTAGTAAACAATTGTGGTAGGTATAATAAGGAAGGAAATTTACTATAAAATTTAGATTTCTCAAACCTCCAACATGAAAATATGCATTTCCCATGATGTTTGCAAATGGACGACAAACAACATTTAGGCCTGTCAGTTTTAGATTCATCCAGAAGCATAACTCAGGTTTATAAAATCATTTCTGACCACATGAAAATAATGTGAGATAATTGTGGTTTTGCAGCATCAACTTCCAGCTTGCATTGTAATTTGATACAGTGTAAAAACAGCACTTGAACTTTGCTGTCTTGATGATAAGTCTATCACTCAATTACTGTGAATGTTTGTCTACTGGATCAACTGCACATTGCTCAGTTTTCAGAGATAATGGAAATACTAGTAATTGCTTTCACGCGTGTTTCATCGAATTATCGTTCACGGCATTTTAACATGTTCGCATCCTTGAAATAGTTCATATCTTTCCATTAATATGTGAAATCTGGACACTCCACAATGACTATACTGTATGAAAGGTTTCCATTTTTTCCATTTTTATTCAGATTTTGTTATCATTTGAATCATTGGGATCCTATTCAGACTGGCAATGTTAATAAAAAAATATTAAGATTTTATAACATTTTAGAAAAATACCCAAACGATTTTATAACATTTTCAGCAGCAAACATTTCCCATAATGCAGTTTGATATTTCCCATAATGCAGTTTGATATTTCCCATAATGCAGTTTGATATTTAACCAAATATACCTTGTTTGACAGACCTCAGTGAACTGTGTCAAACAAGATACAATCGGTTAAATTCATAGATAAAGAAGAGAAAAAGAAAGTGATTTGAAAAAATTCTGTTGCTAGGGGTTAAAAGCACCTATCATTGTGTTGAAAGCTGTGAACTCACTTTTACTGCTTTCCAATTTGATCCTCAGGGGAAACTCACAATGTGGGGCAGTGTTTTTTCACTTGGATAGATATGATCTATTTTGTTGATATATGATCCATTAATCATTACCTGTGGTGCAAGTACAGCATAAATATAAAACAACTGGCTAAACTTAACTATATGCTTTTATTGTGATCATGATATAGCCACAGGTGCTGAAAAGGTCACCAATAAATAAATTCCTTTTTATCCTTTACCCAACAGAACACATGTAGCCTAAAAAAGTTAAGAATCTGTTTCTCAGCCTTCCCTCAGGGGTCATTTTGGCTGCTGCATGCTCTTTTTTATAACCAGTGCAAACATAAAATGAAAATTAAATGGTTTATGTCCGATGTTTTACCCAAGTTAATAAAATTGAAAAATTTATCCCTTGAATGCAACAAGGCTTTGCAATGCTTCATCATTGCAAAGCCTTCTTGTACTCAAGAGATGAAATACACCATCACCCTTGCTATTCTGTAGATTATGAGGCCTAAAACATAAAACAAACCAAGGATATGAACTTTTGGTAGCGAAGAAACAATTACAAATATAAAAAATAAAGTATAAAACCTCGTGCCTGCATGCAATTTTACAAAAAAATAGCATACTTTGTGGGACCTATCCAGCTAGCTTGATCCACAAAAAATCACCATTCAAATTTTAAGATTTCTAAATTTTCAAAACTTAGCTAGTGACCCCTCACTGGGACGAGCTAATTGAGCTTGTAATCAGGGGGGAAGAAGCTATGTTTTTGAGCCAAAAGATAATTTTTCTTAGTTATTCAAGAAATTTGTTTGAAAGTGTCATCTGTTAGGTGTGTCAGATAAAACATTTCATCCTTTAATGAATCAGTATAATATCTCTGCTTAATTTAAAAATTGAGCTGTTGAAATTTTTTTTATTAAAACAAAAAATTCTTATTTCTCAGCACCTCCCTCGTCATAGAAAATCTTCCACATCACCCTTTTTTCACCTGGAAATCTCTTCTCTGACACTATTTTTCACTTGTAGAACAAATATTTAACCAGCTATATCTTATTTGACAGAGGTCACAGAGCTCTATCAAACAAAATTTTAATTAATTTTAATTTTAGTTAAATTTTCAACTACCATCATCAAAAAATTGAGGAAAAATTACATGAGAAACAAGACATTTTTTATAGGCCTAATTTAAAATTACAAATTTGGATATTTTGTACATTGGGTAAACACTTAAATTTGAATTATTCATCCAGTAAATCTTATTACAAAACTGCATTAGCATACCATGAGATTTATAAAGGAGAAACAGTGAAGGTTTTCTTGTATTGTTTCATAACTTGACTAATTTTAGCAAAAAATAAAATAAATAGAACTGACCCACGAGTCATTCCTGTTCAAGCAGAGGGATTGTGGCATCCTTATGGTTGAAATCCAATATATCATGGCGATAACTTGGTTAATTAGTAGCCCTGGGGTTCCTCCCAGTTGAGTAGATCGCCTGAATGCATGCACTTGATTGCCTGCCTATATTCTGATGGTAATGGCACTCAAACTTGAGCCTAGACTTCAATTGCTAAAGAAGCTACTAATATAAGCAATATAAGCCATAAGTGTTCCAATGGGTCAAATAGATGACCATACAAATATTAAGCAGACTCAACAGTGCACAAGATTGGGGCAGCTTTGTATTTAAATTTACAGGATCTCTGTAACCCTTTGCATTACCGACAAGATGTTTTGGATCTATCTTGCTTACCCACTAGGTAAACATTTTCCAATAATAAACATAAAATCTTCACAGGGTGAAACTTGAAGAACCAATATGTAAATTTTCAGGCCATAGGCCACCAGGAAGACTACTTGATGATGTCTAATTACCAAATTAACCTGCTTAACCGTTTGAACACTGGTGGTATCTTGCATGCCAGTTAAATGGCAGAAGTTGGAAGAGTCAAGATCCATTATTTGGGGGTAGCGCAATTAACACTTTACCCAACGCAGACGATATCAAAATTTATTATTTTAAATATCATTTTTTCAAATTTTTCAAAAAATTTTAACAAAACCATATCATGTGACCCCTCGTTGGAACGAGCTCGATGAGCTCGTTCCAACAAGGGGTCACATGATATGGTTTTGTTGGATTTTTTTGAAAAATAATATTTTTTCAACTGCTGAATTTACATATTACGTGGCGGATGTGGCCAATTTGTTGGGTAAAGGGTTAATATTTTCAGTGTGTAGCGCCTTCATGTTGAAAATATTAATTGTTCTACCACACATGTTCACTTAGCAGCCATCCTACTTTATCCTACTTTCATGCATCAATTCAAGTGGAATTATTGATAGGAATGATCAGATTCTTATAAAAAGCATATAATAAGAAGAAAATCTAGTGTTTTTGAGTGGATAGAGATAATTATCTCACTCGTGACTGTGACAAATGGTTATTTTAAAAATAAACATTTCTCTCAGTCACTCATGAGCTAATTTTCGGTATCCTCTCAAAAACACTAGATATCCTCTGTATATCTCCTTTCAGATATTTTTTCAATTCTTTTATTCTAAAACATAGCTTAAGAAATTGTTATCAGCGCAGCCTGGCTAGTCATGCTAGATAAAGTATTAACCCTTTACCTAATGAATAGGCTGGATCCACCCCCAAAATGTACAAATTAAGCAGTGGAAAAAAATATTTTTCAAAAACTGTCAGCAAAACCATATCATCTGACTCCTTATCAGAATGAGCTCATCGAAGTCATTCCAATGAGATCACTTGATATGGTTTCAAATATTTTCAAAAATTAGAAAAAATAATGTTTAAAATGATTGATTTTTTTATTTGAAAATAAATATTTAAAATAATAAATTTTAATATTGTGTGCATTGGGTGAACGGTTCGCAAAACTCAGTGTTTCACATTCGGTTGTTTTAGGTGTGCAGATGTTGGATGGGGATGTTCATGGTGCAGTTGATGCCAAATCACCTGATGATGATATTTAAAAAAATTTTAAATATTTAAAATTATAAATTTTGATATATTGTTTGCTTTGGCTAAAGGGTTAAGCCACACTCAGTATTTCTCATTCTGTTGTTTTAGGTGTGCGGATGTTGGATGGGGATGTTTATGATGCAGTTGAGGCCGAATCACTCGGTTTTAACAGATCTCACATAGACATCTATTCAGCAAGCTGGGGACCTGATGATGATGGCCGTGTTGTAGATGGTCCAGGTCCATTAGCAAGAGCAGCATTTACTGAAGGAATTAAAAAGGTAGTTGTATGAAACATTGTCTGAATTTTCAAGTTAAACTCATTCTCCGGGTGGGAACTTTGAACTTTAACAGCTTTTAGACTGTGAATTGAATCTGAATGTTAGTATATAACAAGGGATACTTATCTTAAGGTTTCTTATAAACCTTTGACATAACGTAACAGTCAAAACCAGTCAGCTTTATAAATAAATATTATTCTTTATATTTCTTTTTTTTTTTGGGGGGGGGGGGGGGGTAGGGGGGCGTGGTGGTTTTGCAATAACCGGTTATCATCAGATCACCAAAGTTAAGCAACGTCGAGTCTGGTTAGTTCTTGGATGGGTAACTATCTGAGCGATCAATTTGGACTCCCACGTTGTGTCCTTGGGCAAGGCACTTAGCCCTGATTGTCCACATGGGGGCATGATGATGCCATAAATAATAAATAAATTATATTTTGGGGCTCAAAAACATAACTTAATGACACCTCATTTCAACAATCTTCTTGCATTTGTTCCAATGAGAGGTTAAGCTAAGTTTTTTAGGTAAAAAATACATTTTTTTAGTTATTAAATTCTTTTGCACGTTTCATCACCTATTTTGTGTAACATAAATTTAATAGTACTAACAATCAACCAGTTGAATTTTTTGACTCTATATCTTCTTGTGTACACCATTGGGTCAGAAGGAAAAGTGCAACTGTATTCCTTAACTCTTAACCCGCTGAGTATTTTTAAGATTTTTTTCATAAAATCTAGTCATGGCTGCTATGAAGCAGCCATGACTGGATTTGATGAAAAATTAATCTAATATAACACAAGAAATCATTGATGAAAAAATCCATTCAATGTGCAGGGAGAAAATATGAATAAATGTGCCCAAATTATACTTAATTCAGTGACAAGAAAAACTGTGTGCTGGGCAGGAATATTTGCCAGCAGTATGCAAAGAGTTAAACTATGAGATTGAAAAATTGCTAATGCTGAAGAATGTGGAACTCAACAATTTATTTTAAAGATACCTGGTCTCCTGAACTTTTTTTCATTGTTCACTACTCTCCATCATATTTTTAAAAAATTTAGTGAAAAAAAACTTGATTTAAGCCTCTTTTGTAATTTGTTATAAGCTCATTGTAGGGGCTGTATGTCAATGTACACACTTTACTCCTGTCTGTGTTCTGCTTGTATTATAAAGTGCCACCTGGTGCTAATAAAGAAAATTTAAAACTTGATAAAAATCACTAGGGTTCAGGATTGGCTGATTTAAATCAATCAATGAAAGTCATTGATTTAAATCATGATTTAAATCAATGATTTTTTTAAAAAATCATTGATTTAAATCAAAAAATTTACAAAATATTTTTATATAACTTGGAAATGAGCTCAAACAAGATAGAACAAATGTATATTAACTGTTGAAATACAGTAATTAGACAGTGTTAACTAATTTATATAGTGGGAATATACTTCCCACTGTGTCTTGCCTACTGGAATGTGCTGTAGGTTAGTTAAATGTTCCTGAATAAGTTTAATAAGTTTATATTATTTTCAGCTCATATGTATGGAATCATATTAAAGTGAACATAGATTTTAAATCACATATATGGTAATCTTTCAATGTATTCATCAAACATATGAATTCAACCCTGAAAACAAGGATCAGTGATTTAAGAATGTTGCAAGTAGCAAAAATGATTTTCAAGAGGTCATTTTCCTTCAATTAGTATCAGTTGTTTGTGTCCATTCTTTGGGCAGCTTTTGGTACAACCTATATCCAATACATTCTGTTTCCCTTACCTAAAGGAATCATGTGGAAAAAACTATCCTCTGGTGAATAATTTATGGTAAGAAAATAAAAATCAAATAAATTGATTTAACCCTTTACCCAACGTAACGGTCAAAACCGGCCAGAGCTACTCTCAAAAATCGCCAATTAATTTTCATTATTTTTTTCATTTTTGTCTCAAAAACATAGGTTATGACCCCTCATTGGAACGAGCTCGTCGAGCTCGTTCCAACGAGGGGTCATAACCTATGTTTTTGAGACAAAAAATGAAAAAAAATAGTTATTCAAGAATTTTTTGGCCAAGTGTCGTCTGCTTTTCATGTTAGGTAAAGGGTTAAATAAAAAAAAACTGATTTAAGTAAAAAAATAGATTTTTTAATTTTTAAAAAAAAAATCAAAAAAATCACCAACCCTGCTAGGGTCAGTATGGTAAGGGTTAGCAGGCCACTACTAATCCTTATGCTTATTATACTTACCCTAAACCATTATGGATGTCTCTCATTTTAGTCTACCTCAAGATAGAGAATTTGTTTCTCATTATGTTAAGTTTACAGCATGAAAAAGGTTAAAATAACAAGTAAATATGATATTGTTGGACCTTAAACAGTTATTATTTGTTGGGAACATGAGCTAGAATGAAATTTTATTTATTTATTGGGGTTTAACAACACTTGTGACAGCCAGGGTCTCCTTGTGTCAGAGAGTTTTATGAGTTTAGGAAGCCAGATTACCCAGAGAGAAGAACTCATCAGTGGTGAGTAACTATCAGACTCCCCATTGTACTAACTCCACAAAAGCAGGGTGAAGACAAGTACACCATTGACACGCAGTACACCTTTATATACAGCGCCACCATGCCTCGACATGGGCAATCAGGATTAAGTGCCTTGCCCAAGGACCCCTTATGTTGATCGAAGCGTGGCCCCTTCAGTTTGAAATCCAATGCCATAACCACTGAGCTACCATGCTCCCAAGATGAAAATAAACACAGAAAAATGAAGGAGACCAGCTGTTTTTAAAACCAATTGCAGTGTCTTCTATTCTTCAGCTTTATCGAACAATTTACGACTTACAAAACGTAACATATTATATTCTGTTTTTGTTACAGGGTCGAAAAGGGAAAGGATCTATATTTGTTTGGGCCTCAGGAAATGGAGGTAATGCTCAAGATTCCTGTAATTGTGATGGTTATACAAATAGTATATATACACTTTCAATTAGTAGTACCTCAAAAAGTGGAACAAAGCCTTGGTATTTAGAGGAATGTTCATCAACATTAGCTACAACCTACAGTAGTGGTGCTTACAAAGAACCACAGATAGTAAGTATATAATCAGGAAAATTTAATTAGACTGCTGTATTTCTTTTCAACCTACTCACAATTGTTTACAATTGGCTGTAACATAAGTGCAAGCCCTACTTCGGAACTAACTCAAGCTTTTAGAATCTTTTCCAAACGAGTTGGAAAAGTACTAGAGTGCAAAAGCACGAAAAAGATCGAAAAAAGGGTCGAGCGAGACCAGCGCTCGAAATTACAGGTACTCTCTCTGCACACCTCTTGCGTTTACCGAGCGCATGCGCAACAACCGTGACGTCAATTCCTTTATTTTCCGCCATTGTGCATGGTCGGAAATGTTTGTGACTCGTGCTAATTATGCTATGTATTCTTCGTGAACAACTTATTCTTCATATTTAGTGTGCTACTGGATTGTATCCTTTTATCAAGCTACCAAATTATTATTATTATTTAATGTTAATTTGTATTTTTATTGCTGTTCTCTTCACACTTTATCTTGTCTTTCCCCCACGTGTGAACACGACCTTAGTACTGTTTTCCGTCGGCGGGAAGCTTGATTATTGTTTTGATATCATGCCTAAGACTATTCCTTGTACCTCTTGTTTGCAGGTGAAACATGTGGACGATTCTCATGCCACATGTGTCACTTGCAACAATTGCACTCAGGCCCAATCATGTGGTATCTGTGGGGTTTGGTCCTCTAAATTTTGGGCTTCTGTGAACAAGGTGGTTCTTTCCAGAGCTAGAACCCCTCGTTCTCGGGGTAAGGGTAGCCGTGCCATAGCAGACTTTTCTGCTGGTGCACGTGGTGACTCTGTCACACAGGATTCGGATCTGACTTCTGTGGCGAGTTCCTCTGCAACTGTTGGCGGTGTTAGTTCAGTGATACCTGACGAGGAGACCGTGGCCTCTTTGTCTTCTGATGTCACTATTGAGGCGTCTGTTTTCGTTGAGAGCTTTTCCGAGGTCAGCTCGGTAACCCTCTCTGATCTGCCTCCTACACCGTCGACCGTTGTTGAGGAGGTTGCTACTCCAGATCCTATTCTGTCTGATGGTGGCTCTTCCATCTCCTCTGGGGATGGTCTACAGTCTCGGGGGACCGAGGCTGTTTCTGCTGGTGTGTCTGTGTGTTCTCAGCCTCCCCCAGCCTCGCGGCGAGGCTGTGCGGGTTTGCTGTCTGCTCCGTCTCATCTGGCTAGGTTTGCTCCTAGTCGGTTGAGCCGGCCGGTCGCTTCGGCAGCGATTCCTCGTCCCTCGAGTGAATCGTTTATTGTTCCACCTTCGCCTGCTAGTGTGCCGCCTAGCGGAATGGTGTTGGGACGTTGGCATCCAGGGCCTGCTGTTCGGCAGCGGTCAGTGACAGCCCCTGTTAGCTGTCACTCTCGGAACCTTCCTCCGGTGATTCCTCACTGTGTTCCGAGTCTGGGTGTCGATCGATGCTTGCCGTCGGTCTCAGAGGATAGGCAGTTGGGGCCGTCTGCTGCGCAGAGGCCAATGACAGGTTCCTGTCATTCTTGGGACAATCCTCCGGTGTCTTCTCACCGTGTCCTAGGTCCAGCTACCGATCGACGTGCGCCGTCGGTCTCTTTAGAGGATTTGCAGGCAGGGCCTTCTGTTTCGCAGAGGTCAGTGATGGCCCCTGGGCGTCACAATCGGGACTATCCTCCGGTGTCTTCTCACCGTGCTCCTATTCTGTCTGCCGATCGACGTTCGCCGTCGGTCTCTTCTGAGGATTTGGGTTCTTCTACCAGAAGGGTCCATTGGGAGGACACTCCGTCGGGCGATTCTGCTGCGACGGATTCTCAGGGTGACCTGCGCCAGGCCGTTTTGGCGCTCACCCGGTTGCTTTCTGGCAACCCTCAAGTTGGCCTCCCTGTGCCTCCTGAGGCACAACCTCCTTTGGTCGGTCGCCGAGATGTCTCGCCTGGCCCCTTGGATACTGCACAGTATTCACAGGAGGTTTCTGCTGGTCAGCCCGAGTTGGGCTACGTCTCCTCTGCTACGGAGGATGACGAGTATCTTGAAGGTGATGGGCCCCCTCGTCAGTCTTGGGGCAGGCTTTGGATTTCGTCTTTGGCTTATTGCCGGACGTTCAACCTTCCGACCAGCCTTCTGTGACCGTCCGGCCGCGGTCCACTGTGGAGCGCCGTAACCCTGTTGAGCCTTCTAGCTCCGGGGCTTTGCGTCCTCTGCAATCGGCTCAGGTGGTTGAGTCCTTCCAGGGCTTAGACGCCAAAATGCGTTCTAAGGCCCTCAAGGGTTCCTTCTTTTCTAGAGCTGATGCCTTTCTGCCTCCATCGCGGTTTCGCGTGTACGATTCCGTCTCTCCACCAGTCTTCCAAGGGATGACTACTGTGGATGAGGATTCTTCTTCCCTCGGGTTGACTAAGCCTAAGTCGGCAGTTCTCCCGATGTCGGTAGTTGAGTCTATGGTGGGCCTGTCCCGAGAGATGCTGGGTATGTTGTCTCTCGCGGATCATGTCGTCGCTGCTCTGGCTGAATATTTTCCACCAGGGGAGTTTGATGACGCTCAGGCGCCTTTTCGCGTTTTGTCACAGGCTCTTATGAACTTGACTCACGCTCACGCCTGTAACACGGCTAATTTGGAGCTGGCACGCCGGGATGCGGTTTTGGATTCTTTACCATCCCTTCCTTCTGAGCAACGTGCTGTTCTGAGGTCTGCCTCTTTGGTGGGACCTCAGTTGTTCCATGGTTCCGTGGAAGCTGTTCGTGGCGAAGTTCTTCGTCATTCGAAGGACCAGCTTTTGCTGAGACAGCTTGACCCACCTGCTGCTGCGGGTGGGGGTCGTTACAGGCCCGCCAAGCGTGCTGCTGCGTCTGCCTCGTCGGCGACGTCGGCTACGCCTTCGGCTCCGTCTGCTCCTTCTGCTCATAAGAAGCGCCGACGTGGCCAGGCCCGCTGGCAGCCTCAGGCTGGAAAGTCTCAGGACTCTGTCACTTCCCGAGGTGGTTTCTCCTCTCGGGGGCCTCGTCGAGGCCGCAAGTGAAGGTTCTCACCTCGATTCGCCTCCAGTCGGGGGAAGGCTGTCGCTGTTTTACGACCGTTGGACAGAGATAACGTCGGACTCTTGGGTCCTCGACGTCATTCAATCCGGTCTGCGACTGTCCTTCCATCGGCACCCCAGTTTATCTCGGGTGCCCCTTCCGACTTAGGTCCCTTCAGATTCTCTGCGTCGGGACCTTCTGGTGCAGGAGATCGACAATCTCCTCACCAAAGGGGCGATCGAGGTGGTCAGGAACACCCTTTCTCCGGGGTTTTACTCGAGACTTTTCTTGGTGCCGAAGAAAAACGGCCAATATCGTCCTGTCATCGATCTGAGTACCCTGAACGAGTACATAATTGCTCCTCGTTTCAGTATGGAGACTTTCCGGTCGGTTCGACGTTCAGTTCATCATTGCGATTTTGCGGCCAGTATCAACCTGAAGGATGCCTACTTCCATGTACCCATTCATCTGGCGTCACGGAAATACCTTCGGTTCTCGTTTCGGGATCGAGTTTTTCAATTCAGAGCTCTCCCGTTCGGTTTGAACCTGGCTCCTTGGGCCTTCACCCGACTGATGTCACATGTGCTTGCTTTCCATCGCACACAGTCGGCAGTGACTTCGTCAGCCTACCTAGACGACATCCTCCAACGGCACCACGATGCTGCTGTTCTGGAGTTCGATGTCCGGCAGTTTCTTTGCCTGCTAGCGTCGCTGGGTTTCAGAGTCAATCGCGAGAAGTCGGATCTTCTTCCTTCTCAGCGATTCCGTCATTTGGGGATGGATTTCGACACTCTTCACAATGTAGTGTCGGTCCCCCAGGCTCGGGCGACGATTCTTTCCGCCTTGACTCGGGACCTGCTTCAATCTTCCTTGGTCTCGGCCAGGACTTTCCTTCGGATGCTGGGCCTTTGCGGTTCGGTGACAGATCTCATTCCGCTCGGTCGCTTGTTTGTCCGACCTCTCCAACACTTCCTGTTGGATCATTGGCGTCCGAATGTAGATCCGCTGGACCTGGAACTCACTATTCCTCGGTCTCTGCTTTGTCACCTCCGCACTTGGGCAGATATTCCCTGGCTGACACAGGGTGTTCCGTTGGATCTTCCTTTGGCCGATCGCATCCTTACTGCGGATGCCAGCGATCGGGGCTGGGGTGCGACGTTGGATCCTCTCGGTCTGTCTACTCACGAAGAGTGGGACAGCGAGCAGGTGGGCCTTCATATCAACCAGAAGGAGCTCCTTGCTCTTCTGTTGAGTTTTCGGCTTTGGATCCCTCACCTTTCGGACCATGTTGTCCTACTTCTTTCGGACAATTCGACAGTAGTGGCCTACATACGGAATTAGGGAGGCACACATTCGATTCCCATGTATCGGCTGTCTCGGGATCTTCTTCTGTTGGCGCGGGATGTGAACGCTCGGGTGTCCATTCGACACATTCCCGGGCGTCTCAACGTCCTAGCAGACTCCCTGTCCCGACGCGACAGTGTCCTTCCAACCGAATGGATGCTACATCGGTCGGTGTTTCAGGCGATTTGCGAGCAGTGGGGTCGTCCTCAGGTCGACCTTTTCGCTACTCGCTGGAATCATCAGGTAGAGACTTTTGTCTCCCCTTGTCCAGATCCTCTGGCATTTGCAGTAGATGCTCTGTCTCTGGACTGGACAGGTTGGGTCGGCTATGCCTTTCCTCCTGCACCGATTCTTCCTCAAGTTTTAGCGAAGATTCGTGCTTGCAGTTGCAGGATCATTCTGATCACACCCCTGTCTCCACAGAGGGTGTGGATCAATCTGCTGCAGCCTCTATTGGCCGATCGACCGATTCGTCTACCTCTACGTCGCGATCTTCTTTCACAGGGTCGTCCCAGGAAGTATCACAACAACCTGGCGAGCCTGTCCCTTCACGCCTGTCTTTTATCAGGTCCAGTCTCCGACGTAGAGGTTTTTCGAGACGATCAGTGGAGTGCATTTCTGCATCGTGGCGACCTTCCACTGGAATGACTTATGCCTCCAAGTGGAAGGTTTTCTGCCGCTGGTGTTCAGATCACAATGTGAATTACCGTGATCCGTCAATCGCTCAAATTGCGGATTTTCTGGTTTTTCTTTTTGACTCCAAGGGCCTCCAGCCTATTACGATTAAGGGCTATCGGTCTATGCTGTCTGATACTTTCTCTTATGTGGGAAAGCGGTGCATCGGTCGTAATCTTTTCCTCTCCAAACTTATTCGGCACTTTTCTTTGAAGAGGCCTCGAGTTTTGCATCTTACACCCAAGTGGAACTTGGCATGGGTGTTGCACTGTTTGGAGGGGGCGCATTCGAGCCTTTATCTGAGACCGACATGCGTTTTCTCACCTATAAGACGGCTTTTCTTCTAGCGTTTGCTTCTGCTCGTCGAGTCAGTGAGCTTCATGCGCTATCTGTTGATTCTGCCTTCTTCCGAAATGAGGCTAACAGTGTCACATTCACTACTGATTGCTCTTTTCTGGCTAAGAATCAACTCCCCGATTCGGTACCTCCTCCCATCTGCATTCGGGCTCTCCCTGCTGTAGATGGACGGAGGCCTCTTCTTTGTCCTGTTCGTGCGGTCAAGACTTACATTACTCGCACTCAGTTCATTAGGAGGGGTCGGAAGAGATTCTTTCTGTCTCTCATTCCTAAGAGGCAGTCTATCTCTTCCCATTCTATTTCCAGGTGGATCTGTCTTGCAATCAAGCTGGCTTATTCTCGCTTGTCTGCATCGGATCTTGTTTCGAACCGGCTTAATGCTCACGAGGTTCGTGCCATTTCTACATCCAGGGCATTCTCCAATTCTGTTTCGCTCCGTGATGTTATGAATGCGGCTTACTGGAGGAATGCTTCTACCTTCTCCTCCTTTTATCTCCGCCACCTTCAGCAGCAATCTGAGGACCTTTATTTTTTAGGCCCTCTCGTTGCTGCTCAGGCTGTTGTGCACCCTCGTTAAAATTGTTTTTGTCGAGGTTGCGCTTCACTCAGCCTTGTTCTTTTCAGGTGCCTTCTCTCTATCTTCATTACAGGTTTTCGTTTTTGTTCTCTGCCATCCTTGCTTTCGTTCTGCTACTCTTGTTGGTATTGGTTATGTGATTCACCTCCTCCTATTGTTTATTCAGCCAATTGTAAACAATTGTGAGTAGGTTGAAAAGAAATTAAAATTTTTTAGTAAATTTTGTTTCTTAACATACCTACCACAATTGTTTACCGGAGGCCCACCCTCTTTGGGGATATCTTTGATATCGATGCCTCCCCGCTAAATCACAAACTTCTCGTTGGCGGAAATACGGAATTGACGTCACGGTTGTTGCGCATGCGCTCGGTAAACGCAAGAGGTGTGCAGAGAGAGTACCTGTAATTTCGAGCGCTGGTCTCGCTCGACCCTTTTTTCGATCTTTTTCGTGCTTTTGCACTCTAGTACTTTTCCAACTCATTTGGAAAAGATTCTAAAAGCTTGAGTTAGTTCCGAAGTAGGGCTTGCACTTATGTTACAGCCATTTGTAAACAATTGTGGTAGGTATGTTAAGAAACAAAATTTACTAAAAAATTTTAATTTCAAATTCCAATTAATTGTTTTTCTTGCTGGTGTGGAAGATACAGTTCAATGCTTTGAAGCAGAAAGGCCACTTTTCTGGTCCAGGATCGTGATACATACAGTTATGATAATGTGCATGTCCTGTGATTTGTGTCAGATTCGAGGTGGTGTCCAGAATGGGATCACAACTCGCCGGAAAAGCTGGCTCGTGATCCCATTCTGGACACCACCTCGAATCTTATCTAAATCACAGGACATGGACATTATCATGATAATTCATTATCTAACAATTCTGTCACATAAACAGATTAAATCTTAAATTTTTAATAAGTTTTGGGATATAATATTGGGTGATAAAAAGTTTTTAAAAAAAACATATTTTATGGAACAACAATATTGTTGCGCACTTTAACAAACAATGAGTAACTCGGTCATCTCAAATTTTCATAGTTGCATTGTAAAATTATTCACTCTCATTGTCACTTCCTATATAGTTCTGTCGCTAATTGTAAGGAATTTTGTTTTGTGTTGTAAGCGATCAGCTGGGTCAATCACTGAAATGCACATAGAATGTGTTCATGTGCCTGTTATAATAGCCCGTTGCGTTCCCGGAAATGGGTCATCTGTATGATACGGAATCAGAAGGAGTCATCTATATGATACGGAATCGGAACACATTATGTGATACATAGACAAAACTACATGTATGTTTCAATGAGTCGTTTTGTATTCAATGACTCAGATGTGCGTAGGAAGAAAACGTCGAGACCGAAGGTCGAGACGTTTTCTTTCTACGCACATCTGACGAATTGAATACAAAACGACTCATTGAAACATACATGTGGTTTTGTATTTATTACATGACCCAAGCACCTACTGACCTAATTTTCTTTTCTATCAACGGTGGTAAACACCATGCACTTTATGCAGTCTCATTGCATAAAAAAATTCCCGGTTGGAACAGGTTGGTGTGCAATACGGAATTCCGTGTTGCACATCCGTATTGCATAAGAGAGACTGCATGGGCATGTAATAAATACTGTTTCTCGTCTCTTTGAAGCCAAAATGTATATGATTGTTAGATAAATCCTAATTTCATACAAATAAATGACTGTTCAAAGAATATATGGGATAGACCAATCAAGATATTCAACATGCTGCTTCTAGAACTTAACTGGCAGAGTGATTATTTTTTTCACAGGCAATTTGTAACCCAAATATTTTTTTCAATGATACCATCCTATCAGCAAAGGAATCCATAGTTTATGAAGATATTGATGAAAAATAATAATTGTTTTTGTTACTAATTATTTGAAAGTATTGTTGATACTCTTTTAAATTGTAAGAAAAGATTTTATTAACATATTTTTTTCTACTGCTAAAGTGGCTTTTAAGTGGCTATCATATATGAATTTTAGAGCTGGCTGACGGAAAATATATTGGTTTCACCATAATTGAATAGCAGCAATTTTAAAAGAAAAAATGGTTTCATATTGTATAAATGTGTAATGTGCTAAACAAGTTTGGACCAAATACAAAAGTCAATTCACTGACTTTTGTACTGAGGCCAATATGAGTGGAACAAATTATAAAATACCAGAGATCATTGCTGAAATTTTTGTTTCAGTGGATTTATTGAATACCAGTAGTCTCTTTGCCAATGAAACTTTTCAATTAACCCTTTACCCAACAAAAATCGGCCACACCCACTCACGAAATATACAAATTCAGCTGTTGAAAAAAAAACATTTTCAAAAAATTTCAAGAAAGCCATATCATGTGACCCCTCATTGAAACGAGCTTATTGAGCTTGTTCCTATGAGGGCTTACATAATATGGTTTTCTTGAAATCTTTTGAAGTTAAAAAAGTAATATTTAAAATAATAAGTTTTTGTATTGTACACATCAGATAAAGGATTGACAAGAATTTGGTCATTTTCTGGATTCTAATGATAAACCAGGGAGCATGGTCACTCATTGGCTTCGGCACTGAACTTCAAACCAAGATGTTCACGGTTTGATCCCTGCCAGATGTACCTGTGTTGTGTCCTTGAGCAATGCACTTAATCCTGATTGCCCATGTGGGGGCACGGTGGTGTTGTGTACTAAGCCATAATGCACATTGATGGTGCACCTGTCTTCAACCAATGCTAACCCTGCTTGTGTGGAGTTAGTATGTTGGAGAGTCTGACAGTTGCATGCCATTGCTCGGTGGTTCTCTCTAGATTCTCTGACTTCCTCCACTGTAAAACTGTCCAACACAAGGTGAACCTGGCTGTCAAAAGAGTCGTTAAACTGCAATAAATAAATGATAAACCAAGCATTTATTCATTTATATTTTGTTTGATAGAGTTTCATGAGAATAAGTGCTCAGTTCATTAAAATGCTTTAATTAGATATACCGAGGTTGAATAGAGCTATCAATAAGAGGAATTGACTGATTGTGAAAGTAATTCTTTGATAAAACACAAAACTTTATATTCAATTAATAGTAGTTTAATCCATAACCTTTATGCAATGAACAGGTCAGTTTTGTACTGGTTTGATGTTTGGATGTAATATGAATGGATAGGGTTATTTATTTAGGAAATATCTGCAGTTTTATACTGATGATATTTTTATGCCCCCCGACTTAAGTTGGGTGGCATATAGTGATTGAAGTGTGCGTGTGCCCGTCCGTGCATGTGTGTGTGTGTCCGAGCCAATAACTCGAAAACAGTTAGGGCCGCAGTCATCAAACTTCACACAATTATAAAGGACCATGGGAGGATGTGTCACACACCATAGCCAGATTTGTACCTTCAAGGTCAAGGTCACATTTCAAGGTCACACTAAAAATCGGTCAATATTCGTGTCTCAGACATAACTCAGAAACGAATCATAGTACAATTGTTAAACTTTTTACAAATGTTAAGGACAGTCAGAAGGTGTGTCGCGTATAATAGTTTCTGCCGCATCTGCAAGGTGAAGGTCACAGGGGGGGAGGGGGAGGGGGGGGCATGTGTTACTTTAGTAACATTTTTCTTGTTTTATTATGTGGAAAAGTATTATAGTGGGACCAGAGAAGAGAGTCAGACAAAATTCTACTGACAGCTACTGGAAACTAAATTATCAATTAGGTAACTGTTTGTTGTTCTGTTCCAGGTTACTTCAGATCTACACAATAAATGTACCCATACACATACAGGAACCTCAGCATCAGCTCCATTAGCTGCTGGTATCGTTGCATTACTTCTGGAAGCAAAGTAAGTTTTGCTGTTTAACCCTTTACCCAACGTAACGGCCAAAACCGGCCAGCGCTATTCTAAAAAATCGCCAATTAATTTTCAAAATATTTTCATTTTTTGTCTCAAAAACATAGGCTATGACCCCTCGTTGGAACGAGCTCGTCGAACTCGTTCCAACGAGGGGTCATAACCTATGTTTTTGAGACAAAAAATGAAAAAAATTAGTTATTCAAGAATTTTTTTTGCAAGTGTCGTCTGCTTTTCATGTTAGGTAAAGGGTTAACCCTTGAAGGCACAATTCCAACTATGATAACTTTTTCATGCAACAAAACCTTCAGTTTTTGAGTAAACTTGTAGGTTGCATTCCAAGTACTTTAGCAGTTGTTTCTAGACAAGTATTGGCTGGCTATATTGGCAGCCAAGATTATCTGAAACAACCACAAAGGATGTAGACTGTCAAAGATAAGCAAGCAAAGTAAAGATAAGCTATTGCCATCACATGGGCAGAAGTCTGTTAGTCTGTGAGTCTGTTAACAATTTTATTAGCACCGGCTACACCCTGTAGTTCTTATCTGATCATCACGAAATTTCATATGCAATTTAGAGGTCATGTTTAGATGAGAACGTCCCCTTTTGGTCGCGATCAGTCAACCGTGATGGCCACGTGAGCCAAAACCCGAAAACCTTTAGCACAGTCTACAGGTTGTATTTATGAAGGGATGTCATTCCAAATTTGTAGGATGACTCCGTATATTGTCTACATCAGAACGTTCTATTTGGCCATGATCGGTCAGCCGTGATGGCCGCACAGGCATGTGACTTAGATTTGTTTAGCACAGTCTACAATTCATATTTATGAAGTGATTTCATTGTAACTTCAAAGGATAACTCGGTATGATGTCTAGATGAGACTATCCTATTTTGGTCACGATTGGTTAGCCATTACCCCCGATCCCCCCCTCCCCCCCCCTCCCCCCACTGCCTGGTCACCTAGATTACCTTAGCATTGCCTACGGGTTCGTTTTTATGAAGGGATTTCATTGTAACTTTGTAGGATAACTTTGTATGATATCTAGATGAGACTCTCCTATTTTGGTCATGATCGGTTAGCCATAACTGCTGAACCGTCACATGACCTAGATTCCTTTAGCAAAGTCTACAAGTTATATTTATGAAGGAATTTCATTGTAACTTGGTAGGATGACTCATTTTTGAATGATTTTGCTGTAACTTCTTAACTTTGGTTGACGTATATTAACTGTTAGGGCCACATTAACCCAGGCCTCAATTCTTGAGTACAGTCTACACCTCAAATTATTAAACATAGCATATAGGGAACAAAAATTAACATATTCTCAATTATCACAATTCTTGTCATATTTCATAATCCTTTCATAAACATTGTACATTATTCTTTTCATCAAACACTACACACAGTCAAGTTAAGCCACAGTGTCACTGACATTTTCATTTAACTAATTTTGTCATGGAGGACTTTGTAATAGCAGTACTTTTCGCTAATGAAATGAGGTACTGTGCCTCTATGTTTCACCCTTGAAGGGTAAATTCCGACTTTGATCACTTTTTTATGGTCCAAACCATGCAGTCTTTGATTAAACTGGTTGGCTGCATTTCCAGTACCTTAGCAGTTTTTTCTAGACAAGTTTTTGTCAAGCTTGTCTGAAATAATTACAAAGGGTTTTGGATGTCAAAGATAAAGTAAGTTTTGATTTTTGTACAGTAGAATCCTCTTAATTGAATATCCATTTTGCCAGTGAAAATTATTCAATTAACAGAAGTATACAATTAGCAGGGATTTGGTCAGTTTCCTGTGTTCTGGGAAGAAACTGAGCATTTATTCTATTATATCTTGTTTGACAGAGCTCATAGAGCTCTGTCAAACAAGATATAATAGAATAAATGCCTGTATTGGATGAAGTGAGGCCAAAAAGGTTGATAAATAGGGGGAATTTGGTGCGTGTCACAGTGATTTTTTCGACATATTATAAAAATTATATACAATTAACAGGAGTTTACTGTACAACCCATATGCAATTAACAGATCAAATTTGTACTGAAGGTATGGTAAATGGTTTTGTGTTTGAAAATTATATTCAATTAACGGGGATATACAATTAAGAGATATCCAGTTAAGTGGGCTCCACTGTATTAATTTGTCATGGAGGACTTTGTGATAGCAGTACTTTTCACTAATGAGCTGAGGTACTGTGCCTCTTGTGTTTAACCCTTATGGCTGAATTCCAAATTTCATCACTCTTTCATATTTTTATACTGTACCAATGACCCAGACATAGCTGGTGCTAACTCTTAAAATATAGGGCCAAACACAAATTTTGCCCCCCAATCCCCAAAATTTGCATCTAAAACTAAAGAAAACATGTCCTGAAAGGCCCTCCACACCTCGCCCCCACTGCGCATGCGCAGTGTCCAGGACGTTCCGAAATTGGCGCCATTTATCATTCTAAGTTTGGCCCTTCATCAGTTAACATCTGACTGATCTTTGTGCTTTTAAATCTCAGTTTAAATGATGCCAGACACATAAATATTAGTGAAATGGTGATTCTAAGGAGGATAGAAAAGGAGGAGAGGAAAAGAATGTGTGACAGAATATTATCAGGGCTGTAACTTAAAATTTTTTAATGAAATTATGTTAAGTTACCTATTTTCAAGGCAGCAGCCATTTTGTTGTCATTCTGATTATTTAGTTACACTGTTTTTTCAAGTGTTTTTCCTCTCTCCCTGTCCTTTAAGTTCCCCCTTGCTATTCTCCCATGCTTTTGGCATAGTTTCTGTAATTATTATTACTAAAATTTCTTGGGAGTTTTAGCTTATAACAGAATGAATTCTGTTCTTTCCCCATGTTTACGTCTTCACCTACGGGTGGTTAGGCGTTGTGTTCTGCATCTACCATCTGATGTTCTGCAGTTTCTTCCCTGGAAGTCTCTGTTTTGCATCAGATGGTGTATTTTTGGTAACTGATTTCGGGCCTGGGTATCTGGAGTCTTATTTTAGTGTTTTTACACTCATTGTTTACATTTACAACAGCCCTCTGTGTGAGGGGGGGATTTCTAAATAATAATATCTTTATGTTGTTTTAATCATAACTAGATACATTATTATTGTTCGTAAGTGTTGAATAAATTGTTTAAAATATTTTTAAAATTTTTGTCCACACTTAGGCTTGGGATCCATTGGGGCTCAACGTTACTTTTCAGAAACTTGGGCTGTTCTGAAAAAATATTTTTTCAAAATATTTTGATTTCAATTATTTTTTCTATATTAATGGATCATATTATTATTATGTATTTGATTGCCAGGGGTTAGTGCGAGTACCAGGACTTGTTTTCTTTTCTCATTGAAAGGATATTGATCAATTGTTTTAGGAGGAAGTCTTCCTTTGACCTTATTATCATTCTATATGTGGTCAGTGTACTCGCATTAACTCCTGTTCTGTATCGTATGATTTCGATGACAATATGGGAAGCGTATGTCACGGTATGTTGTTGGGGATTTGGACACTCCGGTCCTTTCCCCGCAGGGTCACTCTACTTTATCAATTTCTATTTCAGACGATCAAGATTAGGGTGATGTATCTGTGATGTCTTCCAACAGTGTGCCTCCGTCGTCACAATTAATGAAGGGCTAGCGGAAAAGTGCTCATGTAATACGCCAATTGCCTAAGAGGACCCTAGTAGGTTCGACGGCCTTTGACGTCCGCTAGCTCGCCCGGTGTAGCGTCCATTCACCGAATGGTTCGGCAGCCGGGTTCGTCCGTTGCGGTCTAGAAGGAATTTTGGGGTGATGCGAGCACTATAAAATTAACTTAATGCACACCCAGTGACGGCGGATCGGAGGGAGAACGGAGGAAGCCTTTTAGTCCGGTTCATAGCTCGTTCCGGTCCATCCGGACGGCAAGCGAGAGAGGCCCCTCTCTCGTTCAACAACATCTGGCCCCAGATGTTGTGGTACAAATGTGTTGTTAGCGGAGCATACGTCCGTCGCTCGGGACGCTCCGTTGTATAGGCAGTCCGCTGAGACTGCTAAGGCTTCCTCTTCTCATCAGCGCACACGACCGCACCTTGGCTGCGTGACCGCCGATATATTACCAGCTTCGCCGATCAAGGATTCTTCGGCGACCAGGTCACACCATCCGGCAGCCAGGGATTCGAGACCGATGGACTCCGGACGTTCGCATAGGAAGTATGCGGGAGCCATCTGATGCGGAGCTGCCCTCGGCGAAGCACCGATAGACTGCGCCTCCGCAGGTCTCGACGCCGGACATTCTTGTGCACATAGCACAGCTTATCGCAGCATCCCAGCAGCCGACAGAAACGGTGTCGGATCGAGAATTATCCGACAGCGCTGGGTCGGTAGCCGGGGACTCGAGGCCTGCAGACTCCGGACGTTCGCATAGGAAGTGTGCGGGAGTCAACGTACACGGAGCTTCCAGCGGCAATGCATCGTAAGTCCGCTACGGCACAGGCCTCGGGAACGGACGTGCTTTCCTTAATAGCACAGTTTATCGCAGCATCCCAGCATCAACTGAATCTGTCGCATATATTTTATCCGACGATGCTGGGTCGGGACGCTCCGCGGAAGCCGGTACGGACGTCCGAAAGTTTCATCCGGTCCGACGGGATACCGAAAGGGATTCGGTGGATTTCAAGCTTTCCCTTTCGGAACAACATATGCTGCGATGCCGGATAAGAAACTGATAGCGTCGGTGGACTTAGAAATTTTTGGTTCGGTTCAGGGACATCGTTCCTCAGTTCCGACATAATCCAATAATGTCACACAAACTTTCGAATTATTGAACGACGCTATATATATTATTATTTTATGCTTGCTATCCAAGCATTTCTGGTTTCTTGTTCGAAGAGTTATGGAGATGTCTTTCAAAAGTGTGCCTCTGTCGTCATAGTTAATGAAGAGTTAGCGGCAATAAGTGCTCATGGAATATGTCTATCGCTTACGGAATGACATTCGCTAGCTCACCCGGTGTAGCATACATTCATCGAATGGTTCGGCTGCCGGGTTCGTCCGTTGCGGTCTAGGAAGGAGATTTGGGTGATGCGAGCACTTTAATTACTTTAGTACTCACCCAGTGACGGCAGATTGAGGACAGATCGGAGGAAGCCAACAACATAGGGGACCGCATGTTGTGGTTCAGATATTTTACATTCGGAGCATATGTCCGTTGCTCGGGACGCTCCGTTATATTGACAGTCCGAGAGACTGTCTTTAATGCTTCCTCATCCTCACAGCAGGGCACACGACCGCACATTGGCTACGTGACCTCGAGTATCCGATCAGTTTCGGCATTCAGTGATTCCACAGCGAATAGGTCGCGCCATCCGGTAGCCAAGGGACACGAGGCCTATACACTCCGTTCGCTCGCATATTGGAAGTATGCACGGGGTAACGATCTCGGAGCTTCCTGCGGCAATGCATCGTAAGACCGCTGCTCCTCAGGCCTCGGTGACGGACGTGCTATCCGAGTTAGCACAGTTGTTTCGCAGCATCCCAGCAATTGACGGTTTCTCGGTCGAATCAGGAATTATCCGACGGCGCTGGGTCGGTGCGGTCCGCGGTTGCATCAAGCTACGGACGACCGAACGCTTTATAGGGTCCGACAGGATGGCGAAAGGGATTCGAAAGATTTCGAGTTTTCCCTTTAGTAGTATCGGAAGATGCCTTTCATATCTTCTGGCATTTCTTCCAGTGATTATTTTTCGGACTTCATTGCTGCGATCTTGGATAAGAGACTTATAGCGTCATTGGACTCGGATTTTTCGATCGGTACAGGGACTTTGTCCCTGACTTACCGACGCAGTCCAATATTGTCATTACAACATGTGTTATTTTTCGACGCTATATATTATATATATATATACAAGCCTGCTACTAAGCATGATAGTTTAGTTTCTTGTCCGCGTGGCTCATTTCTGCCATTTTATCTTTTTTACATATAGTTTATTTTGGCAGAGCAGGGCAAACCGAGAGTTCATATGCGTCTAGACGGTGTGATTAAAGACTGCATATATTCTTTTTCGCCGTTTATGTCTTTTCCAATTTCAATATTGGGAACGACATTATGTATAGTAGACTTAACTTAGACGCTTTATTATACGTAATCCGCCTTACTGAGGCGTTATCATTACGTCTTCAAGAAAAGATTTACGGGATATTATTCTCAATGTAATTTCTTTTGAGGGCAGTATTTTGTTCACGTATAACTCCGCCCTTCAGTGGCTGATTGGAGTGTTTAGACGTGATGCAGCCCTAGCTACATCCACGCGTGGATAGTAGGTTAAGAACTCTCTCAGAGTCGCTTCGTTCTCGGAGGAGCTTCTCTTCGACGGCAACTTTCCGGCAATCCATGAATTGCTTGGTTTATACATTCTCTTGTCTATCTACTGTTACAAGAGATTCAGACTGGGGCAAACATTCGGTGGTTGACTCAGAGAGTGCCGCCGCAGTTGCCGGACCCTAGTGTCGCTGTTATGACGGTTGCCAGTCAAACAGATTGGGATATATACTGATCCCTACGGATTCGAAGTGCCAGGGTCTTTGGGTTCCGCAGTCTTTTAGCTATCAGTTTAACTTCCGCGGAATAATGTTTTTTAGGCTTGCTTTATGTCATTGCATGAACATTATTCAGAAATGCATGCCCAAATTCCTGTCCTTTAATTCGACAGTAGTGGCGTATCTCCGGAACCAGGGAGGCACTCTTTCGTTTCCGTTATTCAATTTAATGGAAAGAATCCGTCTGTTGGTTATAGTACACCAAGTTCAGTTTTGGTCCGTCATATTCGGGGTCGTCTGATTGTTTTATCGCACTCCCGTTCTCTTACGGGTCGCTTGTTGCTGTCAGAATGGACTCTCAACAAACAAGTATTTAATCAGATTTGCTATCTATGGGAGCGCCCAATGATGTTTTATTATGACACAGCTTGCTAATCAATTGCAGACGTATGTGTTGGCTTGTCCAGATCTCTGAGCTAATACTGTTAACGCTCTATTGATCTATAGGACGCAATGATAGGATACGCGTATCCTCCGGCGCTGTTGTTTTAGCAGGTATTGCTAAGATAAACAACCACAATACATTTCTGTTGATAGCATCTCTATCTTCACAGAGATCATGAGTAATTTACTCTCTTGTCTACTGTGGATCTTAACGTGAAATCTTCCTCTAGGTGAGGATCTTTTTTCACTGGGTAAATCGTGTCATCTTTATCACAACCAGCAAGGTCGCAACCTTCATGTATTCCGTTGTGTGGTCCGTATTGCATTGTAAGCACTGTACTGGACGAGCTTTGGACGCGATTTCTTACTATAGGAGATCCTCTTCTTCGCTATTCTATGCGACTAAAGTGGAGGCTCTTCCGTCGTGGTGTAGGGATCATTATGTTCATATGGTTGATCCCTCCATACTACGCATTGCTAGTTTTTAGTATACTTGTTTCACAAGATCTACTGCAGCCTGTTGTTATTTAGGTTATAGGTTTATGTTACCTCATACCTATGCACTCTACGATAGTTTACAATTGAGTCTTTTGTCTCTTTATCTAAGTCAGTTAGTAACTTTTTGATAAATAGACTTAGAATCTTTAGATTAAATTCCTATACGGATTTTAACTTCGGTTCTTATTTAGCTTAGTAATCATTTGAGCCTCTGGAAACAGTAGTTTTCAAATTCTGACCTTTTAGACAGTAATTCTGTTGGTTTCTCTTTTACTGTAGAGTCAGTGAGTTTCATGCACTATCGATGGATGATTTTCACTTTCATAGTTTCGGAATCAATACTTCCGTTACTATTTAGGTTGGATTGTTGCATAAGAGTTAGGCTCCTATTATCCGGAACCTATTATTTTAAGGTCCTTCCGTCTTCGTATGGGCATAGGCCTTTACTCTTTCCGGGTACAGTTTATGTATTTATAAACAGATATCTGTTTATTACAAGGGCGTAAGCTTCTTCTGTCTTTGATGTCTAGTAGAAGGACGTTTCGCTCCATTTTATTGTTAATCGATTCTATTAACTAGCGTACTGCTTATGGTATATCATTGGCTTAGCAGTTGTGCTTAAGATTTCGGCTCTTGAAGTAAGAGTTCTTCTACTTCTTGGGCTTACATTATTAGTGTTGCTATTATAGATTTTTGAAGGCTGCTCATTGCGCTCAGCCATCCATTCATGAATTTTATCTCAGAAATATCGAGTCCATTTCTGGAGGCCTCTATTGTTAGGTCTATTATCTACTGCTCAGAATGTCATTCACTTAACAGTTGCTACTATAGCTAGGTAGGCTGTCTGTTTCGGCAGTGTCTCCGTTCGGCTGCCCTCTTCGCTCTGGGCTATTTGACCCAGGGCAAGAAAAAGGGGGGGGGGAGGGTGTTCCCTTGGGTCACCTGTTTTTACTATGAAAACAAGGGGATACCTCCTCCGGAGTTAGTAATTCTGAGCTGTTATTGGGATGGTTGTTTAGTGAGAAGTTTAAGTTTATAAAATTCATTCAAGTCTTAGTTTTTAAAGTATAGCTTTTGAATATTGCATATGTCAACGGACATGATTATGCAATTCTCACACACTTTTAGGAGTATAAGAGTCTCTATTCTCTAGACTTACTTTATTATTGGCTTACTTTAAAAATTATTAGTATAAGGATTATTGGATATTAATAGAGTACATGGATGTATGAAGCTCAATTTTTGGAAGGTGTTGTATCTTTCTAATTTATCATAAATAAGAAAGATACATGTAAGGCCTATTACTTCTTTTCCCTACAGGGGATGACTCTATTTTATTTTATTGAGCGTATTCCATTTTGCTCTATGTCCTTGGCCCTCCAGCCTTTTTACTATTCAGCTATGTCTGGGTCATTGGTACAGTATAAAAATGTTAAAAAATTTATAGTAATTTATATATTTTTTATACTTACCAATGACCCAGACGGGGATGGCCCTCCCAGGAGTTGGGAACTCTTGCCTCCCCGCTGAGTACATAGCGCTTACCAGGCACTGGTTATTAGAATGATAAATGGCGCCAATTT
This sequence comes from Pictodentalium vernedei, assembly GCA_031216915.1. Lineage (NCBI taxonomy): Eukaryota > Metazoa > Mollusca > Scaphopoda > Dentaliida > Dentaliidae > Pictodentalium > Pictodentalium vernedei. Next base: position 123,847,861 of record CM062293.1, on the reverse strand, counting down.
CGGAACGTCCTGGACACTGCGCATGCGCAGTGGGGGCGAGGTGTGGAGGGCCTTTCAGGACATGTTTTCTTTAGTTTTAGATGCAAATTTTGGGGATTGGGGGGCAAAATTTGTGTTTGGCCCTATATTTTAAGAGTTAGCACCAGCTATGTCTGGGTCATTGGTAAGTATAAAAAATATATAAATTACTATAAATTTTTTAACTTTCATGCAACAAAACATGCAGTCTCTTGGTAAACTTGTCAGTTGCATTCCAAATATGCTAGCAGTTGTTTCTAGGAAAAAAACTTCAAAGGCCCTGTTGTTGCCTGAAACAACTTCAAAGGATGTAGACATGCAATGATAAAAATAATTGAAAATTTCCAGACATTTATATGTTGTTTGCATTTTGGTGGGTGTTTTAGAATGCACCTCAGTGTATCAGCGTGTCTGTGCATCCAAACATCTATTGCATCCGTCCATTTTGTTCTCAAAGGTACTGTCCTGGTATGACTATTACATTAGGTCAAAGGTTAACAATGCATTTGCTGGCATTGCTGGTAAACAACTATACTCAAAATATGCAACACAGTTCTTGACAAGAAAGTAGAATCAGCCCTTCTCCCCCTCCCCCCCCCCCCCCCACCATATCTTTGCCACTCCTGTAATGTACCAATAATGCTGTTGGTTACAGCCGTATACTTGAGTGCCTTGAAACAGGATATAATATTTGTAGTGATGGCGGAGTGTTGCTGGGATACATGTGTTATGCTTTTACCCATATTATTTAAAAAACTGTCGGTCACTCCCCTCCCCCACCTCTCCTCCCATAATGTATAATCATTTATTACACATGTAAGTTTCTATTTCAGAAGGATGTTGAAATTTTCTTGCATCTTTTTTTTTTTTTACTGATTAAGAGATTATTATGTAATACAGTATTGGAAAGAGCTACACAAGAATATTTCATTATTTTTATATGCCCGTTTTGATATTATGGTATACCGCTGTCCGTCTGTCTGCCTGTCTGTCCGTTTGGTCATATGTCGTACGATAACTCAAGAACGCTTTGAGAGATTTTCGTGATTTTTGGGTAGGTGGTGTATATCGATGGAAGGAAGCTCCCTTTCGTTTAGTGTCGCCGTTCGATTAGTCATTCCAGATTTATGGGACTTTATTACTTAGAAAATTGTTCATTTTTTACACGTTGTACGATAACTCGAGAACGCTTTGAGAGATTTTCACGATTTTTTGGTAGGTGGTTTATGTTGATGAAAGGAAGTTCCCTTTCGGTTGGTGTCGCCGTTCGATTAGTCATTCCAGAGTTATAGGACTTTATTTTTCACATGTCGAACAATAACTTGAAAATGCTTAGAGCAATTTTCATGATTTTGGGGTTGCAAGTATATGTTGTTAGAAGGGATCTCCCTTTCGATTTGTGTCGCTGTCCGATTTGTCATTCCAGAGTTATGGGACTTTATTCATCAAAATATAGGCAATTTTCCACATGTTGGACTTTGAGCAATTTTCATGATTTTTTGGTGGCAAGAAAATGTAACCTGACAAGTACACATGTATACTCATGTTGTGTGGTTCCCTCTTGTAATTAATAACGGGCATATCATGCGGTCATGGCGCAGCTGTTTATTATTTTCTGTACTCACAGTTTCGGTCTCGCTCTTCTGAAAAGCTTTACCCTCCTTCTAAGAATTGAGGTTAGAATTTGCTATTAATGGTGAAGAAAAAATAAAGGCAAAATTGTTATGGTCTTGCCTCACAGCATCTTTCAAGTAGTAATGTAGAAGAGTTAAGCTCCTAACCCATTACCAAATTGGCAAGCCTGGAAATAAGCAGACTGTCATCTGCAGAATGAGGTCCCCAAAGGGTGAATTTGGTGATGCTACCCAGCACAGCAGGGTAGCATCACTAAATTTACCCTCTGTGAACCTCAATCTGAATCAAGATCTCGGGCCCAAACAGAAAGAGGCACCAGAGGATAAATTGACCCACTGAATGGGATAGCATCAGCAAATTCACCCTCTGTGGACCTCATTTTTCAAATGACAGTTTGCTAATTTCCACGCATGTAAATACCAATCAGTGATAGCCAGTACCATGCACAACAGGCACCATTTAAATTTAGTTGGGTATTTTATCTATAATTTTCAAAACACAGCGTATGTCATCTCAGTGGAACAAGCTGTTGGGCTTGTTTTAATGAATCATATACTTTAAATGAAAATTTTGAGGGTTTTTTTATGAAAGGAAATCTGTTAGGTCATAGAAGATGAGTTAAGGCATTGGGTGTATTATTGTGTACTTTCAGTCCTAATTTGTCTTGGAGAGATGTTCAGTATATTACATTGTTAACTTCAAGACCAGAACCAATGAGAGATGGCAACTGGGTGACAAATGGGAGAGGCAGAAAAGGTGAGTATTACATGGAGTAGTAAAATAAACCTCGGTCTTTGTAAAAATAGTTAGTTAAAAAACCTCGGTCATTGTAAAAGGAGTTAGTAATATAAACTCGACTTATGTAAAAGGAATTGGTGTGATGAGTGTCAGTGTAAAATCACAACACCCGTGATCAACCATCAAAACAGACAAACACAGACAAACTTGTATGAAACAAACTATAGTTTGTTTTCTTTGCATTCTAGCTGTTAGTTACTTTCAGTCGACCGGCAAAATGAGACTAACCCGATTATTGTGTTGCTAAAACGCAGGGCTTAACTAAGCAATCTAGCTTCGAAATTGTTCGTTCTTCTTCAGTGGCTCAAGCCAAAAGGTCATTGTTGCTCACTCCCTTTTATACCCCACCTCTGTGCAAAATTTGTTGTGATATTTTAGAATATTTGGGTTATTAAATATTTCTTTCGAAAGGTATAAGCAACTTTTGAAATTTGCTTTTATAGCATTTGGTGAAATTCTTGAATAAATTTGCATCTGAGAAATGATTTGATGTTGAAAGAATGATCTAAAATTAGCAAGACCGTAAATAAAATTGAAATAAACTGATTTCCTTGGAAACTTTTCAATGATCATTGAGATGCAATGCTGACAAAGTGGCTGACTTTAAACTGTACACCTCTTAGAAATTTCTGACATTGTGAACTTGGAAAGATGAACAATTAAACGTAAGCGGCACTTGTTAAATACCCCTTTCCCATACTCCCAGGTTTATGCTAGTGGCATGTGACATTTATAGCCATTGCCAAAGCTTACCTTATGTCATTTATTGCATCATGTACATGGATGAAAACTACAAGGAACATTGTTTCCTTGACACCAAAACTCTTTTCTATATTTCATTTCAATATTTGATTCTGCATAAATAAAAATTGCAATTTATTTGCATCCAAAACTTACCTTATCATCCCTCATCAAAAGCAACTTGACAGACTCATTCCAATGAGAGGTCATAACTTGTGATTTAGTTATAAGATTTTGAAATGTTAAAATTCAAATTTTGTAAATAAAGTTGTCTTGCTTTGTAGTAAATATTGGGTGAATAGTTGATTGATAAACATATAGTTAAGTGATCACCATTATCACACTTTACCTGACAACATGATCAGATCTATTCAGATATACATATGTAACCCTTTACCTAACAAATCAAACACATCAGCCCTTATGTAATACACATTCAGCAATTGAAAAAAAATATATTTTTCCAAAAATTTCAACATATCATGTGCCCTCCTCATTGAAAATAGCCCCCCCACCCCCCCCCCCCCCCCACCCCCCTCATTGCTGGGTAACATGAAAGTTTTTTGTTGAAATTTTTTTTTTAAATTTGAAAAGATAATATTTAAAAAAATAAATTTTAATATAGTCCACATTGGGTAAAGGGTTAAATCATAGTATGGAAGATTTTGGAAGAAAAAAGGTTTAGTTATTTTCCTGAAAATATTGACATTGTAATCTTCAACTTGTGTTTTAAGGGTGAAAACATTTTTGTTTAAAACCTTTTTCTTGATTTTTACAGTAAGCTTAAGGTATGGATATGGCTTGATGGATGCAGCTGCAATGATTAATCTGGGTAAAGATTGGACAAATGTACCACCACAGAGAATATGTGAATCTCAATCAAACACAAAAAATGTGTATGTATGAATTGTATTTTTTATTTATAACATTGAAATTTATATAACTTTGTTCTACTTCAAAATAGCTATATTACTTGTTGGTTCTGTTTGACCTTACAGGCCTGTTTGTTCTTTTTTACTTCAGAAATATATTTTCCAAATATTGCAGTGTAAAAATTCATGTTTGTGCATCCATGCTAATTTATTAGCACTCTGCAGTGTCTGTTTATTCGGCCCAATTCAGTCCCAACCACACTCAATTTATTAGTTTACAAGGGTGTGATTTTTCAGTTTTCCATCTGTTGGGGGAGGGGGTGGGTGGGGGGGGGGGGGGGGGGAGGGAGGGTTTCTTACCCAACTACAATTTTTTTTATTTCTTCAAATTTACTAAGCTGCTACCAATTGAATTATTTGTGCAGGATTTGTTTTAAGGGTGAAACCGTTTTTGTAAAGCTTGATTTTGAAACTTATCTCTCTATGCAAACTGCTATCAGTTTTTTTTATTATTTTAAAAGTGTAATCACACCTCCAAGTTTCCAAAATTCAGTTTCCCAATGCTAGATTGCTTGAGGCAAAAAATAATTTCCATGGCTGTGATGACTTGACAAAATAATGAAATCATGAATTTTAGTACAAAATATGCTTGTAGTCTCTATAAGACTCTGCTCTCATCTCTAGGCCTATCTGGACTCAAGTTATAGTACAGCTGCCATGGACTGGACACTTTCCATGGATGGGCAATATTTCCGCGGACGCATTAATATTAGATTCCAAACACTATAGGAATAATCATCAAAAATTCAATTAATGAAGCACTGGGTACAACCCAGTGCTTTATTAATTAAAATTTGGCAGATGATGATTGTTATTACCTGGTAAATGCATGCATGGACATCACTGTCCACATGTGGATTATGACCAATCCAAGGCGACCGTACTGTAATAAGTTGGAGAGTCTGACAGTTACTTGTCATTCAACAGAGGTTTTCTCCAAGTACTCAAGCTTACTGCGCCTATATAATCTGTCAAATGTGATTTAGTACCTGGCTGTTGAAAATGTCCTTAACCCTTTTCTGTCCCTATGGGAACCCCAGGAAGTGGAGTAGTACTTTTTAAATTGTGGCAAACAAGTTCTGCTTTACTGGTGAAAGAAAACCAACGCCTGGGGTGGAAATCTTCTGAAGTGGTTAGTGACTCATCATCTTATACTGTTTACTTTCTGATCATTGTGTTTGCAATCCATCTTGTTGATCACAAATACATCCATTTATATTTTTTTCCTGTTTTCAGACCTTTAAATCAAAATGGCTGGCAAGAAGAACTTCATATTACTGCCTGTGCAGACACATCCCTTGAGATCACATATTTAGAGCATGTACAGGCCAAAATTTCACTCAAATACCATCGACGTGGTGATATAACTATATATTTAACTTCACCAAGTGGAACACGATCAGTTCTCTTACCTAAACGACCAAATGACTATCGAGAAGGTGGATTTGATAAGTGGGCATTTTTATCTGTTCATTTCTGGGGTGAAGATCCAAAAGGAAAATGGAAACTGGAGTTGATACATGCTGGGACAAAATCTTCGAACTCTGCTCCAAAGTTAGGTAAGTGGATAATGAATTCTATCATTCTTAATTCATGTCATTTACCATTATTTACAGAAAAAACTTTCTAGGGTGCATAAAAGTATGAACAATGAAAAAGTATTTTTGGTAAAGCCTTGGATAGTATTCTGCAGGAATGCTACACATTTGTTTGCCCTTTACCTAACATGAAAGGCAGACAACACTTGCAAACCAAATTCTTGAATAACTCATTTTTTTTTTCATTTTTGCCTCCAAAACATAGCTTATGACCCCCTCATTGGAATGAGCGATCATACTCAGTTTCACAAAAAAAAATTGTAATTGGGCAGAATGCAGTTGATAATGGTAGCATTCGAAGACAAGGTGATACAATACACAAGAACAAAAGCAGCCAAATCTTGCCAAGAAACAACTTCCAAATTACTTATAATGTAACTTTAAGTTTACCCATGGGCAACACAGGATGCCTGTTGGAGTAAAAAGTGTTGAAAGTTGAAATTGAGCTCCTTAGGAATATCCCTTCTAAACAATAGGCTGCATCCACCCACATAATATAAAAATTCAGCATTTAAAAAAATATTATATTTTTATACTGTACCAATGACCCAGACTTAGCTGGTGCTAACTCCAACAAAACCAGGGCCAAACACAAATTTTGCCCCCCAATCCCCAAAATTTGCATCCAAAACAAAAAGAAATCATGTCCTAAAGGACCTCCATAGTACGCCTCTACTGCGCATGCGCAGTGACGCAGTCGTCCCGAAATTGGCGCCAATTATTATTCTCTGTTTGGCCCTTCATCAGTCAACATCTCACTGATCTTTGTGCTTGTAAATCTCAGTTTAAAGGATGCCAGACACGTAATTTTTGGAGAAAATGTGATTCTAAGGAGGATAGAAGGAGGAGAGGAAAAAGAAGTGGCAAAAAATAATCAGGGCTGTACTTAAAAATTTTTGATGAAATTATGTTAAGTTGCCTATATTTTTATACTGTACCAATGACCCAGACATAGCTGGTGCTAACTCTTAAAATATAGGGCCAAACACAAATTTTGCCCCCCAATCCCCAAAATTTGCATCTAAAACTAAAGAAAACATGTCCTGAAAGGCCCTCCACACTTCGCCCCTACTGCGCATGCGCAGTGTCAAGGACGTTCCGAAATTGGCGCCATTTATCATTCTAAGTTTGGCCCTTCATCAGTTAACATCTGACTGATCTTTGTGCTTTTAAATCTCAGTTTAAATGATGCCAGACACATAAATATTAGTGAAATGGTGATTCTAAGGAGGATAGAGAAGGAGGAGAGGAAAAGAATGTGTGACAGAATATTATCAGGGCTGTAACTTAAAATTTTTTAATGAAATTATGTTAAGTTACCTATTTTCAAGGCAGCAGCCATTTTGTTGTCATTCTGATTATTAGTTACACTGTTTTTACAAGTGTTTTCCTCTCTCCCTGTCCTTTAAGTTCCCCCTTGCTATTCTCCCATGCTTTTGGCATAGTTTCTGTAATTATTATTACTAAAATTTCTTGGGAGTTTTAGCTGAATAACAGAATGAATTCTGTTCTTTCCCCATGTTTACGTCTTCACCTACGGGTGGTTAGGCGTTGTGTTCTGCATCTACCATCTGATGTTCTGCAGTTTCTTCCCTGGAAGTCTCTGTTTTGCATCAGATAGTGTATTTTTGGTAACTGATTTCGGGCCTGGGTGCCTGGAGTCTTATTTTAGTGTTTTTACACTCATTGTTTACATTTACAACAGCCCTCTGTGTGAGGGGGGGATTTCTAATAAATAATATCTTTATGTTTTTTTAATCATAACTAGATACATTATTATTGTTCGTAAGTGTTGAATAAATTGTTTAAAATATTTTTAAAATTTTTGTCCACACTTAGGCTTGGGATCCATTGGGGCTCAACGTTACTTTTCAGAAACTTGGGCTGTTCTGAAAAAATATTTTTTCAAAATATTTTGATTTCAATTATTTTTTCTATATTAATGGATCATATTATTATTATGTATTTTGATTGCCAGGGGTTAGTGCGAGTACCAGGACTTGTTTTCTTTTCACATTGAAAGGATATTGATCAATTGTTTTAAGATGAAGTCTTCCTCTGACTTTATTATCATTCTATATGTGGTCAGTGTACTCGCATTAACTCCTGTTCTGTATCGTATGATTTCGATGACAATATGGGAAGCGTATGTCACGGTATGTTGTTGGGGATTTGGACACTCCGGTCCTTTCCCCGCAGGGTCACTCTACTTTATCAATTTCTATTTCAGACGATCAAGATTAGGGTGATGTATCTGTGATGTCTTCCAACAGTGTGCCTCCGTCGTCACTATTAATGAAGGGCTAGCGGAAAAGTGCTCATGTTATACGCCAATGCCTAAGAGGACCCTAGTAGGTTCGACGGCCTTTGACGTCCGCTAGCTCGCCCGGTGTAGTGTCCATTCACCGAATGGTTCGGCAGCCGGGTTCGTCCGTTGCGGTCTAGAAGGAATTTTGGGGTGATGCGAGCACTATAAAATTAACTTAATGCACACCCAGTGACGGCGGATCGGAGGGAGAACGGAGGAAGCCTTTTAGTCCGGTTCATAGCTCGTTCCGGTCCATCCGGACGGCAAGCGAGAGAGGCCCCTCTCTCGTTCAACAACATCTGGCCCCAGATGTTGTGGTACAAAATGTGTCGCTAGCGGAGCATACGTCCGTCGCTCGGGACGCTCCGTTGTATAGGCAGTCCGCTGAGACTGCTAAGGCTTCCTCTTCTCGTCAGCGCACACGACCGCACCTTGGCTGCGTGACCGCCGATATATTACCAGCTTCGCCGATCAAGGATTCTTCGGCGACCAGGTCACACCAT